>CM077084.1:39616534-40252872 GCA_039513925.1 Platanthera zijinensis | reverse complement strand
TCAAGATCTCAATCACCTCCTCCCAGGGCGGAAAACGGAAGCCGAACCTTAGAGAAACTTTGCAGATCGTTAACCAACCCCGAGGAGGATTCTGAACCCGCTCCTTGGGACGCAGGATCCTCACTTCCAGGTCCGCAGGAAGCCTGTACTTCATCCTCCAGATATCAACACCATCATCGGTCAAAGAATAGAGCAAGCGCATCGGGCCAGAAGAACGCTTCGAAACCTGCACAAAGTGAAATGTAAAAGGTCAGGATTGCCCAAAAGATAAAAAACTTGGAACCACACGTCCAAGCGCACGCGGCCCAAGTGGCACGCAAAATAGGAAAATGCGCGAAACAGGACGCTCGCGCAAACGTACGCACGACAAGGGCACGCAAGCGCGCACAACCACGCACGCACAACCGGCCTATGCCCGTGAGCACGCGGCCTGCGCGCGCGCGGCCAGCGCGCTCTGCCTGTGCGCGCGCAGCCTAAGCGCGCGGCCTGCGCACGCGAGCGACCTGCGCGCACTCGTCCGGCATCCTCGTCCACCCAATGCCTAAGCGTGCACAATCAGCCTTAGCGTCCTCGTCCGTCGAATCTCCCTCTGAATACCTTGGAAGCACCGGCCGCCGCCGCCGCCTCAGCCTTTACACCAGGAACCGTCATGACAATAGGATAGCATGGGAAATCCTTCCTCTCTCGCTCACTTTGCTCTTGGATAACAAGGATTTGGGGGGCAATTCATGGGTTCCACCATCATTTATAGAAGAAAGCCCCCCATGATCTCCCCCAAAGTGGGATCATGGGTTGGCCACTCCCCCCATGAACTCTCATGACTAGGAAATCATGGGGGGGGGCACTCCCTCTCCCCATGGAGGAAAACCATCGCCTGCATCCGGCCTCCCGCCGGCCCCGCCGCGGTCAAACCTGCCACCCCGCCATGATAAGCCGCGACCCGGCCACGCCAGGCCGATCGGCCGCTGGCGGCCTTGCCGGACTCGCCGCATCAAGCCGCGACTGACCTGGCCAGCCTCGCCGCGGTAAGGCGCGCCCGGCCTGATCGGCCTCGCCGCGGCAAGCTGCGGCCGGCCTAGCCGCGACAACCCGCGGCTAGGCCACGCAGGCCGCCGCCGGCCACTCGACCGACCATCTCCGTCGCCATGGACGACCTCCCCATCGTCCAATCGGGGGGAGGCTCTCCTCGCCGTTCGATCGGGAGGGTAACCACCCACTACGTTAGTGGTGGGGCCCTCCATGATCCTCCCCCGGAGGCTATAAAAGGAGCCCCAGGGGCTCCTCATTTTCACTTTTTCTTTGCTTCGGATCATCTTCTTCCTCAGGTGATAGCTCTCCGTCCTCCTCCCCTGAGTCAGACTCCAGCCGCCGTGAACCACCACCAGCCACCAGCGGCCACCAGTGGCCACCAGCGCGCCACCAGCATGCCGCCGGCAGGAAATGTAACACCCCTATCCGTCGCATAGCATATAGCAGTAGGTCCGGCCGGGGTCCGACGCCATATACTACGGACAGACCGGAAGGTTACGAATATGGACAACCATTCCAACCAATTTAACAACAACGTCCTACACAACGCATTCTAACGGAAGCATTTTAAAGTTAAACAAAGAACCCATAAAGGCATGAATGTCCACTAGTAATAAAATACCACAAAGGAATGACGAACATGAAAATACACAAAAGAGTTCACGGTCTTAAGGCCTTACAAAAGTGTTCGCTTAACAAGATAGCGTCTTTCATACATCGGCGCGCAGGCCGGCCATACATGAATATGAAAAAGCTAATAACTAAGTCTTCGAGGGCTGGCGCTGCAACTTGGGCTTTAGCCCGCTATTTGCCGCTTGGCTCCGCAGCAGCACCTGTAGAAAGCAATCCAACCAAGAGGTGGCAATACAAAAGGGCAACGGTCAGCAAAGCTGACCAAATTATAATGACCCCGTCCCGTTTCTCGGGACGGCGGTGCTCCTTCCCTGCATATAAAACTACCATAGCAATTCTATAAAGTATTCTATTCGCCACAAGTGTCGGCACGCACGGCCGCACACTCCGTGCTCTCAGGGCACTAACCGGTGAACCCGGTCCGGACCCAGTCCGACACCGCGATTCCACCACCATCCCTCGGATGGCAACTCTCGTGAGCATTTAGCCCTTTCAGCCGAAGCCTAGGCCCGTTTCCAGCCTCCCGGGAAGTCCCATGTACTTTAGGTCGCTTCTACCGAGACCACTTGGAATGGGTAGAGTTCCACCCGCCCGTTTCTCACTTCACCACGGCCATTTAGCCATCGGTGCGGGCCAAGTTTCTCCTCATTCCCACAATCGATCAAAACACGCACATAACCCCGTTATGTACCGATTTGCCCTCCAAGGCAACATCGTGGCGGCAATGCGATTCCGCCCAAGCTTTCCGGGTGCGCCTCGAGGTTAACCCCCAAGGATCCCTGTATGCAATCTACCGCGTAGAAATTTCGGAAAACTAAAAATCATCGGCGCGGAGTCTTCTCCGGCCATGCAATGCAAACATCACCGATCCGGGTTAAACCCGAATAGGCTTCACACACAATGCCTACGCCCGTACTCCGATTCCGGGCTCTAACAACGGGGACTTTACATATCTACCCGAAGGGATTCCGCGCCTCAACGCTCACTTGCGAGAGGGGGATTTCCCCATGCATAGAAAGAAGGGCGACTACACGTGCCCTATGAAGAGGATCGTTACCCTTGTAGATTTCCGCGTGCCCGCCATGAAGATGTAGCCGGATGGAAAGCTTCGCCTCGCCCTTGCCTTCGAGGATCCAGACTCGGATCGCGAGTCGGTGCTCCGGTGCTCCGCCGGCGGCCGGAACTTTGCTCCTCCTCCTCTTGGCTCTCACCTCTCTCTAAGAGTTTAGAAAGAGAAAGGTAGGGTTGAAATGAGGGAATTCAGCCCCAAACTCAACCCTAATACCCCCTTGGTTAACCCACAGCCGTTAAATCCAACATAAAAGATCCGGACGGCCCGGATTCAACCCAAAATATCAGTTACGCCGATCGACACGGGTCCTGACACGGCCGTGTGCCACGGGCCGTGTTACCTGGAGCTTCAGGAACGATCGTCGGGCTTCATGAACACGGCTTCGAACACGGCCGTGTTCGAGGCCGTGTGCCCCACACACGGCTTGAGACACGGCCGTGTGTCTCAGGCCGTGTCCTTCTCTGACTCGAGACTGCACAAAACCACCATAGACCACTGAACACGGGTAGGCACACGGCCGTGTGCCTGGCCGTGTGCCCCTGTTCAGACCTCCAAAAGTGCTGATTGATCGCCCCGCGATCATCTCCGAGGTTGGGGTCTTACAACTCCCTCCCCCTTAAGAGAATTTCGTCCCGAAATTAAGAACAGAGACTACACAAAAAAAATAAACATAACGAGTACCTGAGGGGAACAACTCGGGGTACTCCTCGCGCATTGTCTACTCTCGCTCCCAAGAGAGCTCCTCGCGTCCGCAGTTATCCCAACGGACCTTCACCATTCTGATTTCCTTGTTCCGAAGCCGCTTGACTTCGAAATCCTCAATAGATATGGGCTTGACTTTCGTTGTCAATCCTTCCTCAACCGGTACTTGGTCGGCCGCTAACACCTGCGAAGGCTCTTGCACTGCCTTCCGCAAAACCGAGATGTGGAATACATCGTGCAAAGCACTTAACTCTGCTGATAACCTCAACCTATAAGCTGCTTCTCCGATCCGCTCCAGAATCTCAAATGGCCCAAGGTATCTCGGACTCAACTTTTTCAAGCGTCGAATCCGTGAGACACCCTTGAATGGCTTGATCTTCAAGTACACCCAATCGCCAACACTGAATTCCACGTTCCTATGCTTGGCATTATAATACTTGGCTTGCCTATCCTGGGCAATCCGCAACCGCTCCCGTATAGTATGCACTAAAGAAGTGGCATCTTCAATGTCTTGACGCTGATAAAGCTTGGACTCACCCGTTTCTAACCACGACAACGGCGTGCGACATTTTCTTCCGTAAAGAGCTTCGAACGGCGCCATCTGAATGCTTGCTTGATAACTATTGTTATAAGCAAATTCGACCAAGTATAGGTGGTCCTCCCACCTCTTTCCGAAGTCCAACGTACACATGCGGAGCATGTCTTCCAAGGTTCTGTTGACTCTCTCGGTCTGGCCATCCGTCTGCGGATGAAACGCCGTGCTAAACTTCAGTTTGGAGCCCAACATTTGATGCACTAGCCTCCAGTCATTGGACGTGAAACGCCCATCGCGATCACTCACAATACTGTGGGGCACCCCGTGCAAGCGCACAATGCTATCCACATAGAGCTTTGCCAACTTCTCTACTGGATCATCCTTCCTCATTGGTAAGAAATGCGACACTTTCGTCAATCTGTCAACGATCACCCAAATGACGTCGTTTCCCTTCTGCGATCTTGGCAATCCATGCACAAAATCCATGGATATGTCGTCGAATTTCCACTCCGGTATAGGCAAGGACTTCAGAAATCCGCCCGGCTTTTGGCACTCCGCCTTTACCAAGGCGCACGCTTGACATTTGGCCACATACAACGCCACATCTTTCTTAAGTCCCGGCCACCAAAACAACTTTTAAGATCACGATACATCTTCGTGCTCCTTGGGTGGATTGAGTACTTGGTATGATGAGCCTCGTACATCAACTCCGCCCGGAGGTTGCCCCCACTTGGGACGCACAAACGATGATCCTTCCTTAATAACCCATCTTCTACCGAGAACTGGGAATTTGACCCATCCAGAGCGGCCTCCAAAAGCTCCTTCATGGAGTCATCCAACTCCAATGCCTGCCGAACCCGGTCAGCCAGGTCATACTGCACCTCTGTCCAGTTTAACATTGCCTTGGCGCTCGACTGCTTGTCAACGCAACAGATCTCAAGCTTCTCCAACTCCCGTACTAGCCGCTCATCATGCACCGACAACCAGTTGGCTTGGGCGGGAGCCCTGCGGCTCAGCGCATCCGCAACTGCGTTGCCCTTCCCGGGTACATAATGTATCTTGAAAGTGTAGTCCCCCAGGAACTCCATCCACCTCCTCTGCCTCATATTGAGATCCTTTTGATCCAACAAGTATTTTAGGCTCTTGTGATCGGTGTATATGTCGACCCTTACTCTGTATAGGTAGTGCCTCCACAACTTGAGTGCAAATATCACGGCCGCCAACTCCAAGTCGTGCACCGGATAATTTCTTTCATGCACCTTTAGCTGACGCGATCCATACGCTATCACGCTACCATGCTGCAACAACACGCAGCCCAAACCACTACCCGAAGCGTCGCTATACACCTCAAAGCCCTCGGTTCCACTCGGCGAACTGAGCACTGGCGTCGTGGTCAACCGTCTCTTCAGCTCCTCGAAAGCCTGCATGCACTCCTGCGTCCACAAAAATCTCTGATCCTTCCTGGTCAACTTTGTGAGAGGTAACGCTATCCGCGAGAAGTTCTCTACGAAGCGCCTGTAATAGCCGGCAAGCCCAAGGAAACTACGGACTTCCGCTACCGAAGACAACACAGGCCACTCCCGTATCGCAACTATCTTTGCCGGATCCACCGCTATACCTTCTCCACTAACAATATGACCAAGGAATGCTACTGAGGGTAGCCAGAACTCGCACTTGGAAAACTTCGCATAAAGCTCATTCCTCCTCAGGGTCTCTAACACCAGGTGCAAGTGCTTAAAGTGATCTTCCTCACACTGCGAGTACACTAGAATGTCATCGATGAAGACAATCACAAAGCGATCCAGGTAATCTCTGAACGTCCGGTTCATCAGATCCATAAATACCGATGACGCATTCGTCAGTCCAAACGGCATGACCGTGAACTCGAAATGCCCGTACCTCGTACTGAACGCCGTCTTTGGGATATCACATTCCCTGATCCTCAGCTGATAGTACCCCGACTTCAAGTCCAACTTGGAGTATACAGACGATCCGACTAACTGATCAAAGAGATCATCAATCCTCGGGATCGGGTACTTGTTCTTCTCCGTCAACTTGTTCAATTCTCTGTAGTCGATGCACAGCCGCATACTACCGTCCTTCTTTTTAACGAAGAGGACCGGTGCGCTCCAAGGCGACGAACTTGGACGCACATAACCTTGCTCCATCAGCTCCTCCAGCTGAACCTTCAACTCCGCCATCTCCTTTGGCGCCAACCTATAAGGAGCACGTGACACGGGTTTGGCACCCGGCACGAGCTCGATCGTAAAATCAATCTCTCGCTGCGGTGGGGCTCCAGGAAGGCTATCTGGGAACACATCTGGGTACTCGCATACCACGGGGATCTCATCCAAAGTGGACTTCGGCTTTGCGGCCTCCACTAATGCGAAGAACAGCTCTGCACCAGCACGAACCGCCTTCACCACCTGAAGAGCAGACATCAGTGTCTTGCTCGACCCCTTAAGCCCCTCGAAAGTAGTCTCCCGCCCTACACCCAGCTTGACCTCCTTACGGTCGCAATCGATCCAAGCCTTCTGCTCTGACAGCCAATCCATTCCAAAGATAACATCGAACTCTACTAACGGCAATAATGACGCTAGCAAGTCGAACTCTTGGCTCCCTATGTGAACCTTCACGGCGCATACTCTGTCCGCACGCATCGAGCACCCATTCGGTAGCAACACATCTAACTTGTCCTTCGCCATCGAAGAAGGGACTCCGATACGCGATATAAACTGTTCGGACAAGAAAGAATGCGAAGCACCAGTGTCGAACAGTGCCCGTGCCGGACTATCGCTAATCACCACAAAGCCTAAGCAAAAGACATTAGCTTAACAAGCAATAGGTAATAGTATTCTCAAGTCAACTTGCATAAATTAACTCATACCTGTCACCACATCCGCTTGCTTGATGGCCTCCTGCTGGCCCAAGTTGTAGACTCTAGGCTGAGTCGGAGCATAGTGGGACGCGGTCGACTCCACCGCTTTGCCCTTTTCCTCGTAGGTAGCACCTTGTTTCCTTTCGGACTTTGAGCGTCCACTCCAGCAGTCACAGGCAAAGTGCCCCGGCTTTCCACACGTGAAACAAGCGCCCGGGGTTCGATTGGTAGTTGCCCCCGAGGCACCTGCAGAAGGAGCTGGACCCGACGTCCTAGACTTCTTGGAGAATCTGCGGTAGCCCGACTTCGACGTAGTCGGCGCCTTGAACTCTGATCTCTTGCCACCAGATTCCCTCTCCTTCTTCGCTTGCACGTTTCTCATATCCTTCTCCAAGGACCGGGCCGAACTGACCAGGGTCATGAAACCCTGCGCCTGGGCCCCGACAGTAGCAACCTCAAATCATCCCTTAGCCCTTCATAAAAGCGGCTCGTCTTGCGCTCCTCGTCTGCGAAGGTAGCGCCGACATATCTCCCCAACCGAGTAAACTCGTGGAGGTATTCATCAACTGTGCTATCACCCTGCACCAACTTCTGGAATTCGCTCTCTAGCGCGATCCTCTGCGCCGATGAGAGGTATCGAGCCATAAATAGTCTCGCAAACTCCTCCATCGGGACTTCGGCCAATGGCCTTCCCCTCAACTGATGCAGCTCTAGGCCCTCCCACCACAGTCTTGCGTCCCCATCCAAAAGGAACGTCGCTATAGTGGTCTTCTGCCACTCTTCAGTTTCCGTCGCAGTCATCACCCTGTTGACCCTTGAGAGCCAATCCTCTGCTTGGGTCGGGGTTTCTGCCCCCGTGAACACCGGTGGATGAAAGCCCATGACATGCTTCAGTTGTCTTTCAGTTGCTCTCCGCGGCAACTCTGGCTCCAACACAACTTGCACAACCCTCCTTTGCTCTGCCGTCTGAAGCGGTACTTGCTCCATAGCAGGAGCAGGCTGCTGCACCTGCCTTGCAGGCTGCGCATTAATCATTGCCATGACCGCTTCCGCCACCAACCTAATGGTCTCGGCAGACAAAGGTGTTGCAGGCGTATCGCTTGGCGCACTGCTCGCCTCAGAACCTGGCCGTTCAGACGGCCCAGCGCCACTTCTGGTCACCTATATTCGTGCAAAAACACCGATAAGCGACCAAACACTACTGCAAATAGCAATTAAAGGAACACGCAGGTTCCTCAACAAGTGTATTTTCATTCCTAAGTGGACATTCATGGGTTCTTTTTCATGTTATAACGATGACGCACGTGACCGTGCTCACCACCCCTTAAAAGAATTCGTCCGCGAATTCCAATAAGTTAGACCGAAACCGGTAGTCTGATACCAATTTGTAACACCCATATCCGTCGCATAGCATATAGCAGTAGGTCCGGCCGGGGCCCGACGCCATATACTACGGACAGACCGGAAGGTTACGAATATGGACAACCATTCCAACCAATTTAACAACAACGTCCTACACAACGCATTCTAACGGAAGCATTTTAAAGTTAAACAAAGAACCCATAAAGGCATGAATGTCCACTAGTAATAAAATACCACAAAGGAATGACGAACATGAAAATACACAAAAGAGTTCACGGCCTTAAGGCCTTACAAAAGTGTTCGCTTAACAAGATAGCGTCTTTCATACATCGGCGCGCAAGCCGGCCATACATGAATATGAAAAAGCTAATAACTAAGCCTTCGAGGGCTGGCGCTGCAACTTGGGCTTTAGCCCCTATTTGCCGCTTGGCTCCGCAGCAGCACCTGTAGAAAGCAATCCACCCAAGAGGTGACAATACAAAAGGGCAACGATCAGCAAAGCTGACCAAATTATAACGACCCCGTCCCGTTTCTCGGGACGGCGGTGCTCCTTCCCTGCATATAAAACTACCATAGCAATTCTATAAAGTATTCTATTCGCCACAAGTGTCGGCACGCACGGCCGCACACTCCGTGCTCTCAGGGCACTAACCGGTGAACCCGGTCCGGACCCAGTCCGACACCGCGATCCACCACCATCCCTCGGATGGCAACTCTCGTGAGCATTTAGCCCTTTCAGCCGAAGCCTAGGCCCGTTTCCAGCCTCCGGGAAGTCCCATGTACTTTAGGTCGCTTCTACTACCGAGACCACTTGGAATGGGTAGAGTTCCACCCGCCCGTTGCTCACTTCACCACGACCATTTAGCCATCGGTGCGGGCCAAGTTTCTCCTCATTCCCACAATCGATCAAAACACGCACATAACCCCGTTATGTACCGATTTGCCCTCCAAGGCAACATCGTGGCGGCAATGCGATTCCGCCCAAGCTTTCCGGTGCGCCTCGAGGTTAACCCCCAAGGATCCCTGTATGCAATCCACCGCGTAGAAATTTCGGAAAACTAAAAATCATCGGCGCGGAGTCTTCTCCGGCCATGCAATGCAAACATCACCGATCCGGTTAAACCCGAATAGGCTTCACACACAATGCCTACGCCCGTACTCCGATTCCGGGCTCTAACAACGGGGACTTTACATATCTACCCGAAGGGATTCCGCGCCTCAACGCTCACTCGCGAGAGGGGGATTTCCCCATGCATAGAAAGAAGGGCGACTACACGTGCCCTATGAAGAGGATCGTTACCCTCGTAGATTTCCGCGTGCCCGCCATGAAGATGTAACCGGATGGAAAGCTTCGCCTCGCCCTTGCCTTCGAGGATCCAGACTCGGATCGCGAGTCGGTGCTCCGGTGCTCCGCCGGCGGCCGGAACTTTGCTCCTCCTCCTCTTGGCTCTCACCTCTCTCTAAGAGTTTAGAAAGAGAAAGGTAGGGTTGAAATGAGAAATTCAGCCCCAAACTCAACCCTAATACCCCCTTGGTTAACCCACACAGCCGTTAGATCCAACATAAAAGATCCGGACGGCCCGGATTCAACCCAAAATATCAGTTACGCCGATCGACACGGGTCCTGACACGGCCGTGTGCCACGGGCCGTGTTACCTGGAGCTTCAGGAACGATCGTCGGGCTTCATGAACACGGCTTCGAACACGGCCGTGTTCGAGGCCGTGTGCCCCACACACGGCTTGAGACACGACCGTGTGTCTCAGGCCGTGTCCTTCTCTGACTCGAGACTGCACAAAACCACCATAGACCACTGAACACGGGTAGGCACACGGCCGTGTGCCCCTGTTCAGACCTCCAAAAGTGCTGATTGATCGCCCCGCGATCATCTCCGAGGTGTTGGGGGTCTTAAACAGGAACACACCGAAGTCCTCGAGTCAAACCAAAGGAGGAAGACCGCCCCCTGCAAGCAAGCGTCGTCGCCCCGAGCGCCTAATACCAGATCATCTCGCAACAAGTTCAACACCCACGTTTACTCCCGCGATCGCAGACTGTTTCCCGTCGGGAGTCATAGCCATACTCTCTCTCTCCCCAAGCTCTAACGGGAGCGGTCTGTCGCCCCGATTCCCCAAACACATTGTAATCAGAAGAAGCTAGTGGAATTTGACCGGCACAGACCTGATCACGTGATTTTTTACCAATTCAAGGGGTTTTTCCACGTCATCACACTTTGTGCCAACTTCGTTTTTTCATTGACTGCGCGCGCGCTCGGACCGCTCCGAGAGGTAAGACGGTCAAAGAACAATCGGTCCGATCGGGACATCGAGTTAGTCCACAACATCACTAATACCTAAGTACATCTTTTTTTCGTTCCAAATTTTTATTGATCAACCCCTCCCTTATCTAATGTGTCTTGTGATTAAAAAAAAACTGATAAAAAAAGAATTTAAAAAATGGCTATTCTCAAATCATTATTAACAAAAAATCATATATTTAAAAAATATTAAGTGCAATTCAAAATGTTAATCATAAAGAATTAATATTGTTAACAACAAATCAAAAATATAAATCTACACAATCAAATTTTCTAGATAAAAAAAACTAAATTCATGACAACCAATTAGGTCTCTTCTTTTTTGTAGTTAGCACGAGACTGTTCCATTGAATGCTGACAGTATTTCGGTGCTGCGACAACGTGCTTGTTAGAAGACGGGAATACCTTATTCAACGTGCATTGAACCGGGCGTGCAAACGGTCAAAAAAACAAAGCAAACGACAATACTTTTTTGACGTGGAAAAGCCGAAAAGGGTGAAAAATCACGTGGTCGGATCTGTGTCGAGCCAAAATTCATTATTTCTTTGGAGTTTTACAAGTGCATGAAATGATCCTTCGGAGGGTGACAGGTGACCTCTCCGTTACAAATGCAAGGTACAAAATTGATGAAAAATAGTCGAGTCTTCAGAGCTTCGATGGAAGCTCTCTAGCCTGAAAAATTAGCTAAGTCCACGGAATCTCGATGGAAGCATTCCGGCGGGGAGAAATCTCTAAGTCCGCGGAGCCTTGATGTTGAAACCGGAGAACTGGTCTCTGTGGAATTCACCCTCAGGGAAGGGTGACCGCACAAATACTTCTCTCCGCGAGCCCAAGAGACTAAGGAAAAAGAACTAGGGACGGACCCAAAGCTCCAGCACGGAGGTCCCTCCTCACACCCGAAAGATCTTAGAGCGCTTGCCCTCCTTAGCCAGGTGCTGAAGCTAAGGTACCTCAAAAAGCACTAGAAGACCCGAGAACTAGTAAGCATGCCCTTCTGAGGTACCCCTTAGGTCATATTTATAGGAAACTAAAAACGGCCTACAAATAACCAACCTCCGCTGTTCTGAAAGGATATATGCAGCCCAAATCGATCTGCTAATAGCGTAACTACGCTTTACGAGGGACTAGGGGCAGACCGATGGGGGTAAAATGAAGGAAAGTCATACCCCTGGGCGAGGGGCCCTCTGAAGTCTCCACTCGCCTGGGGCGGCGAGTGCTCGATGGAGCTGACACTCGCCGCCTCCCATTGGGCTTGGGGGAGTACGGGCCCGGCTGGCCCTACTCGCCTGCTACTTGTCGGATGCCTCTGGGGCAAGTGCGAGCCAGCCTGCTTACCTCAAACGGGAACAAAAAGACCAAAGGGGGTCGAGAGGAGCAACATCACTCAACGTCATTGCCAGGAGGGCGCCGAGAGCGTCGAGTGGAGCAACATCACTCAACGCCATTGCCGGGAGGGCGTCGAGAGCGTCGAGTGGAGCAACATCACTCAACGCCATTGCCGGGAGGGCGCCTAGAGCGTCGAGTGGAGCAACATCACTCAACGCCATTGCCGGGAGGGCGCCGAGAGCGTCGAGTGGAGCAACATCACTCAACGCCATTGCCGGGAGGGCGTCGAGAGCGTCGAGTGGAGCAACATCACTCAACGCCATAACCAGGAGGGCGCTAGTGGGAGTTAAAATTGGAATGAAGCCTCATGAAATTGCTAGGCGAGTTCGGCCGATGCCACCGAAAATATCCACTCGCCGAAAAGAAAAGAAAGGGGGAGGGGGATGGACTCGCACTCGCCCAACCCTTAGCCTGGGGCGAGTACGAGTTTGCGCCCTGCTCCTACCGACCCGCCGAGCCGGTCGTCGAGCTCAGCTCCAGGAACTTCGAGCTCGGCCCGACGATCGTCGAGCTCGGCACGACAATGCCGAGCTCGGACTCGGCATGAACCCAGCTCGGGCTGCGGGGCGGTCTGAACCGGCCGGTCTGGCTTCTGTCGACCCACTCGCCGGATATGGGGTTGTACACTTGAAGTCTGTTGGATCCATTGCGCTAGAAGAGGAGCAAAGCGAATTCATGGGCGGAGGACCGACCTAAGTCCACGATCTCGCCGGAAAATCTCAGAGCTCTTTCTAGCCTCTAGAGTTGTTTGTCCCCAAATGAAGGCATGCAAACTTATTTATAGTTTTCTAGAGGGATACACTGGTACTTGCGTCAGGGCAAAATTTTAGCTAGTGAATGACGTCGTTTTGTTTTAGTCACCTGGATCACCAAATTTAGCGAAATGACGAAAGTGCCCCCGGGCGATTCGGGCGGCCCGAGCTGGATGCCCGGGTGGCATCGACGACGGTCGGAGGTGGCGGGGCGGAAGGAGGCGACGGAGGTGCCGGCGACGCACGCGGCAGGTGTCACTAGCACGAGGGGAGAGAGTGCAGACCGCGCGCGTGCACAGGTTGTGCGTGCCCTCGCGCACGCGCGGGGCGCGGCTGCGGGGGCTGGCCGCGCGCACATAGACTGCACGCGGTTGGGCGGAGCACGTGTGTGCCCCCATGGGTTGACCATGTGCGAGAGGGGGGGGGGGGTGTTGGTCGTGCATGTGCGCGGGTTTTGCTTTTTTCTTGGATTTTCGGGCCTTGGGGGAGTGCGGCGTGCCGCGCGCGACTTGCTGATCAGGTTGTCTTTTCCCATACATCCTTGGCTCGAGTTCTTTCAGTTTGACTCAAAAATTTCAGGGGAACCCCAACAAATGCCTCCAAATTTTCGTGAGTCATAACTCGCGGAGCGATGAACGCGAATTTTTTTTGTCTTCACTTGGAGTATTCCAGAACCTCGCGATCATTGAACTTGGTCGTGTGTAATCGTTTGCCAAAAATTAGGGAGGGCGAAAAGCCGGATATTTTTAGTCAAAATGTGTCGATTATTATCTGTCATGTCCACGAGATATTCGATCAAAATAGCCTTTATTCGCTGCCCGTTTTGAGACAAAAAGATTTTGCAAGAGATATTTTATTATCTTAGACGTCTTCTATTATAAGCCCTCATTTGGAGCCGGCCCTCCACGAGCTTCTTGAACTCCACGAAATTCCCTAACGCCTTTGACTTCTCATTCATAAAGTATACCCAAGTATATCTCGTAAAGTCATCAACTAAAATCAAAATATATCTGCTACCTCCAAGACTGAGGGTGATGATTAGTCCCGTCAGATCATAGTCACGACCGTCTCCAAAAGATGAAAGACTAGATAGGTCATGCATCAAGCCTCTCGCCACCATAGCCTTCAGCTTATCCATCCCAACATGCCCCAGCCTCTCATGTCAGATAGCAACGCTGTCATTCACTCTCATCTTCTCAACATAGGAGCTTGTCGCCAACACGAACAAATCCTTAACCCGCCTTCCAACATGAGTGTCGTCAGTTTTCACAGCTGACACATTCCAGAGAAATTTTACTTCTGTCAGGCCAAACAGAACATGATACCCAACATCCATCGCGTTGGTCACTAAGAAGAGGTTCTTCTTCATTCTCGGCACGTGATACGCACTCCTTAACGTGAGTGGACCCTTATCACTGCCTAAAGAGACTATCCCCTCCTTCTCAACTGCATGTACATTATCATTAGTTGTAATAATAGCATCATTACCTTTGTACTCTTACAGAGAAGAGAACTTTGACTCGTTCCTGGTGAGGTGATGTCCGCACACTGAGTCAATGATTCAGTCCTCCTGATAGTTTATGGAGGACAACACATGAACACAAGTGTCCGTCATGAAAGCACTCCCCCCATCCATTTTCATCAACCCTAGATTCAGCCTCTTCTTTTCCTACAGCATGCCCCGACTGAAGATTGACTCTGCAGTCTTTACGAATGTGACCAAGCTAATGTTACCTGTAGCACCGTGGCCCTCCTCTCTTCTTCCCTTCATCCTTCTTAGGAGTCTTGCTCCTCTCTTGCTGAAATGAAGTAGATGAATTATTGCTGACAGATGGCTTCTTCTTCTTGTCTCATCTCTCCTTCTTCCCAAAATGAAAAACATCATTCTCTCCCCTTGAGACGAATACTTCGGCCATTTGCCTCGCCAAGCTCTCATGCGAAGCTAAAGGGTTCTCCATCTCGAGCAACGATGGTTGGTTGACCCAGCCCTACACAGAAGTCACAAAGGCAACATACTCCTTCCGCAGCCCGCGAATGATGTGCTTCTTCAGCTTCGCATCTGAGATAGGCACTTCCGGGTCCAATGTCGATATCTCAGCGCAGAGGTTCTTCATCTTCAGAAAGAAGGATGATATGAACAGATCACCCTGAGTGGCATTCACCAACTCATTCTCCAAGAACTATAGGCGAGATATGTTCTTTTTATTAAACATGTCATCTAAGGCCATCCAGATCTCAGCAGTTGACCGACATCCAATGATGTGGTCAAATAACCTTAGTGAGATAGCTCGCTTTAGAGTGAACTCCGCCTTCACATTCGTTCTCCTCCAAGATCTCACCGCCTCAACATTCCCCATTGCAGCAACCACCTCTTGTTTGTCGCCTCCATCGACGATCTCCTAAAGGTCCTCATCAAGAAGATAGTTCTCCATGCAAGACTTCCAATTTTTAAAGTTGGTTTGCGTTAAGAGCTCAATCCCAAGTCCTCTTGCATAAACGACTTCCATTGCTTAACCTTGATTTCTTAAACTTTGAAAGAATAGCACACCTCTGAGGTTGATCAACTGCTAACTCCTTAACATCTCTTTGACCATGTAAAATTTCCATGATATCAGGTAGATAGCTCTGATACCTTGTAAAAAATTTTAACGGAAGCTAAGCAAGGTCGCAGGAACACTCAACTAAAACTCAAGCCAAGTAGAAATCAGCAACAACAGAAACATAAGAGTCTCAAAATGGAATCAATAATCTTCTTTAAAGAGCGAGACATACATTGTGAGACATGATTTCGCAATGTACCTGATGAAAACAAAAAACTACAGGCAAAAGTGAAACCGGCGGTCTGAAGACAGAAACCGCCCAAGCTGTAAATCGCAAAGACAGTCCGCCGAAACCGATAAGTCGCCAACCCGCAATACAAGCCGCGCAGACTGCCTGATATTGAAAATGTTGATGAATTGGAAAACAGTTTACCGACTGATGAACTAGGCGAACTACTTGAACTATCCGCAACCCGAAGAAAAGACTTCAAGCCGCCTAAACCGCGACTTGTTGTATACCACAAACTGTTATTCGTGAACTTATCCACACTAAGCTTCATAACTAGTTGCCTAGTCGCCCAGTGCTAGCCGTACAGCCTGCACAGTACAAGTCAACTTCACTTAGTCGCGCTGTTAAGAAAGTATAACCGCAAGTTCAAAGCGTGAGCTAAGTTCTCACTGTTTTCATTTTATATGACGAGTCGGATGTTGAAGCCGAGAAATTCTCAACCTCAGAAATCGGACTAGGCAACCTGAAGTTACTGGTCGACCAGTCGGAAAGATGATCTCTGGTCAGGAAACAGGAACGAATTGCGCAAACAAGACCCCAGGTTGCTACGGCGGGAAGGTCCCACCACGTACCCAGTTGCTTAGGAGAAGCAACCCCTTCTCAACCAGATTGGCCGAACTAGGTACGAAGGAGGCGAGCTGAGCAATAACGAGTCAAGGGTAGTTGCTGGAGCTCGCGAGGGCTCAGGCCGAGAATTGCTTGTTCCTCCTTCGTACCCCTGGGGTCCTATTTATAGGGAAAACCAAAGAGAGGGTGGGGGGGGGTCTTACTTATACCCCCACCCTGGCGAGTTGGCGACTTCCCTGGGGAGCTCGCCTTGAAGAGGCGAGCATCTGGCCATAGTCGCCACCTGGCGAGTTGGCCTGGGGAGCTCGCCAACTCGCCCGAACCTTCCGCGGCCCGGGGTGCTGGTCTGGATCCCCACCTTGTCTTGTTGACTTTGACTTTTGATGACCTGGCGGTGGTAGGGCCCTCCCTCGTCGAATATGGGTTGTACACAATCCCCGCTCTTTTTGGGCGACGTAGGAGCCCGGAAAGAATCATCCAACGCTGATTCGGCAAGGACCTCTGCCGAGTATCTGGACAGCTCGCATCGTCGCCTGCTGGTAGAGTAGTCTATAAATAGGGGGGGCTCCGTTTTTGAGACGGTCCTTGGAGCTCGCCGAAGATGTCGGACACCGAACAGCTGTTGAAGGACAGTCTCGCCGCCCTGTCGGGCCTCCTCGGTATAGCCAGGCCGAAAAGACCGCGCGAGGACGATCCCACTGCCTTGCCCCCGCCGAAGAAGAAGAAGACAAAAAAGGTCAAGCTGCCCGCCACTACGGTGGTCGGCTCGCCTCCAACGGCGCACCAGGTCGCCGCGGCGACTGACAATCCCGTGGTGTCGTCCGACACCCAGAGGGTGTTGAACGACCTAGGGCTCGACGACCTCCCTGGGTCGACCCGGGGTAGCCCGCTGGAGAACCCGGGGGTGACCGAGGAGCTCGCGGGCGTGAAGGAGTCCGCGGCGTCTCAGGCCGAGGTCGTCACCTTGACAGGTCGCTACCTCGAACTCTTCCCTGCTGGGTTGTCGCCGCCACTTTGCTGACTTCTTTCCTTATGCAGATTCTCCGATAGCCACGGATGCGGCACTCGATGTCGTCCCCCTCAGCTCGGCGCCCTTACTCGCTCTGGCTGCCGACAAGCCGTTCAAGATCGCCCGCACGGTCAGGATAGGCCTCAGCTCGGGGAAGGCGTCTGGGGCGGCGTTGGTGAAGGACCCCCCGCCTGTGAGTAAGGAGCTGCCGACAAAGGCCACTCCTGCCGAGTCATCTGGGCCGGTGCGCGAGGTTCCTCCGGCGAGTACGGCGGCCGGTGTTGTTGCGAGCGGCGGGAAGATACCCCCGGTGAGCGCTCCATTGCCGCCGCCGCCGCCCGCGGTCGCCACTCCTGGCCAGGCGCCGAGCACCGGCTTGCCCCCTCCGCCGCCTCTGTCTGCCCTGCCGAAGGACCATCCGCGACCTCCTCCGCCTCCTGCGCCGAGGGCTCCGCACCACTCTGCGAGCTCATCTCAAGCTCCGCCGCTGGTGAAGAAGCCGGAGAGGCCGCGGCCACCCTACTTTCCTCCGCGGGTTGGAGACCCTAACTACGTCGGCCAAGGGTCTGGAGGGCGCGGGCAGGGCAGGCCTGCCGATCTTCCGAGTAGCTCTTCGGGGAGGCGAGATACCTCCGGGCGACCTCCTTCGCCGCGCCGATCCCGATCTCCTCGCCGTGGTGAGCCTCCTACTACTTGACTACCGCTCTGCTTTTGCTTTCTGTCCTGACGATCCATCTTCCTGCTTTGTCAAATCGCTCGGCGACCTCTAGGGCGGCTTTCATCGACGCTCTCGGGCTGTCCGGGAGCGAGTATCGCCAGGCCGCCATTCGCGCCCACATGGAGCTGGAGAGCAAGTTCGACCAGCTCGCAATCTGCGATCCTCACCGACGCATCTCGGCTCTGGAGGCGAGGATGGCCAAGGTCGAAGGGCTCCAGGCGACCTTGGAGAACTATGAAGCTCGCTTCCACGTGGTTAAGGAGAATGACCGCCAGCTGCAGTTGAACAACCACCGCCTGCAGCTGGTGCTTGACGAGCTGGCCGGCATCCGGGCGAGCATGGGGTCTGCTGGGCGCCTAGCGAGGATGGAGGAGCAGCTCCGGCTTGGCGATGATGCGACAGCGCTGGCGACGGAGCATTACCGGCGTGCACGCGAGATCGGCTGGGCTGGGCGACATCCGCACCCTCCTGAGCGGCCGAGGGCGCCATAGTTTTTTCCTTTGCTTTTTGAATGTAACTCGCCTCGCGCGACTTGTACTTCCGGACATCTATTTTTCATTTGATTAATTTGTGTGTGCAAATATTCTCGCCTCTGTGCGCGCTTTATTTCTTGATGTGCCGAGCTTTAGTTCATTTGATTATATCGCAGGTTGATCTTCATCGCGCGAGCTCGTTAGATACTCGCTGAGACGGCTGACCCCCCCCCCCCCTTGGGCTTGTCATATCTATAAATAGGAGGGGTAGGTGGGTCATAAAGCGTATTGCTGTAGCGACCTTCTTTCCTCCTGCCGAGTATCTGAACCATCAACTCGCCGCTCTCGTTGCTTTCGGATCTCGCCATCATGGTCGGTGACGACGCCAGCGCTCGCCGACAGGCCCACGCAATTAACTTCGCAGATGCGGCTTTTAAGAAATCCATAACCACCGAGAAGGAACTGGCGACCTTCAAGGAACGCTCCCTGCCTGACGAATACTCGGCAAGACTCCCCACTCGCAGCGAGCGCCTCAATACCCATATTGAGGGTTCGCTTGTAATGTCGCTGCGTCACTTCGACGCAGGCCTGCGGCTGCCCTTCTGGCCGGAGTTTTGCGAGATCCTGCGTTACTTCGGGATTGTACCTGCGCAGATCAATCCCAACGGTGTGGCGATCATCATGGGATTCCTCTGCTTCCTTCGGGAAGAAAGGATCGCTTTCGACCTCTCCGTCTTCCGCCGCATCTTCGCCTTTGCGGCGACCTCGGAGGGGGTCATCTTTTTCAGCAGCCATGTCTGCACCCTGGTCGGGACCGCGAACAAGGTCCATCGCTGGAGCGAGCAGCTGATTGTCGTCCATGGCGACTTCGGCGGTATTCTCGGCAGGCCGCATCAACCAGCCGATGTCGCCTTCCTTCCCCCCATCCTCGAAGGAGCTCGCGAGCAGCTCTTTGAATACTTTCGCGGTCGGCATTTTGACGTCATTTTCTGGCGACTAAACGTCAACGTGCTCGAGCCAGTCCACCCTAACGAAAGTATGCCGAACTCGAAATGCGCCCTTGTTACTCGCTCGCCCTTTTGCCGCTGAAGCTAACTTTGTCGCGTGTTTTGCAGTCTCCAACGAGCTTCCGGAGAAGCCGCTTCCTTTGGCGAAGGAAGTCGCCGCCACGCAGTCGGATTCTTGCCCTCCTGCCGACGTTGGGGAGAAGAAGGCGGTTAAGGGAAAGTCGCGGGCCAGCTCGTAGGGTCCCGCGAGGAAGAGGGCGAAGACCTCATCGCCGCGATCCGTCGATTGCCGGTCGCCGACGGGTGCTCAGTCGCCCCATTTCCACCCCAACTACGGCCTCGGGCAGGGGGTGGTGGACGCCTTCGGTCGCCCGCTCGTGACCTGGTCGGCGGGGGAAAATTCGGTGTCGCTGAGCACCAACCTCCCGTCCTGGTCGACTGACTGGGAGGACAATGGGGAGGCGTTCGCCGTCCTCCACGCCATCTACGGTCGGGCCGACGCGGAGTCCGTCATGGAGCTGACCCCGACAGAGCTTGCCCATCAGTCGGCCTGCGCGCTCGCGCGGTCTGCCGAGCTGGGTCACTACTCGGCGAGGAAGCTGTTGGAGACGACCGATACCCTCAAGGTCATCTCCAAGAAGGCCATCGACGTCGGCATGCAGTCAGTCCGCTGGAGGGACTTCGAGGTGAGCTGTCCTTGGGCGGGTTTGCTCGATTTATTTCGTTTGATAGATCCTGACGTCGACCATTTCGCAGGCTGCCGAGATAGAAGCGGCGAAGAAACTCTCTGAGTGCGAGGAGAAGCTCGCCGCCTCCCAGGACGAGCTGGAGGCGGCCCAAACTCGCGCAGCGGTGATGGAGACGAGGCTGGTCGCTGCTGAAGGACGGCTGAGCTCCTCAACCCCGCTACCCGAGGACCCGGCGCGAGTGGTGAAGCAATCTCGCGTACTCTGGGAGGAGAGATCCTCTGTTCGCCGCGAGATTGCGCGGGCGGCGGGGAACGTCATACTCGCGCGCCTTAGGCTCGGGGGTCAGCTCGTCGAGGGGGAGAAGCCACTCACTGTCAACGAGCTCATTCCCGAGCTGCTCGCCGAGGGGACAGTCCCGCCGTATAGCGCGTCGTCGCCGACCAACTCCAGTGATTCTGACAGCAGCGGAAGCGGCAGCGGCAGCGGGAGCAGCAGCGGCAGCGGAAGCAGCAGCGGCGAGAGCGCAGAGAGTGACGACTTTGCGGATATCGGCGATGTTGGTGATGATGAATATCGGCCTGATACTGGCGACGACGAGTCCTAGTTGCTCGCCGATATTCTTTTTGTAAACCAAATTTTTGACTTAATGATTTATACAAGGTTTTGGTTTTTCCTCTGACTGGATGTTACTCGCTAGGCTCATAGGCTCGGAGAGGGACGCTCGCTAGGTCGCAGGGGGATGGTCCCGACGTTATCCATCCGCTCGCCGGGACCCACTCGCTCCTGCGCCTGGATACTCGCGGACCCGCTGAGATAACCGCGCGGGTGGCGTGTGGGTCATACTCGCACCCCCCGGGGGTCGCTTACTCGCGCGATTACAGCTCGCCTCCCCGCATGGGATCTGCTCGCCTACTCGCACGAGATCCGCTCGTTTGCTCGCGCGTGACGAAAATTGAACCGGGCTTAGTCATCGAATCATAGCCTGCGGGCCCCTCATTCTCGTCATCGAGGAGATCGGCCGATTCCCGAGGAGAGGAGCTCGTGGGAATACCGGTCTTACGACGCTGCTCAACTCGAGGTCTTGGATCACAATCGAGGAGATCGGCCGATTCCCGAGGAGAGGAGCTCGTGGGAATACCGGTCTTACGACGCTGCTCAACTCGAGGTCTTGGGTCACAATCGAGGAGATCGGCCGATTCCCGAGGAGAGGAGCTCGTGGGAATACCGGTCTTACGACGCTGCTCAACTCGAAGTCTTGAATTACAATCGAGGAGATCGGCCGATTCCCGAGGAGAGGAGCTCGTGGGAATACCGGTCTTACGACGCTGCTCAACTCGAAGTCTTGAATTACAATCGAGGAGATCGGCCGATTCCCGAGGAGTGGAGCTCGTGGGGATACCGGTCTTACGACGCTGCGCAACTCGAAGTCTTGAATTACAATCGAGGAGATCAGCCGATTCCCGAGGAGAGGAGCTCGTGGGAATACCGGTCTTACGACGCTGCTCAACTCGAAGTCTTGAATTACAATCGAGGAGATCGGCCGATTCCCGAGGAGAGGAGCTCGTGGGGATACCGGTCTTATGACGCTGCTCAACTCGAAGTCTTGAATTACAATCGAGGAGATCGGCCGATTCCCGAGGAGAGGAGCTCGTGAGGATACCGGTCTTACGACGCTGCTCAACTCGAAGTCTTGAATTACAATCGAGGAGATCGTCCGATTCCCGAGGAGTGGAGCTCGTGGGGATACCGGTCTTACGACGCTGCTCAACTCGAAGTCTTGAATTACAATCGAGGAGATCGGTCGATTCCCGAGGAGTGGAGCTCGTGGGGATACCGGTCTTACGACGCTGCTCAACTCGAAGTCTTGAATTACAATCGAGGAGATCGGCCGATTCCCGAGGAGAGGAGCTCGTGGGAATACCGGTCTTACGACGCTGCTCAACTCGAAGTCTTGAATTACAATCGAGGAGATCGGCCGATTCCCGAGGAGTGGAGCTCGTGGGGATACCGGTCTTACGACGCTGCTCAACTCGAAGTCTTGAATTACAATCGAGGAGATCAGCCGATTCCCGAGGAGAGGAGCTCGTGGGAATACCGGTCTTACGACGCTGCTCAACTCGAAGTCTTGAATTACAATCGAGGAGATCGGCCGATTCCCGAGGAGAGGAGCTCGTGGGAATACCGGTCTTACGACGCTGCTCAACTCGAAGTCTTGAATTACAATCGAGGAGATCGGCCGATTCCCGAGGAGAGGAGCTCGTGGGAATACCGGTCTTACGACGCTGCTCAACTCGAAGTCTTGAATTACAATCGAGGAGATCGGCCGATTCCCGAGGAGAGGAGCTCGTGGGGATACCGGTCTTACGACGCTGCTCAACTCGAAGTCTTGAATTACAATCGAGGAGATCGGCCGATTCCCGAGGAGTAGAGCTCGTGGGGATACCGGTCTTACGACGCTGCTCAACTCGAAGTCTTGAATTACAATCGAGGAGATCGGCCGATTCCCGAGGAGTGGAGCTCGTGGGGATACCGGTCTTACGACGCTGCTCAACTCGAAGTCTTGAATTACGATCGAGGAGATCGGCCGATTCCCGAGGAGAGGAGCTCGTGGGAATACCGGTCTTACGACGCTGCTCAACTCGAAGTCTTGAATTACGATCGAGGAGATCGGCCGATTCCCGAGGAGAGGAGCTCGTGGGAATACCGGTCTTACGACGCTGCTCAACTCGAAGTCTTGAATTACAATCGAGGAGATCGGCCGATTCCCGAGGAGAGGAGCTCGTGGGGATACCGGTCTTACGACGCTGCTCAACTCGAAGTCTTGAATTAAATCCTGCGTCCTTACACATTTTGGAGATTAAGCCCTTAGACATCTTGGCAAGAAAGAAACTCCCCCCGAAGGGACGCTCTTGATCCTGCCGAATCGGGGGATTAGTGTCCAGACCCGTTCCTCAGAATTCCTCCAGTTGGAAAAGAGATGCATTCGGGGAGACCTAGGCCGATATGCAAGGGGGGAGCTGATCTCGGCCAACAATGCAGAGGCTCGGTCTTACAAGAGCGCTTAAAGTCCCGAAGCCTCGTCCCATCGTCCGAACTAGGCTATTCAGTGAGAACGGGTTGGAGTCCCGCATCCCGATTTGACAGTGAAGGTCGCTTATAGGTACGATTAGGATGGGGGTGGTGTTCATCGAGGGTCCTTTTTGAACGTGCTCGGAATTCACACACCTCCCTTCGGGATCGTCCACACCCTGTCTTTGGCAGGTTCTTCTTCCGGGTGTTTTACGAGGCCGGCCTCTCCTCAAGTCCGGGAGATCACGGTGCAGATCTGTTCCTCGCAGGTCCTCCAGACGGAAGAGAGATGCACTCGGGGAGACATAGGCCGACATGCAAGGGGGGAGCTGATCTCGACCGTCAATACAGAGGCTCGGTCTTACAAGAGCGCTTAAAATCCCGAAGCATCGTCCCATCATCCGTACTGGGCTATATATGAGGAACAAACCGACCGTTGCCTCTCGAGGTCGACTACGAGGCGGACCATGGAAACACTCAGAAACCTTGAGGTACATTTAACACAAAAAGGATGAAATCTCGCATTCTTTGTTCATTTAAGAGTTTTTACAGAAATTGATACATGAGTTACCGCTACGGGTAAAATCTTTTCAAATCATCCCCGCTCCAGGTTCCAGGCAGCTGCTCTCCCGCTTGGTCTTGTAGGTAATAGCCTCCTGTGGTCAAGGCTTCTTGGACGATGAAAGGTCCTTCCCAGTTGGGATGGAGCTTGCCTACGGTGGCTCCCCGCCCAGCGGCGTCCACCTTCTTCATGACCAAGTCCCCCGCGAGGAAGTTCTTCAAGCGGACGTTTTTGTCGAAGTGTCTCGCCATGCGCCTCTTGGTTTCCTCCTGGCGCATGGAGGCTAAGTCCCGAAGCTCTTCCACATAATCTAGGGAGAGCCTCTGAGCCCCTTCATTCTCTAACCGCCATTCCTCGCTTCCGTCTTCGGCTGCGATGACCCTTGGACTATGCACCTCAAATTCGACCGGGATGAGCGCCTCGGACCCGTGTGACAGCTTGAAGGGTGTTTCCCCTGTGGCTGAGTTCGGGGTGGTCCTGAGGGCCCAGAGGACGGAAGGGAGCTGTTCGGCCCAATTCCCCTTGAGATTGGTGATCTTCTTCTTCAGCAAGTTGATGATGAGTTTGTTCGCGGCTTCTACTTGCCCATTGCTACGAGGGTGATGTACCGAGGCGAACCGAAGGTCGGTTCCCAACTGTTTACAAAAGTCCACCAGTTCCAGGCTGGCGAACTGCGGTCCATTGTCGGTGATGATGGCCAGAGGGATCCCGAACCTGCATGCGATCTCCCCCCAGATGAAGTTCTTGACGATTTGAGACGTGGTCCTGGCCAGAGCCTTAGCCTCGATCCACTTCGTGAAGTAGTCAACCATTACCAGGACAAACTTCCTTTGCCCGCTAGCTTGAGGGAACGGGCCGATCAAATCCATTCCCCAAATTGCGAAGGGCCACGGAGCGGTAATCGAGCGGAGTTGCTGAGCCGGCTGGAGCGCGAGGGGCGCGAAGAGTTGACATTGGGAGCATTTTCTGGAGTAGGCCTCTGCGTCCTTTCGGATGGTCGGCCAGAAGTAACCGTGCCTCAGAATCCTTTGCTCCAGGGTGCGGGTCCCGGAGTGACTGCCGCACTCTCCTGAGTGAATCTCCTCGAGGACCCGGGGAATCTCGAGTTCCGACAAGCATCGGGCCAGAGGGCCCGAAATGGTTTTGCGATAGAGTTCGCCGTCCTGCAGCAAGTAGTACGCGGCCTTATACCGGAACTTTCTTTGATCTTGCCCGTCAGATGGTAGTTGGCCTGTCGCCAGGAACGTGACGAACGGATCTCTCCACGAGGCCCGCTGATCGATCTCCATCAACTCGCCTTCTTCGATGGATGGTCGAAACAACTCGATGGCGGTTCCCCCAGCCCGAGGGCCGTATTTCGCAAGATTGTCTGCCTCGGAGTTGCGTTCTCGGGGCACGTGCTCAACGTGAAAGGATCGGAACCCCCCGATCAGGCTTTTGACCTTAACCAGATATTGCTGCAAGATGGGATCTCGGACTTCGAACTCTCCCCGAATCTGAGATGCCGCCACCATGGAATCGGTAAAAGCCCTAATATCTCTGATTGCAAGCTCCTTGGCGAGTCGCAAGCCAGCCACCATGGCTTCGTACTCCGCCTGATTGTTAGTGACCGGAAAATGGATCTTGACGGCTTGCTCAATCCTGGTCCCCTGAGGACTAACCAGCACCACCCCGGCTCCCACGGAGTGTCTCCCTGACGCGCCATCTACGAACATCTTCCAAGGGACCGGCCGAGAGACATCCGTGTCTGCCTCGACCTCGGCCGAGAAGTCGGCCAGGAAATCCGCCACGGCTTGTGCTTTGATCGCGACCCTTGGGGGGTAGGAGATGTCGAACTCGCTCAGCTCCACGGCCCACTTGACGAGCCTGCCGGAGTGCTCCACTCCGTCCAAGATACTCCTCAAGGGGTGGTCGGAGACTACCTTGATAGAGTGGGCTTGGAAATATGGCCGGAGTCGCCTGGCCGAAACTACCAGGGCAAAGACTAACTTCTCCAGGATGGGGTACCGTGTTTCGGCTTGCCTTAGCACCCGGCTCACGTAGTAGATTGGAAGCTGCTTCTTTCCCTCCTCTCGGACCAACACCGAGCTGACTGCTTCAGCCCCTACCCCTAGGTAGAGCAAGAGGTCCTCGCCGCCCTGCGGACCCTGAAGGAGAGGAGCTCGAGTCAGCTGTTGTTTGAGCTTTATGAAGGCCTCCTCGCACTCCGGGGTCCACTCGAATTTCTGGTTCCCCCGAAGGGCTTTGAAGAATGGGGAACACTTCTCTCCGGCCTTGGAGAGAAACCGGCTAAGACCTGCCAGCCTTCCGGTCAACCTTTGAACTTCCTTGGAATCCCTCGGGGACGTCATCTCCACGATGGCTTTCACCTTGTCGGGGTTAGGCTCCACCCCTAGGGGAGTAAGGAGGTGCCCTAGAAACTTCCCCCTTCCCGCGCCGAAAACACACTTGGCCGGGTTGAGCCGCATCTTGTACCTCCTCAGGGTGGCGAAGGTCTCTGTCAGATCCGCTACGTGCTCCGCGGCGCTTTTACTCTTAACGAGCAGGTCATCCACGTAGACTTCCAGATTCCGCCCCTTTTGCTCTCTAAAGACGTGATCCATCATTCTTTGATATGTCGCGCCGGCGTTCTTGAGCCCGAAGGGCATCATCTTGTAGCTATAGCATCCGTCGCTGGTGATGAAGGAAACGTCACGGCAATCGGGGGGATGCATCCGGATCTGGTGATACCCTGAAAAGGCATCAAGGAAGCTCATTACGGGAAACCCGACGGCGGAATCAACCAGCGTGTCGATTTGAGGCAAGGGGTAACAATCCTTGGGGCAAGCTTTATTGAGCATAGAGAAATCGATACATAGTCTCCAACCTCCTCCCGATTTCTTCACCATTACAATATTGGAGACCCAGCCTGGATACTGGATCTCCGAAACAAAACCTGCTTCTAGCAGCTTCCCTACTTCCTCCCGGATTGGTCCCGCCAGAGCGGTGGCGCTCTTCCTCTGCTTCTGACGGACTGGGGCCGTCGCTGGATCCAGGTTGAGGCGATGACAGGCAACATTAGCATCAATCCCTGGCATCTCGGCGGCGCTCCATGCGAAGACGTCCGCGTTTTCCTGTAGGCAGGCAGCTATCTCCACCTTCCCTTCCGGGGGCAAAGCTCCCCCGATCTTCAGCAGCTCCGGCTTTCCTCTCAGGGAGATCACCTCCACTTCCTCCAGCTCCTCGGCAGCTTGCAGGCCTTCTTCCTGCTCCATCATCCTTTCCAACCTTTCTGCGTCACCCATCCAGTTGATGGTGCTGACCGCATTCAGGTAGCATTCCCTGGAGGCCCTGGGATCTCCCCTGATCCTGACTTGGACGTCGTCCCTGCAGTACTTCAGGCATTGATGATATGACGAGGGGACGGCTTTGAAGTAGTTGATGAGGGGCCGTCCGAAGATGGCGTTGTAGCCGCTGGGTGCGTCGACGATGACGAAGCGAGACATCAGATCGAAGTTCCCCCGAGGGTGACCAGCAATTCAACTCCTCCTTCCACCTCTTTCTTCTCCCCGGAGAAGCCGAAGAGAGGCCCATCCGCTGCCTGAACCCGGGACGCTTCCACCTGAAGGCCGACGAAGGTTCTCTTGAAGATGACATTCACCGAGCTCCCGTTATCCGCAAGGATTCGGTCGACGGTGAAGTCCTCGATTGCTGCTTGAATCACCAGGGCGTCATGGAAAGGGTTCTCGTTCCAAAGCATGTCTTCCTCCGAGAAGGTGATCTCGTTCAAGGGAGGGGGGGTCTGAGACGTCGAAGCGACGCTCCTTTTGTAGATTTGGTGGAGACTTCCCTTGCGGGAAGCTCCTAGCCCCGCCCCTCCGTTGATTACTCCGACGTGCCCGCCTCCCGGACCGGGAATGACATTCCCCCTTCCTCCTTGGTCGATCCTGTCTTCGTTCCTCCTTCTCTGCGGTGCCTGGTAGGCCACCTGCCCAACCTGGGCCTCCTGCTGCGGCTGCTCCCTCTCGGCCGCCGTTGCTTCCATCCTCCTCCTTGCTTCCCAGAACTCAGGGCAAGCCAAGGTTCCGTGCCCCTCCACTCGATGGATATCGCAGTAGAGGGGAATCGCCGCTTCCTGCTGCCTTTCCTGCCTCCTCTCCTGCTGCCTCTCCTTCCGCCGGCGCTTAGCGGCTCGCTGCGTGATGGCCATGGTTTCCCTTCTTCCTCCTCCCTGCTCCCGAGGGTTGTAAGCCCTCCCTTCCTCCTGACGGATGGGCCGCCTCCACTAGGGGCGATCCCTCGGGTACTGGAATCTTCTCTCCTCGCTCCTCGCCTCTCGTCCCCCGACGGGCCTCCTATCCTCCTGCCTTCGAGGCCTCTCCCGCCTCTCCTGCCTCTCCACCTTTCTGATCTCCCTTCCCCTCTCTCTCTTCTCATCTTTCTCCTGCGGCCTCTCCTACTTCCTGTCGTTGCGCCCCTCCGGCGCCCTCTCCCTCTCCAGCAGTCTTCCCTTATCTTGCCCAAGCGGTCGGTCTCCATCGAGCCGTGCCAGGAACTCCTTGTTCCTCTCCTCTCCCTGGATGAACACATTGGCTCTCTCCACCATCTCCTCGAACGATTTGGGCGGCCTGTGCCCCAACTCCATGTTGAACAGACCCTGCTTCAGCCCGAACTTGAGGGCCACCATCAAGGTGAACCCGTCTACCTCTTCCACCTCCAGCACCTCCTCCTGGAATCGGTCGATGTACCGGCCCAAACTCTCGTGCTGCCCCTGCACGATCTTGAAGAGGGCGGTGGCCTCCTTCTTCCTCCGCTTGGACGTCGCAAACCTTGCTAACATGCCCCTTCGTAGATCTTAGAAGCAGTAAACTGACCCGGCTGGCAGCTGGTGGAACCAATCTCTCGCGCTACCTTTGAAGGTAATGGAGAAGAGCCGGCACTTGAGAGCATCGGTCATGTTGCGAATGGAGACCACATCCTCAAACCACTGAAGATGTCCCACCGGGTCGTCCTTGCCGGAGTAGTACGAGAGGACTGGCTATCTGAAGTTATCGGGGACGAGGGCTGCGAGGATCTCGTCGCAAAAGGGGCTCCTCCCTTCCTGGCGGCGGCGAGTATCCTCTCCGCTCGAGCAGTCATACTCGCTCCATCGGCGAGTATCTCCATACCTCGCCGAGAGTTCTGGTTCTCGAAACCGGATTCCCTGACTACTCGCCGGGTGATGTCGCGGGGGGATCACCTGTTCTCCACTCGCCCAAGCGGGCTCCTTCCCTGCTCGCCGAGTTGGTATCTCCTCGCCCGGGGGTGTCCGACGGCGGGGGGAAGTCGCCGTTACCTCGGGCGGATTGGACAACCCGACGAGTATTGCCTTCTCCACTCTCCTTGCGAACTCTTCAAATGCCGCCACCGTCACATACTCGCTACCTTGCCCCGGGACTCCAGCTCCCGCCGAGTTACCTCCCAACTCGCCCCGGTCTCCACCATCGGCCATCTTCCGACCACGACTTTCTTCTTCGGTCGCTATCCACGCTCACCGCACCAAGTGTTGAAGCCGAGAAATTCTCAACCTCAGAAATCGGACTAGGCAACCTGAAGTTACTGGTCGACCAGTCGGAAAGATGATCTCTGGTCAGGAAACAGGAACGAATTGCGCAAACAAGACCCCAGGTTGCTACGGCGGGAAGGTCCCACCACGTACCCAGTTGCTTAGGAGAAGCAACCCCTTCTCAACCAGATTGGCCGAACTAGGTACGAAGGAGGCGAGCTGAGCAATAACGAGTCAAGGGTAGTTGCTGGAGCTCGCGAGGGCTCAGGCCGAGAATTGCTTGTTCCTCCTTCGTACCCCTGGGGTCCTATTTATAAGGAAAACCAAAGAGAGGGGGGGTCTTACTTATACCCCCACCCTGGCGAGTTGGCGACTTCCCTGGGGAGCTCGCCTTGAAGAGGCGAGCATCTGGCCATAGTCGCCACCTGACGAGTTGGCCTGGGGAGCTCGCCAACTCGCCCGAACCTTCCGCGGCCCGGGGTGCTGGTCTGGATCCCCACCTTGTCTTGTTGACTTTGACTTTTGATGACCTGGCGGTGGTAGGGCCCTCCCTCGTCGAATATGGGTTGTACATCGGAGATCCCTTTTATAGGCGACAAGAAGAGTGTGGTCACCGCCCATAATGATATGATCACCGCCCCTCATCCTGCAACTAGCACCACCAGTCCGCACAAGAGTGCGAATACCAGATTCAGACCGCAAAGACATGTGGACAACATGCTCAGTCCGCGTGGACATAAGCAATCCAGTCATGTGTCCCGAGCCAAGACCACGCTTAAGGTGATCTGTCAGACTCTGCACCCAGACCGCACAATATTGCGGTCTCCGCGACTAAGCAACCAAACTGGACTTGTCACAATACCGTGACCAAGTTCACACAACCAGCGAACTCTGGTATCAAACTGCCCGAGCAGTCCACAACGAACTCGGCGATTAGCCTCCGCTATCCGCACTAACCGCCTGCCTCAACGCGAACCAGAGCCTATCAGCTCCAAGCGGACTACGTGGTCTCACCAACCAGACCGCGACAATCACAGTTAGCCAACGCCAACCGCCCATGTATCTCCCAGGATGTTTGTTGAACCAGACCGCAGGAAGAAGAACAATAATCAAAACCAGGCTATCCGCCAACACCTTGCCGCCAGACAGGCAAAGGTCTCTGCGGTCTACCCAATAAGACCGCCCACTTTCACTTCAATAATTTCAACAGTCTCAACAAGAAAAATCTAAATTCACCGTCCATTTTGAAAAATTCTCTTCCATTCATAATGTTTCATTGAATGGATATTTACAGATCTCCTGAACTTAAATTTATTCAAACCAAAAGTACTACTGCTCAAAATACATTCTGCATCAAATATACAAACCCAACCAATTCCTAACACAACACCACCATCACCTGTTATTCAGCTGAGCATTTGAATCTTCCATGCTGGAAGATTTTTCTCTCACACCATCACCAGCCACTCCCTCTCCCTCGTTTCGCGCCAAAATCTCCTCGTATAGATGCAAAGAATCGCGCGAAAACTCCGTCATCGATTCGAAAACGTTCGTCAAACCAACCTTGAATCCATTCAAAGTTACATCCGTCGTGTCCCGCATGCAATTGTGATGTTTCGCTTTCTCCCCTTCCAGTTTTTGCCTACACATCTCCACCAAATCCTTTTGATTCTGAACTTCTGGTTCTAGAATTCTACTGTCAGTTTTATGCAAAAGTTCAATTTTTTGCTTCAATTCTTCGGCAAGGCCGTCAACCTTTCTTTTCCGCTGCATTTCCTCCGCCTGTTTTACCATTAGAAACTTCGTGTTCTTAATTAAGCCTGTCATGGAGATCGAGACCGCCTTATCAGGCAAATTCTTGGATGAACTCGACCAATCTTGCAAGATTAACAGAAGAGGGTTTGATCCATCTTTCCTGGAATAGTATTTTATGTGAGGTTTGGCAAATTTAGAAACCCATCCCTGAAGAGATTCAGCATACTCTCTCTGTGCAGCAGCATAACTTTTGAAACAATCTAGCCAATTTTCGAGTTGTTTTTCCAGATTTTTAGTCACCTGGCGCTGCGAGTCGCTGCAATATCTCCCATAAGAGGTGCAAGTGAAGGCCTTTACGTCTAACATTATCTGCTTCTGTCGTTCGTGCGATTTTAACATCGTTCTCCAGCTCCTCATCAATCTGCAAGGAGAAAGAAATCATACACATTGCTGAAAGATTCAAGAAATTGAAAATCAATTGAATTCGAACAGCCCTGAACCAAAGATCATGGCTCGAATAGAGATCGGATTGCATCATTTTATCATTAAACTCAAATCTTTCGAAATTGAATTGAGGTTACGAAAAGGTCTTGAGCATGGAGGTGTGATCAACTCAAAATCGAATCTTTAACACCCTTAGAATGCTTAAATAATTGTTTGGGTGGGTGGCGGCAGTTGGAGACGAAGAAAAAACAACGTTCTTGAATGAAGCTCCCTCCCTAAGGTTGGAATCATGCATAAAACGATGTTTCTGGGGATCCGTTGTTCCAAATGGAGGCTACGGTCAAAATAACAACGTTTGTGTTTTCTGAAGAACACAACAGAAGAAAAAACATACAAACAAACGGAGCCAAAACTTACCCTTGCTGGAGAATTAAATGTCCAAACAAAAAGAGCCTAAACTTACCCTTGCAGCAATTCTATCAGTTGTGGCTGCAACTCTTCGTCCCGAACTTTTTGTATTCTGATGGATATTGTTTGTATTGTTCGTAAGGCGACCGATATTCTAGCATAGAGATCTTTGGCGGCAACCCGAGCTTTCTCGATCTTACGTGAACTCAACTCCTCGATGCCAAGATTTCTTAGCTGCAGACTTTTTTCCTGATACATTTGTCTTGTGCTTTCTTCAGCCTGCAAAAGCAGCAGATTTCAGCAAAGAAAATTTTAATCAGAGATCATATAAGCTATAGTTCTTGGCCATAAGAAAGAAATTGTAAGTTGACAAGCTTGACTAGGGGAGACAGTAGTGAATATTTCTCAGTTAGCTTTACTTCATTTGAAACTTATTATTAAACATTTTTCATTTTAGGGTACTTTTCCTTATGTTTGTTCTAGTGGCCTACCTATTAAAGTTGCTTGCTCTATAGCTCATTCAATCAAAATCTCGCTGTGGAGGCCGACAATCTACTCGTTTGTGGGTTTTCACGAATATGTTGTTTGATAAGAGTTGCTCGCTTACAAAATAAGGAGACATTGCATTTTTTTATACGAGTGCCGATTTTGGTAAATAATATACCGAGTTGTACGTACTTCGACATTCTGAGTCTAACTGCGGATTCCGTCTCTCGAAATTTTCACAGGTTCTTGCCAAAATTACACTTTTCATACAAGCTCTTTTTTCGACAAATGATATGTCGATTACTAGGTATTTTTGTGTTCATAGTCTAATTATGGACTTAGTTTCCTCAAATTCCACCTAGTGGGTTGGTCTTTTACAAACAAACAAACAAAAAATAAGTTTTCAAACAAAATTCTTGATAAATTTTCATGTCACTCAGTGATCATAATCGAATTGAACTCAAGCCGAGCTCAAATAGAGCGGCCTAGTAAATGAACTAGAGCCCAAACAATATCATATACGCTCGAATCGAGCTCGACCACATGCTCATATCAACACTCAATCTTATTTTGTTCGCCCGCAGCCCTAAATATCACAAAACAACTAAATCCACTAATGGGGAGATATATGCACTCTTCCTCTAAACCATGGAAAAAAGAAGAAAATTTTAGGAGAATGAAATGGAAAATAGAAATAACACCTTCACTTCTTCATACAGCTTCTTCTCCCAAGCATATAATCTTCCAAGAGTTTGAGAATGGCTTCCGGACCCCATTCCTCCATAATCGTCAAAAAGCTCGCCTCTGCTCGCAGTCAGCAAACTGCCCTTTGAACTTGAACCCCAATAATTTGTGGAAGATGAGGAGGACAGGGATGACGATGACCTATGCCATGTGATAGCCTTGATGAGCTTTGATGATTTGTCTGCATGTTCAACACAGCCCTCAAAAATCATACAATAAATACATCATTTAAGCATATGATCCTAACCATATACAGTATGAAAATTTGTTCCATTAACTATGGAGAAGAAGTTGATTTACTCAACATCAGCCACACAAATTTTGTGAATTTTCTCTTTAATTGATTTTGGAAATCCTTGCTATACTTAGACATGTGCTTGCATAATGTGTGCCTATAAAACGCGAGTTGGGGGCAATGGGGAGGTAGTTCTACTTTGACCACCACCCGGGATGCTTCGAGCAACCTAACATAATGCTCATTCGCTTAAAGCACATACAAAATCTCAGAGACTCGGGCTCAGTTTGGCGTGGCGGTGGTTGTTGTGAATGCGGGGGTTATGAACCGTCGTCGTTCATGAACACCCCACATCACCAGGGTAACTTCATTCACTTTTATGTTCAAAACTAGTTTTCTTCTCCAGGTGGTGGTTGTAACCACCATCATGCCAAACATACATTCTATGATTGTGACGTTTTTGTTCAAACTCGCCGGAGCATGATAATTTATATCTTGTTCAATATCTCAGTGAATCTAGGAACTTTTATTTACTTACATTGTATATGCTACGGATATTCACGATGAGGGGCGTCCATGGTGGGTCTATAAGCGGTAGGAACCGCATGCGGCGGTGATGGCGGGCGCGGCTCGGACCGACGGGGATGAACCGGCTGTGGCGAGCGCGAAGGATAATTAGCATTAAGGTTTATATTATGTTTTGGCTTGTCTAATATTTGGTTTTGCTATTTGCACCTCGGCGACCTCGCTACTATAAGAGGGCAAGTTGGACTTTGTAATTTCTCCGTCTTGGATGTGCTATGAAAAGGGTTACTCCCTTGTTTCCTCTAAAACCCTAGCCGTCGGCCCTCCCCCTAGTCCGAATTTTCTCTAGATCGGTAATATTTGGTCTGACCTGCCTCACCGCCCGCCTAGGAGCTCCCAGTCCTTCGTGTTTCCTCTTCCCGTTCGGCTAGCCGCATTGCGTCGCTGCTTCACGCTTCCTCCTCCCAGCGATCGAGCCGATGATCTCCCATTCTGTCGCAGAATCGTGTCGCAGTCTCCGATCTTCCCCTTTCGTCGCAGTATCGGGTCACACCCGTCGATCTCCCGCATGGCTCCACCAACTACCCGTGTCCACCCCGACACCACTGCCGCTGATGTCGCCGCCGACGCCATCCAACACCGCCTCAATGCCCACGACTCCCAGTTCACCTCGATCTAGGTCACGTTGTAGTCTATCCTCGCACAACTGGATGCCCGCCCCGCCCGTGTTTGCCTCCAATGGAGGTTGCGCCTCTTCTTCCGTCAGGGGTTCATTGTTTGGCACACCCCCTTAGCTCGCCGCCGCTGCCCCCATTTCGGGTCGCTTGACCTGGCCCTGGATGTTCCGCGCTTCTCCAATACCGATCTCATGGGGTAGATAGCCAAGGCAAAACAATATTTCGATCTTCACCTCACATCGGAGGCGAACAAGGTCGGCACGACCATGGTAGGTCTTGACGGATCCGCTCTCCATTGGGCACGATGGCTACGCCAATCTCAGCCCCTTATCTTGTGGGGTGAACTGAAACATGAGATGGTCCGATGGTACGAGCCCCGCAAAGTCGGTTCCGCTGTCGAACGCCTTTGTAGCATCCGCCAGTCGGCCGATCTGGATGCTTACATCGACGAGTTCATTTCCTTGGTTAAACATATTCCTGGCCTTTCGGCGAACCACTATTTGGGTTTCTTCAAGCAAGACCTACTTCCGTCAATCCGCTCTCGCCTCCGCACTCATCAACTGTGCACGGTCTCTGAGTCGCTCGACCTAGCGCGTGTAGTGGAGGCGGATCTCTTTGCCCGAGCCCTCCGCCTACTCGGCAACCCCCGCGGTGTGATTACGGGCCGCGGCCAATGCCCCTTGGCAGGACTCGCCCGGACTGCACGCCGACACCACACTGTCTTTCTAACGGAGACTACAACGAGCTATGAAAGAAGGGGTTATGTTTCCGATGTCGTCAACCCTACTCTTCCAATCACGAGTGCACCGTGAAGGAGTTTCATACAATCATCAGGGACTCTACCCCCGAATTCACGATGGAGGATTTTGAAGCGCTCGAATTCGCAGACGAGACGCCCACTGGAAACCAACGGGGCCACTTTCCACCGCCTAGACCTCCCTTGTTTCTCGGCGAGCAGCCTTATTGGGCCACGAACGATGAAGTTAGCAGGCCGCGTCCATGGACATCCAGTTCTCATTATGATAGATAGTGGCGCCTGTTGGGTATTGTATCCACAATTACCTGGATTTGAGGAAGCCACCTGTCAAGCTAAGATGAATTCACAATGTATTTGATGAACTATTTTTTAGTTGTGCTTGCAGTTATTCCATGCTAAGTACACACCAATGTCAGGGTGCAGTGGGTCAATATACACGGGTCTGTGCAACGTAATCCCTCGTTGAGCAGATCAGTGTGTTGGCCTACGTGTACTCTCTCTATTGGGGTGTACTTAATTTCAAGTACAGAGTTATAATAAAGCAAGAGCAGACAAGGAGCAAGGATGGGCCAAAGACCTGCTCACGGGTGGAAAGACGAGAATTCGTCTAAGTATAATTCGTCGAGAATCACTAAGTGATTCTCGCCGATTCGTCGAGAATCACTTGTGATTCTCGACGAGTCGACGAGAATCACTAGTTGATTCTCGCCGGGTTGGGCCGGCTGTCTTGACACAGACAGGAAAATTATCTAAGGCAGAATCGTCGAGAATCACTTATGATTCTCACCGATTCGTCGAGAATGACCTTGCATTCTCGACGATTCGGTGAGAATCAAAAGTGATTCCCACCGATTCTCCCCGGCCCCTACAACCTGTGTTGCCTGAATTCACCAAGTAGAATTCGGCGAGAATCGTAGGTGATTCTCGCCGATTCGTCGAGAATCACCTTCGATTCTCGCCGATTCTGACTTGGCAATTTTTCCAAATTCCTGGACCGGTCCCTGATACTTCCTGCGGCATTTTGAACCGGTCCTAGGTCTTTGCTCGGGTGGGGCCCACAACGGTTATCTCTTGATCTACGGTATAAATACACTTGTATGAATGAACAGTGACAGACAGAAGATAGGCTATACAAAAACAAGCGGCCGAAAAACCCTAAACTCGCGGATCGTCTCCGCCTCCGCCGCCGCCGTCGATCATTGAAGCCGATCTCGATCCCCTCCAGATCCTCAGTGACAGAAGCTTAGGTTAGCATAGCGTCTCACGCGTCTAACTAGAGATCCCTTGTCTCTTGATTCGTTGATCGGGAAAAACCTTCCCCTTCCGAATCGATCGAGACGACCGATCCTGGTGTGACCGTTGAAAGACCTTGCTTCCCTAGCTACGAAGTTTGAATCAAGATAGCACAGCAGCAGCTCTCCGTCGCTGCCGGTTTCAGGAAGATTCAATCCAAGTGAGATCTAGGGTTGTGGACTCTTCGTTGACTTCAAGAACACGTCGTCGAACGAAGAGGGACACCTTTGTCTCCAAAAGTTGTTTGTATTTCTTACAAGCTATTTTCAATTTCTTTGTAAAGGACCGATTGGTCTCTAGTTGTAAGGGTTGGGTGCAACCCGTGTTGTGGGAGTGGTGACTCCTACGTGTGGAAGGGTTCCTTCCGTTAGTGCAAGGATTGGATTTCAATCCTGTTGGTGAAGTGACCGAGTCGTCCCTGGTTGGGAGATAGGTCGAAGGGGGAAAGTGGACGTACCCAAATCGGGGAACCACTATAAATTGCTTGTGTATCTTCTGTGCTTTGTTTTCTTGTGCAGGTATAATTTCAATTCCGCTAACACGCTGCAAAGACACCTATTCCCCCCCCCCCATAGGTGAAGGTAGTTGACACTAGGTGGACTTTCAAGTGGTATCAGAGCGAGGTTACTCATCAAAAAGGTTAACACCTTGAGTAAGATCCTGCCTCCTGTGTCAACTAGAAGACGAGACTCAAGCATGGAGCTGGAATTTGATGTCCCTCCTCTGAGACTCCCTGCGTGCACAACAGAGTATTATCCTATCTGGAAGATGAGAGTTATGTTTCATCTGGAGGCCATCGACCCTCGGGTGTCAATCATCTTGGAAGAGGGTCCCTTCATTCCCATGAAGGCTTCTGAGTCTGGAGAGGATATCCTTATCCCCAAGAGTCCCGAAGAGATGTCTGAGACCGAGCTCTCACTGTACAACTTGGATAAGTTAATACGTCAGATCATCACTGACGTCTGGTCTGGTGTATCTCGTTCAAGAGTGAACAAGTATAAGACAGCCAAGTCCATGTGGCAAACCATCTCAGACCTCATGGAGGGATCAGAGAAAGCTGGTACCGGTTGTCAGCAAGAGGATGAAGCCTATGTAGGAGTCCTTATTTCTGAAGATGAAGGGCATGATCAATATGTCAATATCAGGGCTCCTGTGTCCTTGTCTGAGACTGAAGAAGAAGCTGAGGAAAGCAGTTCTGATGAAGCTAACTCAACAGTCTCTGTCAATCTGGATGGTAACCATGAACAACAAAGTCTGACGCAGGTAACTTCATCCTCATGCCCCTCTCCTCTTGAAGTTCCTGAAGACAGGAATAGTTTTGAGAGTACTCCTTCCAATGATGCATGGGATACACATAGCTTCAATCAAAAGATTGATAATCGTGATTCCCTTGAGAGTGCCCTTCAGACGAGCAACTTACTTGTTGAGGAACAAGCTAAGGAGATTGCTCAGCTGAAGATTTTAATGAATCTCCAATTGGAATCCATCAAAGTAAAGGACTCTCAGATCTCGGATCTAGAAAGTCGTCTAGAGACCGAGAAGAGGATAGTTTCTAATTTTTCCAAGATTGATGCTATCAAGAGAAAAGCAGAAAATGGGTGGATCTCCCAAATTATTAAGTCATGGAGAAATGGGGAAACGGTGTTCAGACCCCCCACCCCGAGTAGGAAGGACACTCATCATGCCTTCAGGTATGACCATAGGAATAACCGTGGTCACTGCAAGAATGATCAGTCCTCTTGTGGCAGCACTCAAAATGCAAGGGCTGTCATGGCCACCAAGAAGAGAATACCTCCGGGTTCCACCAAGCCCTTTGTTTTCTCGGCCACAGCCCCTACTCGTCATGAATCTGCCAGCATCAGCTCACAATGCGCCTCTCACCTCCCTAGGACTCTGGAAAGGGGGGATAGAAATCATGTTGTTAGGACTCATGAGGTCCTTGGAAGGGGGCTGACTGAAAAGAAGGCACCACCTCCCAGGCCTCATGACGCCTGTCATATGCATTCTTTCCACCCTTCCAATAGTCACGGTGGAAGAGACAATTCTGTGAGCATATCTGGCTCTATTCCGTTTAGACCCAGAACTATGACTATCTCTGTCATCCGTTCAGGTCACAAACGGCGATACAACATTCATGAGTGTTGGTGTTGTGGCAAAGTGGGTCATTTTGCCATAGATTGTTGGCACAACTATTCTGTATCAATGGCAAGGGGACTTCCACATCCTCGAGGCAATGTTAGTCTTCCCACCAGGATTTCTGAGGGAAGGCAGTCAAATTATTATGCTGACAGGAACCTAGGACCCAATACATATTGGGCTCCTAAGGTAAGGTAATATTCTTTGGTGCAGGGTAGTCTAGACTTCCGTGTCATGATGGGAGCTAGACAGAAGATGTTCCAAGATTGGTCTGGAACAAGTATCTGGAACGAAAGAAGCACTATCAACAATGGGATACTCCAATTGAACACCTGGTATGCTCTAATCAGAAGGGCTGAATGATGAATCTTACAATTCCAGGTATCATTGATCAGCCTAAATATTTGAGTCGTATTATGTCGACATTTACATATATATATATATATATATATATATATATATATATATTTATATATACATATATACATCTATGTGTGTTCTCCTAAGGACAGATCAACACTATAAAAATAACCTTTAGATACATTATTAACGATGTATCAGTAAATTCTCTGATAGATTCGCGAAGGCTCATTAATAGGCATATATTACAAGCTGAAAATTAAAAAGGCGACACGTCATTAGGAGTCACTAAGCATGTCAACTAACATAAAAATATTGCAGTTATCGATCTCGACATAATTTATGAAACCTGTTAGCCAATGGTAGTGAGTTAGGAATCTCAGACAAGACATAACTTATGAGCTTAGGAATCTCCTAAGCTCTTCCCATATATTTAAACCCGGTTATAACATGAATCCCGCCGACCCAGTAAATCCCGCCGACCCAGCAAATCCCGCCGACCCTTCGACTTCCCGTCGACTCTTTGACTTCCCGTCGACCCTTGAACTCTGGAACTTCCGATTGTTGCCAATAGCCTGTCCAAGCCACTTCCCGCTACTGGTCTCAAAGCATCTCCCGAAACCTAGTCCCAGCACTTCCCGATTCCAAATCACTTTCCGATTCCAAGCCTCTTCTCGATTCTCTTCAACTTCGACTTCGACTTCATCGTGACCCAACGACCCTCCAAAGACTCCCTCTCGCCGCCGAGTATACGCCCACGCTCAGCTTCGGATCGGCTCGCCGCAACTCTGATAAAGCATCGTAGTGCCGGAACATTAACTGCATCTCCTCACAAGGTAATCCCCTTCTTATCCCTAACCGTGACTTAAGCTTAGTATAGATTGTATCCTCAACCTCATAATTTAGGAGATCCTTAGACTTGGAAATTGATACTTCCCTTCTTCCTAGTTTGCTATGGCTCCAAGGACCACCGCTGGGCTGGTCACTGGCTGTGAATTAGTTCGAACCGGGTTCTCACATGCCTCGGATGAGTTCAGAAACATCATCATCATGCTGGAAGAGGCTGGACTCACGTTTGTACTGGAGCATCCCTGCAAAATTCTGGATAAAGAAGTGATGGAGTTCTTTGCAACCGCCAAACTTCGGAATGAAGACTCTATCATCAAGAGTAAGGTTGCAGGTGCAAGGATCAAGATGTCTGCCAGGACACTGACTCAATGCTTGCAGCTTTCCAGTTCTGAGCACGAGGATTATCTGGAGGAACATGATAGAGCCAGGACCCTATCATTCTGTGGGCTAGCTAGGGGCACCAGATCGATAAAGAGAAAAGAAATGAATGAGGAGGGGAAACTCTTGTCCGACATCATTGGGAAAGTACTGATATGCAAACCAGGCTCACACGACCACATCTCAGCCGACATGTTCAAGATTCTTGTGGTGATAGTCTGCCGAAAGAGATTCAACTGGGGGGCCATGCTTTTCGAGAAGATTAAGGACACCCTCAGATCTCCAAGCTTTGGACGAATCATCAGCCTATTTCTCAATCAGTTGAACGGAGATAGGTTCGACATAAGCAAAGGAGTTCCTTTGCATTATTTGAAGAAAATGGACTCCAGCGTCTTTGACAGATGGGAGCGAATCATAGGGCAAGCTGCAGTGGTAGTTGAACAAGAAGAATCTCCTGCCGAGGACAACAGAACTTCAGCAGATTTCGTGGCAGCCCCCAGTGAAGTTCATGATGCATTGATTACAGGAACTGAGGGGGAGCCTGTACTCTCTTCTGCAAACACCATATCTGATATTTCTCAGATAGCAAAAGATGATGTGGAGGCCGTGCAAGAAGACCGTGAGGAGGAAGTGGCAAATGTGGAAGAGGAAGAGGACGGTGAGGAAGATATAAATTACCTGGGCGATGAGGTGGCTGATGAAGAGGAGGTGGATGCAGTGGAAGAAGACACGCATCATTCTGCAGATCAAGCTGAGCACATGGAGACTGAGGAGGAGGAAGAAGTAATTGAGCAGAGGAAAGTGGTGGACCCTCAGGAGGATGTTGCTGGTTCATCAGAGGAACAAGCTCCTGAGAGGTCGGATCCAGGAATACAGGGGGAGCCCTCTCAGCAACCCGCTGTCCCCCCGGTAGACTCTATTCTAGTGTCCAGCTCTCCCAGTACTTCTGCTGGGGAGCCCGACCAGGATCTGCCTGCAGCTCCTTCCCTCCAAGCAAACCTGGCAAATCTCACTGTTAATGTTGTCCAAGGGATACTGGATGAGCTCAAGAGTACGTTTAAGAAATCCCACAAAACGGTGCTAAAGAGGCTGAAGGAATCTGAGGATCTCATGCTCCAGAACATAGTTCAGATCAACCATAAACTAGATGAGATGGAGAAGAAATTTGATGAAAAGTATACAGAGGCAGACACAGCTGTAACTCTTCTCATGAAAGGGCTGAAAAAGAATACTGATGACCTGGGCGTGGTAAATCATAATGCACATGTTGTGGCGACTAACATACAGAATTTTGATGCCCACATGATGCTCCTTAATAAAAATCAACAAGACCTGCTGACTGAGTTTTCTAAATCTCTAAAGCATATAGATGAGTCCCTGCACTCATATGCAAACTCCATTGCCCTCGAAGCCAAAAAGGGGGAGAAAGAATATACTGATAAAATGGCAGGGCTTCAGCACATCATCATTGAAAACTTCGATCAGTCTAATGTTTATGTATATGACAGTTGCCAGTGGTTGCTCAATCAAGCATTAGGCAATAATCCTGAGGTTAATCTTGTACATGAAACCACTGAGCACAATACTGTGGATGACGAAGGGGCAAGCGCAGAGGCTGTTCTGTTAAGCGAAGCTGAGATGAAGAAAGCTGCTGAAAGGGCTGAACGACGAACTTGGTTTGATCAAGATGCCTTAGCTAAAGCCAAAGGAAAAAGGCAAATCCAAGAAGGAACTTCAAGGGAAACACAAGCTGAAAAGAGGATCCGATTGACGGAGGAGGATGTGAGAAATGAAAAATGGAGTCCTGTATCAAAAAGTATCATCTTGGACACATTCTTGTTACAGCAGAAGGGGCACATAAATCGAAGTGAGGTATACAGTCAATACGAATGAGAGAGGCACAAAGAATTTGAAGCCAAACGCAACATATTTTTCAGAAATAATACAGTGACAGATAAAGTTCCTCCTCCCAGATATCATCCTAAGCCTAAGGAATATTTCGAAAGACAGAGCAAGAAATTCCTGGCTCAGAAGCTTAAGAATGATCTTGCTAAGGAAAAATAGGCTTAGGATATTTTTCGCCTCTTATTGCACATCAATGTTTCCCTTTTATCTTACGAACAAGTATTATGAATTTATATATATATATATATATATATATATATGTGATGTCATGTTTTGACTCAAGTATTGTTATGTTTGTTCTTGTTTTCTTAAAGTTTTAATCATTCTCTGGATGGTGGTATTCATCTTAGCTTGTAGGATTTTGACTTCGTCAAATAGGGGGAGATTGTTGGGTATTGTATCCACAATTACCTGGATTTGAGGAAGCCACCTGTCAAGCTAAGATGAATTCACAATGTATTTGATGAACTATTTTTTAGTTGTGCTTGCAGTTATTCCATGCTAAGTACACACCAATGTCAGGGTGCAGTGGGTCAATATACACGGGTCTGTGCAACGTAATCCCTCGTTGAGCAGATCAGTGTGTTGGCCTACGTGTACTCTCTCTATTGGGGTGTACTTAATTTCAAGTACAGGGTTATAATAAAGCAAGAGCAGACAAGGAGCAAGGATGGGCCAAAGACCTGCTCACGGGTGGAAAGACGAGAATTCGTCTAAGTATAATTCGTCGAGAATCACTAGTTGATTCTCGCCGGGTTGGGCCGGCTGTCTTGACACAGACAGGAAAATTATCTAAGGCAGAATCGTCGAGAATCACTTATGATTCTCACCGATTCGTCGAGAATGACCTTGCATTCTCGACGATTCGATGAGAATCAAAAGTGATTCCCACCGATTCTCCCCGGCCCCTACAACATGTGTTGCCTGAATTCACCAAGTAGAATTCGGCGAGAATCGTAGGTGATTCTCGCCGATTCGTCGAGAATCACCTTCGATTCTCGCCGATTCTGACTTGGCAATTTTTCCAAATTCCTGGACCGGTCCCTGATACTTCCTGCGGCATTTTGAACCGGTCCTAGGTCTTTGCTCGGGTGGGGCCCACAACGGTTATCTCTTGATCTACGGTATAAATACACTTGTATGAATGAACAGTGACAGACAGAAGATAGGCTATACAAAAACAAGCGGCCGAAAAAACCCTAAACTCGCGGATCGTCTCCGCCTCCGCCGCCGCCGTCGATCATTGAAGCCGATCTCGATCCCCTCCAGATCCTCAGTGACAGAAGCTTAGGTTAGCATAGCGTCTCACGCGTCTAACTAGAGATCCCTTGTCTCTTGATTCGTTGATCGGGAAAAACCTTCCCCTTCCGAATCGATCGAGACGACCGATCCTGGTGTGACCGTTGGAAGACCTTGCTTCCCTAGCTACGAAGTTTGAATCAAGATAGCACAGCAGCAGCTCTCCGTCGCTGCCGGTTTCAGGAAGATTCAATCCAAGTGAGATCTAGGGTTGTGGACTCTTCGTTGACTTCAAGAACACGTCGTCGAACGAAGAGGGACACCTTTGTCTCCAAAAGTTGTTTGTATTTCTTACAAGCTATTTTCAATTTCTTTGTAAAGGACCGATTGGTCTCTAGTTGTAAGGGTTGGGTGCAACCCGTGTTGTGAGAGTGGTGACTCCTACGTGTGGAAGGGTTCCTTCCGTTAGTGCAAGGATTGGATTTCAATCCTGTTGGTGAAGTGACCGAGTCGTCCCTGGTTGGGAGATAGGTCGAAGGGGGAAAGTGGACGTACCCAAATCGGGGAACCACTATAAATTGCTTGTGTATCTTCTGTGCTTTGTTTTCTTGTGCAGGTATAATTTCAATTCCGCTAACACGCTGCAAAGACACCTATTCCCCCCCCCCCCCATAGGTGAAGGTAGTTGACACTAGGTGGACTTTCAGCGCCAACCACAATTTCATTTCTCATAGTCTGGTGCGACAACTCTCCATTCTGTGCACACTGTCGCCGGACTTCACCGTATGTTTGGGAGACGGTTGCCGTCGGCCGACCGCGGGCTCTTGCACTGTCGTGCGGGTTACCACAGAACCTTTCCCCGTGACGGCGGATTTCTATGTATTCGAGCTGGGCGGGGTTGACATCATCCTGGGTATGGCATGACTGATGACATTGGGCGATGTTCGGGTCAACTAGGTCGAGATGTTTATGCAATTATTATGGAAGGGGTGACCCTGGCACCTCGTCGGCAACTCTGCTCTTCTCAGAACACCGGTTTCCTTCTGTGCCATCCAACGCACAACCGATATGGCGTTCTCTGTGTGACTTTGACAGTTATAGGCCGAGCCGACGACACCCCAGTGCTTCCACCCGACCTCCATCTTCTTCTGGAGGAGTTTTCCGACGTGTTTACGGCCCCCGCGGGCTTACCTCTGGTGCAGGCCACTGATCATGTCATTCCGCTGCAACCCCACACCTCGGTCGTATCCGTCAAGCCTTACCGATATGGGCATGTCCAGAAGGATGAGATCAAATGCTTGATGCGGGAGACGCTCATGGGCGGCCTCATCCACCCTAATGCGAGCCATTTATCCATCCCGGTCCTCCTCGTGCGCAATAAGGACGAGAGTTAACGCTTCTGTGTTGACTATTGGGAGTTAAACAAGGCCACAGTCCAATCCAAACATCTCATTCAAATCATTCAGGAGCTTTTGGACGAGCTCCACGACGCTGCCTTTTCACGAAGCTCGACCTCCTGGTGGGGTACCACCAAATCTGGGTTCGGCCGGAAGATGTACCAAAGACAGCGTTTCGGACGTATGATGGACACTACGAGTTCCTGGTCATGTCCTTCGGGCTGATCAACGCTCCGGCCACCTTCCAAGACACCATGACCGATATCTTTCGAGCGGTACTCCGACAACAAGTCCTTGTTTTTTTATGATCGTCATTGTTTGTGGTATATCCTTCAGCAGAAGATCGTCACGCAGGCACAATAGCTTTGGGTGGCAAAGCTCCTTGGGTATGAATTCTCCATCGAATTCCCCCGGTTCTACGATTGCGGAGGCTGGAGTCCGCCGAACCCTAGCCGTGGTCGCCACCCGACTTGCCGTGAAGCGCTTCCGGTTGCAGGGCGGCCTGAACGCGGTGGGCTTAGCCCTAACTCCGGAGTCGCTGATCCCGGAACTTTTCCCTTCTTCGGAGAGTTCACCCCCTGCAAGCCCGCACGCCGACGAGACGGGGGAATGATCCCTGTATTTGTACTTTTTTGCTTTTTATTTGATAAAGTACAAACATCCTGGCCTCAATTCGTCTGCGCCTATATGAATATATTTTCATTTGCATTTAACTTTTTTGTCCTCGCTTCTTCCATTCCTAATTTGTTTGTTTTTTCCTGCTTGCGCGTTGGTAGTTAGGGTTATTCCAACCCTCATCCTGAACTCGCGATGTTGGCCTTTCACACGTGTCTCTTATTTTGCCCACACGACAAAGGCCTGGATCCCTCGCCATCTCGCCTCGCCGCTAAGAGCCGTCGCTCCCTACACCACAGTATACCATCTTTACCTCGTTCGGCGAGGCGTGTTCAGCGGACCCCCGGGTATTATCCCCTTTTCCATCCCCTGCCCTCGAATCATGTGATCTTGGGAGGTGGGAAGCTCTGGCCGAGGGGGTTAGCAGCCTACATGGGAGAGAGGAGTTCACGCAGGGTTTCAGACCACGCCAATATCATAGCTTCGAGAACTCGGTTCCACTCGAGCGGGCAAGTAGCCGGAATGTGGGATAGGGGCTCGTGCAGGGACCCGAACTACGACAACATCACAGCTCGAGGTCTTCAATCTCACCCGAGGGGGCACGTACCCGATATGCGGGAGAGGAGCTCGCGCAGGGACCCGTACGATGGCAACATCACAGCTAAAGATCTTAAATCTTGCTCGATGGGGTAAGTGGTCGGTATACGGGAGAGAAGCTCGCGCAGGGACCCGAACTACGACAACATCACAACTCGAGGACTTCAATATCGCTCAAAGGGGCAAGTAGCTGGTAATCGGGAGAGGAGCTCGCGCAGGAACCCGGACTACGACAACATCACAACTCGAGATCTTCAATCTCACTCGAGGGGGCTAGTAGCTGGTATGCGGGAGAAGAGCTCGCGCAGGGACCCGGACTACGCAACATCACAGCTTAAGGTCTTCAATCTCACTTGAAGGGGCAAGTAGCCGGTATGCGGGAGAGGAGCTCGCGTAGGGACCCGAACTACGGTAACATCACAGCTCGAGGTCTTCAATATCACTCGAGGGGGCAAGTAGCCGTTACGCGAGAGAGAAGCTCGTACAGTGACCCGGACTACGACAACATCAAAGCTCGTGGTCTTCAATCTTACTCGAGGGGGCAAGTAGTCGGTATGCGGTAGAGGAGCTCGCGCAGGGACTCAAGACTACGACAACATCACAACTCGAGGTCTTCAATCTCACTCGATGGGGCAAGTAGCCGGTATGCGGGAGAGGAGCTCGCGCAGGGACCGAGACTACCACAACATCACAGCTCGAAGTCTTCAATCTCACTCGAGGGGGTAAGCAGCCGGTATGCGGGAGAGGAGCTCGCGCAAGGGCCCGGACTACGACAACATCACAGCTCGAGGTCTTTAATCTCACTCGAAGGGGCAAATAGCCGGTATGCGGGCCAGGAGCTCGTGCAGGGACCCGGACTACGGCAACATCACAGCTCGAGGTCTTCAATCTCACTCGATGGGGCAAGTAGTCGGTATGCGGGAGAGGAGATCGCGCAGGGACCCGGACTAAGGCAACATCACTGCTCGAGGTCTTCAATCTCACTCGAGGGGGAAAGTAGTCGGTATGCGGGAGAGGAGATCGCGCAGGGATTCGGACTACGGCAACGTAACAGCTCGATGACTTCAATCTCGCTCGAGTGGGCAAGTAGTCGGTATGCTGGAGAGGAGCTTGCACAGGGACTCAGACTACGACAACATCTACAACTTGAGGTCTTCAATCTCACTCGAGGGGTCAAGTAGTCGGTATGCAGGAGAGGAGCTCGCGCAGGGATCGGGACTACGACAACATCACAACTCAAAAGTCTTCAATCTCATACGAGGGGGTAAGTAGGCAGTATGCGGGAGAGGAGCTCGCGCAAGGACCCGGACTACGACAACATCACAGCTCAAGGTTTTCAATCTCACTCGAAGGGACAAATAGCCGGTATGTGGGAGAGGAGTTCGGGCAGGGACCCGGACTACGGCAACATCACAGCTCGAGGTCTTCAATCTCACTCGAGGGGTCAAATAGTTGGTATGCGAGAGAGGAGATGGCGTAGGGACCCGGACTATGACAACATCACAGCTCAAGGTCTTGAATCTCACTCGAGGGGTAAAGTAGTCGGTATGCGGGAGAGGAGATCGCGCAGAGACTCGGACTACGACAACATAACAGCTCGAGGACTTCAAACTCGCTTGAGTGGGCAAGTAGTCGGTATGCGGAAGAGGACCTCGTGCAGTGAACCCGAACTACGACAACATCACAGCTCGAGATCTTCAATCTCAATCGGGGGGGGGGGGGCAAGTAGCCGATACGCGGGAGAGGAGCTCGCGCAGGGACGTCCACATGATGCAGTAGACCGTCTTGCACAGGCTTAGTTTGTTTCGGCGGTGATATTTTGGAGCGTTAGGAATGAGAGCGGTGGAAATGAAGCAGTGAGAATGGAGGGAGGGGTGATGACGTTTTGAAGCATTGAAAATGTAGAAAGGAATTTTATCAAACATGTTGTTTCAGCGCCGACGTTTTTTCTCCACCGCCAATGAAATAAAAACGTTGAAACAAACAGAGTCACAGCGACGGACGGTATGAATTCGATTGTTCCAGGCATATAAATAATACCGCGGGAAAGCGCTTCATCTCTTGGTCAACCAGAAAGACTTCTTGTTGACAAGGAAGCTTGTTGGTTGACAAAGAAGCCTTCTCAATCACCAAGAAGAAAGCTGCCTGGTCAACTGGGAACATTCTTGATCAGAGTGAGGAAAACAGTGCTCACTAGACCACCATGTGGGTGAAAGATGGGCCTCCAAGAGGCATAAATAGTATCATTAATTTAGAAATTAGCTACTGAAACTAAGATTCTACAATGGACATGAAGAACAATAACAAAGCCCCAAAAGCTCCCGCATCTCAAGAAGAAACAGAGAGTGAAACAATGAAGAAAGAAGAGGACCCACACACTGCCTTTTTTTCTCAGTCAAACTTCATGATACTATCTCTGAGAATCTACTTCCACTCATGCTCGCGAAAGATTATTATTTCGATTTCAGACTAAAATAAAATTTAAAGAGAAACGGAGGATTAAAAGGAATTTTAAAAAAAAATCTCACCTTTGGTTTGATCAACAGCGCAAGGAATGAAAAGTTTAGATTCCAGCATTCTGGATAACTCCTTCCCGGATTCATATGCTTTTATGAATTCTTCTTCTACATTTGAAAGCGCATAAAGGAGCTCCATTTTCTTCTTCTCCGGCGCAGATCCCCTCTGCGACAATCCCCTCTCCGGCGGATTCTTCACCTCCTCCTTGACAGCAGTAACCGAAGCCGTCACCTCGATCTTCAACTCCTCTTCTGAGTTTTGGCCGGCGGGCGTCGCTGCGGCATTCACTCTCTCAAAGGGGTTGAAGAAGTCCCACCCGAACGTTGCCACGGCCTCCGGCCGGAAATACCCAAAACCACTTTCGCCGGCGAGTTCAATCCCATCCCTCAACAGAGAGGTTGGCGCAGAGGAAGTTGAGGAAGAAACAGAGGAGCAGTAGGCCAGAGTTTCGGTTACGGGCGCGGTGGGTGTTTGTTGGAGGAAAGAGGGGTCGGAGGAGGAGGAAGAGGCGCCGGAGGAAGGGAGGGTGATGAGGACGGGGAGGGGAGCAGAGTGGCGGCCGACGAAGAGGTTGATGGCGCCGGCGACGGCGTGGAGGGAGTGGATGTAGCGATTGTGGGCGTCTGCTAGGGCGCGGCGGCACAAAACGGCAGATTTGATGTGGCGCTTTCGCTCGTGGCAGAGGAAGACGGCTTCTTCTTCACCCCCGCCTCTCAGCTTGGAGGCGGCGCAGTTTCCCATTCTCAGTGGGGAAACAGGGGGGACTGAAGGAGGAGGAAAATGGCGACGAAGGAGAGCAGAGAAGTTGATGAGAGAGTGAAGTGGGAGGAAATGGGAAACAGAGGAAAGAAGGCGGTGACATTTTGTTTGGTAGTGAGGCGGTGGCCAGGGTTTTATTAGCGGGTCAGCCTCACTCACTCCGAGGAACAAAGTCATGCGTTCACTCAGGCGATCCTTATATTTGGCTATCAGCACATAAATAACAGTGGATCCGACTAAATTTTCGGCATTGCCGGGAGGGGCGCGATCCGTGTTGCACACATCAAGTCAGACGCACGATTTTTGATGTGCGTGTGCAGGACACTGATCTTTCGTGCATGACATTGTAGCCATGCGGGACGCATACCTAAAATTTCCAAGTATTTTATACTATGTTAAAAGTGAAAAGCATTTTTTGAGTAAAGATTCATTTTTCTATTTTACTCATCTATATTAATAATTTTCAATTTTTGGAATTGACATGATTTTTCTTTTAATTTAAAAAAGATGTTCTCATATAGGCAAGTCAAATACGCACGATAAAATATATGTACTCACCGCCGCTCTAAAACCGCTGTACACGCGACAAAAATGAGCGACAGAGGGAGTATAACGCTCAGGAGTTTGCGAACAGCAGGGGCGCCGCTGTGTTAGGGCAATGTTGTGATTGGAATAATGTCTTATGGGGCACTAGGGACCCCTCATGCACTATCATAGTTGACATATTGTCGCGGTTAGGAGTAGGGGCGGAGCCCCGTTCCTGTCACTCGTTAAATTAAAAGAATTTAAAAAAAATGTCTATTCGCAAATCAAATATCTACTATTTAACGTGCGTCAAAAGATCTTGACTTCATTTGATGCTATGGTGGCGGTCGTGAGCGCGGTGGTCATGAACCATCGTTAGTGAATCTCCGATCTCACCTAAAAAAAATATGCTTTTTATACTCAAAACTTGTCGATGATAATGACATTTTTGGTTAAACTCACCGGAGAAAAAAAAGTGCGTCAAATGATGGTTGTGTTTGACACGGCTTATCACAACTTATTTGTCATATCAAAATAAGTTTGGACAAAAATTTCATTGTCATATCAAAATCTTATGTCTCAAATTAAAATTTTTTTTTATAATATTTGTGATGCCAAACATATGTTCGATGACAATGACGTTTTGTCCACTCTCACCGGAGCAAATAAGCTGCGAAAAGCTACGTCAAACGCAACCGAAGCAACCTGGCACAGCAATGGCGCGTCGCAGTTCATCACACGCTCCCAGATGGACGAAACTGTGATCGCGCGCCATGTGCAACCTTCCCCTCAAAATTTTACCAGCCATTCTAATATCTCCAGCTTGTTCCTGGACAGTTTAAAATGAAGCAAGCCGTTGAAGATTATATTTGTAACGACACGGGTTTAGGCCCTTTAGACCACCCCGCGATATCGTTAGAGGGCTGCAGCCCGTGTCACCCAAATCCCTCTCTGGCCTGTTTCTTAGCACATCGGGGTTTTGAGAACGCGGGGTTTCGAACCCGCGCCTCCTTAACAAGGCACCTTCAACAGCCCTCATCGCCAACTGAGTTGTGCTGAGAAACAAGCCAGAGAGGGGTTTGGGTGGCACGAGCTGCAGCCCTTTAACGATGTTGTGGGCGGTCTAAATGGCCTAAACCTGGGTCATTACAATATTTGTTGCGGGTTATTCGGGATGCTCTTAGGCCTTTTAAAAATGAACTATCCTAGCTCAGGAATGATTGAACATGCAAACAGTCACAGTAAAAGTTAACGGCTGGCAGGAGAGTTTTTTACGTAGAAAAATCCAGAAAAGGGGAAAAAATCACGGGACTGGGACATTGCCGGCCAACTGTTGAGGGTCACTCGAGGGGCTCTTAAGCCGGTCAAAAATGAACTGTCCTAGCTCGAGAACGGTCGAGCGTGCAAACAGCGACAAAAACACTGACGGCTGACAAGAAAGATTTTTACGTGGGAAAACCCCGAAAAGGAGAAAAAACCGCGGGGCCGGTACCGTGCTAGCAAAATTTCACTATATTTTTGTTTTGCAGTTGAACGTGGAGAATTAAAGGGCGACATATTGCCTCTCTTTAAAATAATTGTAGAAGAAGAAGAGCCTTCGAGGGTGACATGTCACTGCTCGCAAAGCTAAGTATTTTTCTGGACATGCTGGAGTCGGCAAGAAGCACAATGGAGGACGTATTCGGAGCAATCTGTAGCAGTGGAATATGAAGCTTGCTTTCTGGTTGCGAACAGCAGAATCTGAAGCGATTTTGATTGGTGCAATGTGTTCTGAGCAATATGCTCTGAGCAATCTAGAGCAATGAAATCTGCAGCTTGATCTCTGGTTACGAGCGATGGAGTTTGGAGTGATGTGTTCGATGCAATGCGCTTCGAACAATCTGGGAACGACAATCGGTGCTCGGAGTTAGGAGCAAAGTGCTCAGTGCAACCCTCAAGGGTTCTTCGAACGTTTGCGAGAAATCTTCAAGATATCTTTGAACACTTTCGAAGATCTTTACTGAAGTTTTCGAGCGCGTGAGGTGATTTTCAAAAGATTCCTCTAGAGCAACAATACTGCGCTGAACAACAATGCAAAGTTATTTTTCCAATTCTAGAACTTTGTTATAGTTGTTGTGGCTAAACTCGAGGTTTCGGTAAACTGATATAAAATCAAACCGTTTTAGTTCGGGAGCGGTCTAGTATGTTGTTAAAACAAATTTTAATAATAAGTTTTGCATTCCACAAAAAGTTAACTTACATGAATATGACCCCATATTTATAGGAAGAAAAGAAAGAAAAAAATTACAACAGACGATATAGACTAAAATACAACACACGATCTAGGCAGTTGCAAACAATTTTAGACCGCTATAACTAAGCGGTTAGGCACTATTCGTTTCACACTTGTATCCAAGGTTTTGAAAACCGAACCGGACATAGAACCGGCAGAAGGAGAGGTTCAAGGTTTAACCGGTTCAACCGGGGTCGAACCGTTATATAAGAAAATTAATTTACTATTAATTATATATATATAATTATATATAATTAGAAAATAAAAAAATGATATTATATTAAATGTCTGCATGTTGATATTGAATCTACTCGTGAATTTGATATCTTTAATTTTATTATTAATCTTTATAATGTCGTATTCAAGAAAAATTGAAATTTAATTTGCTCTATATTTATCTTTGGGGAAGATATCTGCTCGAACAACATTTTTATACGCCACACATGCACGTTCTGATTGTTTCTTGATGACAGTATTATGTAAGACCAATATTAATCATACCTCATGTAAATAATTTTCTATTTATTTTATTTTGCTAATAAAAATTAAATAAATAATAACATAAATTTTTAGTTTGTACGCAAAAAATTAACACTACATAAAAATTTGCATGTAAATTATTAATTTATTATGATATATTGTGATACAAATAGAGCCTAAATATTTTATAAACTTAAATTTTTAATAGGTAATTTAATAAGTTATTATAATAATATATCTAACAAACATTTAATTTATACTTATATAATTACAAGTGACAGGCACGGGCCTTCGGCCCTGGGGGAATTCTGCGGGGGTGCGACAATTTGCGGGGTGCGACATTCGGCGGGGTTCGACATTCGCCGGGATGCGACATTCGCCGGTGATGCGACATTTGTCGTGGGGACGACATTTGTCGTGGGCGGCGACATTGGTTGTGGGCGGCGACATTTGACGTAGGCGGCGACATTTGTCGTGGGCGGCAACATTTGTCGTGGCGGCAACATTTGTCGTGGACAGTACCCGCCCCTATGGCCTCGCGCGACAGTACCCGACCGACGACGGCGGGCTGCGCCCGACGACGACGGGCTCCGTCCGCTCCCGGGGGGCGGTCGTGGGGACGACATTTGTCGTGGCGGCGACATTTGTCATGGGCGGCGAGATTTGTCGTGGACAGTTCCCGCCCCTATGACCTCGCGCGACAGTACCCGACTGACGACGGCGGGCTCCGTCCGACGACGGCGGGCTTTGCCCGCTGACGGCGGGCTCCCGGCGACTCCGCCCGCTCCGTAACATATACATATGAGTACTCAAAATGACCGTAAAAAAATATAAATCAAGAATCACCGTCGTCGGGCTCCCGGCGACTCCGCCCGCTCCGTAACATATACATATGAGTACTCAAAATGACCGTTAAAAAATATAAATCAAGAATACAATTTTTATTTTGTAAAACAAAATATATTTTAACGTTAAAACCTTAATTTTCTATTGCGAATAAAAAGATAGTGATCAGCAGAACTGCGTGTGAAGCCAATAAGAGAGACAACAATGCTGAACTTCTCAAATCAGGACCGTGGGCTTTGCTTTAGACCATAAATTGTCTTTTGTAATTTGCATACCTGAGACTCTCCCTGAGCAACATATCCAGGAGATTGCTCAATGTAAACCACCTCTTATAGATCATCATACAAAAATGCATTCTTCACATCTAACTGACACATCTCCCAACCTCTGTTAACAGCAATAGAAAAAAAAACACGGATAGTGCTGATACGAGCAACTGGGAGAATATATCAAAAAAGTTCACACCATACGTTTGAGTGAAGTCTTTGGCAACAAGCCTAGTCTTATAGCGGTCAATAGTGTCATCCAGATGAAATTTGATGACAAAGACCCACTGGAAATCAACCACATCCACACCTAGAGAAGTAGGGACAAGTGTCCAAGTACCCCTTTCGGTTAAGGTCGTCATTTCTTCATAATCCATTGATCATAGGATCGGAACCTAGCTCTGATACCATGTTGAAAAAATATCTAAATAGCAAGCTTTGTATTCTACAGAAAATTAATTTATATGAGTATGATCTCATGTTTATAGGGAGAAAAGAAATAAGAAATTACAACATACAATGTAGACTAAAATACAATACGCGATCTAGGCGGCTACAAAAAAATTTTAGGCCGATATAACTGAGCGGTTAGACATTGTTCGCTTCATACTTGTATCGATCGGACTCTACTAGTAGTCCGCTGCCGCCGACTGTGGACAACAGTCCGCTCCACACAAGCAGATAGAAGCACAAATCCACCAAACTCTAGGTCGGCTCCCTTGAACATCAGGCCGCAAAAATAGTTGTGCACGCAGCTTCAGCTGCTCCTCAAACCGCAGCTTCAGCTGTACCTATATTTGCAGCGACTTCAACTCTTTGTTCGTTAAGTCCGCAACGAGTTCAGAGCGTGATCGTAACACAACTGGCTAGTCCTCTGGCCAGATCGCCAGAGGCAGTCCACAACACAACAAGAACCAGACTGCCAAAGCTAACTCGCCAGTCCGCTAAACTCAATCCACCAGTCAATCTGCTAGACCGCTGAGACTAAGATGTCAATCCGCCAAATCTCCAAACCGCCTGTACTAAGCCGCCAGACCACAAATCCTTCAGACCGCCTGGACCAAATCATCAGACCGCCTAACTGTCAGACCGACCGATCAAACCGCTAGTCTGTCAAGCTCCAAAAAATCTAACATGTGCTAACATTTAAAGTAAGTTAGACGTTTGGCAAATAGATTTTTTGACGTGGAAAACCCAAAAAAAGGTGAAAATCACTTGATCGGTTCGATGCCGACCAAATTCCACTAGGCACTAGCTCCTGGCATTGTTAGAGGGCCTTGCAAATAATGTTAATGCGACAAATCACCTCTCATTACAATGATGGAAAGAGAGGTAAAGAGGATTCTGAGTGTGACAGGCCACCGTTTGTGGAGTTAAAGTATTTTTTTTCTCGTGCAGGTGGGAGCGTTGCGCTTTAGGCGCTCTAAAGTCTCATGTTGACACTTGAAAGCTGGAGTGACACGTTTTGCACATTCTAGAATCTGCGGCTTGTCTCCTACTGCCCGCGGAGGAGTCTGGAGCGAAGGACTTGCTGCTGAATGAAGGACTTGTTGCTTAGTGGAGGGCGCGGTGTGCACGGAGTGTGCTTCGTTCGTAGCGAAGTGCACGCAGGGTGAAGCATGTGCGGGGTGGAATGTGCGCGGCAGAACCACCAAGGCGTGCTTGAAGGAGATCAAAGATCTTCGAAGGTGTTCGAAGATCTTCAAAGGATTCTTCAAAGGCGCAAGGTGAACTTCAAATGTGTCCCCAGAGCTCACTCGTGCGTAGGAGACAAATTGGGAGGAAGAAAAGATGGAATTAACGGAGGGTCGGGTGTCCCTTTCATAGTGTTTGAGGGTGGTTACATGGTTATCTGCACAACATAATCAACTTATGTGTATGTGCGCACCGACTATCAAATGTTTTATTATGCGTATATTTTGGATATTTATTACACGCACACCTATCAAGATATTCAAATTGTTACGACGAGTTGGTTACATGGTTGTTGAACGACTACGATTAGGCAACGGTCGAGGTGCCGGTCGGGGGAGGCCGGCTGGATGGGTGGTCAACCACACGCCCTCGTAGGTGGGTGGGGGGGGGGGGGGTGAGGGCCAGCCGACCGAGGGCGAGACCACGACGGTCGGCCGTGGCGCCTCACGGTCACAGTGTGTTCAGCCGCAGGAGGGAGGCGGCGAGTGCTCCCGACCACTCGCACGGAGGGCCGTAGCGCGGCGGCGGCCAGCCACGGGGCCTCACGGCCGCACGCGGAAAGCGCGCCGCCAAGTATTTCCTCTTGGATCGAAACCGGAAACGTGTGCTAGAGAAAATCTGACAGTAAAATCAGAATACAGCTGTAAATTTTAGTTTGGATTTCAACCATTGGATCGTCAATTTCACTTATGTGCATCGATCCCAGTCCCACCAAAAAACATACGCCATATGACTATATGAGCAAGAATGTGCGCGGGTTAGAACTGTGCGAGTTCTTAGAGCTTACTAAGTAAGTATTAATACAAATACTTGGAAATTCAATATTAAAAGTTGAATTACCAACTTTAATTAAATATATAATATATACGTCTGTCTTCGAATCGTGTTACCCACCTGCCATTACGAGAGGATCCAGATCCCCTGGAGTTTTTAGGGGTGGAGTTCTGATTTTGCGAATAAATGAGGCGGAATCAGAAAAATTGGTTAACATGAAAGTTGTAGATATTTCCGAGACGAATAACTTTCATGTTGAACATTTTTTTGATTTGAAATAATTTAGACCCCCAATTTGAACTCCGAAAAACTTCCGTCCGAAAATAATTAAATACCCGATGCTACTCTTCGATCGGAATTAGGGTTAGACTTTTACAGAGCAGAGAGCAGCAGAAGCAGAAAGTACCTCAATTCGACAAGATCCGTGCCACCTTCTTCTTCGGCTTTGTCCCTCTCTCAAAGGGTTTTCGTCCCCATGAAGGAATTCCTCTCGTTCTGTGTCATCCAATGACCACGCGGATCTCATACCCACCTTCTATGCCACCAGCCGCCGCCGATTACTTTTTTGCCCCTCCTCCGTTCTTTCCAGACTCCGACGATCAGGCGGTTTGGTACGGTAACATCCAGTATCTCCTCAACATCTCCGCCGTCGGCGCTGCCTCCTGTCTCCTTCTCTTCCTCTTCGTCAAGCTCCGCAGCGACCACGGCATCCCAGGCCCTTCCGCTCTAGCTACAAAGCTTCTCGCCGTCTACCATGCCACTTCTACTCAGATCGCCCTTCACTGCGGCGCCGATGCCGCCCAGTTTCTCGGCATCGAACGCTCCAGCTTCATCGTCCTCGTCTCACTCTCGGCGATCGCCGTTTTTTCCGCTCTCCCTCTCAACCTCTACGCCGGCAATACCCGAATTGGCGATCAATTCACTCGCACCACCATCTCCCATATCCCCGCAGGTTCGTCCCTCCTATGGATTCACTTCATCCTCATGGTTATCGTCGTCGTTATCGCCCACTTTGGAATATCTAAGATGGAAGATGATCTCAGAACCACTAGGTTTCGAGATGGAAATGGGAACCCTAGCGACCCCAATTCCAATTCCATCGCCATCTTCACCATCATGATTCAGGGGATACCTAAAATCCTAGCTGCGGATAAATCTCCTCTGGAAGAGTATTTTCAGCATCGTTATCCAGGCAAGGTTTACAGAGTCATAGCACCATTAGATCTCTGCTCTCTTGAAGATCTCACCACACAATGGGCCAAAGTCCAGAACGAAATTTCTCTGCTAGAAGCTCGGGCAGATGCCCGAATTGTCATAGATGATAGAAACACCATTCCTATGTGGAGAAAACTAAAATCAATCTGGGCTGCAACGGTGTCAATGTTGGGTTTTACAGAGGATGAGAGACTAAGAAAACTGCGTAATCTGAAGTTGGTCTTGGAATCTAAGCTTCTTGAGTACAAGGAAGGAAATGCTCCTGGTGCAGGGATTGCATTTGTCATCTTCAAAGATGTCTACACTGCAAACAAGGCAGTGCGAGATTTCAGAACCGAGAAGAAGAAGAAGCCGTTAGGTAGATTCTTTCCATTAATGGAGCTCCAACTTGGTCGGAGCCATTGGAGAGTCAAGAGAGCTCCACCCGCCACCGATATCTACTGGAACCATTTGGGCTCGAGCAAGGTCTCATTAGGGCTTCGTAGGGCGGCAGTGAACACTTGTCTGGTCATCATGCTTCTCTTTTGCAGTTCACCGCTTGCGGCGATATCTGCCATGAAAAGTGCTGCCAGAATCATCAATGCTGAAGCCATGGATAGCGCGCAATCTTGGTTTGCTTGGCTTGAGGGTTCCAACTGGTTTGCCGCTATAATTGTACAGTTCTTGCCTAATTTGCTTATATTTGTGAGCATGTTTATTGTGATCCCATCTGCACTTTCCTATCTGTCCAAGTTCGAGCGGCATCTCACGGTTTCCGGGGAGCAGCGAGCGGCGCTGTTGAAGATGTTCTGCTTCTTCCTGGTGAACCTCATTCTGTTGCGCGCTCTGGTGGAATCCTCTCTCGAGAGCGCAATGCTGAGAATGGGGAGATGCTACTTAGACGGCGAAGATTGCAAGCGAATCGAACAGTATATGAGCGCATCATTCCTGTCGAAATCATGCCTTTCTTCTCTTGCATTTCTGATCACCAGCACTTTTCTTGGAATTTCGTTCGATCTTTTGGCTCCGATACCTTGGATAAAGAAGATTTTAAGAAAGTTTCGAAAGAACGACATGCTCCAGCTGGTTCCTGAGAAAAATGAGGATGATTCCACGGAACAGAGTCAAGTGAAGAATGAGATTGATAATTTAAGACTGCCTCTCATGCCTGGGAGTCAAGACAGCTCAGTTTTGAACGGCATTGATGGGCTCGACCTTTCCATCTACCCGATTAATAGAAGCTTCCATGTCCCTAAGCAGATGTTCGATTTCGCACAGTACTATGCTTTCAATCTCACAGTATTTGCCCTGACCATGATCTATTCTCTGTTCTCTCCTCTTGTGGTTCCCGTGGGCGCCTTCTACTTTGGGTATCGATTTATGGTTGACAAATACAACTTCTTGTTCGTTTACAGAGTTAGAGGCTTCCCTGCCGGCAATGACGGGAGGCTCATGGATAGGGTGCTGTGCATCATGCATTTTTGTGTGATCTTTTTCTTAATGGCGATGCTTATCTTCTTCTCAGTCCAAGGAGATTCCATGAAGCTGCAGGCCATTTTTACTCTTGGCTTGTTGTTCTTTTATAAGCTTTTACCTTCCAGGTTTGATGGGTACCAGCAATCCATTTTGGAAGGACTGCAAACGGTCGACAGCTTTGTTGATGGTGAAACAGATTATGAGGTGTTCTCAAGACCTGATTTTGATTGGGATTTATATCAATCCTGAGTGAATGATACGCATCATCTGTGTGATTAGATTATATATATGAATGCTTTAGTGTCGGATATAGGATTTTTTTGGTTTGTTTTACATAGAATCTGTAATCTTTTACACAGCAACTCATGCTCAATCTAGATGTTTACCGGGCATCAAATATAAACAAACAATTCCCCATTGCTTGTAATTTGAAATAGTAGCATACTAGAGCTTAACATTTTTAGTTTTGGCACCTTACTCTCATGGATTGAGTTAAATGAAAAAAAAAACGAATGAGAATTTTGTCATCTTGTCCCAGTATACTTTGTTAACTACAATATTTATCCTGCTCTTTGTCAAGTTACTTATGAACTATGCCATTTTTCATTAAGTGACAGGTTTGTATCATACTCGCCCCTTCAGTGATTTTGTGGCCTTTGATCGTGCAGTAGATGTCTTGTGGACGATGCAAGGAACTACTCAATTTGTTGGATATGTTTGAAGTCTCCAGGTGAGTTGTGTTTTGCATTCTAATGCCCTCGTGTTCTATCTCTTATTTGTTTGAATTTCAATCATTTAAATCGGCTTGTGATTGTGCATTTAGTTTTCATCTTCCCCTTCTCTTATTCTTACTATGATAGACTAGATAATTGATGCTTCACATCAAGGATATTTGGCCCAGATAATTGAGGATTGTTGACGCAGGACGACAATTTGACGCATGACGAATCTACAGGGACGGATGCACAATTACCTTAACCCTAAATGCAATACAAGCGAGCATGCGACAAATGCAATAAAGCGAGCACACGACGAATGCAATGAACTAACGACCAACTCTAACATGAAACATGCACACAATCCAAAGAATAAAGTACCAATTTGATGCATTGGAGGTTATGAGTGCAAAGGCTCTAAGGTGCAACCTAAGTAGAGTGCATAATGATTACGGAGTAGCTTAGTGTATATATGGATGCAATAGAAACAATCCGATTAAAAATTAGCAATAATTAATTGATTAAAATAACACCTATTTTGGAGCACAGTCGTTTACGAAAAATTGAATAGAATGGTACACTATAATTCACACACAATTAGAGCACAAGTACTTTCAAGCCCTCAACGACTAAGTCCGGCAAATCAGACTATCTCACGGCAAGACAAGTTATGATATCGCATTCCTTAAAATATAGTCCAAGTGCACAATAGTAGAGAATAGAACACCAAACAATGACTCACGCATGTTGGTGAAGGGAAGACGAGTGTCCAACAGGTTCTGGAGATCTTCTGGAATGGGACTGAAATTTGAAACTAGAGATGAGGGGGGATGCTGAACGACAGTGACTGGCGGGATCAGATCTGGATTGTGCGGGATCTAGTGGTGACCGAGGTTGGAAATGGGGTGGATTACGACGAGGAGGGATGGGAGGTGGCGATTTGTGGTGGGAAGAGCTGGTCGTAGTTGTCTTGTGATGGAGGACTAGTCAATGTCAGGTGGAGATGAAGGGGGTATGGTTGACGTCGGGCTAGGATGGAAGAGGGCTGGTCAGCGTTGGGTGGGGACGAAGGTGGGCTGGTTGGATTGTGAAGGAGGAGGGCCGTTTGTGGTTGCTGATGGAGGAGTGACAGTCTGCGGTTGGAGTTGTAGACGATCTGCTGGAGGATTTAATTGGCGTTATAGTGGAGGAGAAACTCGTAGGTAGCGAATGGGAAGGAGTCGTGAGTTACGGTTGAGGCATGAGGGAATGTCAGAATCCCAGGAGTCACACCAAGGAGGCCTTGCAGAGTCGTGTTGGGAGGGAGACTAACGATTTCAGGAATCTCAAGGAAAGACTCGATACTCCAAATTGTTGCATTCACCCCCATAAAAAGAAGATAGCTGCCAAGGCACCCGGATTGGACGACTCATAATGTACGAACCAATCGGGTGTCAAATACAACTCGAAAAATAAAAAAAAATTGTGAAATTGACTCGAAACGACTATCGAGACACATCTGTGGACTCAGATTGTCCGAGTGAGTAATGGATCAACGCCTCCTGCAGGAATAGACGTCTGTGAACCTTCGAGCTCCATCAATTTTTATTCAGTTATTGTAATTATTATCTGATTCTTGGATTTTTATCAGCGTTGGCTGTATTTTTAAAAGTTAAAATTTAAATTAAATATTATAATAACAAATAATCAGTTAAGTTTTGGAAGCAATAATAATGATTAAATTCGAATTGTTTTCATGACAAAATATTATTTAAGATTTAGTTTAAACGTATGATTGATATAAATGTGGATGCACACTTCGTGCATCACTGGAGCTCATCATCATCCCCATCCTAAGCTTTTGACTATTTGATTTGTTTGTTGTTAGAGCAACATTTCTCTAATTGTTTGTTTGTTAGAGTGGCTTTTTTATAGTGCCGGGATATTCCCTTGAAGTGATCTGCGGCGTCATAACCTGATTGTGAGGGGAAAATAGACAAGGGTTTGTTATGACAGTCTTAAGTTGCGCACGACAATGTAACCCGGTTGTGGTGAAAAGTAGAAATGACTGGTTAAGAGCGAGACTTCATGTTTGATTTGAAGAATAAACATTATTTGATCATGAGAGACTGCTTGGAAAGTAGAAAAAATCATGAACATTGAGGATGATCATAAGCTTAGCAATGCAAAATTAGGAAAAGTTAAACAAGTGTTTGGAAGAAGAGGAGAATGTTGAGAGAGAACGCTCTTTTAATATCATATTCATATCATACTAAATTTTAATTGCATGTCATATATATTGAAAATTACTTAAAGCAAACTAAATAATAATAATAGGATCCATTCATTTCATAATGATTATGGAATAGCCTCACTAATGGCACTAATGATAGAGTGAGCTAAATATATAAAAATGTTAATGAGAAAGTCACTAAATATCCTGAGAGTATATATAATAACTTTATTTTGAAGTTTTGAAATCTGTAGAGTGCATGTTTAGTTGTGAGTAGAACTTTTGCGTTTTTAGAAGATGCAGCTTAGCAATGCAAAATTTGGAAGTAGCAAGGTTTGATCACTTAAGACTTAAATTCAGTAACTGTGGAGCACCAACTTGAGTTTGAATATCAAAAGTGTAGTACCAACTTGATTACCGAGTAGATTTGTGTAGATATGGATGCAATAGAAACAATCCAATTAAAAAATTACTAGTAATTGATTAAACTAACACATGTTTAGAAGCTCAGTCGTTTATAATAGAACAATACACTATAATTCACACACAGTTAGAGCACAAGTACTTTCAAGCGCCCAACAACAAAGTCCTGGAAATCAGTCAATTTCACGACAAGAAAAGTAACGATATCACATTCCTTAAAGTATAGTCCAACTCCACAATAGTAGAAAAATAGAATACCAAACAATAATTCACACGTGTTGTTGAAGGGAAAACGAGCGGCCAGCAGGTCCTGGAGATACTCTGGAATGGAATTGAAATTCTAAATTGGAGATGAGGGGGATGCTTGTCGACAGTGGCTGGCGGGATTAGATCTAGAAGTGGATGAAGATTATTATGGGCACAAGTACTTTCAAGCGCTGAACAACAAAGTCCTGGAAATTAGACAATTTCACGACAAAAAAACTAATGATATCACATTCCTTAAAATATAGTCCAAGTCCAAAATAGTAGAAAAATAGAATACCAAACAATGATTCACACGTGTTGTTGAAGGGAAAATGAGCGTCCAGCAGGTCCTGGAGATACTTTGGAATGGAATTGAAATTCTAAATTGGAGACGAGGGGGATGTTGGTCGACAGTGGCTGGCGGGATCAGATCTAGAAGTGGATGAAGATTATTATGGGCTTACTCAGAGTAGTGGCCAAAATAGTGGTCAATGGCGGAGATAATGGTGGCGGAGGATACAACGAAGCCTTAACCGTAGCTGTCTAAGTGGAGTTTACTCATTATAGGAGGAGAGCTACCAAGATCTCACATTCAAAGACGGGGAATTATAACTCTTCTGTTGCTTAATCCAGACAACACACCATATGTCTTTATATAGGCTTACAAGAGGGCATAAATGTAAATTAATAAAGAATAGGGAAATATTAAAATACTAAGACTAGATAAATGGGCACGCAACCCATACCATCATCATTGGACACGCAGCCTGTAACATCTCCCCTGACCTTCAAATCGAGCTTGCCCAGTGTCCTCAAGCTCGAACAAGTCTTGTACTGGTTGATTGTCTGGCCTTTTGAGTTCACACCAGAACAATTCACGGTATTGCATTGCGGTGGTGGTGGCGCCGGTGTATAGCGGCAGCGACACCAGAAAAATGGGTGACTGAAGAAATGTGGTCGGCCGGTCTGACAACGGTGGAGAGCAGCAGCAGGAAGACGATCGGGGAAACAATGGCAGGGGCAAAAACGGATCTAGAGGCGGTGAGCTATCTGGAGGTATCAGTAGAGCACAGGTCGGCGGAGCAAGAGCCGGTAGAAGTGGCGGCGATGTTGCTAAGGGTGAAAACTGCAGGGTAAATCCTACAGGAGGTGGTGGCGAAAGGACAAGCATCGTGGAAAGCGGTGGCGTGGCTGGCCTTGGGAGCTGAGGGGGATGACCACATGGACTGGTGGTGGCGGTGGAAGCGACAACAACACAGGCCGCGACAAAAAGGTGGCAGTCGAATTTTTTATTTTCTGGAGTGCGTCGGCGCCCCGAAGGCGTGCGCCCATGGAGGCAATGAAACCTCATAGCATCGAACAGAGGGCGGCCTCATTCGAGGCACTTAATTTCACGTCTATTTAAAATAATTAATCAAGTCAATTAATTGACTAAAACAACAAAATCAATTAATGTATTTGGCATTAATCACTTGTATAGATCCTTATAGGTCTGTTGTGTTGATGGGCTCGAGGAAAAGAGTTTCTCTGCTAAAGGCCCGTGAGGATGTCCCACTAAGTGAAAAACGTAGCAGTCATCCTGGGTCTCGAGGAATAAGGAATACAGAGGAGACGTGTTGGGCGGTAACCAAAAGAAGCGCAGGCAGAGATGTGTGTTATGGTCCAGATGTCAGTTTTCTAATTAATTATTATTTTTATGTATTTGTATTGAGTTGTATGAGTTGTGTCATCATTAGGGCATTTTAGTAGTTTATGCATTTTTATGTATTTACAGTCGTATCATCCGGGGTCCTATATATAGACCCATGTCATGTATGAAAGAATCAATCATTGAAATAAGCTTTTTTATCTCTCTAAAATTCCTCTCCCTCCCTCTCTAAGCCCCTCCTCTATGGTTTTCTTCTCATCCTTTTCCCCAAGCTCCATCTTCTCCCTCATCTCCTCCATCATTTCTATTGTTTGCCCTTGTATCTCTGGCTCCATCGATCACCATCAAAAGTACATAATACCTTGGTATCAGAGCCTTCTTGGTCCTCTTCTGCCAACGCCTGCAGTTGCTGCTTCAAACCACCGAATGATGCCCATGTCGACTTAGCATTCTTCCAGACAACAAGTCTGCCACTTCCTCCAGCCTATTTGTCGTCTCCTGTCTTCTTCCCTGCCCATCGCACTATCCTTTTCGATCGTTAGGACCGACGCTAGTCTGCGACTTCGTCCATAACCACTTTACTTTCTCTGCACGCCATGACGACGACCACCCCGCGCGTTTAGTTCGTAGTCGACGATGCCTTCAATTGAGATCTGTCGCGCTGCTCTTCCCTTGTAGACCTGCGCGCGACGACGATAGCCATCCCGCGTCTTCCTCCTTTGATCGCCAACCCCTTCCTCTTCCTCCAGGCTCATGCTTCCTACATCGTGCCTCTCCGCCTTCTGCGTCCCATCGTTCATCTGTGACTCTATCACCTCTCACAAGTGACGATCTCCCCCCTGACCACAAGACCTTCATTGAACCACCCAATCCAATCCGTCGAGCCCATCGCCGCTCTTCTATTGCTATCAAGCCAACCACACTCTGATATGCCTTGAGCCTCGAGCCAGGTTGCGCTAGATGTCGAAGTCATTTCAGGCTTCCATATCGCGCCTCAACACCACATTCAACAAATTTGTGACTTCAGAACACTTTGGGGTTCCGCTTCTCCCAGCACCGGTGCATGTTGCTTCCTCTTTCTCCCCAATTTACCCGCTGTCAAGACTGTCGATTACGCCAGTTGTCTCTCCACCGGTCTCGTCGCCATTTCTGTCGGTGCCTCTCTCCCGACAAAGCTTCCTCCAAAGGCCATTTCGTCGCCCACTATCTTGGCCCCTAATCTACCGGCTCCGCTTTGTCGTCTTCGACCACCTCGCCGCATTGTCTGCCGGCCCTGACCCCGTCGTACCCTACTCTGCCAGCCACTTCGTCTGCACTGCCATTGTTGTCTCGCACCGCACTGCTGCCCCCGCCGGACCCGTTCCTTCCGCTGACCACGATTTCCACGGTAGCCTTACCGCCGTTGTTCGCCGTCACCTCGCCGGCCCCACCGAACCCCTTCCACCGACCGTTGCCCCCTCGGCCGCCATGTCACTCCTGCCTTCTGCCGCTTTGCTGGGCCATCCGGCTTCATTTCTTCCGCCGCTTGTCTTTTCAATGGCGTCGTCGCTATTCCTCACCGCCAACGTTGCAATGATGCGCTTCCAGGCACTATTTTGACGCAAAATCAAGGAGCTAGAGTAGTCTCTCATCCTACTGGCTTTCGAGCTTGTGGGAAAGCTTGATTTCAAGGACAGGTGGAGTGTTATGGTACAACCGTCAGTTATTTAGTTAATTATTATATTCATGTATTTGTATTGAGTTGTATGAGTCGTGTCATCATTAGGGTATTTAGGATATTTTAGTAGTTTATGCATTTTCATGTATTTACAGTTGTACCATCTGGGGTTCTATATATAGACCCATGTCATGTATGAAATAATCAAGCAATGAAATAAACTTCTTTTATCTCTCAAAAATTCTTTTCCCCCTCTCTAAGCCCTCGCTTCCTCCTATAGGGTTTTCCTCTCATCCTCGTCCCCAAGCTTCATCTTCTCCCTCATCTCCTCCGCCATTTCTAGGGCTTGCCCATGTATCCCCGCCTCCATCGATCACCATCAAAAGAAGCACACAACAATGCGCTGGACGAGAAGGCATGCCGGCTGGACACGCGTGCTGGCAGGATGTCGATGGCGATAAAACGACGAAGGTTCAAGACATGGTCAGAAGGTTGTTGTATCGACGAGGTCTTGTGGAAGGATGCGCTGGGAAGAAGCTGGCGGAATTGTTAACACTGCGACAACAAAGGTATCGTCGGAGGGTGGAAGGAGCACAGACGAGCGATCGCTGGAGGGCTTGAGGTGTGCATCGCTGGCGGGAAGGAGGGATCGCTGGAGGGCCCAAGGAAGCGTGCGTTGGCTATGGGGCCAAGCTGTTGTTGGCTAGAAGGGGACGCTACAACGGATCCGTCCGTGAACGGAGACACGACGAGTGAACTTGGTTGGAATGAGAAAACAATTGATGGATCTGAGGAAGTAGAGGAGCAAGGGGAGCAAGGGGAAGCTCTGATACCAAGTTGGTATGGGCCTACTTGGAGCGGTGTCCAAAATAGTGGTCGGAGGGAGAGATAATGGTGGCGGAGGATACAACAGTTCCTTAATCGCAGTTGCCTAAGTCAGACTTGCTTGTTAGAGGAGAGAGCTATCAAGATCTCACATTCAAAAACAGAGAATTAGAACTCTTTTGTTGCTTAATCCATACAACACACCATATGCCTTTATACAGACTTACAAGAGGGCATAAAAGTAAATTAATAAAGACAAGAGATTATTAAAGTACTAAGACTAGATAATTGGGCACGCAACCCATAACATAATCATTGGGCACGCAACACAACAAAGATCTTGGGGCGGATTTAAAGGGAGGTTGATGGATTGTGCGGCATTTAGCGGTCGACAGTTGGACGGAGGCCGGAAATGGGGTGGATTATGCGACGAGGAGGGACGGGAGGTGGCGATTTGCGGTGGGAAGGGCTGGTCGTCGTTGGCTTGTGAGGGAGGACTAAACAACGTCAGGAGGAGATGGAGGAGGGCTGGTCGGTGACGGTCTGGGATGGAGGTCTGGTCAGCGTTGGGTGGGGATGAAGGACAGCTGGTTGGAGTACGGCTAAGAAAGAGGGCTGGTTGTGGCTGTTGATGGAGGAAGAGATGGTCTGTGGTTGGAGGAATTGTAGACGATCTGCTGGAGGATGTAATTGAGGTTACAATGGGGGAGAAACTCGTGGGTAGCGGATGGGTAGTGAGTTACGGCGGAGGCACACCAAGGGGGCCTCTCTGAGTCGCGTCGGGAGGGAGACCGACAGTTTCAGGATGCTCAGCCAAAGCCTCTAACCCCCAAACTGTTATATTCACCCCTTTAAAAAGAAGATAACTGCTAGGCCCCGGATCGAACGGCTCATAATGTCCGAACCAATCGGGTATAAAATACAACTCATATAAGTAAAAAAAAATATGAAATTTACTCGAATTGACCTTCCAGAGGCTTGCACTAGGAGCATTAGACAACGAGTTAAATCTGGAACAAATCCATTACACATTTATTAGAGGCCCTGCACTAGGAACCTTGGACTCCATTAGGAAGTTCTTTATTTTTTTAGGAAGATAGATTCTCTTGTAACTTGCTAAACTTCTTCAATATGTATAGTTTTGGCTACTGCTGCAATATACTGAAGTTTATCTAGCAAAATGAACTAAAAATGAAGCATGGATTGGAGCAAAACAAAGTAAAAATTAAGTAGCATAGGGTGTTACAGTGGAGCAAGATCCTTTGTCGCCGACTTCCACTCGAGCAGCAGCCTTCGTCGCCAGCATTCACTGGAACGACAACCATAGCAGCAGCAACGGAAGCCTCGTGCAGTCGGGAAGGAAAGAGACATCGGCGAAGCAGTCGGTAAGGAAGAGGAAACCTCTCGCAGTTGGGAATAAAATCTTGACGCGAGACAAGAGGAGTCTCGAACCAGGAGGAGGAAGGAGAGGAGGAGAAGCAGGAGGAAGAGTAATCCAAAACAATCCCCGGAGATGAGCAATCGGGAGCGGCAACGGGTGATGTGGGGGCTAGCCGTCTAGAGCAATATCAGGCAAAACCCACGTGAGAAGGTAAGTTTTGTGGATTTATTAATTTTGACCAACTCCAATACCCATGGTCTTTGGTCATAAAAGCCAATGCCCGCTGAAATATAGTGCGCTGAACAGGAGAGTTGGCTTTCTGAAGCCCAAAGCTAATTTTAGAAAGTAAATTCCTGAGTATTCATTATTATCAGATTCATGGATATTTATCAGCTTTGGTTATATTTTTAAAAGTTAAAATTTAAATTAAACATTATAATAACAAAAAAATTTACTAGTTTTGAAAGCATATATATATATATATATATATAGTATGTGAATGCAGTCTTCGTTCCTCATTGGAGCTCATCATCACCCCCGTCCTAAGCTTTTTTACTATTTGATCTGTTTGTTGTTAGAGCGACTTTTCACTAATTGTTTGTTTGTTAGAGCGACTTTTCTCTAATTGTTTGTTGTTAGAGTGACCTTTTTATAGTGCCAGGATATGCCGCGTCACTCGTCATAACTTGAAGTGATGTGCGGCATCACTCGTCACCCTTGAAGTGATGTGCGGCATCATAACTTGATTGTGTGGGAAAAAATAGACAAGGGTTTGTTGTGACATCACTCGTAAGTCGTGCCCGACAATGTAACCTGGTTGCGGTGAAAAGTAGAAAGGATTGGTTAAGGAGGAGACCCCCCAAGTGACACTGTAAAATTTGTTAGACATGCTTGATTTGAAAGAATAAACAGTATTTATTTGCTCATGAGAGACTGACTGCTTGCAAAGTAGAAAAAATCTTGAACATTGAGAGGATGATCATAAGCTGTTATTTGGGAAAAGTTAAACAACAAGTGTTTGGAAGAAGACGAGAATGTTAAGAGAGAACACTCTTGTAATATCAAATTTTAATTGCATGTCATATATATTGAAAATTACTCGAAACAAACTAAAATAATAATAATAATAATAATAATAATATGATTCATTTTTAGTTCTTCAACGGCTTCCAGCACTGTGCAGATTTCAACCTCTTAAGACTCTGTTTATTTGGCACGGTGGTGGTGGTGGTGGTCATGAATGGTTATGAACTTTCGTTCGTTATTGCCCGACCTGATCTAAGGAACTTCATTCATTTTTACGTTCAAAAGTAGTTTTTTTTTCTTGGTAGCGGTAAACCAATGTCATGTCAAACATACATTTTATAATTGTTCCATTGATCCAAACTCATTGGAGTAAAGACCCGACACCAATGGAATTTAATTCATCATTGCTTATCAAAAAAGTTATCAGCATTATGTTAGGACGACTTGTTAAAAAGACACCAAATATACAATTTAATTTTTGACATTAAAAAAATGTTTGCTCAAATAAAAAAAATCAGGACACTAGGATATATAATATTAAATTATTGTATTATAAAATATATTTAGTTTATAAAATAATGTAATATAAGCTACTCCACCTATATATCTACAACATCAAATCAATTTAATGAACTAAAAATGGTTGAATACTTGAACATTCCAAGTTATTTATAATTTGATTGAGGCTCCTTTTGGGAGGATTTATTTTCACCAGCCAAGCGGTTATGACCGCATGAGGCGGTTATGACCGCATGAATCGGACCTTAATTTGAAAATAAATTCCCCCAGACAGAGCCTAAATGTGTTGTTTAACAATATACATGATTTGAAAAGAACTTTTGCATCAAAGATACATGATCCGAAATCATGTGTTCTTTGTCTCGATAAATTTGAACTAACGTGCCCTGATAACCAAGGCTCTGTTTGACACTTCGGGCCGGCGGGAGGCCAGTCAGGAGAGAGGAAACGATCGTTTAGAACGGTGGACTGGTGCTCCGCCTACCAGCCTCAAAACACCGGGCTGGCACCCTTCTGCGCCGGCCGTTCTTGCCCGGAGCTCGCCAAACAACCTTTCTCCGGCTCGTTCGGGCCGGAACGGCATCCCGCCGGAGTGTCAAACAGAGCCCAAATATTAGGCTCCAAGCATGTCCCACATATCTAAAAAAAATTATTGGCGCTAAACTGGCATGATAATCATGTGTCATTATTATACAAGAAAAAAAAAAGCTTGATGCATAAAGTATTACTACAATATAGTTTTAAAATAGCAAATTTACACATGATTGTCCACAACATTTCATACACAGCTTCTTAGCAGTAGACTTGGGCTTCAGCCCCTTTGGGAGGTTTAGTTGTTAATCTACACTTGGGCTTGAGCCCCTTTGGAAGGTTTCCAGATGATCTCTTGTAGCCCAGGTGACATGTTCTTGAAGAACTGAAAGTTTTTTTTATCAATAACAAAATTGTAAAAAATTTCAAAATTTTAGTTCAATAACTCAAGTAATACTCTCAACGTACCATATCAAATTCTAGAGTGTCTCCTCTAGCTTTTCGGAGCTCTACCATGTTCAGTGATGGAGCTACTTGGAAAACCTTCAAAATCAATGGAAAAAGCATCACTATAATCAATTTTGTTATGAGCTCAGAGTTTAGGGTTTAGGATTTTTATCTCTAACATCGCATCACAAATGCTGGAATGCTATGTTAGAATCTAGTCATCCAAGTCCGAAGATTTATTATACAAAATGCGAAAGTTTACGTAGGTTTCTCGACGCGAGACTCAGCTTACCTCTGTCACAATGGATAGCGGGCCCTTTCTTCCACTTTTTTCTCCTTGGATCTTCAACTGACATGAGATGAGATTGAATCATAAAGAGCACTTGATGATAAACTAAAGGATTAAAGTCTCATTCATGATGATGAACTAACTATATTTGATTTTGAAATTTGGATTTTGAAAAGAAAGGTTATTGAAGCACGGAAAGAGTAGAGTGAAAAAACCTTGTAATTTTGCTTCTCGGTCGTGAAACCCAACGGTCTGGCCGCCACTGCAATCTTAGCAAGTATTTCCTCGGCCTGCAGTTTTGAAGTGAATCTCGTGTCCCGTTTAATAAGACTCTGCGCATCAATCATAATTTCGAAAAAAGATGATGTGGGGGCCGGGGGTAAATAGGAAGGGCAAAAGGTCGAAAAAATCATAAATGAAGAATCAATTGCCAATATAAAATTACATGTGTAAATCTAAGAAATGGACCTACCATCTGCTTCTCAAACAGGGTCCCAAGATTTAAACCTTGGGATGTAGAAATAAGCTCAAATGCATTCATCTGAGCTGGCCGCTCCACTCGCTGCTCCACGACGAGATTTGATGACTCCTGCTTGTGTTGGGAAATAATGCATGAGAACAACTTCATGCCCTAAGTAAATCAAGTAAAATAGAAGGAATTGAAGAAAAAATATACATACATCTGATACATCAAAGACAGCATTCACATCATCAAGGCTAATATCAGCTGTTTCAAATCTTGGCGGTTGGTATCCTTTCTTAAACCAGTCGTTTTCTATGACTTCCGCCATCGTCATCCGCTGCAAAATCACACGGGATGAAGCTTTATAGTTACTTACATATAGTGTATTATTATTTACAAGTGATAGAAGCATACTGTTTTGGGATTAGGATCCAAAATCCTTTTAATAAGCTTCTTCGCACTGGTGGAGAACCAAGCGGGACATGTAAACTCGGCTTTGAAGATCTGCATCACGTCCTCGTAACACAATTTAATGATGCCGGCCGGCACTAATTCATATCCATAACATATTGAAAAAGATGTTTTTTTTTTGTTTGTAAAACAAAATACCTTTTTATAAAGGGACATTAAGTTGGAATCTTCAAAAGGCAAATAACCTGACATAATGATAAATAGTATCACACCACATGACCAAAGATCTGCCTTGGCCCCATCATAGCCTCTGTTATTAATCACCTGCATATAAACAAACCTATAATAAATATAGAGAATATGCAGAGCATGATGGAATCAAAATCAGAGTTGGTGCTAGAATTACCTCTGGAGCAACATAGTTTGGTGTTCCGCAGGTTGTGTGCAGCAATCCATCTTCCTACAATAGCCAATTTTTTCATATTCTTTTAGGTACCGAGATTAAATTACGACCGGGACGAAATTTTATGTTCGAGCTCCAAGCAAAATTCGGGCATATCTCAGATGTCATTTTTGATTATCACAAGAAGATCTCATGTATAGGAAATGACATCTCAGGTGTGCCCGAACAAAATCTATGTATGAAGCTTGGACACAAAAATCTGTGTTTCAAACACTTAAAGATTGAGCCGTTTAAATTTGACTCGAATCATATTTCGAGTCAACCCCGAATTGCTCAAAATATGACTCAAAATCTCAAATAAGCTCAAATGGATTAAAAATATTATGTATTTATTAACATATTATTATTATTATTATTTTAAAATTAAAAACACTAAATTTAAATCTAAATAAAAAAAATTGAAGACCATAAATGTTTCATATGTTGGATTTAGAGGTTGTTCAATTTAATTTCGAAACAACTGAGAATAATAAAAAGAAATATTGCTCAGCTGAATTTGATTTCGAGCCAAATCGGAATCGAGTCATTTCGTGTCGAACCGGCTCTACTCTAAAATTTTGATTTTGAGCCGGGTCCAAATCACTCAAACTCGGCTCGAAATCCGCCCTAGTCTACTCTGAGCAGTCATTTCTGAGTAATGTTTAAAAAAAAAAAGTAATTGTCAATCATTTAACTAACTCGAACTTGCTGAGGCAATGCGCTGAGTCCAAAATCCGATACTTTGAGAAGTCCATTGGCATCCAGTAGCAAATTTTCAAGCTGTCATAATAACATGATCAAAAAATATGTCATTAAAGTTTATAAGAAGTGGTAAAAAAAAGAGAGTAAACCCTAAAAAAATGGAAAATAAAGAGCACCTTTAGGTCCCTGTGATAGACGCCCCTGCTGTGACAGTAGTCCACAGCATTGATTAACTGTTGAAAATATTTCCTTGCTTCATCTTCTTTCAATCTTCCCTGGCCTGCCTATAAACACATGAAAAACACCAAAAATATGACAAAAATGAAAACATAATCCAGCATAATGAAATGTTTTGAGCATGAATCAAGAAATTAACGCGGGTTAATATTCTTACAATTTTGTCAAAGAGTTCGCCACCTGTCACAAACTCCAATACAATGTATATTTTTGTCTTGCTTGCCATCACCTGCATAACCAGATCACGCTGTGCCAATTAATTAATTCTACATATAAGAGAGAGAGAGAGAGAGAGAGAGAGAGAGAGAGAGAGAAGCAACCCAAGCTTATTACCTCATACATGCGAATGACATTTGGGTGTCTGATCAACTTCATGGTTGAGATTTCTCGTTTGATCTGCAGATTGCAACCATGCAAATGTAATCACACCATACAATCTGTCTCAAAAAACCAAAAGTCTGCAACAGGATTTTGGAAAGCCAAACAGCCTCAGAGGATTTATAACTATGGAATGCAATATAAAACACTCCACAAGGGGGGGGGGGGGGGGGGGGGGGGGGGGGGGAGTCAATTAAGCCAAAAATGTTGTTGAAAAAAGTGTTTAGTGTGTCTTCATTACAAGACTTGTGAAGGGGTCTCCTTCAATTTATAGGAATTCCATGCTACTGATAGCATGGAATTCTCATGTCCCAACTAACCTAGTGGGAAGTTATGAAAAAAAAAACGTCACGCACACGATCCGCGCGTCCGATCCACGTGGGATCCGCGCGCTAACACCCACACGCGCAATCCCCCTCACGATCCACGCGCCAAAACTGCAGCGAACGCTGCACACGGCGGAGCCTCCGTCGCCCATCGTCCCTGCTGCAACCCTCAATCACGCAAGCCGAGCAACCCATCGCCGCGCAGCCTCCGCAGGCAGCGGGGGAGCCGCAAGGCCCCCGCTGGCAGCGAGGCCTCAAGTTCGCCCGGTCACCGCCGGCCAAGCGGCCTCAATACCGCCCGGCCTCCGCCGACCAAGCGGCCTCAAGTCCACCCAGTCACCGCCGGTCGCACGACATCAAGGCCACGAGGCCTCTGCCGGCCGAGCGGCCTCAAGTATGCACGACCTCCGCCGACCGCGAGGCCTCCACCGGCCCAGCGGCCTCAAGTCCGCTCGGCCTCCACCGGCTTCAAGTCTGCCCAGTCTCTGTTGTCCGCTCGGTTTCTGCCGGTCGAGCGGGCCTCCAGGCCGCTCGGCATCCAGTCCTTTCACTTTGACCAAATATTGCTGCAGGACAACATCTCTGACCTCGAACTCGCCGCAGATCTGTGATTCGATTACCGTCGAGTCCATGAAAGCTTGGATGTCTCGACTCCCCAACTCCCTAGCTAGACGCAACCTTGCGATTATGGCCTCATGCTCGTCCTGATAGTTGGTGACGGGGAAGAGGATCTTGACAGCCTGCTTGATCCTGATTCCTTGGGGGCTTATCAGCACGATGCCCACACCTATGGAGCTCTTGCCCGAGGCTCTGCCCACAAATAATTTCCAAGGAATAACTCCAGAGGGCTCTCCATCCCCATCCGCCTATGCTGAGAAGTATGCTAGGAAATTTTGACACTGTTTGCGCCTTGATCTCGACTCTTGGGAGGAAAGAGATGTCAAACTCACTGAGTTCCAACAACCACTTTGCTAACCACCCTGAATGTTCCACCCCACTCAAGATATCTCGAAGAGCATGATCTGTCACCAAGCGGATGGAGTGCACTTGAATATATGGTTTTAGCTTTCGGGCTTAGATCACCAAGGAAAAGACCAACTTATCCAAAATGGGGTACCTCAAATCTGCCTTTCAGAGCACCCTGCTCACATAGTAAATGGGGAGTTGCCTCTTCCCTTCTTCCCGAACTAGCGCCAAGCTCACCGCTTCTGCTCCCACTCCCAGGTAGAGTAGCAGGTCTTCTCCTTCCTTCAGACCTTGGAGTAAGGGTGCATGCGTCAGCTGCCCCTTGAGCTGTTCAAATGCCTTCTCGCACTCCTCAGATCATTCAAATTGCTGACGGCCTCGAAGATTCTTGAAGAAGGGGGAGTACTCTCCGGCTTTAACCAAAAAGCGACTAAGGTTTGCCAACCTTCCAGTTAGCTTCTGGACTTCCTTGATGCTCTTTGGGAATGTCATCTCCATGATCGCCTTGACCTTGTCGGGGTTCGGCTCTACTCCCTCAAGAGTGAGAAGATGTCCCAAGAATTTTCCTCGGCCAGTCCCGAACACGCAATTTGCTGGATTTAGCCATATCTTGTATTTTCACAACGTCGCGAAGGTCTCCACCAGATCTTGGATATGTCCTTGGAAGCTCTTACTCTTGACCAAGAGGTCATCGACGTAGACCTCCAGGTTGCGCCCCTTTTGTTTCTTGAAGACTTGGTCCATCATCCGTTGGTAGGTGACATCCGCATTCTTCAGCCTAAATGACATCATTTTGTAACTATAACAACCATCGCAGGTGCCAAGTGATGAATGAGACGTCGCGACGGTCCGGGGCATGGATTCAGATCTGGTGATATCCTAAAAAAACATCAAAGAAACTCATCACAGAAAAACCGACGGTCGAATCAACCAGCACGTCAATCTGAGGTAACGGATAACAATCCTTTGGACAGACTTTATTTAATAAAAAAAAGTTTACACACACCCTCTATCCTCCCGAGACCTTCACCATCACCACGACACCACATTGAAGACTCGACTTGGATAGTGAATCTCCGATATAATACCTGCCTCCAGCAGTTTCTTCACCTCTTGTCGGATGGGCTCAACTAACTTGGTGCCACCATCCTTTGCATCTGTCTGACGGGCTTAACCTTCGGGTCGAGGTTAAGGCGATGGCAGGCCACACCGGTGTAAGCCCCCCCTAAACCTTTGCTCCGGGTCAGGCCAGAGGGGATCTTACTTGCCCAAGACATCCTCACAGTGCTCCTAGGGGTAACGATCCACCCTATCTAAGCACTAGATGACCGCCTTGCTCGGCTAGAATCACAACGTTCACAACACATAAGAGATTTTGCGAAAGCATTAACAGGAAAACATTATCGAATATATATAAATATAGTTTGTACATTCATATGAGTACTAGGGTTATAGCCTAAGTTCTTATATAAGCCTATAGGCTGTACAAGCTCTATTCATAGCACTTCACACACTCTCTCTCTATCCTGCTCACGGGTACTCACGTCTCGAAACTCTGAAGACATCGGTGGTGCTTCTGCTTGAATAGTCCTAACCACTGGCGCGTTCTCCTGGGTAAGAGGTCGCTACGGTGCTCTGTTTCCTTTGAATGGTCATTTAATTAACCGTTAGTCACAGGGCTAATTGGAAACAAATCTCCTCCCCAGATCCATATCCTGGGAACGAGCACGCACGCACCCAGCAGTATAAGATAGCCGAAGTATGAGAGGGTTATCACATCATTACGTATTTTTAAACTAGGAGCAACAATAAAAGGAGGGTAGCACAACAGAAATGACATCAGCAATAATATCAGTTATGATAAGGGCTCTACTAGCACATCAGCACATCAGATAATCACATCATGTATAAACGAAGGCGGGGAGGGAATTGAGATAATCCCCGCCGTCCATCTCATCACCGAGAATGGACGGCGGCGATTTTATCCCGTTGATGGAGGAGTCGGTGGCCCTCTGCCACCGCCGGCTGGCCATTGCTGGGTGCCAGTGCCGCCCCCGGCCGGTTCGTCGGGGATCGGCAAGTCCTTGGGTAGTGGCCCGGCGCTCCGACTGCCGGGAGGTCCATGCAGCACGTCGAAAAGATGAGGGAGGAGGAGAAGGTTTCTACCTGTGCAGGAGGAGCTCGGAAGGGGTTGGCTTGGTCGGCCATGAAAGGTGACGGGGTGGTGGAGCTCAGGATGGTCTTTTCCGGCGACCTGAGCTCCGACAGAGGGGGGCAAGGGTGGGGTGTGCTCTCAGAGCTTGGGAGTTGAGGTAGGGGGTGGGGTGTGTTTAAATAGATTGGGGGGAGGGGCTCTCCTTCCTGTCTTCAATGTGGGATTAATCCCTCCCTAAGGAGGGATTAATCTCTACCCTCCAGCTTGGAGGTTGTGGGCATTTCCCCCGTGTGGGGGAAATGGGGAAAAGCCTTATGGCATGGGCTTTCAAAGTGGAGGAAGAGAGGGAGGAGTGGGGGGTTGAGTTGGTGGGCCTCCACTTGCCCCATGGATGGGCTTGCTGGTTGGGAGCCCAAGGTGGGTGAGGGGGCAAGGCCCTAGCTAGTTAATGAAGAGGGGGTGAACACCTCTTTTGAAAAAAAATCCAAAAATTGACTTTTAGGAGGGTTTGACCAAAGTCAACCCTAGGGTGGGTCCCCTATGCTGGTCAAAGTCAAAGTGGGTCTAAGACATCGGGAGTCGGGTCAAAGTCGGGGTGTCGCGTCATAATTTGTGCGTGCACGCTTTTCGGTGCACAAATATGCTTGAATTGACCATGGGTTGACTACGCGTGCCGGAATTTGACCAGGACGAACTCGGTTGACTTTGTATTGACCACACGAGTCCAATGTCACTGACCGGGGTCGAATTGGAGTTCGTTTGCTAAATATCCAAAATTTAAGCGTCGTAGTGCGTTAAAACGATCAAAATGCATATATTCGTCGTTAGACTTTGGATCGCAACACAACATTTTCCAATGCGTCCGTATCGGCTATACGAAGCCATAGGAACAGACAGAACTCAAATCAGAGTTCTCTAGGTCAATATCTAAAAATCTCATTTTTGCGACGTTTTGCGGGGAACGGTCATATCTACCATATGACTTTGAAATTCAACGGAACGAGTTTCAATACACTCGTATTGACTATACGAGGCCACAGGGGCTGACACAACTCAAACCGAGTCTTCTAGCTCGATATCCCCGTCTAGGGTTACCTCCTACCTTGGTATGGGCCACAGGTAGAGGTTCAAGTCACTTTTATTAGACCCACTAAGGCTCTGGTGGCCCAATAAAAGTCGGGATGTTACAACCGGCATCAAACTCGGGCATGTCAGCGGCGCTACAGGTGAAGATGTCCACATTCTCATGTAAGCACGCCACCAGCTCCACATTCTCCTCGACCTTCAGGGCCCCTCCTATCTTTAGCAAAGGGGGACCTCCGCAGGCATGTTCCTCATCCTTTGATTCCTTCTCTGGGAACAGTTGCCCTGCCTAGCAACCACCATTGCTTCCCTCCGATCCACTCCTCCTTGACGCCCTCTTAGCTGGTACTGATTGTTCCTCCTCTCCGAGGAATACTTTCTAGCTAGCCTCCACGAGGGTCGATTCACGAGGTATTGGAACCGTCCCTCTACTTGGTTCTCAAGGAGCCATATCGGGCCTCCTCTCTTCATGTCTCATATAGTCATATGCTCTTCCCTCCTTCTTGGCTCTTCTCTTCTCTCGTCCCGCTTCTTCACTTCTCCCATCCTTGGCCCCTCCTTGGGCCTCCTCTGGCGTCTTCTCCTCATCCTCCTCTTCTCAAGTTGCCCTCTCCAGCCTAGCTAAGAAACTGGGGTTGGTTGACTCCCCCCGTACAAACTTGTTGGCCTTCTTGATCAACTCCTCATACGTTTCCAGATTGAAGAGCCCCTGTTTCAGGCCAAAAATCAGGACCAGTTATATGGTAACATTATCCACCTCCTGGATACCAAGGAATTCTTCCTGAAAGCAGTCGATGTAATGACCCAACATCTTATGCTCCCCCTAGGTCAGATGGAAAAGGGAAACCATCTTCTTCCTCTTTTTTGACGTCGCAAACCTCGTCATCATCCCTCCATGCAGGTCCTCGAAACAGTTGATTGAATTTGCGGGCAACTGGTGGAACCAGTCTCTGGCCTTCCCCTCGAAAGTGATGGCGAAGAAACTGTATTTGAAAGCATCTGTCATGTTACAGATCAACACCACATCCTCGAACCACTAGAGATATCTGACTGGGTCATCTCTTCCCGAGTAGTAACTCAGGACCGGGTCCCTGAAACCTTCGAGAACTGGAGCTGACAGCACCTTGCTAAACGGGCTCCTCCCCCCTTGACGGTGACCTGTGAGTTGGCGAGAAGCACCAAACTCACCGCACAAGTATCCCGGGTACTCCCCTGATACTCACCTTCCCTGATCCTGATCTCCTGGTTTCTCGGCGGGAAGTACATCGACTGAGTTGGTCGCTCTTACTCCTCCAGTATCGACTCCTTTGCCCGCTTGCCTAGACGACGCGACATCCTCTGACAGGGTTCTGCAATAGGTCAACATCGTCGTGATCTCCACGCAAGGAGCCAACATCGAGCTCACAGTAACCTCAAGACGTTGCGCGAGCTCGCCGAACTCTGCACAAAACTCAGTCTGGGTCACATACTCGCTCGGACACTACGAGTTTCCTGCCACTCCTTCATGCTCGCCTCTATCCTCCATGCTGTCTCCTTGCCGGACTTTCTTTCTCCGACTGCGATCCACACTCACCGCACCAAAGTTTTGAAGCCGGGAAAATCCCTACTTCAGAATTTGGATTTAAGTGCAGCCTGAAGCTACTGGTCTCGCAATTTGGTCGACCAGTTCTGAAGACGAGCAATGAAGAGAGAGAAAATGCAAAAAGACCTCAGACGTTGCAGCAGGGAGACACCATCACGTACTCGGAAACTTACGACCGAGCAAGGTACGAGTAAGGCACCACCTAGAGAGTAGTTGGTCTCAAGAGAGTGGGGGGGGGGGAGGATTGCAAGTTTCAAAGTGTCATCCCTAGTACCCCTGAGGTCCTATTTATAGACAAAACCTCGTCATCATCCCTCCATGCAGGTCCTCGAAACAGTTGATTGAATTTGCGGGCAACTGGTGGAACCAGTCTCTGGCCTTCCCCTCGAAAGTGATGGCGAAGAAACTGTATTTGAAAGCATCTGTCATGTTACAGATCAACACCACATCCTCGAACCACTAGAGATATCTGACTGGGTCATCTCTTCCCGAGTAGTAACTCAGGACCGGGTCCCTGAAACCTTCGAGAACTGGAGCTGACAGCACCTTGCTAAACGGGCTCCTCCCCCCTTGACGGTGACCTGTGAGTTGGCGAGAAGCACCAAACTCACCGCACAAGTATCCCGGGTACTCCCCTGATATTCACCTTCCCTGATCCTGATCTCCTGGTTTCTCGGCGGGAAGTACATCGACTGAGTTGGTCGCTCTTACTCCTCCAGTATCGACTCCTTTGCCCGCTTGCCTAGACGACGCGACATCCTCTGACAGGGTTCTGCAACAGGTCAACATCGTCGTGATCTCCACGCAAGGAGCCAACATCGAGCTCACAGTAACCTCAAGACGTTGCGCGAGCTCGCCGAACTCTGCACAAAACTCAGTCTGGGTCACATACTCGCTCGGACACTACGAGTTTCCTGCCACTCCTTCATGCTCGCCTCTATCCTCCATGCTGTCTCCTTGCCGGACTTTCTTTCTCCGACTGCGATCCACACTCACCGCACCAAAGTTTTGAAGCCGGGAAAATCCCTTCTTCAGAATTTGGATTTAAGTGCAGCCTGAAGCTACTGGTCTCGCAATTTGGTCGACCAGTTCTGAAGACGAGCAATGAAGAGAGAGAAAATGCAAAAAGACCTCAGACGTTGCAGCAGGGAGACACCATCACGTACTCGGAAACTTACGACCGAGCAAGGTACGAGTAAGGCACCACCTAGAGAGTAGTTGGTCTCAAGAGAGTGTGGGGGGGGGGGGAGGATTGCAAGTTTCAAAGTGTCATCCCTAGTACCCCTGAGGTCCTATTTATAGACAAAACCTGGGGGAGTCTCTAGGTGAGGAGACCCAGCCCTGCGAGGTTGCCACTCTGGACTTGCTGATCTCACGGCTCGTAACTGGGCGACATTGTATCTGGCAACTACTGAAGGATCTTGCCTCTGTCTGGCGAGATGTCACTGAAGGTCGCCACTAAGCAAGTATCTCTGGTGCTCGCAAAATCTCTCCGTTGACTGCTCGCTTGGGCGAGTAAATACTCGCCCGTAACAAAGAATACATGCCCTGGTAGTTGTTGACTTTGACCTGCTCTTTAATGTTGACCTTAACCTTTTACCCATATGGCGCGACCAGGTCCCCTCTCTTGACGAATAAGGGTTGTACAGTGATGATGGTGGTGGAGATAATATGGAGCTTTGACCACGTCTGCCTAAGCGGGATTTGCTCGTTAGAGGAGAGAGCTTCCAAGAATCTCACAATAAGGGATGAGGAATTAGACTTCTTTCATTCATATCTCATATAAACATACTTATGTCTTTATATAGACTTACAACATACTAAAAGACAAACAACAATAATAACACCTACAAAAGATACCATAATTAACTAGGCTCAGTGGTCGAGGCCCATACACAATGATAACATATATTAAATAAAGATAACCATAAATGACCTGATGAATGGGCTCAGACCATAACATCATAATTGAGCACGTAGCCCATAACATCTCTCTGACGTTCAAATCGAGTTTGTCCTCAAGCTCGAACGAGTTTGCACTGCTTGATCATCTGACTTTTTGATTTCACGCAAAAATAATTCCCGACATTTAGTTGTTATATATAGTGGGGCGTCGGTGAGTAGCGACGACGATGTTGGAGAAATGGGTGACTGAAGAAATTGGGTTGGCGGGTTTGACAAAGCGGCATGGAGTAGCAGCGGTAAAAAGGTCAGGGGTATATCGGACGGCAAAATAAACAGATCCGGAGGTGGCAAGGCAGCAAGAGGGATCGGAAGAGCAGGGGTCAGCGGAGCAAAGGCCGACAAGAGATGTGGCGATGTGGCTGAAGGCGAAAACTGCAAGGTGAAGCCTACATAAGGTGGTAGCAAAAGGGCAACCATTGTGGAGAGCGGTGGCGCAGTTGCGGCTGGTGTCGAGAACGGTGGGGGGGGGGGGACCACAGGGGTTGGTGATGACGGTGGAAGTAGCATCGACATGGGCCACATGGCTGCGACAGAATGATGACTGTCATATTCAAAATTTGGTGGAGTGTGTAGGCGTCCCGAAGACAAGTGTCCATGGAGGTCATCAAATTTCGTAGCATCGAACAGAGGGTAGCCTCATTCGTGGTACCAAGCTTGATGTCCCGCATACTTAAATGATTACTGACTCAAATAAGAAGTAAATATTCCCAGGGAACCTCCCCACATGAGTTCGGGGCTTAATATGTCGGGGCCTGAGACAGAAAGGAGGCCTCAAAAAAGCGCATAGGGCGCATGGGGCTAGATGGATAATGGATCGACGAAGCAATAGAGATCTGATAGCTGCATTGTAGATGTTGGAGACGCGAGGATCTGTTGACGTTGGAGAAGGCTAAGCGTGGCGTTGATGCTAGAAAGCAGAGCGACGGGCAGTGGAGTTGAGTGAGGGCATCAAAGATGGAGACGAAGGAGCCGGTTGGCACTGCAGTGCAGAAGAAGGTGCGGTGGCTTCGGCTCGGTGAAGCAATTTTTCTGGGTGAACGGGAAGGACGATGGATCCGCGTCACCGTTTTGCGACTGGACAAGGGCTGGGACTGCTATTGACACAAGCAAACTAAAGATGGGAAGATAATGCGAACGAGAATGTCGGTCGTGGGTACTAATGCGGATGTCCACGAAGTTGAAGCCTGTGTTGGCTTGATACAGGAAATGGAAACAGAGGAGTCGTGGAAACCCTGGTTTCGTCGGAGGATGGTAGCTCTGATACCAAGTTGTTATGGACTTAATCTGAGGGATAACTGAGGGATTTCTGGAGGTGGTGATGACGGTGGTGGAGATACTACGAAGCCTTTATCGTGACTATCCAAGCGGGGCTTGCTTGTTAGATGAGATAGCTTCCAAGAATCTCACAAAAATGGACAAGGAATTAGACATCTTTCTTTCATATCTCATACAAACATACTTATGTCTTTATATAAGCTTATAACATACTAAAAGACAAATAACAATAATAACACTTACTAAAGATACCATAATTAACTAGGCTGAGTGGTCGAGGCCAATACATAATGATAACATCCAGTGTTTTAAATGTCGATCGACATGTCCGACATGTCCGACATGTCAGCCGACATGTCTGATTTTAAGGAAAAACGATCATTTTTTTCAATTTAAGGAAAAGATTTCGTTTTTAAAAAAATTCGGCCGAAATTTCGGTCAAAACCCAAAATTTCGGCCGAATCGGATTATTAAAATTTTGGCCGTTTTTTTCTTTTTTCGTTTTTTTGATTTCGTATAAATTAGTTTCGCAAGAAAGTTTTGTCCTAAAAAACCTCGATCTCATATGCAATGCGGCGCTGAGGAGAGAACGAAGTTCGCTCCTCCCTCCACCTCTGTCGGCGGCCACTTCCTGCTCCTCCCTCCTCCGTCGGCGGTGAATAGCGAACGAAGCCTTGCTCCTTCCTCCTCCTCTGTCGGCGGTGAGCAGTGAACGAAGCCACTTCCGGCTCCTCCCTCCTCCGTCGGCGGTGAGCAGTGAACAAAGCCACTTCCTACTCCTTCTTTGTCGGCGGTAAGCTCGTTTGTTTTATTTCATATTGAGTTTTTCATTCGCTAAAGATTTGCCCTAAATTTTTGCTCGAGTTCTTGTGCAGTGCGGCCATGAGCAGAGAACAAAGTTCACTCCTCCCTCATCTGTCGACGGCCACTTCCAAAAATGATGTCATCTACATAGATCTGGACTAGGATGATCTTAGGAATAGGGTCTTGTCTATTTTCCCCCTTGAGAATTTGTTCTCAATGAGAAAACTAGACAATGTCTCATATCATGCTCTAGGGGCTTGCTTCAGCCCATATAGAGCTTTTCTAAGTCTGTAAACAAAATCAGGTGAGTTATGAACTACAAAACCTGGAGGCTGCTCAACATATACTTCTTCTTTTAAGTCACCATTTAGAAAGACTGACTTCACATCTATTTGATAGACCTTGAATCCCTTGTGTGCTGCATATGAAAGGAATAATCTGATGGCCTCCAGTCTTACTACAGTGACAAAGGTTTGATCAAAATCAATCCCTTCTTCTTATCTGTACCCCTTAGCAACTAGTCTGGCATTGTTCTTAATTATAATATCATTTTCATCAAGCTTATTTCTGTAGATCCACTTGACTCCAATGACATTATGACCATGAGGTCTGAGAACTAGCTTCCAGACCCTGCACCTCTTGAACTGGTTCAGTTCCTCCTGCATAGCTCCAATCCAATGCTGGTCTATGTTGACCTCTTCAAACTTTTTGGACTCCATTTGAGATAGAAAACTTGAATACATGGTTGTGTTCTGACTTCTGCTCTTTGTCATTACTCCATGACTTGCCTCACCAATGATCTGGTGTGCTGGATGATCTCTCATATGTTTGACTGCAGGTGACAGTCTTCTTTCAGCAATAAGAGCATCTTCTTGTTGATCTTCATCCACTCTCAGTGTGCCAGGTAGATCTTCTGGATTATCCATATCATCTTGGATGACTGGTGATGTTTCCTTGATGGTCAGTTTGTCCATCATCTGTTCTGTACCTGCAGTACTATAAAAGGAACTAGACAGTCCCTTGTTAATCATGGTAGACTCATCAAAAACTACATGAACTGATTCTTCTACAACTTGGCTTTTCAAGTTGTAGATCTTATAGGCTTTGTAATGATTATTGTACCCAACAAATATTTCATCATAGGATTTGGCAGCAAACTTAGGCTCTGTTTGGGACAGCTCTGGCGAATTGAAAAGCTGCTGTTCGGATAGAGCTATTTTAAAATAGATCTCTGAGGAGCAGTTTTGAAAAGCTGCAGAGTGTTTGGGTATTTTGTGCAGAAGTGCGCTCGGAATCGCCGGAGGAAGGACGTCGGGGGCTCGGAATCGCCGGAGGAAAGCCGTCCGGGGCTCGGAATCGCCAGAGGAAGGCCGTCCGGCCTCTGAGCATGTTCCAACTGAAGAAATCATTAGATTTCCAAAACCTGTGAGAGAAAAAGCTATTTTGCGGGAGCTAAAGCTGGGGGGGAGATTTCTGAAAAGCTGCAAAACAGCTCCAGATTTTTGAAAAGCTCTTCATAAGGAGCTGTCTCAAACACATATAAAGCAGCTCTGGCGGCTAGAATAGAGATTTTCCAGCCGCCAGAGCTGCGCCAAACAGACCCTTAGTCACATAGGACTTGTCATTGTGAAGCACAAAACATTTACTACCAAAGATTCTGAGATAGCCCAGATTTGATTTTCTGTCCTTCAAAATCTCATAGGGAGTCTTCCTGTGGCCGGAGGCTCTGTTGAGGACATGACATGCAGTATTTATTGTCTCAGCCCAAAAATATTCTGGGAGAGATACGTCACTCAATAGAGTTCTACCAGCCTCTATGAGAGTCCTATTTTCCTCTCAACTATCCCATTTTGCTGAGGTATTCTAGGTGAAGAAAATTCTTGATGAATCTCATGCTCTTCACAGAACTCTGTCATGCTATCAGACTGGAATTCAGTCCCATGGTCACTTCTGATTTTGACCACAGAACTGTCAAGCTCATTTTGAATTTGCTTGACAAACCTCATGAAGACATCAAGGGTTTCATTCTTCTTATTAAGAAAAAACACTCAAGTAAACTTGGAATAGTCATCAACTACCACAAGGGTGTAGACTTTCCTACCAAGACTGTGAACTGACATAGGACCAAATAGGTCCAAGTGCAAGAGGTATAAGCACCTCACAGAGTCTTTGGTCCCAATACCCTTAAAGGAGACTTTTGTCTGCTTACCCTTTTGGCAAGCTGAGCAAATGCCCTCCTTAGAGCACTTCACATTGGGGTCATTCCTAACTAGCTCTTGACTGAAGAGCTTGTCAATAGTCTTGAAGTTCAAATGGTCTAGTCTCTTGTGCCACTGGACACAGTAGAAGACTTTCTCATTTGCCACTAAACAGATAGGAGAATCTGTGTCTAGACATAGGAAGTCTAAGCAATAAACATTTACACTCCTAGTGCATGTCAAGATGACCTCTTGATCACTTGACCTCCTAATTAGGCATTCATCCTTGTGTGTATGTTATGTTAGTGGATTGCAGTCCAGATTATTCTCTCTCTCGCTGATCAAGCGAGTTCGGCTCCTCCGCGGTGTATTTTGTAATGCATATCGGTACATTTTTTCATGTTTTTCATTTTTGCAGTTGTAATATTTACATTTTAGATTTCAGTTTATACGTTTTTGTCTATCATGTATTATTTGATTGCGTCTAAGGGATAATTTTTGCATTATATCCCAACAGTGGTATCGGAGAGAGGTTCTGTAGACGACTGATTGGACATTCGAGCAACGATTTGACTGCGGCGGGTGATGACTAGGTACGCTCCCCATTTTTTCAAATATGACCTTTGAATTAATCAGGTCTCCTGATCGTGCTATATGGCAACCATGATAGGGAAGAACGTGAATTTGGACAATATTTTTTGAATAAATGTGACAGTGGCGGGTTTGACTTATGACATGTGGTACTGCATGAGATGGTCGTGATAACCGTTGATATTTTACAGGGAGGTGATTATCTGTGGGAACACAAGACGTGTTCAAATAGTTTTCAGTGTTAGTTAGAGGCAGCTAGTACAGAGACGGCGGAAGACGTGGAGACTCATTTCACTTCTTACCTCGCTCACATTCTTACCAGACCTTTGTGATAGTGCTCTTGTATGAGAAGGATATTCTGACAGCTATATGTTTCACATCATTGAGCGTATTGGATTCAAGCGGTTATAGTTGGGTGGCTCGAGGTGGAGTCCTGATGGTAGAGTGAGGGTGCGTCATGCGCAGGAGAGTTGTGCAGCGTGATAGTCTATACCAGCTGATGGGAACCACGATGTGCGGTGATGTACCCATGGTTTACAAGGCCGACATGGTGGAATGTCGTGGTGGTGCAGATGATCATCCTTCTGGGACTCGGGTTCTGCGAGTCAATTTCTACGATCAGTTAGCGACGATATTCCCAGGTTGAGCCAGAGCAGAGATGAGTTGAGTGGAGCGGGTCGACTGATGCCTCGGACTGAGGCGGTGCTACGTACAGAGTTACTTGGTGTAGTTAGTGTTTCGTACATGTGGTGGTTCCAGATCCTAAACCAAAGTGATGATTGTTGTTTTTGGTTTCGTGCGTAAATAGATTTCCTATTTCGAGGATTTCTTACTTTGAGGATTTTCTATTTTATTAATTTCCTATTTTGAGGATTTTCTATTTTTAGGTTTTAAAAATTTCCATAAATAGAAGCCGCCCAAGAAGAAAAAGAGTAAGCCGCCTGTTGGAGGAAAAAGAGAAAATAAACCGCCCATGTGAGGGCCGCCGCCGCCTCTCTCCGTGTGACGCAAGGGGTAAGAGACCCTTGTAGAGGTTCCGTCGGTAGTTGTAGGTGGTGCAACACTGTGCGGCGGAGCTGGAGCTGTTCGTGCCGTTTCTCTCTCTCTTCTCTCGTGCGGAACTCTCGACGTATCCGTCAGCCTTGGAGGAAACAGCCGCCGCTCTTGAAGGAGATGATTTCTAGCGGTCTTGGAGGAGACGATGTAGTGGGGTTTACTTCGTATTCATAGTTTAACAGTTTTTGGAAGATAGATAGCCTGGATCTTACACGGGCAGTGAGATTAATAAATTTGATGGATGTAAAATATCTTGATACCATAAATTGCTAGTAGGATAGATCTAAATATATATATAAAAAAACAGAGGAGCTAGCTGAAATAACCCTAAAATTCCTCGGCTAAGAAACCTACCATATCCTTTTCAAACTAAAAATAGAAGTGCAAGCACGCATAAACCAGAATAGTTTCGGAATCTAAGTAAACAAAACAGTAACAGCCGGAAAACAAATCTGGAAATCAAAACAGAACCAATAGTTAATCACGAACAGGAAAACTGGATCACACAACAAACATTTCGAAACGAATCAAAATCATAATCAAGCAGGATCAAATCATCCTCAAGAAGAGAACAGAGAGAATCGAAAGAGTAAAAAAGAATACCTGGCCAACCATTCTGTTCAAAAGGACCTTCTCCTTGTCCAAGATCTTGATGGCCACATTCTCCCCTGTCTCCACGTTCCGCGCGAACTTGACCTTCGCAAAGGTCCCCTCCCCCAGCGTTCTTCCCAGATTATACCTCCCCACTCGCACCCTGGCCGTCGAGCTCATCTCCGCCCTTCTTCTCCAAATGAATCGGACCCTAAACCCTCGTTATCACGACCTCTTCTTATTGCAGGGCTGCCAATCTCTCCCCTTCTCCACATTCATCTCTCCCGCCGTCTCAAGTATCATTCGCACTCCGCTCAATCCGAGGAAGACCTACAAAAACCCTAGCTACAGATCTAGAGAGGATCGAAGGTTTTTGATGGGGAAGAAGGAAGCGAAGCCTGGAACGGCGACGAAGGAAGCTGATCGGCGTCTCTGCCGGATCTCGAAGCCATCGTCGATGAGGAGATGGAGATCGGACTTCTCTGCATCTCTTATTAAATCATGTTTTGGTGGGAAGAAACTGAATAGAGCGCACGAGGAAGGAAGAAACTGCTAGCCGGCGGATTTGAATGATCGTGCTATTGGACTTTTAAACTGATATTGTCGCAGGCGGTTACTCGGCCGCGGGCTGACAAGCAGCGTACACCGTTTTGGACTTTCTCTTTGTCGACACGTGTAACATTTTACCCGCCATTTTTAACAGGTTAGAATTTTATTTAGAAATGCTAAACAAATCATTTATGCTTTAGCTCAAAATTAATTAACAATTTAGTAATTTACTTGTTTTTGGAGGAAATATCCAGCCATACAAAAATATTAGGCCAAGCCCAGCATGTAAATAGTCAAATAAAAATCAAACAATAACACGAGACAATTTAACGTGGAAAAATCAGAAAGCATGAAAAAATCACTTTATCAAATCGGTGTCAGACTAAAAATTAACTAGATTCTTTGAGATTACAAGAGTTTGAGATCTTCAAATGGTGATAGTCCACCTCTCGGTTTACAAGCCTTGAAGGCAAAAAAAGGCAAAACAATACGAAGTCCACGGAGCTGAAGCGTCCACGAGAGCGTTCTCTTGTGCAACACACTTCGCGGTTTGATTCTCTAAACCGGAAAAAAACCGTGTGACTTGCAACAATTTAATGTGACCAGTGGTATATATTTAAATTGAATAATACACTATTAATGATGCTATCATAATCTATACTAAACTTATATATAAAGATATCTCTTTATAATGTTATGGTGTGTATCATAAAATAATCCAGCACTTCATTCAATCATCTTATCCTTCTCTTTCTCATTCTCTTTTTTATTTTATTAAATAAAAATTCCTCCCTCCACACGATGTTCTCGAGAATGCAATCGTGCGCTCGGAAGATTGCATCTAGTGGAAGTGTTGTTGCGTCGGAACACTATTATTGTCGGGTACTATCGTTGGTCGCATGGGGAGCCTCTATGCACTGTCACTTGTACTTATATATAAAGATGTTCCTTTATGATGTAATTGTATAGTAGTGTGCACTTTCTGTTTCATTATGATCGTCCATTTTAAATCAAAACAGATACTCATAAGGGAAAAAAAATCAATCTTGGTCATTGATTCAAAATAAAAATTATTAATTCTCAAACTTTTTTCTTACACTGTGAAAGTACCTTCACCAACAAGATGGTGTAGTGAAGAGTACGGGCGGGCTGAGGTAATGTCACTGCTGCACGAGGGGACCTCGTCCACTATCACTCATAATCATAAATGTAAATAATCTTATTTAATATTCTCTAATTATCTAATTTTATTAGGAATGTACATAAAATCAACAACATTAGGTAGATATATAATCAACAACATTAGGTAGATATATAATTAAACTTAATAGGTAGCCACTTCATCTAGGGCTGATCAAGTCAAATGGATGAGCAGATACTTCTCTTGAGTGAGACCATACGATACAAAATTAAGCTGAGCTCAAAAGGAGTCAATTTTATAAATGTTTAAAAACTAGATAAAGAAAAGTAAAGTTTATTAATTAATTCATTTTATATTATTGTGTTTTTTTTTTGAAAGGACAGCATTTATAAAAAACTAAATTTGATTAGGTTTCCCAAATATAAAATGGGAGAGGATATATAAATGAAGAGAGACCATAAATTGTATATATAAATATATAATATAACATGCAAGAGTTTATAATATTATTCGCCACCATAGTAATTTGAATCATAATTTGTATATATATATCAAAATTACATATAAGCTCAACTTTTTTTTAAGTCTAAGGCTCTATTTATTTGGGCGTTTTGCTGCTTTATTTTGGGCAAACGCCGTCAGAAGGAGGATAAATAAATGAACCTCCGACGGCGTTTGCTGCGTTTCCACCCGCCCGCCTTGAGAAACGCCCCAAAAAGTTCCGTTTGGAGCAGCCACCTCCCCCCTCCGGTTCGAACACTCTGTTTCCACCCGCCGTATCGATCCGCCATCGCCGAGCAAAATGGAGCCTAAGAAATTTGAGTTCATTCTTTCACAATACTTGTCGAAATTAGACAAATAATATATGCATTTTGTAGCCAATAACAAGATATAAAACTATCATGTTGAACATTTTTTCAAAATTTGTACGGTTTGGCTGGAATCTCGTCCGAAAGGTTGCAGACTCGAAATGAATATAATAATAATAAATTTTAAAATTCGAGTCAGCAACCTTTCGAGCCAGATTCCAGCTAAACCGTTCAAATTTTGGAAAAATGTTCAACATGAAAGTTGTAGATCTCGTTCTTGACTATAAAATACATATATTATTTGTCTTATTCCGACATAGAGTGGGAGAACCAACTCAATTTTTTTAAGGCTCCGTTTGGGAGGACTTATTTTCACCGGTCAAGCGGTCATGACCGCATGAATCGGGACTTGATTCATGTCCCGATTCATGCGGTCATGACCGCTTGACCGGTGAAAATAAGTCCTCCCAAACGGAGCCTAAAACTTAACAGTTTGAGTTTATATATTCCATGTTTATCAATTTTTTAAACTTAACAGTTTGGACGGATTTGAATGAGCCGTGGATGATTGAGAGAGATCCATGTTTATCCATTTTTTTTCATCAAAAGCTCATCATGCATTTTATGTTAATATTATTAAAACATATATATGTCATGCCCCTTTTATATTATTATTATAGTTTAAAAATTGTTAGAAATGCCAACATGGATTTATAGGAATCTCAAAATACTCCAAATGGTCCAATATTAGGGCTAGCTAGTTAAGCTAGAGTTAGAGCTGTCGTTCTGATCTAGACTGCTTGTTTCACCACTTTTTCGGTTGAGTTTTTTTAGGTGATTGTTATTAGCACTATAGTTTTGGCTAATCGTACAATATTTTTTTTCCTATCGCGCATTTTGAAAATATGTCTTGTACATGTATTTTTAGGGAAAATGTACGTTCAGTACAAAAATTGTAATAACAATCGCCTTTTTTAAAACTCTTTTTTTGTTAGCCCTTTTAAATCGTCTATATTTAATAGTATCGATCCCGCACAATCTCATTTATGCTTAAATATTCCAACCCTGGAAGAGAACTTCCTTAAGAAGAATGGCAGAATTAGGATTCATACTCAGACCGAGAACCAAGTAAAAAATTAAAATTTCGTTGTATGATTATAAAATTTACACGAGTAAGTAGAGAAAGTTCTCATTTCAAAAGAATCAAATATACAATGAATTAAAAAAAGAAACATTAATAATATTTTTAGGCGGTTGTTATTTGCAAACCGTATCTGATAGGCGCAAGACTCCTTTTACAAAAAATTTGGGATGTGGATAGTCCACTCCTCATGCCCCCGCTATCTTAGGGGGGACATGAGTTTGACTGCCACGTGCGATCCACACACGAGATCGCACGCGCGGGATCTCCCTCCCGGCAGCCGTTTGGGGCCGGCCCAATGGTCGGCCCCCTCCTCTCCTCTCCGTCGACCGGCCGGCCCAAGCCGACCCGGATTCCGACCGGCGAAGTCGCCGTGCCTTGCAGCCACACCTTTGCAGCCGCATGGCGCGACCACCCCGCCGGGCGCCACCACCGGCGGGGGAGCCCCCCTCCCACGGCAGCCATTGCGGCTGTGGGAGGTCGTGGGTGGCCGTCGGCCGCGCACGGCCCACCAGCCAGGCGAAGTAAACCGGTCGCGCCTTGCGAGCCCCAGCCTCGGTCGGCCACACCTTGCGGCCAGCCTAGGTCGGGCTCTCCGTCAGCGTCGGCCGCTCGACCGGCGGCTGACGCCGGGGCGCGTCCAGCCCCCGCTGGCCCCGACCGGCCACTTCTCGCGCCCAGCTGGAGTTGCGCCGGTGATTGGTGGTCGGCCATCACCTTGCTGGCGAGGGGTGACCGACGCGGGAGTTGGTCGTCTCCCTCGCCCGTGAAGGGGCGGGTGTTCCCCGACAGCCACGACATCGCGTCCTTCCTCCACCATCCGATCAACTCGCGCGAGCACGACCGCCCGTTCTTGGGAAAAAACCGTTTGCGTAACTTCCACGTTTAGCGTGGGCATAATGGTCATAATGGCGGCTTGCATTTAACGAGTATTATACACTCTAAAACTATGATAAAAATATTAATATGAGTGGTTACGGTGTACGGATAGCCACATAACCACAGTAACCACCCCCTGGAGGCTACAAACGGAGCCATAGGCCTCATCATTTCTCACATTTTCTCTTTTGTGCTTTCTTCTTCCTCAATCTTATAGGTTTTGAGAAAGAACCAGTTGTATGTTAAGTTCTCGACGTGTGATTTCTTGTTAGAGAATGTGGTATTTTTGGGTCATGTGATTAGTGGTGAAGGGGTGGCGGTAGATCCGGAGAAAGTTGAGGTCATCCGAGATTGGCCATGTACAACCTGTATTCGACGAGGGTGGACCCTACCACCACCGGTCATCGGGAGTCGAGGTCAACAAGTCAAGACGGGGGTCAAGATCAGCGCCCCAGGCCGTGGAAGACTCGTGCGAGTATGGCGAGCTCCCTAGGCATACTCGCCAGGTGGCGACTAAGGCGGGATACTCGTCTAGCCCGTGCGATCTCCCCAGGAAGTCGCCCAATCGCCAAGGTGGGGGTATAAGTAAGACCCCCCCTTTGGATTTCCCTATAAATAGGACCCTAGGGGTACGAAGGAGGGGACAGAAAAAATCTCGGATAGATACTCGCGAGCTCCTTGGATTCTTTTTCCTCAGAGAACCAGCCGCGACTAGCTACCTCATTGCTCACCTGCCTCCTTCGTATCTAGCTCGGTCATTCTGGTTGAGAAGGGGTTGCTTCTTCCAAGCAACCGGGTACGTGGTGGGACCTTCCTGCCGAAGCATCCTGGGGTCTTGTTTCTAAAACTCCTTTCCGTTCTTGCCTACGTGGGCCGTCTAGTTTGACTGCTCGATCAGTACCTTAGGTCGCCTAGTCTGATTCTGAGGTAGGGAATTTTCCCCGGCTTCAACACTTGATGCGGTGAGCGTGGATAGCGCCCAAGGAGGAAAGTTTAGTGGTTGAAGATGGCAAACAGTGGCGATCGGGACGAGTTGGCGGACAACTCGGCAGGAGCTGAAATCCTGGAGCGAGATGACGGGTTCATGACGGTGGCTGCTTTCGAGGAGTTTGCGAAGAGGATGGAGAGGGCCATTCTCGTCGGGTTCTCCAACCCCCCCCCCCCCGAGGTGACAGGGACTTCTCCCCGCCACTTGACACCACAGGGCGAGGAGGTGCCAACCCGGCGAGCAGGAAAGGAGCCCGCTTGGGCGAGAGAAGAGCAACTGATCCCATCACGTCAGCGCCCTACTAGCAGCCAGGGGATCCGATTTCGGGATCCGGAACTCTCGACGAGATATAAGGATACTCGCCGATGGAGCGAGTATGATTGCTCGAGCGGAGAAGATACTCACCGCTGCCAAGAAGGGAGGAGCCCCTTCTATGACGAGATCCTCGCGGCCCCCGTCCCAGACAATTTCAGAGAACCCGCCCTCACCTACTACTCCGGTAAAGATTACCCGGTAAGACATCTGCAGTGGTTCGAGGACGTGGTCTCCATTCGCAATATGTCAAACGCCTTTCAAGCTATCCCATGGATCAGAGGAACTCATCCCGGTCGAGTTCGAGGTACAGAGTCCGAGGGTCATTGTGGCCGAAGGCGGAAGCGAAGAATGGTGACTGGAGAACGAGGATGCCCAGAGGCTCTCCCTAGATTACATAAAAGAGTTTCGGGACTTGGCCTCCATACGGCAGGAGGAGATCAAAAGGCGCATGGCGAGGCACTTCGACAAAAATGTCCGCCTAAAAAGTTTCCTTGCGGGAGATCTGATTATAAAGAAGGTAGACGCCGCTGGGCGGGGAGCCGCCGTGGGAAAGCTGCATCCCAACTGGGAGGGACCCTTCATTGTCCAAGAAGCCCTGGTCACGAGGGGCTATTACCTACAAGATCAAACAGGGGAGCAACTAAACGAAACCTGGAGTGGGGACGATCTGCAAAGATTCTACCCCTAGTGGTAACGCTTGTATTTACTTTATAAGCATGTTGATTGATATACAATGGTGGTTGGATTATTCTCCTTTTTTGTGTTAATATCCCTCAAGGTTTCTGAGTGCTCCTAGGATCTGCCTCGCAGTCGACTCCGGGGACCAGTGGTCGGTTTGTTCCCTATACACAGCCCAGTACGGATGATAGGACGATGCATCGGGACATTAAGCGCTCTTGTAAGACCGAGCCTCTGCATTGTCTGCCGAGGTCAGCTCCCCCCTTGCATATCGGCCTATGTCTCCCTGAGTGCATCTCTCTTCTAACTGGAAGAACTACTAGGAATGAATTTGCATCCTAATCCCCCGGACTCGAAGAGAGGCTGACCTCGTCAAGCACCCATAAGATGAGGATTTCGAGTTATCGACAAAGCAGGACGGTCTGCCGCAGAAAGGGCGGGAACGAGCCCAGGGGTGTGTGTTGGTTCCGAGTGCGTCCGAAAAGGACCCTCGATGAACATCACCCCCCGTCCGTATGCTGGCACTCGCGGCCATTAAGCGTAGCTGGAAGCGATCTTCACTACCAAATCGAGATACGTGTCTTCAACCCGTTCTTACCGAATAGCCCAGTACGGATGATAGGACGATGCTTCGGGACTTTAAGCGCTCTTGTAAGACCGAGCCTCTGCATTGTCAGCCGAGATCAGTTCCCCCCTTGCATGTCGGCCTATGTCTCCCCGAGTGCATCTCTTTTCCGACTGGAGGAATTCTTAGGAACAGGTCTGGACGCCCCCCCCCCCCGATTTGGCAGGTTCAAGAGCATCTCTCCGAAAGGAAAAGATTACATTCCCACTGATATATCCACGCGATTAACTCTCAACATCTCCCAAGTAACAGGATCTCTCCGATAGAAATGAAGACTTCGAGTGGTAGCAGCATCGTAAGACCGGTTTTCCAAGAGCTCCTCTCCCCGGGAATCGGCCGATCTCCTCAATTGAAATCAAGACTTCGAGTGGTAGCAACATCGTAAGACCGGTTTCCCATGAGCTCCTCTCCCCGGGAATCAGTCGATCTCCTCGATTGAAATCAAGAGTTCGAGTGGCAGAAATGTCGTAAGACCGGTTTCCCACGAGCTCATCTCCCCGGGAATCGGTCGGTTTCCTCGATTGAAATCAAGACTTCGAGTGGCAGAAATGTCGTAAGCCCGGTTTCCCACGAGCTCCTCTCCCCGGGAATCGGCCGATCTCCTCGATTGAAATCAAGACTTCGAGTAGCAGAAATGTCGTAAGCCCGGTTTCCCACGAGCTCCTCTCCCCGGGAATTGGTCGATCTCCTCGATTGAAATCAAGACTTCGAGTGGTAGCAGCATCGTAAGACCGGTCTCCCACGAGCTTCTCTCCCCGAGAATCGGCCGATCTTCTCGATTGAAATCAAGACTTCGAGTGGTAGCAGCATCGTAAGACCGGTTTCCCACGAGCTCCTCTCCCCGGGAATCGACCGATCTCCTCGATTGAAATCAAGACTTCGAGTAGTAGCAGCATCGTAAGACCGGTCTCCCACGAGCACCTCTCCCCGAGAATCGGCTGATCTCCTCGATTGAAATCAAGGCTTCGAGTGGTAGCAGCATCATAAGACCGGTCTCCCACGAGCTCCTCTCCCTGGGAATCGGTCGATCTCCTCGATTGAAATCAAGGTTTTGAGTGGTATCAGCATCGTAAGACCGGTTTCCCACGAGCTCCTCTCCTCGGGAATCGGCTGATCTCCTCGATTGAAATGAAGACCATGAGTGGTAGAAGTATCGTAAGACCGGTTTTCCACGTGCTCTCCTCGGGGATCGGCCGATCTCCTCGAGGGAAATCAAGCCCCGTTTAGAACAATTGCCGTAATCATGTTTTGCCCCTGAGAATCCACTACCCGACGCCCGCTAAGCTTGGATACAGATTGAGGTGCGAATACGCCTTGGGCGAGTAGGCGAGTATACCTCGCGCAGGCAGGCGAGTATATGTCGGGCGAGTGGACGAGTGTTCCTTGGGCGTACGAGCGAGCACATCGTGGCAAGCGCGCGATTGGGTGTTCGCAATAACATACACGCGCGAGTTGAACAGTCGCATCGTGAGCACTCCTCCCCGAGCCTATGAGCCTAGCGAGCAATATTAAACCAGTGCGACGAGTAGAATTTCGACACACGGCCTGGGAAGATCAAATTTGAATATATAAGTCGCATTTCGAGTTATCGGAATGTCAAGGTATTGAGTATTTAGTTTTAATGGCGCGCAGGTCTAAGACTCTCATTATGCCACTAACGAAAGCTCAATGCCTTGACGCTCTCCTATACAGTCGACATAACGCAGGTACGGATCAAACACCCCCCGTTGCTCAATACCGTGTAAATAGTGGTGTTGACCCTGGTTCGTCGGTGCACCAAGAATGTGCCCTGAGTGCACGGATCGTCGGGCCGTGTGGCTGACGGTTGTGATAGGTTGATTGTGCGTGAGAGCACAATATATATTATATCTATCTATGCATTGTTATGCCTGCAGGGAAGGAATACTACTGCCCCGGAAAAGGGGTAGGATTGTTATAAATTGGTCAGCTGAATGATGGTCGTTGCCTTGTTTACCACCTTCTGGGTGGGCTCTCTCTGTGCAGGTGCTAGAGAGCCGAGCGGGAAATGAAGGGCAGAAGTCCCTGCTGTTGCTGCTGCTGCTATCCATTGAAGGATAAGCAAAATGTGTTGTGTTTTATTCATGTGTGGCCGGCCTGCGCGCCGATGTATGCAATCCACACTATGAAAAGAAGAACTGTAAGGCTTTAAGGCCAACCTGTTTGTATTTGATGTACATTCCTTCAAGGGTTTGTATATAACTGTGGTTTATATATATAGTGGATATTCCTAGTTTGAGTTCAAGTTGTTAAAATCTTCCGCTAGCATGCTCTGAGTTAGGGTGCGATGGTGTTTTGGTATTAACCTGTGACATCGCCACCTGTTTGTGGCATATAGTATGGGGCCCCAATAGACCTTCTATTATATGTTATTTAACGGGTGGAGTCGTTACAGCGGGCGTGTCCCAAGCCATGTCCTTCTCTGTGTTGTCTCGCGTACTCGACGAAATGTAGTCGACGATCTTCGAAAGGCGTGTCGGTCGGGCACACAGCCTGCGACACGGGTGTGTGCCTTGGCCGTGTCCTTCTCGGGTTGTGGCCAGGCTGTGTAAACATCTTAACACGGGTTTGACACGGGCGTGTCTGATGCCGTGTCTGGAACACGGCCTGGGACACAGGCGTGTCCCATAGTCGTGTCCTGGACTGGTTTGAGTCGGTTCCTTTGCCACTTAAGGTACACGGCCTGTGACACGGGCGTGTCACAAGCCATGTCAACTCAGGAAAAGTTATTTCAGGGCGGATCGTGGCCGTTCATTTCCTTCATCTGGGATCCATTGGTCCAAGCTCTTTCTTTCTATTATAAGGCCGAGATTTGAAGATAAACTCCCATCTATTTTGGTCATTCTCTTTTAAAAGAGATAGAGAGGGGAGAGCAAGGAAGGAAGAAGGAGAAGAAATCCGGCTATCGGAGGAGCTTCAGCAATCTGAATCGAGAGACGAGTTCAGAATTGTAGAGGCAAGGTCGTTGCGGTGATTACCATCCGGCTAGATTACCATGGCTCCAAAGCGATCGTCAAGGGTAACGATCTCCTTCTTGGACAAATGAAGTTCTCCTTTATGCATGTGCATGGAATCCTCCACCAAGCGGTGGAAAGCGTAAGCGATTCCAGCAGGTTGATAGTTGATATCCCCGGTTGAGTCTGCATCTAGATTCGAAATTGAGTAGTACGAAATATGCATGTTGTGTGAAGCCAATCCGGACGGTTAGTCTGGATTAGTGATGTTTATATTGCGAACTGGAGAAGACTCCGTGTATGTAACAAGTAGGTTATGGATTTTGTGAGGGTGTCTGTGAATTATGAGTAGCAGGAAGTAGTGGAGGTTTATGCCCAGGAAAATACCCCGAAAGCTTTGTGTGAGCTTCTTGTGTTGTATGCTCTGCATGAGCTGTATGTGATGTGGCCGTGAGAGCCATTCTTTTTGGTTGTGGAGACTTTGTGGCATTGGAATTGTACGCTCTGCGTGAGCTATGTGCTGAACCGGAAAGTGGCACTGTGTACCTATGTTGAGAGAGATCGATTGGTAGCAATGCAAATGGGGGGCTGCGGACCTTCCCGGCGTGTTATACTATAGTGGTAGGTCGATCTAGAGGTACTGTGTACCTGCATTGTGAGCGGTCGATTGGTGGCAATGCAAATGGGGGGTTGCGGCCTTCCTGGCTTATTGCACTACGGGGGTAGGTCGATCTAGAGTGCTCAATGGTTGTCGTGAGGTGAACACCTCTGAGTGGGATGGGCGAGGATGTCTCCAACATGTGTGTTGTAGTAGACTAGTGTCCGACCAATAAGCTAATAACCTCTAATCGGTGGCGGGACCAAGGATGATTCGGTACACCGTAAGCGTGCCCTGAGTGCACGGAGCGTCTGACACGAAGGTCGGCGTTTGTGATGTTGTTGTGCGTGAGTGCACTTGTTGTGATATATATGTTGTGATTGCAATGCATGCAAGGAAGGAACCACTGCCTCGGGTAAGGGGTAGGGTCGTTATAATTGGTCAGCTGAATGCTGACTGTTGCTTTATTTATCACCCTTGGGGTGGATATCCATATGCAGGTGTTGCGGGCTGAATTGGATTGAGCGGGATGAAGCCCTTGTTGTTGCGTGTAGGCCCTTGAAGGCCGTTCGAAGAATTATATTTCATGTGTGGCTGGCCTGCTTGCCGATGTATGAAACCACATCTTGTAAAGAGAAACATGTAAGACTTTAAGGCCGTGAGCGTTTGTGTACTTGTATACATTCCTGTTGTTATATATAAATGTGTTATTTATATATTTAGTGGACATTCGTTGAATGAGTTCTTGCAAGTTATAAACTTCCGCTAGAATTCTTTGAGTTAAGATGCGAGTAGAAAGAAATTTTGATATTCATACGTAATTCCGCCGTTTGTCTGTGAAATATGGCGTGGATCCCCGACCGGACCCTCTGTTATATTCCATGTGACGGATGGAGGCGTTACATAGGGAAGGATGGCAAGTGAAAAATGAAGAAGAGCCGCGACTCTCCCTCGACATGGTGGAGGAGCTATGTGACCTCTCTGCCATCCGCCAGGAGGAAGTGAAAAGAAAAATGGCTAAGTATTTCGACAAACACGTCATGGCCAAACAGTTCCCAGAAGGGGACTTGGTATTGAAGAAGGTGGATGCTGCGGGAAGGTCAGCCGTCGTGGGAAAGCTCAACCCCAACTGGGAGGGTTCGTACATTGTAAAAGAAACATTAAGGTAAGGAGGGTATCACCTCCAGAATGTGGAGGGCGAGACCCTAAGTCTCACTTGGAGCAGTGATGACTTGAAACATTTTTTCCCTTAAAGCCATGTAAGTAACGTTCCTTTTTTAATGAAACTTGAAGTGTCAATGCTCTCGTTGCGATCTATATGAACGGTTGAAGTGTTCGTTTGATAGAACCCAATCAGATCCCGTTGTCAGGCTCTCACCTAGCTGGCAGGGCTGGATGTCACTCGAGAGAGTTTGCCCCAGACCCCGAGCAGATCCCGTTGTCAGGCTCCCACCTAGCTGGCAGGGCTGGATGTCACTCGAGGGAGTCTGCCCCAGACCTCGAGCAGATCCCGCTGTCAGGCTCCCACCTAGCTGGCAGGGCTGGATGTCACTCGATGGAGTCTGCCCCAAACCCCGAGCAGATCCCGCTGTTAGACTCTCACCTAGCTGACAGGGCTGGATGTCACGAGGGAGTTTACCCCAGACCCTGAGCAGATCCTGCTGTTAGACTCTCACATAGCTAGTCGGGCTGGATGTGGCTGGATGTCACTCGAGAGAGTCTGCCTCAGACCCCGAGCAGATCCCGCTGTCACTGTCAGGCTCTCACCTAGCTGGTGGGGCTTGATGTCACTCGAGGGAGTCTTCCCCAGAGCCCGATCAGATCCAGCTACCAGACTCTCACCTAGATGGCAGGGCTGGATGTCACTCGAGGGAGTCTGTCCCAGACACCGAGCAGATCCCGCTGTCAGGCTCCCACCTAGCTGGCAGGGCTGGATGTCACTCGAGAGAGTCTGTCCCAGACCCCGAGCAGATCTCGTTGTCTGGCTCTCACCTAGCTGACAGGGCTGGATGTCACTCGAGGGAGTTTGCCCCAGACCCCGAGCAGATACCATTGGCAGGCTCTCACCTAGCTGGTAGGGCTGGATGTCACTTGAGGAAGCCTACCCAGGCCCCGAGCAGATCCCGCTGTTAAGTTCTCACCTAGCTGACAGGACTGAACGTCACTCGAGGGAGTCCCACCCTCTATGAGACTTATTTGAGAAGATCGGTCTTTCCTAAGGGTATAGAGGAGAAAGCCTTTATAGGCGAGTCGGGGCTCGCGGGCCCAGCTCGGCAGCAAGAAGGCGAGCCATGCCCTAAGCCTCCTTTGAAGAGGGCGAGCTCCAACAATGCATTCCACCCCCTCCAATTTTACTTGTGAAATATTTTAACAATTTTGGCTCGACATTGGCAAGAGAAGAGGCAGCTCGCGTGCGAGCTGGCTGGTGGCGAACCCAGCTCGACGGGTGGTCCATTCTTGGTTAACCTGGGGCAGGCGAGCTCTTGGAATCCGCTCGCGAGACGAATCCTAAACATGCACTCTAGCGGCAAGTTCTATCCTAGCGAGATCCAACAAGGAGGAGGGGTCGCAGACGAGTGCATCACAGAAAGAAAGTTCAAGGAAAAGAAGATAGAAAAATTTACTTTTCATTAAGTATAAAGCTGATTACAAAAGGGAGAACTCGCCTAGGCGAGGTTACAAAAAGAGGGGAGAGAATTACAAGAAAGAAAAAAAGGGGGGAGTCAACTCTTGCCTCCTCACCCGGATTGGCAATCTCCGCTCGCCCCGCCAGAGGGATCATCCTTGAAGTCCTTCCCGAAGAATAGGTCAAGGTTGTCTTCCTTCTCGATGGGCGGCGTGGGCGGGAACAAACTCGGCATAAGGTCTCGAGCCGTGACCTCCTCGCAGCCCTCCACCAGCACCCGCATATCCTTCATGATTTGCAGGGTGCATTCCGCAGATTCGATTGAGTTGACCCGCATCCTTTCCACGACCTCAGCCTCGCCGAAAATCCTCGGGCTTTTGTATGGGAAGGGGGCTTGTTGCAGCCTGGAGGGAGGAATTCTTCCACCTGACGGGTGATTTCGCCATGAAGACCCTTGTTTTCTTCGCTCAGCTTCGTGTTCTTCCTTTCCAGCTCGGTGGTGCAAGCCTCCAGCTCGACGACGCGAGCTTCCAGCATGGCGGAGTGAGCACGGAGCTGCCTGTTTTCTTACTCCAGCCCGACGGAGCGATTCCGCAGCTCCCTAACGGCCTCGGCATCCTGAGGCAAGAACGGGTAAGTAAATTTAAAGCTGAAAAATCCCAAGTAAAAAAAGAAAGGGATAATCGGTGCTTACCAGCCCGCCAACACCTTTGGTGAGCAAATCCTCGGCAATGTCGAGCCTCATCTCTAGGTCGACGACCTTGTCCTGGGCGAGGTCGCGCTTCTGCTCAACCTTCTGCAGGAGGTGGCTGAGGTTGAAGCCGCGACGAACCACCGTGTGGTGAAGCTCTAGTGCCCGCATGTGGGCCTGTAAGCCCTCATGGCCGAGTTGGCACAGGGTCATGCGTTTGTAAGACGCGACATCCTCGCGCCCGTAGAGGCCTAAGCCGAGCGCATAGGCGTGACCGTAGGAAGGCTTGCGGTCTGCCCAGGAGGGTTGGAGGGTGGAGACGGAGACCCGATGGGCCGCCCCGTCCCATTGGACCACGGGCTCGCCGGCTGAATCTTCCCACCTCCCGCCGAGGCCTAAGAGGGGGTGACACTTCGGCGGTCCCGGTTCGCGGGCCGCCACATTCTTAGCAGCTTGAGGAGCGGAGGGCTCGCCTCCCTCCTTCCCTTTGTCTGCCGTCTCCTTCAGTGGGCTCCCCGACGATCCATCCGGGGTGGTCTCGGGCGAGCGTGAGTACTTGGGATGTTGATGTTGTTGTTGTTGTTGTCTCTCCCGAGAGACCACCACCGCTTTCAACTTCTTCTGCGGTGGATGACGGCGAGGCGATCTGGACCCCGCAGAGTCGACCGGCTTCTTGCTAGAGGGCTTGGACGATGCCGACTCATCTCGGCAGGCGGCCGCAGCCGCTTTCTCGTGGGCAAGGTTGTCGGGGAGTAGTCCCAAATCCGCAAAGGCGGGTTCTCGGGAATCAGTCGCTCCCCTGCATAAATAACTTAGTTGAAACTCCGATGGATTTGGCAAGATCGGGAAAGGAGAAAAGTTAAAAGGTATACCTTCGCCGGGAAGGACGGGGAGGAGCGAGTCGAGGCCCCTTCGGAGGAAGGCGACCTTGAAATCCTTGTGGAGAAAGAACTTGTGGAGCTCGGCGTCGTTGCCGGACACGGTGGGGGGTTGGTAAACCTCCTCGCCCTTCTGCTAGGGCGAGTAGGGGACGTTACCGAGATCGCCCTTGATGAAGATGATCTTGGTCATCCAGTTTGTTGAAACCGGAAACCGGCCTCTGTGGAGTTCGACCCTTGGGGAAGGGGTGGTCTCGCACCTACTTCGCTCCTGCAAGAGAAACAACAAGGGAAAGAAAAACAGAGGACAGGACCAAGGGCCCGGCTCGGAGGTCCCACCACACACCCGGAAGATCTTAGAGCGCTTTCCCTCCTTAACCAGTTGCCGGGCTAAGGTACCTCAGAAAGCGCTATAAGATTTGTGAACTAGTAAGCGTGCCCTCTGAGGTACCCCTTGGGTCTTATTTATAGATTACCTTGGATGGTCTGCAAATAACCTGCCCCTGGTAGCCTGAATTTACTAAAGAGCCCCTTGGGTTGGCCTGCCAACAGCCAAACCCCGCTGTTCTGGCAGGTTATGCGCACCTCTTGTCGAGTCACCCCCTGTCATCTGGAGGGAGGTGGACTGCAGCCGATCCGCCTGAGAGAGGCGGCTGGGGGCCCGGCCCGCCTAGGAGAAGCGAGCGAGGGCTGGCCCGCCTGAGAGAGGCGGCTGGGGCCCGGCCCGCCTAGGAGAGGCGAGCGGGGGCTGGCCCGCCTGAGAGAGGCGGCTGGGGCCCGGCCCGCCTAGGAGAGGCGAGCGGGGGCTGGCCCGCCTGAGAGAGGCGGCTGGGGCCCGGCCCGCCTAAGAGATGCGGCTGGGGCCCGGCCCGCCTAGGAGAGGCGGCTGGGGCCCGGCCCGCCTAGGAGAGGCGAGCGGGGGCTGGCCCGCCTGAGAAAGGCGGCTGGGGCCCGGCCCGCCTGCTTGCTTGGGCCCCTTCGGCGGACACGGGGTTATACACAATCCCCGATCTTTGCGTGCTTCGCAGAAGCTCGGAAAGAAATGTCCAACCCTCGTGTCCGGCGACGTCCTTGCTGAGCTGGAGGGAATCTTTTGGTGGGACCCGCCTTTCAGCTATAAATAAGCCACCGGGCCTTCGATAACTGGCCCTCTCCTCTTGCTTCCTGCATGGTTTGAGGCCAGGAGATGCCTGCGTCTGAGGAGATACGTGCTCGGTTGGCTGCCGCTAGGGAGGAGGGTCGGGAGGAGGCCCTCGCGGCCGCCCCGTGGTTGGCGCCCATATCCTCCGGCCCGCAGTTTAAGCCGGCAAAGGGAAAGGTTGTCCGCCGTTCCACGCCGAGTGATGATCTGGGTTCCGGCGGCTCCGAGGTTGAATCTGGGTGCGTGGTTTCGCCCTGTGACCTATGCTTTCTACTGACTTTTTCCTTCGCAGGAGACGCCCCCTGAAGATGCATTGGAAGGGGGCTCCGGGAACCTTGCGGATCTCTCCGTGGAGATGGTCGACCTGGGCGTCAGTCCATTCTCTCCAGCGCGCAGCCTTCCTGTGACTCCTCCCCCGGTGAGAGTCCAGGGTCTGGGGAAGCCGCTCGTCGCCCCGGGAGGGAAATCATTCCAAGGTCGGCCGGGTTCCTCTCGGTCTGCTCCCGACGCGGGAGACGTACCGACGCCAGGTAACCCCCCTGAAGTTAACCCATTCGCCGCTCGTCTGCTTCTGACCTCGCTTCCGCAGGGTATCGCGCCGCTTCTTCCGATGTCGAGATGAGCGAGGGGTACTCGCCTCCCGTGGAGCCGGAAGACATCGCGGACTTCTTGGGCGACCCACATGATAGCGAGAAGATGAAGGCGCAGGTGGCGCGAATGTTTCAGAAACACACGATGCTGCTCAAAGAGGCCTTCGTGGGGATGGAGAGAGACAGAGTCAGGGCGGAGGAGCGACTCGCTGCTTTGGAGGGGGCAAGGGGCTCGGCTGAGGAGGATGAGCCGACATCTCCGGGCGCGCATATTACGCGAGCTGAGGAGCGGCTGTCAAACATTTCGAAACAGGCCGATCAGACCAAGCGGGAGCTGGCGGCGGTTCGGGAGTATCATGACTCTCGCGTGCCGCCTCGAACCGGCTCGCAGAGGCGGGGTAGGTGGAAATGGATTGAGTACTAAGCCACCTGCCTCGCCCGCCCGTGCCCGCAGTTGCTCGCAGGGTCTGAATCGTCTCGATGCGATCCATCCCAGTGTGTCGGTGTCGGATATTATCCAAGAACGATTGCTTGTAATAATTCAGGGGTCTTCTCGCCCGTTCCAGGGCGCATGCCTTTCTCTTTCCCCCCCTTTTTTTTTTATATTTATTTATCATTTATTCTCATTTCTTTTTTTGCTGGGTTCTCAGCTTTAACCCTGGAGAGCCTGCCTAGTTGAGGCGGGTAAGGGTCGGCCTGCCTAGAAGAGGCGAGCGAGGGCCGGCCCGCCTAGAAGAGGCGAGCGAGGGCCGGCCCGCCTAGAAGGGGCGAGCGAGGGCCGGCCCGCCTAGAAGAGGCAAGCGAGGGCCGGCCCGCCTAGAAGAGGCGGGCGGTTCGCTCGTCCCCCCTCGACTGGGCATTCCTCTCAAAATCTACTCTGCGCGGGAGAGGGGATGGCTCGCGGCCGGGAGAATCTCGCGGCCGACCGGCGATTCGACGCGGACCCGGGCGGGGCTCGGGAATCGAAGCGTCGGGGCTGGCTCTGCTGTCAGTTCACTTTCCCGCCTTTTCCGATTTTTCCCGCCCTTTTCCCGGCCCTATAAATAGGCCCTTCATTTATTATTTTACCTACCGCATTCAAGAGCCCTTCCCATTTTACCCCGCGAGAACCCTCTCTTTCCTCTTTCCTCTCGCTCGGCTTGCTTATCAATCCCGCGAGATGACGGGCGGCAGTGGCGAAGCGGACGGGAGGGGCAGGTGTGCCTGGATCTTTGCCGACCACAGCTTCCCTCCCGCCTCGGTCTCGGAGAAGGAGTTTCTGGACACCGTTGGCAACTTCATCCCGCCTGGCTTCGTGGCGAGGCGGCCCGGGAAGGATGAACGGATCAACGAGCTCTCAGGCGATGAGCTGGCTCTCCCGACGGCCCACTTCGAGGCGGGGCTCCGGCTACCCCTCTGGCCGGAAGTCCGCCAGGTCTTCAAGTATTATGGGGTCGTCCCGGGGCAGCTGACCCCGAACTCCATCGCTGTCGTAGTCGGGTTCGCCTGCTACCTTCGCGAGGAGAGGATCGAGTTCAGCCTTGCGGTCTTCTGCAAGCTGTTCTCCTTCCGCGCGAATAAGGACAGGACCGCGTGCTTCGCGAGCATGCACGCCAAGGTGCGGGAGACGGTCAACAAGAGCCACAACTGGCTCAAGAAGTTCGTCTTCGTCAAGGGCGACTTCGGCAACATTCCGTTCTCGCCGGTGCAACTCGGCGAGGCGAGCTATCGGCCCCCTAGCCTGGGGGGCCATGAGGCGAAGCTATATGAGTTCTTCGCCGGGAAGAACTTCGAGGTCGCCTTCCTCCGCCGGAATCTGGACGACCTCGTCCCCGTCCCGCCTGGGGAAGGTAAGCGGCTCGCTCGCCTCTGCTTGAATCGTACCTTGGCTTTTCTAACTCCTGTTCCTGCAGGCGAGCGCGACGTCCCTCTCCGCCCGCCTTACGAGAGCGCGCGGTCCGCTTTGGGCGAGCTTGGCCGTGCGGAAGCGGCAGCCTTAGCTCACCGCGAGCTCTCGGCTCCCGTCGGCCAGAAGCGATCCGGAGGTGAGCTGTCTCAGGGCCCTCCTCCAAAGAAGCCGAATAAAACGGGCGGTCAGGCTCCTTCGGTCGGCGACAAGGGCAAGGCCCCCGCGGATCAACCATCTTCTGCCCCTGCCCCTGCGGTTCCCTCGACCGCTGATCCCGCCGGCGGGGCGGCTGGGTCGTCGCGGCCGCTCGCGGCGACTCGGCCCGCCGAGAAGCCGGTTCCCCGAGGGCATCCCAACTTCGGCTACGGCGAAGGGCCCACGGACCGATCCGGTGCCCCGTTACTTCAGTGGGACAAGGAGGGCAACCGCATCTCGGTATCCTCGCTGCTGCCTAGCTGGTCGAAGCAGGACACCGCCTCCAGGGACGCCTTCAATCTCTCCTTCGGCGTGTACGGGCGGGAGGACGCCTCTACCTACGGCGAGGAGGCCACGCGGGTGCTTATTTATGAGAGCGCGCGGGCGCAATTTCAAAGCCTCGCCCTGGCCCACATGGTCGGCCGGCGATGCCTCCGGTTGGACAGAGATGCCCCCTCGCTCAACAAGTTGATCGATGCGAAGGAGGAGGCCCGCAAGCTCGCCCAGGAGGAGGCGGATGACCTGCGGAGGCGGCTCGAAGCGGCTGACGCCGCCCTCGCGCAGTACCAAGGTGGCGCGGTAAGCCATCTCACTCGCACCCGCCTTTATCCCGCGACTCGTCCTAATAAATTTCTTTGCAGGATGCGGTGACCGCCAGCCGACTTGGTACCGAGATCGCCACCCTCCAGCTGGAGAACCAGACCCTGCGGGCGCGGGTGGGTGCGCTCGAGGCTGCTGCTGCCGTCCCGCCGGCCTCCTCGAGCGGCTGTCAACTCGTTCATCACAGCGAGTATGACCTGGCGGTTCTGATGCAAGAGAACGGGGCCGACGCGGTGACGTACCTCTTCAAGACGTTGCAGCGGGCCAAGCTCCTCAAGGACGAGTGCTCTGGCTTACGGGTGACCGAAGTGGTGCCGGAGCTGTTCCTTCCAGTACCCAAGCCAGGAGGGTTCCACCGCATCTGAAGGGCCCGCCGTCTTGTGGCTTTTTTCTCCCCCCTTCTCTGGACATGTATTTTGTTTTTTCTTTATTTTTGTGCGACTGCTCAGCGGGCCGCAGTTATAATTGTATAAGAATATATTCACTGCATTTACTTCCTCGATTGTCAATTATTTCCCGCCTCGCAATCGCTACCGTGCGTTGTTTGTTGATTCTCTGATTTTCGTTGCTGCGAGCGAGCAAGGGAGGCCGCCCGCCCATTTGAGATTCGGGACGTAGATCTAGGTTTGAGACACTAAAGCCGGCGCGACGCGAGCGGCGAGTCGCACCTTCCGCGACACGAGTGGACTGGGCCCGTCCTCCGTGCGTAAAGACTTCGTGTGGGTCGGCCTCTCGGGGGGGCTTGGCGCTTCCGAGCCTTTGCCCCTAATTCACCCTGTGACCCGCCGGGCCGAAGGTTGGGGCCGGCGTTGCGGCCTCATAGGGTCATCCTGACCGGCCCGCTCACCTGATCTCTGGCGACGTGAGAGTCCAAACTCTCCACTCGCGCGCCGTGCCTAGGGCTCGCTCCTTTATGCGCCGGGGCCGGCCTTCTTGGCTCGTCGACTCGCCTTCTTGGCTCGCTGACTCGCCTTCCCGGCTCGCCGACTCGCCTTCCTGGCTCGCCTCCCTTCCCTGGTTGCTCGGCGAGAGATCGCCGACTCCGAGCGACATCCAGCCCTGCCAGCTTGGTGAGAGCCCGGCAGCGGGATCTGCTCGGGGTCTGAGGCAGACTCCTCCGAGTGACATCCAGCCCTGCCAGCTTGGTGAGAGCCTGGCAGCGGGATCTGCTCGGGGTCTGAGGCAGACTCCTCCGAGTGACATCCAGCCCTGCCGGCTTGGTGAGAGCCTGGCAGCGGGATCTGCTCGGGGTCTGAGGCAGACTCCTCCGAGTGACATCCAGCCCTGCCAGCTTGGTGAGAGCCTGGCAGCGGGATCTGCTCGGGGTCTGAGGCAGACTCCTCCGAGTGACATCCAGCCCTGCCAGCTTGGTGAGAGCCTGGCAGCGGGATCTGCTCGGGGTCTGAGGCAGACTCCTCCGAGTGACATCCAGCCCTGCCGGCTTGGTGAGAGCCTGGCAGCGGGATCTGCTCGGGGTCTGAGGCAGACTCCTCCGAGTGACATCCAGCCCTGCCGGCTTGGTGAGAGCCTGGCAGCGGGATCTGCTCGGGGTCTGAGGCAGACTCCTCCGAGTGACATCCAGCCCTGCCAGCTTGGTGAGAGCCTGGCAGCGGGATCTGCTCGGGGTCTGAGGCAGACTCCTCCGAGTGACATCCAGCCCTGCCAGCTTGGTGAGAGCCTGGCAGCGGGATCTGCTCGGGGTCTGAGGCAGACTCCTCCGAGTGACATCCAGCCCTGCCAGCTTGGTGAGAGCCTGGCAGCGGGATCTGCTCGGGGTCTGAGGCAGACTCCTCCGAGTGACATCCAGCCCTGCCAGCTTGGTGAGAGCCTGTCAGCGGGATCTGCTCGGGGTCTGAGGCAGACTCCTCCGAGTGACATCCAGCCCTGCCAGCTTGGTGAGAGCCTGGCAGCGGGACCTGCTCGGGGTCTGAGGCAGACTCCTCCGAGTGACATCCAGCCCTGCCAGCTTGGTGAGAGCCTGGCAGCGGGATCTGCTCGGGGTCTGAGGCAGACTCCTCCGAGTGACATCCAGCCCTGCCAGCTTGGTGAGAGCCTGACAGCGGGACCTGCTCGGGTTCTGAGGCAGACTCCTCCGAGTGACATCCAGCCCTGCCAGCTCGGGGAGAGCCTGGCAGCGGGATCTGCTCGGGGTCTGAGGCAGACTCCTCCGAGTGACATCCAGCCCTGCCAGCTTGGTGAGAGCCTGGCAGCGGGATCTGCTCGGGGTCTGAGGCAGACTCCTCCGAGTGACATCCAGCCCTGCCAGCTCGGGGAGAGCCTGGCAGCGGGATCTGCTCGGGGTCTGAGGCAATGACATTCAGCTCTCATGGGGGGGGGGGGAAACAAGTCTACCGCAAGAAATTCCATTAGAGATTGAACACGATTTACATAATTTTAAGGAAAAAAACGCTTCAAGTCGTCCCCGCTCCAAGTGAGACTTAGGGTCTCGCCCTCCACATTCCGGAGGCGGTATCCCCCCGACTTCAATGCCTCCTGCACGATGAATGGTCCCTCCCAATTGGGGTGGAGCTTCCCCACTGCGGCTGATCTTCCTGCCGCGTCCACCTTCCTCAGGACCAAGTCTCCTTCGGCAAACTGTTTGACTCTGACATGCTTGTCGAAATACTTGGCCATTCTTCTCTTTATCTCCTCCTGCCTCACGGCTGAAAGGTCCCGCAGTTCCTCGACCATGTCGAGAGAGAGCCGCAACTCTTCTTCATTATTGGCTCTCCATTCCTCTTTGTGTTCTCCGGCCCCGACTACCCGAGGTGTCCGGACTTCAAACTCCACCGGAAGTACTGCCTCGCACCCGTGGGAGAGTTTGAAAGGCGTCTCCCCTGTCGCTGTGTTGGGTGTGGTTCGGAGGGCCCAGAGGACCGAGGGGAGTTGCTCCACCCAGCTTCCTCTCAAGTTCTCCACCTTTTTCTTGAGGAGGTTAACGATAATCTTGTTTGCCGCTTCTACCTGCCCATTGCTTCGGGGGTGATGAACTGAGGCAAACCTGAGGTCGATCCCGAGCTGCTCGCAGAAGCTGGTGAACTCGGCACTGGCGAATTGAGGGCCATTGTCTGTGACGATGGCCTGGGGCAACCCATGACGACAGATGATCTCCCCCCACACAAAGTTTCTGACGACCTGGGAGGTCACCTTGGCCAGCGCCTTAACTTCCAGCCACTTGGAGAAGTAATCAATCATCACGAGCAGGAACCTCCTCTGGCCGCTGGCTTGGGGGAAGGGCCCGACCAGGTCCATTCCCCAGATGGCGAATGGCCAGGGAGCTGTGATACTCCTGAGGCGCTGGGCCGGTTGCAGTTGGAGGGGAGCAAATAGCTGGCACTTATGGCATTCCTTTGTGAATTTTGCCGCGTCGAGACCCAGAGTCGGCCAAAAGTATCCCTGCCTGACGATTCGGCCTTCTAAGGTTCGACTTCCAGAGTGACTCCCACACTCCCCGGAGTGGACCTCTTCTAGAATCTTCGGGACCTCCCTCTCGCCCACACAACGCGCCAGCATCCCTGAGAGAGTTTTTCGATATAACTGGCCATCTCGCATGAGGTAGTATGCCGATTTGTATTTGAGTTTCTTTCCGTCCATTCCCGTTGGGTACTCCCCGGTGGTCAAGAAAGTGACGAATGGGTCCATCCAGGAGGGGTGTTGTTCCACCTCCATCAGCTCCCCCTCCTCGATGGATGGGCGAAAGAGGTCTGTGATGGTTCCCCCCGCCCGGGGTCCATGCTTTGCCAGCTGGTCCACCTGCTCGTTATCCTCCCGAGGCACGTGCCGGATGGAGAAAGTCTGGAAGGTGCCGATGACTCCCTTTACCTTCGCCAAGTAACGCTGCAGGGTGGGGTCCCTTGCCTCGAATTCCCCGTTGATCTGGGAGGCCACCACCAGGGAGTCAGTGAGGACCTCCACATCGTGCACCCCCAGCTCCCTGGCCAGGCGTAGACCCGCAATCACGGCCTCATACTCGGCCTGATTGTTGGTGATGGGGAAATGCACCACCACCGTTTGCTCGATCCTCACCCCCTGGGGGCTTTCCAAGATGACCCCAGCCCCCAGGGAGTGCCTCCCTGACGCACCATCCACCATGACCTTCCAGGGAACCGGGCGAGTGAGTTCTTCCTCTGCCACCTCGACCACATAGTCAGCCAGGAAATCGGCCATGGCTTGGGCCTTGATCGAGAGGCGAGGTATGAAGGAGATGTCGAACTCGCTCAGCTCCACCGACCACTTGGCCAACCTGCCAGAATGCTCCACCCCCTCGAAGATGTTGCGGAGAGGGTGGTCAGTCACCACTCGGATCGAGTGTGCCTGGAAATAGGGCCGGAGCCTCCGGGCCGAGATGATGAGGGCGAAGGCCAGCTTCTCTAGGATGGGGTACCGGAGCTCGGCCTTCCTCAAGACCCGACTTACATAGTAAACTGGGAGTTGTCTCTTCCCTTCTTCCCGAACTAAAACAGAGCTCAGGGCCTCGGTCCCAGCCCCTAAGTACAGGAATAAGTCCTCCCCCTCCTTTGGCCCTTGTAGTAGGGGGGCCTGAGTCAACTGCTTCTTTAGGGCCTGGAATGCCTCCTCGCACTCCGAGGTCCACTCGAATTTTTGGCCTCCTCTCAAGCTTTTAAAGAACGGAGAGCATTTCTCCCCGGCCCGTGAGAGGAACCTGCTCAGTCCCGCCAGCCTCCCAGTCAATCGCTGCACTTCCTTCGCATTCCGCGGAGACTCCAACTCCAGGATTGCCCTCACCTTGTCGGGGTTGGGCTCTACGCCGGCAGGGGTGAGGAGATGCCCCAAGAATTTTCCTCTGCCTGACCCGAAGGTGCATTTGAGGGGGTTCAGCCTCATCTGGCACCCGCGGAGAGTGGCAAAGGTCTCCTCCAGGTCCCGGAGGTGGGAGTCGAGGTTCGGACTCTTGACCATGAGATCGTCTACATAAACTTCCAGGTTCCTTCCCTTTTGCCCTTGAAAGACCCTGTCCATCATTCTCTGGTAGGTCGCCCCTGCATTTTTCAGCCCGAAGGGCATCATTTTATAACTATAACATCCATCCCCTGTGATGAATGAGACGTCTTTGACGTCCGGAGGGTGCATCCTGATTTGGTGATAACCTGAAAAGGCATCTAGAAAACTCATCAAAGGGAAACCGACGGCTGAGTCAACCAGCGCGTCGATCCGAGGCAAGGGGTAACAATCTTTAGGGCATGATTTATTAAGAAGGGAAAAATCGATACACATCCTCCACCGGCCGTCTCCTTTTTTAACCATTACAACATTGGAGACCCAGCCGGGGTATTGGATTTCGAATACAAAGCCGGCCTTGAGGAGCTTTGCTACTTCCTCCCTGATGGGCTCGGCGAGCTTGTCCGCAACGGGCCTCTTCTTTTGTCGGATGGGGGGAGCCTCCGGGTCCAGGTTGAGGCGGTGGCAGGCGATGTTGGAGTCGATCCCGGGCATCTCCGCGGCACTCCATGCGAAGATGTCCACGTTCTTCTGGATGCACTCCAGCATCCGGCCTTGAGCCTCCGGGGTCAATCCTCCGCTGATGCGGATCCTCTCCACCCTGCCTCCGGTGGTTAGAACCTCCATCTCCGCCACCTCCTCTACTGCCTCAAGGCGGGACTGTGCCTCCCACTCCTCAGTCTCCCCCTCGTCGAAGGCGAGGACCTCCTCCTCAGCTTCTGCAACGGCCATCGCCTCAGCCGGCTCCTGAATCTCCTCAGCGACCTTCTCCTGGGCGCGACTCTCCTCCACCTCCATCTCATCCCCGCCCGCTTCCGGCTCCTCCTCCCTCAGCCTCCGCCCCATCTCCTCGGCTCCCTCCAGCCAAGAGATGGAGTTCACCGTCGTGACATAGCACTCCCTCGCTTCCTTGGGGTCTCCGCGGACCCGAACCTGGACCCCCTCGACGTTAAATTTTAGGCATTGGTGGAAGGATGAGGGGACGCAGCGGAAGGCGCTGATGAGAGGCCTCCCGAAGATGGCGCTGTAGCTGCTGGGGGCGTCCACGATGACGAACTTGCAATTGCGGGACTGCCCCCCCAGAACGACATGGAGTCCCACTCCTCCCTCAACCTCCTTCCTCTCCCCTGAGAAGCCGAACAGGGGTCCGTCCGAGGCCAACACCCTTCGGGCCTCCACCTTCATCGCATCGAACGCCTTCTTGAAGATGACGTTGACCGAGCTCCCGTTATCGACGAGGATCCGGGGGACGGTGAAGTCCTCGATGGCGGTCTGGATGACCAGCGCATCGCAGAAGGGGTCCTCGTGACCCGGCATGTCCTCCATGGAAAAGGTGATTTTCTCGTCCGGGGGAGGGGACTGGGACGTGGAGCCAACGCTCCTGCGGTACATAGTGTGGAGGCTTGACTTGCGGGAAGCCTCGATCCCAGCCCCCCCGTGGATCGCTCCGATCCTACCTCGGGAGCCCACATCCACCCGGTCTTCGCACCGGCCTTCCTCCGCCCGAGGCTGGATTTCCTCAATCCGCACTTCCGGACGCTGTTGTTGTTGCTGCTCCCGGTTGCCCCTCATCTCGAGGAACTCGGGGCACGTGGCTGTGGCGTGCCCCTCCTCCTGATGGAAGTCGCAGTAAGGCAACTCCACCCTCACATCCCTTCTTCTTCTCCGTGCTGCTCTTCTCCTTTCTCCCAATGCTATGGTCATAGCCTGCTCCTGGTCGGGGAGGGCCGGCCTCTGGCCCTGCATCCCGCCCGGAGGGTAGAACTGACCCTGTCCTCTTTGACGGTAGTCCCCTCCGCGGAACCCTCTCCTTGCCCCGGGCTCCTGCCACTCGGGTCTCCAGCCCAGCCGAAAGTTCGGCTCCTGTCTCCCCTGCCTGGGTTGCTGCTGATGCTGCGGCGGCGGCGGCTGTTCCCTCTGCCGGGGCTCAACCCTTCTCTCCTCCTGCCCTCGGCCACCCCTTGGCCTCTCTTCCTCCACGGCCCATCTGGCCAACCTTCGGGCAAACTCCGGGTGTGCTGCCTCCATATCGGCCTCCCTAGCCGCCCTCTCTAGGAGCGCCTCAAAAGATACTGGGGGGGGACCTCTTGAGTTCCATTGCGAAGAACCCGGATTGGAGACCCAGGGTGAAGGCCACCATCATGGTGTGCCCTGGCATCTCCTGCACTTGAGACAACTCCTCTTGGAATCTGTCCAGGTAACTCCCCAGGGTCTCTCCCACCCTCTGCTTGACACGGAACAAGGACTCCACCTCCTTCTTCCTCTTCTTGGAAGTGGTGAACCTTAACATGAACCCCCGACGCAGGTCCTCGAAACAGAAGATGGACCCGGTCGGGAGCTGGTGGAACCATTCTCTCGCCTTCTCTCGGAGGGTGATGGCGAAGAGTCGGCACTTGAAGCCGTCGGACATCTGTCGAATAGAGACCATGTCCTCAAACCACTGGATGTGGTGGACAGGGTCTCCCTTCCCGGAGTAGTAGGTCATCTCCGGCTCACGAAACCCCTCTGGAACTGGGGCGGAGGAGACGAACTCGCTGAAGGGGCTTCCTCCCTCAGCTGGGCGAGGGGGGAGCTCTCTCCCCGCCGTCTCGCCAAAATGGTATTCTGCGGCCGAGCCGGGGAACAGAACTCGCCCCTGGAACTCGCGCTCGCCTCTCTCGGCGGGTTCCTTCCCCGGTCGCCTGAGCGGCGCGTCGTCGCCGAGTGCGGGAGCGGCGACTACTGGGACTACTGGTGTCGCGCTCTCCGCTCGCATGCCGAGGGCGGTCCTGACGAGCCCGAGGATCTCCTCCCTAAGTTCTGCTGACACGCTCGCCGCTGGGGGTGGGGGAGGGGGTGGCGAGCTGCCCCTGCCTGATCCTTGTCCTTCCTCTCCCGTCATCGAACTTGCTGAAGGTTTTCCTTGCTGACCACGCTCCACGCTCACCGCACCAAAATGTTGAAACCGGAAACCGGCCTCTGTGGAGTTCGACCCTTGGGGAAGGGGTGGTCTCGCACCTACTTCGCTCCTGCAAGAGAAACAACAAGGGAAAGAAAAACAGAGGACAGGACCAAGGGCCCGGCTCGGAGGTCCCACCACACACCCGGAAGATCTTAGAGCGCTTCCCCTCCTTAACCAGTTGCCGGGCTAAGGTACCTCAGAAAGCGCTATAAGATTTGTGAACTAGTAAGCGTGCCCTCTGAGGTACCCCTTGGGTCTTATTTATAGATTACCTTGGATGGTCTGCAAATAACCTGCCCCTGGTAGCCTGAATTTACTAAAGAGCCCCTTGGGTTGGCCTGCCAACAGCCAAACCCCGCTGTTCTGGCTGGTTATGCGCACCTCTTGTCGAGTCACCCCCTGTCATCTGGAGGGAGGTGGACTGCAGCCGATCCGCCTGAGAGAGGCGGCTGGGGGCCCGGCCCGCCTAGGAGAAGCGAGCGAGGGCTGGCCCGCCTGAGAGAGGCGGCTGGGGCCCGGCCCGCCTAGGAGAGGCGAGCGGGGGCTGGCCCGCCTGAGAGAGGCGGCTGGGGCCCGGCCCGCCTAGGAGAGGCGAGCGGGGGCTGGCCCGCCTGAGAGAGGCGGCTGGGGCCCGGCCCGCCTAAGAGATGCGGCTGGGGCCCGGCCCGCCTAGGAGAGGCGGCTGGGGCCCGGCCCGCCTAGGAGAGGCGAGCGGGGGCTGGCCCGCCTGAGAGAGGCGGCTGGGGCCCGGCCCGCCTGCTTGCTTGGGCCCCTTCGGCGGACACGGGGTTGTACACAGTTGTGATGTTTGTTCGCGATCTCGCGAACCTTGATGAAGGAGCCCCCGAAATAGGCGACGCCATCGGGAGTCTCCTTGTAGGTGAAGAGTTTCATGAAGACTGTCAGGTTGAACTCTATTCTCTCCCTGCGGAGGAAGCATGCAAACGCCACCATCATGGCGATGACGTTCGAGTTGAGCTCCGCGGGCACCACGCCGAAATATTTTTGGATCTGGCGGATTTCCGGGCAGAGAGGTAGGCGCAACCCCATCTTGAAATGTGAGATGGGGAAGGCGAGCTCCTCGGGGTAGAAAGTGTTGATGACCTCACCCTCCCTGGGCCGGCGCACCTCGAAGCCAGGGGGCATGAAGTCGGCACAAAACGCTGCGAACTCCTCATCCGTCGTGTTCCCCTCGAAGAAGCAGTAGTCAGTGAAGTGTTGAGCGCACTTGGAGCGACCGTCAGAATCAGGATTGGTCTTACCCATGTTCGCGGAAGGTTTAGGGGGCGAGTATAGGCAGGAGGAAGGCAAGGAAGGAAGGAAGGTACGGAAGCAATAAAAACAGTAAGTCGGGGTAGGTGAGGGGGGCCTATTTATAGGAAAAATAATCAAGGGTCGAGCCGACCGATTGGTCCAGCTCGCCTAACCCAGCTCGTCGGCCCCAGCTCGCTGACTTCCAAAACCTGTCCCATCATATACCGAACTGAAGGATATTATATTCAAACAACAAGTAATAAAATCTAAAAATATTCTAAGTTATTACAGACTCAGGAAGGATATTGTTCAAAGAATTCAAATGCGAAGAAAGAAAGCAGCAAGTTCAATACACGCACGAGCTGAGGGGGGAGGAGGCGAGTGCCGGTAGGCCCGACAGGGGGGAAATTTTCTACCTACCCCGGCCTCGCGTCTCCTTCCCCGCAGGTCGACGCGAATCGGGGAGCTTGCGGACCCGCCTCAAGCACCCCCGGGCAGCCAGAAGGTTCTCGTCCAGCTCCTCCAACAGTGGTGAAAGAGACATCGCCTCGCCCGCTAGGTCCTCCCTCGCCTCGCCTACTAGCCACGCGCACTCCCACTGCAGCACCTCGTTGTCCTCCCGCAACCGTTGGAGCTCACGTACCATTTTTTTGAGAACCTCAATTCCTCGCATAATCATCTTGGGTCCCTCCAGCTCGGAGTCCAGGAAGGACTCTAAGGTCTTCGGGGAAGGAAAGGGCGAGTAACGAGCTCGCTCCAAAGATTTGTCAGCCTCCGATTGACTGAAGAAGGATGCAAGGATATATGAACAGTAATATGAAGGGCGGGCACGCCAGGACAACTATGGATGAGAATCAATAAAGGACAACTTACCTGACGAGCTCGATGCCTCGAAGGAGAGGCGAGGTGGAAGCATCTTCAGATTTTTACCATGGCCCGGAGGGTGTATTCCGGTCGGAAGAAGGCTGAAGCCCGGCACTGGGATAGCTCCAGCGCCTTCCCTCGAAGTCTCAGCGAGCTGAGAGAGGGTAATGCAGGCTGGCGAGCCCGGCCTTTGCGAGCCCAACCCCAGAGTCCCAAAGGGCGGGGATGGGTCGCGTCGACGAACCTCCGGAGTCTTAAACCGCGGGTCGACAGGAAGGATATCGGCTCGCGGAGAGGTGACCTCGTCGTCCCCCCCCCCCCCCCCCAGCAGTCTGGGTCAGCGCAGAGGTCAATAAAATTCCCCTCTTTCCCAGGGGCAGGCAGGGTAGAGGAGCCGGCCTCCGGCTCCATGGTCATTTTCAAGTCTTGGAAGACGCGCTCGGATGCTTCTGCATCTGGCATCGCCCTCTTGGCAGAATTAGACTCGGCCGAGACGCTCCGCGGGATGTTAAGGGGAACGACTGTCAAGCTGGCGATGCGGGCAGAGGATACCGCGCAAGCCTTCACAAGCCTCTCTTAGAGCTCCTTGGGGAAAGACATCTCGGAAAATTTAGAGCGAAGGGGAATGACAAAGGTCACCCAGGTACGCAGGAGCAAATTTATAGCCACTGGTGGATCCCACCGAAAGATTTTATGGCTCCTACCACACTCGCTGAATCCCGTGGGGTTGGATGTTTCTTTCCGAGCTTATGCCAACCTCGCAAAGAGCGGGGATTGTGTACAACCCCGTATCCGGCGAGTTTATCAACGGGAGCCAGACTAGCCAAATCGGGCAGTCTGAGTCCCTGGGGGAGCTCGACAGGAGGGAGAGCTCGGCAGTCTCCGGCTCGCCCAGGCGGGGTGAGATACTTTTGGGAGGCGAGCTCGTACTCGCCAAGCGCTGTTCGTCAAGCTTTGAGACTTTCGTCGAACTCTAGGCCTTTCATCGAGCTCTGGGCTGTTCGTCGAGCTCTGGGCCTTTCGTCGAGCTCTGGGCCTCTCGCCGAGTTCGGATAGTTCAACAAACTCGCGGCAGGCGAGCAGGGCAGGCCAAACCGTACTCGCCAAAGGCCGAGCGGAAGCGGCGAGTGCCAGCTCCATCGAGCACTCGCCACCCTTGCCGAGCAGAGGTTGTTGATGTCTACTCGCCCAGTGATCTGTGAAGAGTTTTTACCATTTTTACCCCGCTGGTCTGCCCATAGCTAGTTAGAATAGCGGAGTTACGCTGTTGGCAGACCCAGTTGGGCTGCGCATAGCTGTTCGGAACAGCAAAGGTTGGCTATTTGCAGACCGTTTTCAGAATTCTATAAATAGGACCCAAGGGGTACCTCAGAAGGCTTGCTGACTTGTATCCCAGCCTTCCAGCGCTTTCTGAGGTATCTTAGCCCGGCATTTGGCTAAGGAGGGGAAACACTCAGAGATCTTCTGGGTGTGTGGTGGATCTTCCGCGTCGGGCCCTTGGGTCAGTCGTCTATTCTTTTTCCTTTGTCATTTTTCTTGCAGGAGAGAAGTAGGTGCGTGATCACCCCTTCCCCAAGGGTGAACTCCATCGAGACCGAATTATCGGTTTCAACAGGTGGCAGATGCCGGAATCGGGGCTTACGGGAGCGACGAGATCGACACTTCGGGAAACACTTTCCGTCAGTTTTGGGTTTGTTCGAACTCATACACACTGAAACCCCGGCCGGCGACAGGCACGGGCCTCCGGCCCGATGGCCACGCGCCACAGTACCCGGCCGGCGACGGCGGGCTTCGCCCGCCCCCCGGCGGGCTTCGCCCGCCCCCCGGCGGGCTTCGCCCGCCCCCCGGCGGGCTTCGCCCGCCCCCCGGCGGGCTTCGCCCGCCCCCCGGCGGGCTTCGCCCGCACCCGGGCTGTTTTTTATATATATATTATTATTTTACCTGATTTCCGTGCTTTTACTGTAGCAGTCTTGCGCCCAGACTTTTCAGGTCCCAAATAGAAGGTTAAGGAGGCTCCAAATCAAAAAGTGATCAACATGAAAGTTGTTCGGATCACCGAGATCTACAACTTTCATGTTGACCACTTTTCGTTTTGGAGCAATCTTGACCCTCATATTGGGCCCCGAAAAACCTGATTTCCGTGCCTTTACTGTAGCAGTCTCGCCTCGCAGACTTTTCGGGTCCCAAATCGAAGGTCAAGGAGGCTCCAAATCAAAAAGTGATCAGCATGAAAGTTGTTCGTATCGCCGAGATCTACAACTTTCATGTTGACCACTGTTCGTTTTGGAGCCATCTTGACCCTCATATTGGGCCCCGAAAAATCTGATTCCCGTGCCTAAATATGCGGGTTTAGTCCCACACCATCCATTCTTCGGATTTTTGGGGATATATATTCAATATTCAGCTTTAGATATTTGAAGTAATGTTGGCTGGCTGACTTGCGGGCGGGCTTGCTTGCAGGTTTTCGCGGGATGGGCTTGCTGGTTGTTTGCGGGCTCGCCGGTTGCAGGTCCGTTAGTTTTTTTGCTGTCCTATAGTAGGTTTAGGACTGTCCTAAAGTAGGTTTAAGAGGCCTATAAAAAAGTCTGGATAGAGGGTTGGTTTGATCCAACGGTTCATGATCAAAAATCTGAAATCCGACGGCCACCTAATTACCCTCTAATTTCGAACTCATGTTATCTGCAGACCACAGTATTTCTATTATAGTAGTAAAGATATATATATATATATATATATATATATATATATATATATATATATATATATATATATGTATATATATATGTATATATATACCCAGGAGTATAAAAAGGCTTGAACCATCGCTATTAACAGACCTAGAATAGATGAGATGAATCGACGAATCGACGAGATGTTTCGACGCACTCAACGCACTTGACGAAATGGCTGATGACTCGACAAATCGATGAGAGGTCTCGACGCACTCGACGTACTCGACGAATCAGCTGATGACTCGATGAATCGATGAGATGTCTCTATGTCCATGAGTAAGACCAACACAATCCATTCCTCCAACTTTTCTAAACACTCTTATGTGCAACCCTATAAGCTCATATTGTGTTGGCAGTGAGACTACCTATTTGACCACTTGAAGATTATCATGGTAACACCAACAGGACTGCTACTCCGTTACAAGTGCAAAGTAAAAAAAATGAGGAAAAACAACAAAGTTCGCGGTGCCTCGATGGAAGCGCTCCAGCCTTGGAATGTTTATGAACTCACAGAACCTTGGTGGGAGCGTTCCGACTGGGAATTCTCTAAGTCCACAAAAGCCGTTGGAGGGAGAGCTCTCATTGAAGTGGAGCGTTGATGGGAGCGCTCTCGCGGAGGCGATTGACGTGTACAACCCCAGATTCGCTGAGGTGGAACCGAGATTCCCAAAGAACCAGGGTTAGACTAGCCTTAGGCTAGCTTTTGGCTAGAGGCCGGGTCAACTAGCAGATGGGCGAGAGGGTTCCCACCCATGGCAGGCGAGAGGGTTCCCGCCTAGGGCATGCGAGAGGGCTTGCGCCCGGGTAGGCGGGATCCCCTCAAGGTTGGTATGGGGCAGGCGAGAAACTTACAGAGCGGCGGAAGCGCTCCCGCCCAGTGCGGTCCATGGGTAAAATTACTAGATTGCCCTCGGGAATAATTACCAGAATACCCTCGGGTCTGCAGTTAGCCTTTTTGCACAGCGAAATTACGCTGTTGACAGACCAAATACTGAAAATCTATAAATATGACTCACAGGGTACCACAGAAAATAAGCTTTCATACTTTCTCAAATATGTTAGTGCTTTTTGAGGTGCTTCCAGCCCAACAATTGGCTAAGGAAATCACACAGAGATCTTTCGGGTTAGAGGAGAGACCTCTCAGCTGAGGCTTAGGGCCAGTTCTCGGTTCTTTGTTGCTAGTCGGGGGTCGGGGGTTGGGAGAAATAAGTGTTGGCTATATCCCAAGGTCTGAACTCTTGTTGAGACCAGTTTTTTGGCTTCAACATGACGCGACTTGAAGCTTATTGAAACCTTAGCGCAAGGAAAGAAGCGGAGAGAATTTCTGAGCAGAGAATCGGCCCAAGTCCACGAACTTGCCAGAAAACCTCAAAGCTCTCTCTTGCCTTTGAAGTTGTTTGTCTTCAAATGAAGGCATGTGAGCCTATTTATACCTTTCTGGAGGGTTATAGTGGTAATTGCGTTAGGTAGTGATTTGTGCTGGCGAATGGCGTCGCTCCGTTCCGATCACTTGGATCATCAATTTCGTCGAAATGATGGGAGTGTCCTCCGGGCAGTTCGGGCAAGGTGCCCGGAGGCGTCGGTGGTCGGCCGCGGAGGCGGCTGGCGGCGGTGGCGACGATGGTGGCGGCTGGCGGCGGAGGCGGCCGGAGACGGCGAGGGTCGCCGACGGTGCCGGCGCGCGCACGGGACGCGGTCGCAAGGTGCTCGATCTCGCGGGGCGCGACCATGCGGTGCGTGGCCTTGTGGTTCCCTGCGCGACCGCGTGGCCCTGCGCGGCCGCGCAGTGTACGAATTTGCGTAATGCGGCTGCGGCCGCTCGGCCCTGCGCGCACGACCAACCCTGAACGCGCGCAGGCCTCGCGGGGCGCTTCTCTGTGCGCGCTGTCACGACGCTTTGACGGGGGTGCGTGCGGTTTTGTCCCCATTCCCCGGTGTTTTTGAGCCCCCGAGCCTGCTTGTCCCGGACCTGCTAATACTAGTGACCTTAGCATCATACCGCACCGACCGCCTGGTGTTCTAATATAATAATACGTTCTCTTGGATGAGCACAGCTTTTTACGCGCGACTCGTCTGACCAGATTTACTCGCCCCCGTGTCTTTGCCTGAAACCCTCTCTAGTTGAACTTGTAAATTTAAGAAGAAATCTCATCAAAGACAATTACCAAACCTACTCATCCGTTGAACAATTAATTGTAACATGTAGTTGACTCAAATCAATGTAGCAAAAATGTAATTGACTTAAATCAATGACATGATGGATTGATTGATATAGAGCTCTTAATATATTTTATTATATCAATTAATGTTCCCACGTGAGTACTCAATGAGCCATGTGCCGTAAAAAATGATGTGCAGGCACACCAAAATGATTGAATGGTAGAATGAGTTTTGATTTAAAATACACGGGGTTACACGGGGTGAAACATATGGTGAACTGTGTACACGGGGTTACACAATTACACACCCTTAAACACGATATCTTTACCTGTATACTAATTTATGAATATATCCCATGTGATGCAATGCAATTAATGGTACTTGATAGGCTCCACCTTAATTTATAAGAATGAAAGAGACCCCCCATGATCCCCACCAAGGGAGATCATGGGAGGGCCCACCTTGCCCCCATGATCTCTCATGGAGATCATGGGGGTGGGCCCCATCTCCTCCCCTCTCCCGCGGAGGGAACCGCCGCCGGCGGCTCCCCCCGGCCGGCCACGGCCATGGCCCGCGGCCATGGCCGGCCGCGGCCATGGCCGGCCGCGGCCATGGCCGGCTCGCGGCCATGGCCGGCCGCGGCCATGGCCGGCCGCGGCCATGGCCGGCTCGCGGCCATGGCCGGCCGCGGCCATGGCCGGCTCGCGGCCATGGCCGGCCTCGGCCATGGCCGGCCGCGGCCAGGGCCGGCCGCCGCCGTACCCGGCCGCCTCCTCACCGCCGGCGTCTTCCGGGCGGCCCCACCACGGGAGGACCTCCCCACCGTCCGATCAAAAGGGAGGCTCTACCGGCCGTCCGATCGGGGCAAAACCACCCACTAACCCACTATGTTAGTGGTGGGGCCCGCCATAACTTCCCCCTGGAGCCTATAAAAGGACCCCAGGGGCTTCTCATTTCCTAACTTTCTCCTCCTACGCTTCCCCCTTCTTCTTCTTCCTCAGGTGGGAGCTCTCCCGTTTTCTCTGCCAGCGGCCGCCCCTCGCCGTCAACCACAGGTGGCCGCCTCTCGCCGCCAACCACCGACGGCCACCCGCAACCTCCAGCGGCCACCAACGGATATTAACACCCGTCAACAGCTACCAGAACCTGTCACCGGCTATTGTCACCCCATCAGAGCCCAAGGGCAAAGAGCGCACTCCAAGAGCTGAGAAAGGCGCACAAAGGAAGAAGTGACAACCCTTGGACCCGCGTCGCCTCCGAGCACGTGCAACCCGAAGTATCCCGTGCATTCCACCGTCCAAGTCCCGTTGGCGAGGCAGTCTGTTGCCCACCAACGGGTGCATACACTCTCTCTCTCTCCTCAAGATTGTAACGGGAGCGGCCTGTCGCCCCGATTCCCCCATAAAAGTGTACCTCCAGCAATCTAGTGGATTTTTGACCGGCACCGACCCGGTCACGTGGTTTTTCACCCGGTTGAAGGGTTTTCCACGCTAAAACTTCCGTGTCCATCCCCCGTATTTCAATTGACTGTGTGCGCGCTCGACCGCTCCGAGAGCTAAGGCGGCCCAAGAATATCCGGCCCGACCGGAGCATCGAGTTAGACCGCAACAGTTTGGCGCCGTCTGTGGGAACATTCCCAATATCCTTCGCAGAGCAAGTTCATCACAATGGCAAAGAGGAGTGCTCGCTTAACCGAAGGACCCGCACTTGGCGGACACACTGAGCCTGCACGGTCTCCCTCTCCGGTAGACGCACCGCTAACCACGGGAACAACCCTAGCTCCCGCGCCAGCCCTGGAAGGACGTGTCCGCCAGATGGAAGAACTGCAAACCGAAATGATCACCTTACTTCGAAATTTGGGAGCACCAACCGTTCTCTCACTGCTGAATCCGACACCAGAATCCCAGCGAAGAAAAGAGCAAACTAATACAGGACAAGAAGAGTGGCGTCAGCTTGCCCCTCGAAGGCAAGACCCCTCAGGAAATGGGGGGCAGCATCTACCTCAAGGATACTCACCTCCCAGCACCATCCACGTCAATGCAACCCATGCGGCACAGAATAAGCCGACATTCCACCACCTAAAGACGCCTCAGCCATTTGAACAAGTTGTCTTACTGCCGTCAGAAGGACTCCCTGCCCCTGCCAAGCCGGGCCCACACAGAGAATACGACATAGAAAAAGAATTCTCAAGCACAAATAGCTCCCCCGTGCCTGCAGCATCACTCCAGGAAATGTATGGACACTACCTCACACGTCCTCGTCATGAAGAAAGCACTGGAAACACAACGGCCCCTGGCACCTCTGCCACCAAGCAGGAACCAGATGAGTATCTACCTAACAATAACTCACCTAGTTCCTGCACAGCCAAGAGCGCGGCAATCCGTAGTTTCAGTGGGACAGGCAACCCACTCGTACACCTGAAGCACTTTGAAGCCATCATGCACACTCGTAAGGCCTCAGATCAACTCATGATCCGAGTATTTGCAGCAACACTAACAGGAGAAGCTCGGACTTGGCTTCAATCCCTACAAAGAAAAGATACTGACAGCTACGTCGAGCTTGCCGCCCTCTTCATCAAAAGGTTCATGACGATCGAAAAGCCCTCACCAGAAAATATGAGATCAGGCAGAAGACAGAAGAGGAAGAAAGAAGGTGAACCAACCCATACAATGCGAAAAGAACGACGCCAGAAGCGGAGTCGCCCCAACGGTAGTCAGCATAGCCCCCCGAGAAAGGGGAGACAACCTTCACTCCAGGAATACATCCCTCCGAGTACCGTCTGCGCTAATGTGGTGTATGCAATCCAGAATGATTCATCATTTCAACAACCAAGAGCACCGCGACCGAACCCCAAGGCAGACCAGGCAAGATACTGCGAATATCACCGAAGTCACGGCCACAACACGAACGAATGCAAGGGACTAAAAGAAGAAGTCCAACGACTGACCAACTTAGGAACAGTTGATCAATTCATATCAAGAAGAAGACCACCTAACAACCAGAGCACAAGATGCACGACGGTCGAGATTGGCAAACCACCCGTCAAACTAAATCAGGTTCTAATAGACAAGGAAGTCACTACCAACATACTGTTTTTACCAACTTTGCTTCAGCTCAAGCTCACCGCCGGATATCTCAAACTGACATCTGCAAACGCTCGTGTTCTCGGGGATCACCCAGTACCAATCATCGGCACCATCACTCTACCAGTCACCCTCAAAGATGCACACCGACAGACATCCTACGACGTGCAGTTCGTCGTCATCCAAGCTGATTCCGACTACACAGCAATACTCCAGCAGTCACTTTGGGATGTCTTCCAATCCTGTTCTAGCCACCTCCATCCTTAAGTCGTTTCCTTATTTTGTTTATTATGTTTATTAAATATTATAGAAATTCGCTCATCTGAGCTAACACGAACTATCCAAATGGCCTATATCTCGCCTTAAACTATTTTAACCAGGGGACCAACCCCGGGCATGTTATCCCCGTTCTCAAATTACTTCATTCATTTATATTATGTTTCCCTTTACCCATCTTAACAGTACAAGAATCGAAAAGATGACTCGCCCACACAAAGATCTTGCAATCAGATGAAACATATGACGCTGTTCCACGCAACACCGTGGGGGCCTGCCCCCCTCACGAAGAAGCCGCGGGCCTGTCTCGCGCGAAAAGCCGTGGACCTGTTCCACGCAACACCGTGGGGGCCTGCCCCCCTCACGAAGAAGCCGCGAGCCTGTCTCGCGCGAAAAGCCGTGGACCTGTTCCACGCAACACCGTGGGGGCCTGCCCCCCTCACGAAGAAGCCGCGGGCCTGTCTCGCGCGAAAAGCCGTGGACCTGTTCCACGCAACATCGTGGGGGCCTGCCCCCCTCACGAAGAAGCCGCGAGTCTGTCTCGCGCGAAAAGCCGTGGGCCTGTTCCACGCAACACCGTGGGGGCAGGCCCCCCTCACGAAGAAGCTGCGAGCCTGTCTCGCGCGAAAAGCCGTGGACCTGTTCCACGCAACACCGTGGGGGCCTGCCCCCCTCACGAAGAAGCCGCGGGCCTGTCACGCGCGAAAAGCCGTGGACCTGTTCCACGCAACACCGTGGGGGCCTGCCCCCCTCACGAAGAAGCCGCGGGCCTGTCCCACGTAAAAAGCCGTGGACCTGCTCCACGCAACACCATGAGGACTCGGCCTCCTCACAAAGAAGCCCTCATGCAAAATAGGCCGCGAGTCAGGCCCACACATTAAACCATGGGTCATCCCCATACAAATACACCGTGACAAAGATCAACTCCCACCAACAACTATCTCATGTCAAAATACATCTGTGCAAAACACAGAACAACGACATACAAGTAAGGCTATCATAGCAAATAATGAATGAGAGCCCTAACGGCGACAATCTCAAAAGCTGTAACAGAAGCAAATAACTACAAATAAATGACAAAACAGACAAAAACAGATAGGCACCACAGCCACTCGTCATCAGCATCTGAGCTAGAACGCTCATCATCTGAGACGTCCGCAAAGCTGAAACTAGAAATATCACACCCAAGATGCTTCCCTATGAAGCGAAAGGCCTTCGAAACACCACGACGAAGCGCTAACTGGCGCATGTCATCCATCTGAGGCTCTACTTCCTTGGACCAAATGTCATCACGAACCTCCTCCGCGATCAGGCTACGATCCCGCATATAGTCCAAGGACTCCAGGTACTCCGCAAGGCCTGCGGCCTTCAGTTCTGATGTACGGTCATCCGAAGATAACATCTCCACCTGCGCCTTCGCCGCACAAAGCTGGGTCTCAAGGCCTGCAACCTCATCTCGCGCCGCATGCAACTGAGTCTCCAAGCCAGATATCTCCTCCCGCGCATGTTTTAACATCTGGGCAGTCCTCTCCACCACGGCTTTCTCCACATCCAAGGAAGCACGCGCGTCTTCTAACTCAGACTTCAACTCTGACCCAACTCGATGGTACCGCGCGATGTCCCGGTCATGTTCTTCCTTGAGAGAAGAAAGTGAACCCATCGACAGTCGAAGCTTCTCCTGCAGAGCAAGATAACCATCCTTCAGACTCACGTAATGATCATTCCAGGTGACCGCTATCTGCGCCTGAGTCTCGATCTGCAAAAGGAGAACACGTAATTAGCCGCCTTCAAACAAAAAATAGAAGGAAAAGGAAGAAACAATGAGCCACCAACTTACCGCATCACTCATCGCCTTCAAAGAGGAAGACATTCGAGGAACTGATGCGCTAGCAAGCGCCCGTGGAGTCGGGGAAGCAGGCAATTGCGTCTCTGGGACTGAATCATCAGAGGCTACCACCACAATGTCGACATCACTATCGGGGGCCATAACCGTTTTTCTCTTGCGGCCTCCTCCCTGAGAAGACGACACCACCCGTCCTGTGCCAACAGAAATACCACATCCCAGCAATCTCCTCTCTTCGACGAACGCATATATGTTGAAAAGACGGTTAGCCAATTCACGAGGCTCGGAAAATCCCAGCACAGGAGAGAAGTCTCGCTCCCTCCCTTTCACACGGCGACAACGATCGGGAAGCGCATTCCACACCTCAGGAAGACCCCAGGAATTCTTCACATATCCAAACAAAGTGTTACCATGACAGCGATCTTTGCGAGACTCAAGCTCCAGCCAAACCTTGTTGCTGCGCACCTCGATCCGCTCGCCACCATCAAAGCGCACATCACACCAATCACGGAACTGGTCCAGAGAAAAAGAGCCCCCGTGCTCACGAAAAAAAGCAATCAAGCCCATGATGCGAGTCACCCCGGTTGGGGCAAACTGGGAAATAGGAACTCCGCGAAACTTCAGAATCTCCACCACCTCGTCACAGGGAGGAAGACGAAAACCAGATCTGAGCGACACTTCGCAGACAGTCAACCAGCCACGGGGAGGATTTTGGACCCGCTCCTCGGGACGCGGGATCCTCACTTCCAAGTCAGAAGGAAGCCCAAACTTTGTTCTCCAAATAGCCACACCATCTTCGGTCAAAGAAGAGCGCAGACGCATGGGACCAGCGGAGCGTTTCGATACCTGCACACCGCAAAAAATTAGTTAATTCAAAATGGTGAAATCGCGCACACAACCCTCTCCATGACCATGCACGGCCTGCACGCAAACACCGCTTGCACGCACGCGCATGCACCGTCTCACCAAGCCCAGCAAACACGCGGCCGGCACACGCACGGACAGCACGCGCGCACGCCCGTGCGCATGACATCCGCACGCGGGGCCTACGCGCGCGGCCAGCACGCGCGCAACCTGCGCGCGCGGCCTGCGCGCGCGCGGCCTGCGCGCGCGCGGCCTGCGCGCGCGCGACTGGCGCCCGCGCGGCCTGCGCGCAAAACCAGCGCGCGCGGCCTGCGCGCAAGGCCAGCGCGCGCGGCCAGCGCGCGCGGCCAGCGCGCAAGGCCAGCGCGCGCGGCCTGCGCGCAAGGCCAGCGCGCGCGGCCTGCGCGCGCGGCCTGCGCGCGCGGCCTGCGCGCGCGGCCTGCGCGCGCGGCCTGCGCGCGCGGCCTGCGCGCGCGGCCCGCGCGCGCCGCCTACGCACGCGCCCCGCGCGCGCCGCCTGCGCACGCGCGGTCTGCGTGCGCGGCGTGACGGCGCGCGCTCGGTCCCTCTCCCGCGACGGTGGCACGCCACCGATTCCTACGCCCTGCCGGCCCCTGCGCAAGCTCGTCCGACGTCCGCTTTCCAAACCAGCGCGAACCAACATACCTTGGAGCCGTTCACCATCGCCGCCATCCCGGATTCCACGCCGGCAATCACCACCGCAACCAGAGTCAAAAAATCTCTCCCCGTGCTCGCTTCCCTCCCAACTGAAAGAGATTTGGGGGGCAATTGATAGGCTCCACCTTAATTTATAAGAATGAAAGAGACCCCCCATGATCCCCACCAAGGGAGATCATGGGAGGGCCCACCTTGCCCCCATGATCTCTCATGGAGATCATGGGGGGTGGGCCCCATCTCCTCCCCTCTCCCGCGGAGGGAACCGCCGCCGGCGGCTCCCCCCGGCCGGCCACGGCCATGGCCCGCGGCCATGGCCGGCCGCGGCCATGGCCGGCCGCGGCCATGGCCGGCCGCGGCCATGGCCGGCCGCGGCCATGGCCGGCTCGCGGCCATGGCCGGCCGCGGCCATGGCCGGCTCGCGGCCATGGCCGGCCGCGGCCATGGCCGGCTCGCGGCCATGGCCGGCCGCGGCCATGGCCGGCTCGCGGCCATGGCCGGCCTCGGCCATGGCCCGCTCGCGGCCATGGCCGGCCGCGGCCAGGGCCGGCCGCCGCCGTACCCGGCCGCCTCCTCACCGCCGGCGTCGTCCGGGCGGCCCCACCACGGGAGGACCTCCCCACCGTCCGATCAAAAGGGAGGCTCTACCGGCCGTCCGATCGGGGCAAAACCACCCACTAACCCACTATGTTAGTGGTGGGGCCCGCCATAACTTCCCCCTGGAGCCTATAAAAGGACCCCAGGGGCTTCTCATTTCCTAACTTTCTCCTCCTACGCTTCCCCCTTCTTCTTCTTCCTCAGGTGGGAGCTCTCCCGTTTTCTCTGCCAGCGGCCGCCCCTCGCCGTCAACCACCGGTGGCCGCCTCTCGCCGCCAACCACCGACGGCCACCCGCAACCTCCAGCGGCCACCAACGGATATTAACACCCGTCAACAGCTACCAGAACCTGTCACCGGCTATTGGCACCCCATCAGAGCCCAAGGGCAAAGAGCGCACTCCAAGAGCTGAGAAAGGCGCACAAAGGAAGAAGTGACAACCCTTGGACCCGCGTCGCCTCCGAGCACGTGCAACCCGAAGTATCCCGTGCATTCCACCGTCCAAGTCCCGTTGGCGAGGCAGTCTGTTGCCCACCAACGGGTGCATACACTCTCTCTCTCTCCTCAAGATTGTAACGGGAGCGGCCTGTCGCCCCGATTCCCCCATAAAAGTGTACCTCCAGCAATCTAGTGGATTTTTGACCGGCACCGACCCGGTCACGTGGTTTTTCACCCGGTTGAAGGGTTTTCCACGCTAAAACTTCCTGTGTCCATCCCCCGTATTTCAATTGACTGTGTGCGCGCTCGACCGCTCCGAGAGCTAAGGCGGCCCAAGAATATCCGGCCCGACCGGAGCATCGAGTTAGACCGCAACAGTACTGATCATCAAACTAATCATAGCTTTCTATTCAATGATCTCCTACTTTTTTTTTATCATTTAATTTAATAAAATTCATCCCTCACATTGCCCTCGGAACGAATAATAATTAGGTACGCGTAACATTTCATAAAATGAGAGCGGGGGAAATCCAGGATGTTTATTCTTTGATCGAACAGTTGCGAAAAAACAAAGCAAAAAAGAAGAAAAAACCAACGCAATGCACGATTTGCAAAGCTTGATCGTGAGACTCCTGCGCTACCCGCGCTCCTTCCTCTGGGAGTGGGTAGCGCAAAATTTTTTTTTGCCTCCGAACTACAAGCGTGCAGTGGATTTTGCCGCCGGTGTGAATGTTCTTCTGATTTTGCCGGCGTTGAGAGAGGGTGTTGCCGTCGGACTTGATGAAGTTTGTTGCAGGCGTTGCAGTGGATGTTCTTTGGAGTGGAGAGGCGTGGTGTCGACTGCGTGCGTGCGTGCAGTTAGCCTCGACGGTGGTTTCTCACCGGCGGCAGCGTCGTTCTCCAGTCGTGGTGCGGTTGAACGTCGGACTTCGACGTTGAAGGTTAGGTGAACCTTGTGCGTCTGCGATGCAGATTGTAGTCCAGATTCCAGATTCTCGTCGCGGATCGTATGTATCAAGAGCATTCACGGTGTACTTGTCGAACGGTCATTTCCTCCTGTTTTCTACTGTATTTACATTTATATGTCAATATATAAATTCTATGATGATTTTTTTGTGTTCCTGTTTATTTGCGATTTTTATAATCCTGTTGTTGTGTACCGAATTTTACAACAGCAGACTGCCGTACACGAAGACAGTTGGGATAATGTCGTGATTGACCCGTAAGGACGAAGCCTGTCACTAGTTAAATATTAAAATGTGAGATTATGGAAGGATGGCCGATGGCATCATTTTGACGTGTTGGCAGGCAATAATGCGAGAAGAATATTCAAGGCTCGCATCAACTACAGCATCACGCGGCTTCTCCAACGAGAATCCGATCGCCGCCAAATGGAACAATACTACACCGACACGTGGCGTGATTAAATAAGATTTAATTACAAAATTATAGAACGCATCGCGATTCTAATAATAGCGTGTTTTATATATTTTCTGTAAATTAGTTAAAGCCTCCACCGAATGTGACCCAGAAATTATTTGTAATTTATAATTCGGCCGACCATGCCCTCGACTCGCAAACCTAGAAAATGCATAGAATAGTAAATAGGCCGAGGCTAAATTATTAATTATACATATTATGTATATTAATTATCAAAGTATTTTTCTATTAATATTGTAGTAGAAAACTTGTATACGGATTGCCCGTGCACCTTGCAAATGATTCGCATAAATGATTACTCAAAGTCTTACTTTAACTTTAAATATTGTCTAATATGAATGCAAAATAGGAAACAGCCAAAGCAATCCAATTCTTGTTAAGATGGCTGCGCTCAATGTATTTTGCAATACTCCATCTTAGTTTGGAATGAATATTTATAGTACCTCCAGCGTAGAGTCTTCTCTTATATAGACATATAACCCACGGATCACTGACGAGTCAATCTCGACGCTCACGGGCAAGCATGAAATTTCAATGTCATCGCTCTAAAACATCATTTTAACCTTATTTTGTGACCGCAAATATCCCCTTCATTGTCAATTAATGCTTTCATTTTTATGGTTTCAACTCTCACCGTTGAAACAAACACATGATTCTCCCATGTGGCGTAGCCTCATCAATGATCGCATTTCGGCTCCGTTTGGGGGGATTTATTTTCACCGGTCAAGCGGTTACGATCGCATGAACCGGACCTTAATTTCGGTCCGGTTCATGTGGTCGTAACCACTTGACCGGTGAAAATAAATCCCCCCAAACGGAGCCTTCATCTCTCGTCATCCCCACTTGAGATTCAGTTATCGTCGTGCGCTGCACATAGGAGCGACGAAAGGTGGAGGTACTTCAGTTTCTAGGGCACAGTAACCCTCATTCTACAGTACTTGCATTTAAAAAAAACTCAATTTAAATCGTTTTCTATTTTTGCATTTCATTCTGACCTATTATACCGTTACAGAGGTAATAAAAAAATATTGATTGAAAAAAAAATTAAATTTAAAACAAAAACAGCACAATAAATAATAGTCTTATTTCAACTTTCTTTATCATATATAATATAAGTGCAAAAAAGAAAGCACCAGCTAGTGGTGCACAAAAACCCCGGGCCCAGAAAGCCTGTTCGGGCCCGGTCCGAAAAAACCCGGCTAGACCCGGGTCGGGCCGAGATTATGCTTGGGGGCCTTACCACGCCCCCATTTTAGCTGGTTGCCCGGCTCCGGCCAGGCAAAGCCCGGGCATCGGGCTAGCTTGGGTTCGGCACCCGGGCTGGCGGAAAATCACGCCAAATAGACGGGATTTTAATCTCGCTTAAATAGGCGGGATTAAAATCCTGCCTAATCCAGGCGGGATTTTAATCCCGCCTGGAAATCAGGCCAGCCTGGAGGGCCTTATCGGCCTCCCTCTTTGAGAGGGAGCTCGAGCTCGACTTGGCCCTATAAACTTGTAATAAAAAGGTTGTAGGCCAAGGATCACGCATTGAAGATGGGAGAAGAACATCTAGTATACCTGTAGCCATCCCGAATGGAAACGGTGGAGAACGAAGTTGGCCGGTTCTCCTTTGTTTGCTGAGCGCCCTTCGCTGGACGAGATCAACGAGGAAGGATGGCTCAACTCCTCCTACTTCCTGCTGTCGAAGCCACGCCGGAGACGACCACGCCTGCTGGAGTCGGCCGCGCGCAGATCGCAGCCTGGAGAGAAAAAACGCAGGGCTGCCCGTTTGTTCTTCCTCCGATAACCTAAGCCCTAGACTTTCTCTTTTTCTATATGGGATTGAATAAAGAGAGGAGTTTTATATACTTAGGTTAAAGAGGGGAACCACACCAAGCTTTATGGATCCGCACCGATGTCCACCCATCATAGATCACACGGTTCAGATTGATTCAACTTAAGTTCTACGCATGATGACTAACAATAACCCGTATTTTAACTAACCCGCACCCTGTGACAAAGGTGCTCCGGAAAAGATTATAGACCTCGCCAATTAAAGGATCAAAACTTAATCGGTCTATTAAATTGATCAAATGCCGACGAAGGCGCACGTGGTCTACGAGACCCATGAAGACCCACTTACGAGATTTAATCCAACAATCTCCCACTTGGGACAAATGAGTTAAACTGAATATAGAATACGCAAAAACTTATTGACGTCAAATATCAACCGTCAAAATTGATCAACATTCCCCAAAACAATCCTGTCCATCAAAAGCAATAACATTGGGCATGACGGTCGGTACCATCCAAAAATTGTGGCAGGACCTTCCATGTCACTCACATTAATAACTTTCAACGACATGGATCCAAATACGGATGCGTAGCATGGAAATTACATAAAATATGATCGGCTATGTCTATTTCCAACTGGTTTTCATTTATGACTCAATGAGTCCAAAAACTTAGTTCTACCAACTTCAAAATATAGGTGTACAACAAAATATTAAAGTAGACAGCTGTAATTATATCAGAATCATCGAAACACATAGTGCAAACAAAATATATGTCTGTCTCAAACCCAAAGTAACTAAATATTACAGGCTCCCACTAAGTACACATATCGGATGGACCAACCAAACCCATACAAGCAACGTGCTCCAGAAAATGCTTTGGTGGCAACCCCTTAGTGAGTGGATCCGCAATCATAAGTTTAGTACTTATGTAATCAACAGACACCAACTGATTCCGAACCCTTTTTTTGACGACGAGAAACTTGATGTCAATGTGCTTTGACCTTGCCGAACTCTTGTCACTTTTGGAATAAAGCTCTGCATCTTTATTATCACAGTACAGCTTCAAAGGTCTCTCAACAATGTTCACCACCTGAAGCCCAAAAATAAAATTCCTAAGTCATATCGCTTGGTTGGTAGCCTCATAACAAGCGACGAATTCTGCTTCCATGGTGGACGAAGCAATAAGTGTCTGCTTGACACTTTTTCATGAAACTGCTCCTCCTGCCATCATGAAGATGTTCCCTGATGTGGACCTCCTGCTGTCGAGACAACCATCAAAATCTGAATCTGTGTATCCAATCAACTCAATATGATCGGATTTTCTGTAGGTAAGCATGTAATCTTTCGTACTTTGAAGGTATCGCATCACCCTTTTGGCAGCCTTCCAATGGTCAAGACCAGAATTGCTTAAATACCTGCCAAGCATACCAATTGCAAATGCAATATCCAGACGGGTACAAACTTAAGCATACATAAGACTCCCAACCGCCGAAACATAAGGTATGTCTTTCATCTGCTCTACTAGAAGATCGTTCTTAGGACATTGGAGTAGACTTAATTTGTCCCATTTGGAAATAGGTGTTTCACCTGGTGAACACCCCTTCATACCATATCTATCCAGCACCCTTTCAATATATGTCTTCTGTGACAAATCCAATATACCACGTGATCGATCACAGTGTATCTGAATACCTATCACAAAAGATGTCTCCCCAAAATCTTTCATCTCAAAAGTCTTTAAGAGAAAGCTCTTGGTTTCTTGCAGAAGCTCTATATCGCTGCTAGCTAGTAGAATGTCATCAACATATAGGACCAGAAAAATAAATCTACCCCCTTTAATTTTACGGTAAATGCATTGATCAACCACATTTTCAGTGAAACCAAAATGAGAAATAACCTGATCAAATTTCTTGTACCACTGACGAGATGCCTGCTTTAAATCATAAATGGATTTCTTCAATCTGCAAACCAAATGTTTTGACCTGTCAGGTACAAAACCCTCTTGTTGCACCATATAGATTTCTTCCCGAATGTTCTCGTTAAAGAACACCGTTTTGACATCCATTTGGTGAAGCTAAAGATCAAATTGCACCAGTTCCATAATTATTCTTAAAGAGTCTTTCAATGAAACTGGAGAGAAAGTCTCTTTGTAATCAATGTCTCTCTTTTGAGTGAATTCTTTTGCTACAAGACGTGACTTATATCGTTCAACATTGCCTTTCGAATCTTTCTTGGTCTTAAAAATCCATTTGCAACCAATAGACTTCTTTACTTCAGGAAATTCTACTAGATCCCAAACGTCGTTGTCCTTCATGGATTTCATCTCATCAATCATGACATTTGACCATTCAGTGGAGTGAGCATTATGTTTTACCTCATTAAAGGATGAAGGGTCATCCTCTACTCCTATGTCAAAATCATGCTCGTGGAGATATACTTGATAGTCATCAGAGATGGCTGGTCTCCTCTCCCTAATGGATCTTCTTAAGGGCACTTCTGCTGGAGGATGTGCAGGTTCTACCTCATTCATGGGGGCAACACAGTACCAAGATTAGTTATGTCTGTACCGGGTAAGTGTACGATAATTTCACTACTTTCAACATCAGTCATGGGAATGACTACATGTTTTTCTTCCAAAGTGAATTCTCTAACTGGTTGACTCCCACTACTTTCTACATCCTCTAAAAATTTTGCATTATCCGTTTTTATAAAATCATGTGTAGAAGGGCAGTAAAATTTGAAGTCTCTAGACCTCTCAGAGTACCCAATAAATAAGCAACTAACAGTCCTAGAGTATAGCTTCTTGTCATGTGTCCTGTAAGGCCGAGCTTCAGCAGGACAACCCCAAACCCGAAGATGCCTTAGACTGGGAAGTCTCACAGTCCATAATTCATACGGTGTTTTAGGTACTGCTTTACTGGGCACCCTATTAAGGAGATAAACTGCGGTTTTCAAGGTCTCACCACACAATGGCTCAGGTAGGGAGGTATGAGTAATCATACTCCTAATCATATCTTTCAGGGTGCGATTTCGTCTCTCAACAACGCCATTTTGACGTGGAGTCTCTGATTGTGTGTATTAAGGAACGATCCCACACACTTCCAAGAAATAGGCAAAATGTCCTGGAAATTGACCCAACCCATCATTCCTTCCATAGTACTCACCACCATGGTCGGATCTAACGACTTTAATCTTCTTATTGAGTTGGTTTTCAACTTCAGCTTTATAGATTTAAAACATGTACAGAGACTGAGATTTCTCATGTATAAAGTATAGGTACCCATATCTAAAGTAGTCATCTATAAAGGTGATAAAATATTTATGACCATTCCATGAAGCTGTAGAAAATGGACCATAAATGTCCGTATGAATCACCTCCAAAATGCCTAAACTCCTTCTAGCACCGAACTTCCTAATGTTTGTTTGCTTTCCCTTGATATAATCCCTACAAACAGTAGTGTCTAAGCGATCCAAAGGACCTAGAACTCTAGTAGACACAAGCCTTTCAACTCTCTCTTTTGAGATGTGTCCTAATTGCCTATGCCATACACTATATGGGTTTTCATTAATTAACTTAGATTTGGTGGCAACAGTGTTCACATGCAGAGATTCAAAATAAGAGAAGTGTAAGTCTAATTTATATAAGCTATCAACCAGAAATTCTTTTCCAACACATTTAGATTCCCAAAATAGATCTATAATTCCATTTCCCAAAGAGAAAATAAAACAAGATTTATCTAATAACGAAACAGAAATTAAGTTTCGTCTAAAAGACGGAACAAACATAGTCTCATACAAATCTAAAAGAAAATCAGATGCTAATTGAAGCCTACAAACTCCCATTGCCTCAACAACTACTTTCTTGCCATCACCCACATTGATGAATCGCTCATTCTCATTTGGCAATCTGGATGTTAGAAATCCCTGCATTGAAGTATTAATGTGAATAGTTGCACTAGTATTTAACCACCAAGAATTGAGGGAAACTTCAGTTAAATTAATGTCTAAGCAAACAAAAGCATGAGAATAATTACCCTTCTTGATGAGCCATTTTTGGTACCGCTCACAATCCTTCTTCACATGGCCTACATTCTTGCAAAAGAAGCACGAGATGACCTTAGTACTCTTCTTTTGCACTGATGTCATTGCAGGATCACCTCATGGAGCAGTGACTGTCTTCCCCTTCGATGCATCCCACTTCCTTTTCTTTATGTCAGCATTGCCTTGGAACGCCAAATGAGCACTTTCTGTCTTATCATGTTTCATTCTCTCTTCTTCTTGCACACAGTGACTCGTGAGCTCAATGAGGCTCCATTTATCCCTTTGAGTGTTATAATTTATCTTAAAGGGATTAAACTGTGCAGGAAGAGAGATCAGAATAAGATGCACCAGAATCTCTTCGGAGAAATCCAATTTAAGTGCCATCAATTTAGAAACAAGATTCGACATTTCCATAATGTACTCTCTTATGTTTCCTTTACCGTTGTAGCGCATATTAACCAGTTTGCAAAGATGCGTATTGGCTTCAACCTTATCCGATTTTGTGAATCAGTTCGCTACTTCAGTACGGAAATCCTTGGCATTCACTTGATCAGGCATTGCACCCCTTATGGCTTCAGGAATGGAATGTTTCATGACCATGAGACACATCCTATTGGACCTCTCCCACTTCTCCAAATTTTTCTCATAGACGTCCTTTTCTTCGGCCGTACTAGAAGCAGATAAAGGAGTGGGTTCATTGGCCCGCAAGGCATAGTCTAAATCCATACATCCTAGAACAATTTTCACGATCTTGCCACTTCTCAAAATTAGACCCGTTCAGTACTGGAATACCATTTAAGCTAGCAGAAATAGATGATGCATTTACTGAAATAGAGAAAGAAAGATACATAAGTCTAAGATCCCATTTAAAAAAAAGGTTTTGCAAATATGAGAATTGCCAAAAAATAAAACATCATATGAGCAACTAGTCTAATTAATAGGGCGGCTAATTAGACTCTCAGAGTAAAGCGTGTCTCTATTTAGCCAACAATGTACGGGCCCAACATAAACTTTTTAAGGTTTGAGTCTCATGTGACAAACAATCTTCATTTGGGCCGACTGCCGGCACATGAGTGTTCTCCCTAAACTTAAAACATTTATATCGACCACAAGAGTATGTACGTCTGGCCATAATGACACCCTTTCTTTGGGCCGAGTGCCATACGCATGGATCATACAAAATTTACGCAACCATTCTTTACTCCGTCGCCAAAACGTCCAAGGTGAACTTCTTAATTTAGGGCTCAAAGCGGGAAGAGTCTTCCTTTGGGCCGACCCCAACACCTTGAGTTGCATCCCTTATTAAGACGTCCACATTGGGCTTTTGACACTGTTTATGACTCAGCCAAGTAGCAACCTTCCTTTGGGCCGGCTACCACTCGCATGAGGCACAGACACAAACAAAAGACCCTAAACTTTATATTACAGCGAAAGCAAAATCAAATTAAGCATAATCAACATATCCGATCCCTAATAATGAGGCTTTATTGGTTTACGCTTTACCTAAAACTAGAACCAAGAAGGTTCCCTTTAGAGGGTTAGAAACAGGGAGGGGTAAAACATGGGTTAGAGCCACCCAACTCAACACATTATCCTCCCCCGCCCCCCAAAAAAGCGTAAGAAACCCAAAAGGAAAGCAACAACACAATCCGGGGAAGTGACATTTCGGAACCGAAGTCGCCGGCTGCGACTATATGTCTCACATCCGAGAGCTCTTCAGTCCGATTTCAACAAGAACATCACAACACCGGATCCAAAAAAAACAACAACAAAGCCCCATGAAATGGACGGAATGAAGATGCAAAGGAACCTAGATCTTCACCATTTTCAAATGAGATCCCTCTGATACCACTTGTAAACTTGTAATAAAAAGGTTGCAGGCCAAGGATCACTCATTGAAGATGTGAGAAGAACATCTAGTATACTTGTAGCCATCCCAAATGGAAACGGTGGAGAACGAAGTTGGTCGGTTCTCCTTTGTTTGTTGAACACCCTTCACTGGACGAGATCCGCGGGGAAGGATGGCTTAACTCCTCCTACGTCCTGCTGTCGGAGCCACGCCGGAGATGACCACGCCTGCTGGATTCGACCGCACGTAGATCGCAACCTGGAGAGAAAAAAAAACACAGGGCTGCGGGTTTGTTCTTCCTTCGATAACCTAAGCCCCAGACTTTCTCTTTTTCTATATGTGATTGAATAAAGAGAGGGGTTTTATATACTTAGGTTAAAGAGGGGAACCACACCAAGCTTTATGGATCCGCACAGTTGTCCACCCATCGCAGATCACACGGTTCAGATCGATTCAACTTAAGTTCTACGCATGATGACTAGCAATAACCCGTATTTTAACTAACCTGCACCCTATGGCAAAGGTGCTCCGGAAATGATTATAGACCTCGCCAATTAAAGGATCAAAACTTAACCGGTCTATTAAATTGATCAAATGCCGACGACGGCGCACGTGGTCTACGAGACCCATGAAGACCCACTTACGAGATTTAATCCAACATGCCTGACTCAAGCTGGGCCCGGGTGGCAAAAAGCAGAGCCCGACTGGCCTAGTCTAATCCTGGCCCGACCAGGCTTTTTGTGCACGACTGCCAACCAGCATTATATATATGGTGTTTATATTGACAGCCTCTATATGACTATTGACATCCCGAAGATAATGGCAGCCCAACAAATGACTATTGGCAGCCCGATGGATACTGACAGTCCAAAAATTAAGTTTTTTTAAAAATAACAAATCATTGTTAATTATTAGATTAACTCAAAAGGCAGATATAACTGTCCATAGTCCTACTCTATGACATTTTTAGGAAAAGTGTAAAAACACGGAACCCCGAATTAACTAAATATGAGTTTCACGCACATTTTGAAAATAGACCTACCATATTTGGGATGTAAAAATAAAGTCTCCCAAACGAAGCCAAAATGACATTCGCCAAATTATGGTACAAGCCACAGTTGCGTGGGCCTCAGCTCCTTTGCAGGCTCCTCATTGGTACAGGACCATGCTCATGGTCACGACTCCTGACCCAAAAATTACTCTATATACGAAAAAATTTTGGGTCAGGATTCCTGACCCATGAGCATGGTCAGAAAAACAGATGAGAAACCTGAAATGATGAGGGCCTCACGCAAAAATGTATGACACAAACCACAATTATGTGGGTCTCACCTCCTTTGAAAGCTTCTCATTAATGCAGGACTATGCTCATGATAAGACTCCTTGCCCAAAAATTACTCTATACACAATGAAATTAGACGTGCTTGCTGCTAAAAACACAACTCATTTATTGATTGCGCTTCGATATTCCGGCGACTAGGGCACGAAACTCCGACAGCGAGCCGGCGGCGGGAGGGGAAATTGCAGAGCGACGATCACGCTCAGGAAGACGAAGAGCAGGATATCCAGCTTTGTTAGTCTTCTATGCGTTATTCCCGCTCTCCGTGATGGGGGGAAACGAAATGGTGCCGGAGTACTGCTGGGGGGTTGCATATTGCTGAAGGATGGAACTCTGATTCTCGGAGCTGGTAAGATCATTAGAGAGATTTCCCTTCCTCAAATTAATGGCAGTTTCCGATAACTCTGTTCCACCGTGCCGGAGTACTGCAGGTTCACCTCCCGCCCCCCTTCAATTGTATCTTTGGTCGCATGATAGATTCTAGTTCACTGCATTTTTTTCTTCTTTGTTCAATTGTTCCTTCAATGGGCATTGCGGATCTTCTTATGATTCTATAAATTCTTGTTTGCAGCTTCAGTAGGATAGTATTGATCATAGTTGAGCGGCTTAAGGCTCATCTCATAGCCAAAGGGTTCACTTACGAAAGTTATCTCTCGAGGGTGAGGGTGACGGGCCGCCGCTCGTTATAATGATTTTTCTGGACTGCGGAGGTTTCTAGGAGTGGAGTGGTGATGAGCGTGCTCGGAAGCAATTTGGAATGATGAATGCGGCAACGGGGCTTTGGGCTCGAAGGACGGTGTTGGTTGAAGCCTTCGAGCTGTCTTCGAGGGTATTTTCAAGGAGGGAAGGAGATCTTCGAGGCTCCGAAGGAATCTTCATGTTAAAAATGTGAAGTGAGACCACGTAACCGTCAGGTAGCGAGCTCACATGCTCGAGGTCGCGTTACCGCGCCGCGGTAATCTATCGCCAGCGGTAGCATAGGATTCTGGAATATTACCTTCCCCCGCCTATAAATAGGGGTTCGTACCTCGTTTTTTGTAACAGAACTTACAGAATAGTAGTTCAAGAGGCTTGGTTGCGGTCAGCACTTGTGAAAAGGAGAAGTGGTCTCTGGTTAGCTCTTTTGAGAACTGTGCGATTAGTGTCGGGCGATTAGGCGGCTAGAATTGACGGTAAGGCCAGTGGTGACAACATTTTGGCGAATAGGCGGTTAGCGCGGTGCGGTATCCACATCGCCGGCGGTAACATCGATTAAGCGATCAGTGCGTGTGATCTTCTCTCTTGGCGACCTCCAACAATTCAATAAGTGGTCGGTAGGGCGACCTCTGCGGTTAAGCTACTAAAGAGGTGACCAGACGGTCACTGTTTGTTGTTTGCTTGTTTTTTTGTTTGTTCTTGTTCTTCGTCCATTTCAACGCGAAATTATGTCTCGTGTTTGTATGACTTGTCATTTTATCTGAGTTGTGGTTTAATACAAATTTCTGTCGTCTCTTTTTCATTACTAGTAGTTTACTCTTTTAGATGGATGCGTGTTCCTTGGACCTCAAAATATTTTTCACTTCAACGATTGGAAGAGATTTTCGAGCAAACTTCAAAAGATTTTCAAACTTGCGACCTCTCCCTCCAGCTACCAGTACAAGCGGTGTCGGGTCGAAGAAATTATGATCCTTAGCATCCAGGGACCGTGAGAGATCGCTGCAATCGTTGAAGAAGGACCGTCCTGGATGACACGCCTCTGGGCCTACCTCGAGCATGGGCATCTGCCCGAAGATCGCGTGGAGGCGTGCCGCCTACGAACGCGAGTTGCCGCATTTGCTATCATCGAGGTGGAACTCTACAAGCGCGCTTTCTTCGGGTCCTTTATGAAGTGCCTGCCTGCAGTCGACCTGTAATAATCCCTAATAATTTTCACTTATAATTACTAATAATTAGTTCACTTGTCTGAACTTATTTGTCTGAACTTATTTGCAAATATGTTATGTGTGAATTGTATTTAAGGATCGTCTTGGGGCATAATGGAAAAAGCCAGAAGTTTTTCCTCCTTCAAAATTTAAGGTTTTACCTAGCTATGGTTCAACACGCCTCCAAGGATATTCCGCACTATCAATTGAAAGCTTGGCTTATGCAATTTTTATGCTTCATTTTGTGGGAAAGTGTTAGAATGTTGTTAGAATATAAAGATAGATTTTTTCCCTATATTTAGGATCTTCTATAGGTGACATGTCTATAATAGAGAATATTTTGTGTGGTATTACTCGGATACTGTGCCAAATAAGGTTAATTGAACCTATCTACTTTTCTCCATCAATAAGCTTACTTTCATTCGATTAAATTAGGTTTACCAAGAATTTGTGGATTTTTAGAGATTTTTACATGTTGACTAAACTCTTGTCAAAGGCACGTGTTTCTCTGATCATAACTCATGATTTTGGAACATTTCTATCTTTTTGATGATTATGAATGTTCATTCTGAGATTATTAGTGAAATTGGAAGGTTATCTCAGTGTCGGTAGAATTTAAGATTGTGAGTTCTGATGCGGCACAGACGTCATATCTGCCCACCACCCTGACATCAGTACCAGAGGGCCCACCTTGGCATCCCACCTAGGTAGCTTTATCAGGGACTGTAGCCCAGTACACCCCAACCCATCCCGTGGTCCCACCAGAAGACCGATAGGTTGTTGAGGCTGGGGCTCAATCCAACAACCTCCTTGATAGAGAGTCCTCAGGCGAACTCTCATCACCAAGACACCAACTGAACTGCCAAGGTGGGCCCTCTGGTGCTGATGCCATGGTGGCGGGCAGGTGTGACGCCTGTGCTGCATCAAGTTCACTACTAACGACGTAGATGTATTTGTGATTTACCAATTAAGCATATGTTGTGGTCTACAATTTTTTTTTAAGTTTGTTAAACTATCAAATGATTGTCAACTACAATTGAAAGCTACTGGTGTTAGTAACTGAGCACTCCTACGTTTATTCGAGAGAAAAACCTAACGAAAAATTACAAAAAAAGAATAAAAAAGTCTACGTGGTTTGGAATCTGCTGCTACATAGCTGCTGTGCTGTAATTTTTTATTGTTCTTTTTTATGATGCATGGTTACAAGAGATTAACAAAAGATAGGGCTCAATGGCGACAAAGGATCCATATAGCCGACCCCACTATAGTGGGATAAAGGCTTGAGTGTTGTTCTTTATGGGTACAAGAGATTACTCTTTATATAGAGACCAACATCCATTTCTTCTTGTCACGCAGTATCCTTCTTATTGGCATACTAAGAATATCTCACCATGCCTTGAATTTTTAAAATGATTCCTGCAGCTGTGTGATTGAATAACTTTTGTTAAAATGAATTTTCTCATTATAGGTTCAACTCCTATGCAGCCAGCACATATCTGTTCGTCAGCGAGTATACTTCAAGCACATTGTGCATCTTCGACTTCACAGTTAATGTTAAACTTCCATAATATACAGGTAATTCTGTATTAGTATACTGTATTTTCATACAAAATCATGGAAAAGTAGAGATTGATTTGATGTTCAAATTGATTTCCAGTTATAAAGCTCTATACCTCCTTATCTGCCAAGTACTTATCAGGATATCCTGATACAAACTATACCAGGATAGGAAGATTAAGTGTGCAAGTCTTTTAACCAAAAAAATATTCAACTCTGAAAAATTCCCTGGCTGCAGTGATACCCTTCTGGATTTTATTGAAGCATTCACTTTAGATTTGCTCGAACAAGTTCCAATGTGTATCAATATCTCACCCCGATCATGCAGGATGATGACCTCTGAAACCCCAAGCTCGATGAATGCTTTCAGTTTGCATCTCGATAATTCAGGATTTTAGCGAAACATTCACTTTAGATTTGCCGTTTCTTACATACCGTAACCTCTCTATTACAAAATTTTGCGCTTTTAATCGCTCGTTTAAGCTCCTCTGATAGACTTTATTTGATTTGATCGGGAATTTATATAATTTTTCAAATTTATTCTTCTAAAGAGGATTACTAAAGTTGACTTGATCGATAATCGTAGGTAGCTTGACTTTTTTAATGCTCAAACAACTTCTCCTGTGACTTGATCTTCCACAAAAATACTTCACCGTGTTCCTTAATCTATCCCCTCTGCACCTCCCAGGTTTAGCTAACTGGCTTGTATTCTTTTTTATTTCACTTCAAGGGCAAAGAAACGTAAATATGGTTGCACTAATGATCGGCGATCGCTCAACAAGTGATGTTATTGTCAGGATAAGGACAGACGAAGGCCGGGAAAATTGGTTCTACTGCCATTCTAAAGTACTCGTAGAGAAGAGCAAGTACTTTGCCGAGCGCCTCTCCGAGGACTGGCCCACATGCCAAATAATTGATTCTCGTAATTGCATCGATGTCTTCTGTCAAGAGCCCGACTTTAACTCTCATGTCGTTTCCCTCCGTCTTCTCTACACAAAAGGGCCTCAGAAATGGCACGGAGTGAGAAATGCGCTCGGCATCCTCCAAGTCGCCATCCGCCTTGGCTGTCATCAAATGGCGGGCGCCTGCAAGGAGTACCTGGAAGCTGTTCCTTGGGAGGAGGCCGATGAAGAGGAGATTTTGAAAACAATTCCCAACCTCGGAGCACCATACCAGAGCATTGTCGCTCGTCTTCAGCCAGCGGTTCATGATTCTCTTGTCAGAATATTCATATCGGCTATCAGTTTCGCCACATCATCACCCTCCTTGTCCTTTAAGGAGCTGAAATCTTCCACCCAAGAGCAGCTCGAATACATGCTCACCGAGGATGATGATCCCCCACTTTTTACCTTGGATAACGAACTCGTAAGGTCTTCCGTGAAGGTTGGCATGAGGAACTTGTTGCGCAAATTCGACGGTTCGATCGAATCTATACTGGCCGCGTCAACCAATATGATTTTGGAGAGCAAATCCCACGAATTTTTGTCGCATTTATGTGATATTTCATGGGTTTGCCAGATACTTGGGAAGATGGAAATGATGAAGGATTTGGTGCATTACTGGGCAGGGGCATCAGAAAACATACTTAGAGCTGCTGAACATGTGAGGAAGGAAACAGATGTTGAAATTAAAATTGTTGAGGTGGCTTCCAAGGTGTTGGAGACCGTTGGATTCGGAAATGTCGTTCTTCCTACCTTGGACAGGATTAGAATGGTCAAACTTTGGCTTCCTTTTGTTCAGAGAGCGAGGGGGTCGATCGAGCGGGATGACATCAAGTGTGATGTCGATGAAGAAGAGGAAGGAGTCTCGCCAGCTAAGTTGGATGGTGAAATCTGGCAGGGATTGGAATCAGCATTTGTTTCAATTATTCTCACTTTACCGTCATCGGATCAAGCGGAGATTATATCCGATTGGTTAAGATCGGAATATGCGGGATATCCAGATCTGACTGAGGCATTCGAGTTCTGGTGTTACAGGACCAAGGTTGCTAGAAGAAGGCTGGCAACTTCAACCTTTCTGTAAGGTCTTTGGAGCTTTCCTTGTATAACTGAATGAACCGACCGACTATCCCGAAAATTCCTGAGAATTATGTTGGCTTCAGTTTTTCAGGTAAAAATGTCATTTGAATATTAAATATTCTTATCTTTCCATATGAATTCTATGTAGATTTGTAGAAATTATTTTTTAGGCTATAAGATTATTTTCTTTTTTACCATGATACAAATCAAAAAGCTTGTGATTAGTCTTTAGCCTGTTCCTTTCTATTGGTGTTGTTCTGTTCAAACTTCTATCTTTTTGTGTTTTGGGACTTCAAAAGTTCTCTTTCTCTGGAGAAAAATTTTCAATCGGCTAAATACTTTTCAGTTAGCGCAACCTTTGAGTTAGGCTTAGGCTTTGTATGGGGACTGGAAATTTGGTGCGTATAATGTATGGTGCGGGCTAAATACTTTTCAGTACACGTGACATTATACGCACCGTATTTGAAGTTCAAAAATACGGTTGTATTTTCGCGCAGATTCCCACCGTATGATCTTGAATCGTGCTGCTAAAATTGCTCAACACACGAATTAATATGTGCGTTATGATAATGTCGCTCGAAGCATCCGAATGGAGATCAAAGTGGAATCCCCTACCCGTTTCCCCTAGGTGGGTATAAATAGTCAATCCCTAGGAGTTACTACGGGTATAGGATATCCGTGTATCCGAACCGACCCGTTAAGCCTCCGAACCCGATATTTGTCCAAATATACATTAACACGTTACGCGTACCAAAATATTTCTCATTAGTGGTGGCAGTGAAAATATTTGTAACGGTGGGATTTTGCAACCGGGAGGGGCTGGGCAGCGGAGTTTGACAATGAAGAGGCGTTGTGTGGCAGCGTCTTGGAGTGGGGAGGAGCGGGGATGCTGGAATTTGTGGCGGGAATGTGTGGGCTTGCAAAAGGGAGGTGCTAGGGGCGTTGTTTTTGAGCGGGAATAGGTGGTAAGGCTGGGATCTGCGGTTGGAAGGGATGGGGGAGGCGTGGACCTGTAGCGGGGAGGTGCTGGGGGCAGTATTTTCGAGCAGGTGGAGGTGGGGAGGCTGGGATCTGCAGCGGGATGGGATGGGGATTAGGTGAGTACCTGCAGCGGAGAAGGTGCTGGGGCGGTATTTTGGGACGGCACGTGCGCTGGGTGGCGATCCCCACATCACAGCAGAGGCTTCGGTTCGTCAATGCATGAAGGAGAAGGATGGGTTAGGTTCATCAACGACGAAGAAGAGCAATGGGCTACAGGAGGTCGATGCAAAAAGAAGTGTGGCTCCTGTTCTGCGATGGCGGCCGAAGATGATCGAGTGAGAGAACCTACACAATTCGGCGAGTATCGCATTTTTATCCGCAGGCGCGGGAGGGGCTCCTACTAAAATTCAATGCCCAATCTGTAATCCAAGCAAGTAGGTTGCAATAGTCAAATTGTGTTTCGCTCTTCTAAGGAATCATGCACGATACATCCTTTTTTGGGTATTGATTAATAATTTTTAATATGCTTGCATTGAGATTAAATTCTAAAATTAGAATTCAAGTTCATTTTCATTGAAATTATATCTAATTTTAATTGCAGAACCCCAATTCCTTGGAATCCCAGGAATTGAACTGACCTTAATGAGATTATTTGTTAGATTTTAGGCTCTGTTTGGCGGAAACAGTGGTGGCGGTCGTAAACGCACGTGTTAAACCGTCATAATGACAAGGATCGCCTAACAAATATCATCTGTTTGAACATAAAAGTGGGTGAAGTTCATTAGGCGTGCGTTAACTAATGACAATTTAACCTCCATCTTCATGACCGCCACCACTGTGCCAAACGGAGCCTTAGGGTCCCTTTGGCGCGGCGGTGGCGGTCGTGAATGCGGTGGTTATGAACGTCCAACCTCACCTAAGCAACTGTTATCATGCCAAACATGTATTCTATGTTCTGCAAACTCACTGGAGGCAAAAACGACGGTCGCCAAGGGAGCCTTGTACTGCAGTTGTAACCATGCTCAAGCTATAAAACTTAGGCTCTCTTTGGTAGGGCGTTGGCGGCTCGAAACCCAACAAATGCTGCCGGAGTTCGGGACCAGAGGGGGAGAGCTACGCCTGGAAACAGAGCAAATTCTCCGGTCCGCAGAGGGAGGACGGGAGCAAATCCCGCCGCGCGCTCGCGGGAGAAGCGTTTGTTTTCCCGCCCTTGCGGCGGCTGCTGCCCCTGCACCGGCATCCCGCCACCCATCCAAACAGAGCCTTAATTTAGAAGGCAAAAAAATGTAACAAAAAGGCCGAAGATCTTAAAGTATTAATTAATATATATTAGCAATAAGCAGGCCTCTAAAAAACCTGCTGGGGGTAGTAATGAAATCTAAACCGCCATACAAGATATTAACTTTAGAAAGGCACTGGCGAAACACTCCTCACACTATCTCCTGAACAGCAGCACAATCACTTGACCGTGTGAAACTGCAGGTTCGCACGTGCCAGCCACTCCTCACAGCGAGGACCGGCGGAGAACGACTGGCGGTCGAGCCGCTCCCTCCCCGCGCACGAAGAGTTTCTGCCGCCGCAAGTATCGCCGGAGAGGATCGCGTCTTCCCGTTCTTCCTCCACGATAGTATCCATGGACTTGGCCGCACTGCTGTGCCGCGCCACCTGTATCAGCGTCGGCGGCGCCACCCCCGGAGTATAATACCTCCACCCCTGAGCCTTTGCCATTTCTTATGAAATTTGGAATGTGAGATGGAAGCTTATAGATAAAGTTCTTTTAAGTTTTCTTGGACGGATGGTGTAGAAAGCTGCCACGTTTTGCATTTCTATGCGTCCAGAATCTTGGATTGTGGGACACGTGTTGGTTCGTTGATTATGCTGTACGCTGACTTGTCGTGTCAGCATGGGTTGGACAAGAAACTGGCTGTTGGAGTGTTGGCTGACTATTGGTTAGAAATTACTTTTTGTGGATTATAGCGTGGCTATTAAATTGGATGGTCAAGATTGGTCTATGTGCGTTTGTTTGATCGTAGGGATTAGGATGGTGTATCGGGATCTCCTCCATTCGTTAGAATTGGAGCGGATTGATTTCACGGTTCAGATGCATTTCTTACTGATCCGACGGTTCATTAAACTCTTCATTTTTTTAATCAAAAAGTTCACCACTAGATACTGATGGGATCCTCCCTCATTTTATAAGGAAAAAGGAGCCCCCCCATGATCTCCATGAGGGAAAATCATGGGTGGGCCCCACCCCCCATGATCTCTCATGGAGATGATGGGGGCGGGACCCACTCCCCCACTTCGTGGAGGAATCGCCGCCGGTTAAGGCCGAACCGCCGGCGGCGGCCGGCCCTCCCTCGCCCGACCTCGGCCATGGCCGGGAGCGGCCATGGCCGCTCGGCCATGGTCGGTCCGGCCATGGCCGGGGCGGCCATGGCCGCCCCGGCCATGGCCGCCCGATCAAGGGGGGCACCCTCCCTGCCGTCCGATCGAGGGGGCAAGGACATACAAATAAAGCTATCATAAAAAACAATGAATTTGAGCTCTAAACAGCGACAATCTCAAAAACTACAACGAAAGCAAATGATGACAAATATATGACAAAACATACAACAACAGACAGACACTACAGCTGCTCTTCATCAGCATCTGAGCCGGAGCGCTCATCCCCTGAAACGTCCGCAAAGCTGAAACTGGAGTGTCGCACCCAAGACGCTTCCCTACGAAGCGAAAGGCCTTCGAAACGCCGCGGCGGAGCGCTAGCTCGCGTATGTCATCCATCCGAGGCTCTACTTCCTTAGACCAAATGTCATCACGAACCTCCTCCGCAATCAGGCTATGATCCCGCATGTAGTCCAGAGACTCCAGGTACTCAGCAAGACCTGCGGCCTTCAGCTCCGATGCATGGTCATCCGAAGACAGAATCTCCACCTGCGCCTTCGCCGCCCGAAGCTGAGTCTCAAGGCCTGAGACCTCCTCTCGCGCCACTTGCAGGTGGGATCCCAAACCAGATGTCTCCTCCTTTGCATGCTTTAGCATCTGAGTGGTCCTCTCCACCAAAGCCCTCTCCACATCTAAGGCAGCACACGAATCTTCTAGCTCGGTCTTCAACTCTGAGCCAATCCGATGGAGCCGCGCAATATCCTGGTCATGCTCCTCCTTCAGGGCGGAAAGTGAGCTCATCGACAACCGAAGCTTCTCCTGCAAAGCGAGATATCCGTCCTTCAAGCTCACATAATGATCATTCCAGGTCACCACAATCTGCGCCTGAGTCTCGATCTGCAAAAGAAAGACACACAATCAGCCACTTCCAAATAAAAGAAGAAAGAAAAGGAGACAGTCAACCCCTTACCGCCTCGCTCATCGCTCTCAAGGAAGAAGACATTCGAGGAGTCGCCGTACTGACGGGCGCCGGAAGAACTGGAGAAACAGACGACCGCACCTCTGGAGCTGGGCCGTCAGAGACCACCACCACAGCATCAAGGTCACCAACAGGAGCCGTCATCGCCTTCCTCTTACGGTCACCTCCCTGAGAAGACATCGCCACCTGAGTCGTGCCCGCCGAAATACCACATCCCAACAGTCGCTTTTCCTCTACATAAATATATATGTTGAAAAGACGATTGACCAGCTCACGAGGCTCAGAGAATCCCAGCACTGGGGAGAAGTCACGCTCCCTCCCTCTCACGCGGCGGCAACGATCGGGAAGCGCATTCCATACCTCAGGAAGACCCCAGGAGTTCTTCACATATCCGAACAAAGTATTACCGTGGCGACGATCTTTACGGGCCTCAAACTCCAGCCAGACTTTGTTGCTGCGCACCTCAATCCGTTCGCCACCATCAAGGCGAACGTCGCACCAGTCCCGAAACTGATCTAAAGAAAGCGAGCTCCCATGCTCACGAAAGAAAGTAACCAAGCCCATAATTCGGACGACCCCAGTCGGAGCGAACTGGGAAACGGGGACTCCACAGAACTTCAAAATCTCTATCACCTCAGCGCAAGGAGGAAACCGGAAGCCGGATCTAAGGGAAATATCGCAAATCGTCATCCACCCACGAGGGGGGTTCTGAACCCGCTCCTCAGGCCGCGGGATCCTCACAATCAAGTCAGAAGGAAGCCCGTACTTCGCCCTCCAAATCTCTATACCATCCTCAGTCAAGGAAGAGCGCAAGCGCATCCGACCAGAAGAACGCCTCGTCACCTGCGCACGACAAAGAAATAAAAATCAGTCCGCAGTTACTGATGCAGGCCACCCCGTAAGCGTAGTTAAAACACCAAAAAAAAAAGTGACACGGCAATCCTAAGGGGAAATTAGTCGAACACCTAACGCGCATTTAAAACATCCTAAGAGGCATTTCTACGAACACGTGGTGCGCGTGCAAAGTTGGAAATTCCGGCAGAGTTTTGTTTGTAGTGGCGCGATCTCACAAGGGGTCATCTCCCAACCAAACCTACACGAACATCCACATACATATAGCGTAACCTAACACAACACCTAAGCATTCATTTCCAAGCATTTCTATAACAATACGGAGGGTGTTCCGGACTCAAGCAACGATCCAAAAATAGTCCGTAATCGGCCCTCAAAACAAATCCACGAGGATATACCAAATCCTCTTGAATCGTCCGAAATCAAGGGGTTAAACAAACCCCGATTTACAAACGCCCAAGGGGACCTACCCTTGCAAAATCTTCGCATAAAAATTCGGATTTAAAGCAATACAAATTTCAGATTTTTTGCAAGCAAGTTTTGAGTCAATTAATAGGATAAAAATTTGCATTCCAAAATCCACCAATCTCACAAAATATGAAGAGGAATCACACAAGTTTTAGGAGGAGAAATTGTTACCCAATTTCTGAAATTGCAAGAGGAGGAGAGGAGGATGAAGGGAGGACAAGTATGGAGGAATCGCTCTTCCACGAGTCGCCGGAGTCGCACCGGATGAGGGAGAACCGAACCGTCTTCTTCGGAGTCACACCGGAGGAGGTAGGAGGTCGCCGGGCTGCAGCGGAGCACCTACAAGAGGGGCGGCAGCATGGAGCTGGGCGGCTGTCCACCGATCGGCTTGGTGGGCTTCGGCTAGAGAGAAAAGACCGAGAGGGAGGGGGGCGGTTTGACAAACCGTGGGATTAGGTTTTCTTAGGGGATTTCTTTTTCTTCTTCTCATGCTCTCTCTCCCTCACACATACATATATATAAGCTATTACACCACTCCATCACCCTCCATCTCATCAAAATAAATCCTAGTCACACCTAAAATTGTTTTAGCAAAAATTAAAAAATTACATAAAGAAAACTTATAATTTTTTTGGACCTTAAAATTATAAGCATAATAATTTATAAAATGATAATAATAGAAATTAGGATTATAATATTATTTCATAATGAAATAACATTATAATCATAACGACGACGGTTGCGGTGGCGGCGGCGGCGGTTATGTCGACGGATGCGGTGACGGTTGCGGCGACGGTTGCGGCAACGGCCATCTATGTCCACGAACATGTCGCGGCGGCGAGCAAACGAGCAATCCAAGTCGGCACGAACAAATGGCGGGGGGTCCTCGCCATCAATCCTCCCCCGCTCGAAATCACTCATCACCGATGAGTGGCCAGTGAGAAAATAGCAGGAGGCAGCAACATCCACAGGTGGCATAGCGAGAGCGGACATCCACGGGGCGTCCGCAATAGAACAGAACCTGTCATGAGCAAGAACAACAGAAAACCTCGCAGATGTGTCAGCATAAAGAAAAACAGTGCAGTTCTTACCATCCAATGCGAGAACCAGAAAAACCACGTGGAAGAGCAACACGGAGAGAATCTCACCTCTCAACCCAAGAGAATCTGACGTGGAAGGAATAAGTAACGTAGAGAACCACTCAGGTGGAAACCAGATATGCAAAGTAAAATCCGAAAAATTGAAACATGGTGAAACACCGAATGCACCGTAAAAATCCGAAAAATTTGCATTAAATCCGAAATCCGGGAAAATTAAGTAAGGATCGGCGCTCCAACGTGTGAAATTCATTACAGGACCCGAAGGTATCCACTTGAGGGCCGACAAAACTAAGCTCAGATCACTCACTCCGTAGTCAGACGCTCTCCAGCATGAATAGTCGTGCAAGTGAAGCAAAGCAAAGGCACAGGTATAAGGCGGTGCCCTGTATACATGAAGTTCTTGTCGGGGCGAGTGAAAATAATGTGCAAGGTGACTTGATGGGTGGCAATATCGTAACGACATCAAATCAAAATGCACAAGCATAGGGAGATCAAGCATAGTCACCAACAAAACACTATCCGTCGGGAGATAACTCGTGAAGTGATCCGTCTTGTATGAAGCATGAGCGGGATAAAGTGGTGCAGTGACAAGATCAACGATTATTAGGATCAGCTTGTGAACATCTAAACGAGGGGCCAACGCTAGAGTAGGGGGTATCCAAGTAGGTATGTCATAAAAGCGTAGACAAAGACTAGCGGATCCACGGCCTAAAATGATACCAACTGTAGGCACACAAACAGGAGGGAGGGTCGGTAAAATCGAGCCCGGGACTAAATCCAAATCCAAAGAACTCTCACACAATGGTGACTCAATCAAGGGGCCATCATCCGGGAAACTCACGTCCGGGCAAACATCAGAAGAATCGTCCAAAGATACCCTACCCTCAGGAAAAAACTCATCCAAAATAGTAATTGAGAAATCCTCAATCTCAAGCTCCTCAGATGGCTCAGATCGAATCTCCGAAAAATCGGGTCGATGCTCACTCAAAATAGGGATCATAGACTCGAGAGGGTACTCAATAGTAGGGTGATCTGATATATCACTAACAAGACATGTAATGGCTAACGAGGTACTCTCACAAGTCAAATTATCATCATCATCCCAGGAATCATCATCCAAGTCGCTAGGATATCCAGTCTCCTCATCGCTACTAAAGTCGTCAGACAAATCGGCCTCGCCCTCAGTGGCGGGCTCAGACGTCGAAGCCAAAAGAGCCAAAACTCTAGGCTTAGTGGGGCACTCCACGGCATAGTGGCCAATCAACCCACAAGCATAACAGGTAGCGTTCTCCTTGCAAACTTTAACTATCTGTCTATCCTTTACCCGTGGTTTTATAGCATCCCTAATAGTGACTATGACAGGTGGCAGGATAATGGGCCTAACCTTTTCCTTCTCCCGAAGGGTAGGTGTACATGTGCTCGGAAGAGTCGGTTCTTGGCGAGGCAAAGATCTAGCATGGGACTTGTAGTCACTCCTATGATCAGAAACGGGTCTAGTGCCCTGGCGGGGAGATATAAAATCATGAGACGTCCTCATACGGGAGTATGGGGGAACGTGCTTGTTCGGTATAGGCAAAATCTTAGGCGGCGCTACCTTCGGATAATCAGAAGACTGAGAACGGCAGTATGAGGGATAATACTCATCCGTTAACAAATTCTTCATAAGTTGCCAACCTACACGTGAGTCGATAAAAGACGGTCCAAAACGCCTCTCCTCATTGCGCCAGAAAGTCAGGGCTCGACCAGATAATTGCAATCTCGCAACGGGAATCCGGTGGGGGTCCACGAGACGATATTGCTCAAAGTAAACTTCCATGTCATCTACCCAACGTAAGAAAACCCGCGGTTCACCTAACCCATCGTAAGTCGGCGCAGAAATTCTAACAGACCTAGCAGTGCGTGATGGTGGTGTCGTGATCGCTTGTCTAACCGTACTTGAAGGAACATGGGTCCTAAGCGGTTGCCTAGGGGGTTCAGGACGGGGCGTCGGACGCTGACCTTTGATTTGTGTCAATAAGTCATGAAGGTCGTCAAATTGGCGGTTCATCTCCTTGCGAAATGTACCAACCGGGGAACATGGGGGAAGGGAACTCCCCACGTGTGTCATGACAGACTAACAAAAAAAAAGACTCAAATTAGAAAAAGACACTTAAAACTTTTTTTTTGTTTTGTTTTTATATAACTAAAAATAAAATTTTAAAACGAACGAAACGTACCTAAGTGCAAGTGGGGGTAGCACGGTTCGAGCGGATCGTTGTCAAGTTGAGAAATTGACAAACCTCCCTCTGATACCAAATTGATGCAGGCCACCCCGTAAGCGTAGTTAAAACACCAAAAAAAAAAGTGACACGGCAATCCTAAGGGGAAATTAGTCGAACACCTAACGCGCATTTAAAACATCCTAAGAGGCATTTCTACGAACACGTGGTGCGCGTGCAAAGTTGGAAATTCCGGCAGAGTTTTGTTTGTAGTGGCGCGATCTCACAAGGGGTCATCTCCCAACCAAACCTACACGAACATCCACATACATATAGCGTAACCTAACACAACACCTAAGCATTCATTTCCAAGCATTTCTATAACAATACGGAGGGTGTTCCGGACTCAAGCAACGATCCAAAAATAGTCCGTAATCGGCCCTCAAAACAAATCCACGAGGATATACCAAATCCTCTTGAATCGTCCGAAATCAAGGGGTTAAACAAACCCCGATTTACAAACGCCCAAGGGGACCTACCCTTGCAAAATCTTCGCATAAAAATTCGGATTTAAAGCAATACAAATTTCAGATTTTTTGCAAGCAAGTTTTGAGTCAATTAATAGGATAAAAATTTGCATTCCAAAATCCACCAATCTCACAAAATATGAAGAGGAATCACACAAGTTTTAGGAGGAGAAATTGTTACCCAATTTCTGAAATTGCAAGAGGAGGAGAGGAGGATGAAGGGAGGACAAGTATGGAGGAATCGCTCTTCCACGAGTCGCCGGAGTCGCACCGGATGAGGGAGAACCGAACCGTCTTCTTCGGAGTCACACCGGAGGAGGTAGGAGGTCGCCGGGCTGCAGCGGAGCACCTACAAGAGGGGCGGCAGCATGGAGCTGGGCGGCTGTCCACCGATCGGCTTGGTGGGCTTCGGCTAGAGAGAAAAGACCGAGAGGGAGGGGGGCGGTTTGACAAACCGTGGGATTAGGTTTTCTTAGGGGATTTCTTTTTCTTCTTCTCATGCTCTCTCTCCCTCACACATACATATATATAAGCTATTACACCACTCCATCACCCTCCATCTCATCAAAATAAATCCTAGCCACACCTAAAATTGTTTTAGCAAAAATTAAAAAATTACATAAAGAAAACTTATAATTTTTTTGGACCTTAAAATTATAAGCATAATAATTTATAAAATGATAATAATAGAAATTAGGATTATAATATTATTTCATAATGAAATAACATTATAATCATAACGACGACGGTTGCGGTGGCGGCGGCGGCGGTTATGTCGACGGATGCGGTGACGGTTGCGGCGACGGTTGCGGCAACGGCCATCTATGTCCACGAACATGTCGCGGCGGCGAGCAAACGAGCAATCCAAGTCGGCACGAACAAATGGCGGGGGGTCCTCGCCATCAATTACAAGGCCTCAAAGTGCAAAATCCACCCGCGTAGCATGCGCACAAGACCCACGTCCGCAAGCCATATGCCAGCAGCATGCGCGTGCATGAATGGCCTGCGCGCAAGGCCTGCGCACGCGGCCGACGCGGCCAGCGCGCGCGGCCAGCGCGCGCGGCCAGCGCGCGCGGCCAGCGCGCGCGGCCAGCGCGCGCGGCCAGCGCGCGCGGCCATCGCGCGCGGCCAGCGCGCGCGGCCATCGCGCGCGGCCAGCCCGCGCGGCCTGCGCGCGCGGACAGCCCGCGCGGCCTGCGCGCGCGGCCAGCGCGCGCGGCCAGCGCGCACGGCCTGCGCGCGCGGCCTGCGCCGCATGGGCGCGCGGCCCACGCGGCCTGCTCGCGCGGCCGGGGCGCGGCGCGGCCTGCGCGCGCGGCCTGCGCGCGCGGCCAGCGCGCGCGGCCTGCGCGCGCGGCCAGCGCGCGCGGCCAGCGCGCGCGGCCTGCGCCGCATGGGCGCGCGGCCCACGCGGCCTGCTCGCGCGGCCGGGGCGCGGGGCCTGTGCGGCCTGCGTGCGCGCGTCCAGCACACGCACGGCCGGCGCACGCCGCCAACACGCGCGACCAGTGCCCGCCCCCGCGGCCCTTCCTCGCATGCGCCGTCTCAACGCCCGGTCTCCGTCCGCTTACGTCCTGCGCCCGTTCGCCAAGCCTCCACACAACCTATTACCTTGGAACCTCGCTACACCGCCATAGCCTCGGAACTCGCACCGGCACTCACCATAAGAACAAAAAACGAAGAAAATCCCTCTTTGCGCTCTCTTCGTTCCCGGACTGAAGGGATTTGAGAGGCATTTGATGGGATCCTCACTCATTTTATAAGGAAAAAGGAGCCCCCCATGATCTCCATGAGGGAAAATCATTGGTCGGCCCCACCCCCCATGATCTCTCATGGAGATGATGGGGGCGGGACCCACTCCCCCACTTCGTGGAGGAACCGCCGCCGGTTAAGGCCGAACCGCCGCCGGCGGCCGGCCCTCCCTCGCCCGACCTCGGCCATGGCCGGGAGCGGCCATGGCCGCACGGCCATGGTCGGTCCGGCCGTGGCCGCCCCGGCCATGGCCGATCCCGGCCGTGGCCGCCCGGCCATGGCCGATCCCGGCCGTGGCCGCCCCAGCCATGGCCGATCCCGGCCGTGGCCGCCGCGGCCATGGCCGGCCATAACCGTGATCGGCCGCGGTCTAGGCCGGCCTCCCTCGCCGGCCGCCCGGTCACCGTCGCCGTCACGTCGGCCCACCGTCTTGGAAAGCCCCCGGCCGTCCGATCAAGGGGGGCACCCTCCCTGCCGTCCGATCGAGGGGATAACCATCCATTTCCCCACCACTTTAGTGGTGGGGCCCGCCATAACCAACCCCTGGAGGCTATAAAAGGACCCCCAGGGGTCTCTTATTTGGAATCTAATTCTCTCCTATTCTTCTCCTTCTTCTTCCTCAGGTGAGAGAACTCCCGCCTCCTCCACCAAGTCGGCCGCCGCTCGCCACCAACCACCTGCGGCCATCGACTGCCACCGGCGGCCACCAACAACCTCCAGCGGCCACCATCGGCCATCAACACCTGCCATCGGTTATTGGCACCCCACCAACGTGCAGTTAGGAAGGAGGCGCCCAAAGTGAGAGGAAGCCGAGCAAAGGAGACAGTCGAAGCCCACAAGTGCGCCGCCCCCAGGCGCACGCGTCAGAAGCATCCCGCGCATTCCACCATTTAAGTCACTTTGGCGGAGCAGTCTGTTGCCCGCCTGCAGTTATAGCCATCCTCTCTCCCCACAAGCTGTAACGGGAGCGGCCTGTCGCCCCGATTCACTCAACATACTGTAATCACCCTGATCTAGTGGATTTTGACTGGTAGCGAACCGGTCACGTGGTTTTTCACCCGGTTGAAGGGTTTTCCACGTTAAAATTCCTCGTGTACATTTCCCCTCCTCAACTGACTGTGTGCGCGCTCGACCGCTCCGTGAGCTAAGGCGGTCCAAGTTAGTACGGATCGACCGGAGCGCCGAGTTTGGCCGCAACAGATACATTCCAAAATTGTCTTGTTTATTGAATGAAGAAATGAATACCATTCATTTCATCAAAAATGAAGAGGACCCGGATCCTTGGATGATCGAGATTATTACTATGAGGTGCACGCACGCGAAAATTATAACGTACAGCTATCGGGCAGGAGACATGTGTGCAGCCGTGCAGGTGAGACTTTTAAAATATATTTTTAGAAAAAGATAATTACTTCTGAATAAGAATAATTTTAAAATATTAATTATAATTTTTTACGATTGCTTGGTCAAGATTTAACTCGCACAACTCTTGTGCATGCTACCTGCACGTAAAAAATCAGACCCAGGTTAGGCCGGGGCCTGGCTTTTTACTGCCAGGATGGTTGAGATTTCTCAAGCACCTCACTCGGCCACCTCTTAGCGACTCTCTTAGAGAAGAGTCGTTGCATAGGCCTGTGGACCTGGTGTATTGGGACTGGGCCAGGCAAGGCCTAGCCTGGGCCCGTCTCAGGCCGGGCACCAGGCCGGGCAGTTCTTAGGTTCCCCGGGACTTGCCTGGGCTAATCTAGGCCTATTTGGGCTCAGGCCTAACCCGGCTTTTGTCAAAAAATAACATTGAGTAGGATATCGGTTAGGATTCTAATAGGAAATTAGTGTGGCAAAAAAGGCGAGGAACCATATGTTTGGAAGGCGGATAATGAACTCACGCAGGTAGACAGGAAACCTTGCACACAGGGGCGGATTCAGAGGGGGGCCCAAGGGACACTGGCACCCCCATTATTTTTCAAAAAGGTTAATGTATTTGAATTCCTCTCGTCGAGGCAATGGATTTTGACTACTTATACGTGAAAAACGGTGGCCAGATGAGGGAGATACAACTCCAATAAGATTGAAACGTTCAAATTATTTTTTGAAGAAAGTTGATGTCTGACCTCACATATTAAAAATTTTAGAACACAGTGATACATTTAAAAAAAATTTGTGCGCATCCCCATTATCAATTTGTGCACCCCCTTTATTAATTTTCTGGATCCGCTACTGCTTGCACAGCTTCTTGTGGATTGTTCATTATTAATTTAGCTCTAATTTAATTTAAGATTAATAAATATTTTCAGTTTTTTTTTTGAAAAGGATACAATAATAAAATAAAAATTTATGAAATGTATTCTCAATATTAAAATACAGTCTAAAATATTATTGCAGCGGAGGAGATACCCTACATTACAAGCGTTATCAATTATATATCTGCAGAGGAATTGATATTTTGTGCATTAGTGGAGTCAGGATATGAGAGGGATCTGAAATGGTGCCACCCTGCCTTTTGCCGCTGGTGGGACGAGCACCAATCGGCCGTTTAGAATGACCGTTTTCTCTCTCCTCGCCGGCCTTCCGCCGGCCGGATTGTCAAACAGAGCTGTCGTAGTTTTATTATTGATTACGAGTAATGGCATTACTTCGGCATGATGCTGCTCTCGTCGCTTGCAAGCCTGTTCTTCCATCAGAGATTCAAAAAAGTTGTAAGTTGCACCCGTGTCCAATATTGCTAGTTTCTTGCTTATCATTGCTTCCACATACATGAGCCCCTTACTAGAGGTTTTCAAGCATTCCGAAGTTGCAATAACTAATTTAGGCTTTGTTTGACAAGGTGTTTTTGCTCCGGTGAGTATGAACAAAAAAACACCACCGGCATAGAAAGTATTTTTGGCATAACAATGATTACGGGCACCACAAAGAAAATAAAACTAGTTTTGAACAAAAAAAAGTAGATGAAGTTCCTTAGGTGAGGTCGGGCGTTCATTACCTCTACCACCATGCCAAACAAAGCATTAGTTTGTACCTTCCTCCCATTAGTCTGCCCATCATTCTTCGTCCATAATGATCAATAGTGTAATGAGCTTTGGAATTTTTTAATTGTGAGTAACCCTTTGCACACAAAGCATCTTGCACCTAGTGTAAAGACCATATTTCCTCCTTCATGCTCATTCCGATTGTGAGAGGAGTTTCACTCGCCATCATAGAAGGGAGTTCTTCTGAAATTTTGCCTCTTTTCCCCCCACCTTTGGTATGATCGCTACCGTTGCTTTTCGAGTTTTGGAGTATTTGAGCAGCATTGGAGCTCTGTCATGGACTTGGCTCCGATGATTGGAGATTCTATTATCTTCGCATCGCTCCATGCTCACATGGCACGTCATCAAATATACTCGGTGATAGTGCCTGCGGGCCTCGGCTCCTTCAATTTCCTTCTTGCCCGGCAAACAACATTCTCAAGGTAAAAGTGCGCTTGAGCTCAATCATGCAAACATAATACTAATAGTAGTTTGCAATCCGTTCATACCTTTGCAACTTCGTTCACGATTTTGCATCCCACTCGGAAGATGAAATCCTGAACTTCTTTGGCATCCCTCTCGCCAACGAACAATTTTGTTGCTGGGGGCTCCATACTTAGGCTTTACCATAGTTCCGCTACTACCTCCATTAGCAACAACCTTCATTCACAAGGACAAAAGTTCTTCCAAGTCCTCGATTCTAGATTCCATTTGTTGACAACATTCTTGCCATGTAGATTTAGGCTCCGTTTGGGGGGGGGGGGGGGGGGGGGGGGCTTATTTTCACCGGTCAGGCGATTACGATCACAAGAACCGGACCTTAATTAAGGTCCGGTTCATGCGGTCGTAACCGCCTGACCGGTGAAAATAAATCCCCCCAAACGGAGCCTTAATCTAAGAAATCTTTGAGGCTCAACTTAAATTCCTTCGGGCTCTCCATAATTTGGTTCTGATCATATACTCCACGACCTTTGTATGCTAGCCCCACTCCACCGTAGCAAGATCCAAACGACTCTCATCGCAAAATCTTGCTCTGGTCATACTTCTCTTTGCATATAGCAGACACACAGTCTCCCTATTGTGCTACTCAACAACACTAGAGTTGTCGATTTCAAAGAACCAAGTATTATCACATCACTATGCCTAAACCTATCTCTGATGCCAACTACAATAGATTTATCTCTTTGCAAGCACCACTTTGCCACTCTATGCCGCGATGGGGAAGAACGGTGAGAAAGCTCAAGAGGGCATATTTGCTTGTCAAATTTGGATGTGCTACAAATAAAACTTCCATGACATATAAGACCCCATTTGGCATGACAAAAATTCTACAGTGATAGAATGTATGTATGTTTGACATGACAACAGTTATGACTATAATCAAGAAAATAAAGCTAGTTTTGAACATAAAAGTGAATGATGTTCCTTGGGTGAGGTCAGGCGTTCAAGAACGATGGTTCATAACCACCACAATCACGACCGCGGCCACCGTTCCAAACAGACCCTACAAATGGTTATCAAAACATTACTATTCATTAATCCACAGCATAACATATCAACAACAACTGTGAAAAGAAACGAAGCAGTTAAAATGTACAAAGTAGTGCCACACATGATTCAGATGTCAGCTTCAAAATATATATTCCAAGGTCGAAGAAGACGGTTATTTAATAGCATAGCGAACTTGGAAGATGCTATCCGCAGACAGTTATTACAGTGATTATACTACTCGGCATCGCTGAGATCGGTGATTATACTAGTTATGTTGGAACTGGAAATGGATGAAATTTCCAGAGTAAAATAAGAAGGCCAATATGTAAAAACTATATTCGATTTAAGATCACGCTAACATTTTTGAGAGGCGACTCAGAAAGCTACAGAGGAGACCTGGGGATCTATAAGGCTCAGTTGGCACTAAAACTATATGAACAGTTTGCGTTTGGGCCGATGATGTCGTGTATTCTTTTGGTGGAAGTGGATTCCCGCCCTCCGGAAAAGTTTGTCACTTGCTGCATTTCTTCGTTCCGTGTCCCTAAATTTGCGCCCTTTCCCTGCATAAATGCATCAATAGCTCTTCCTTATTCTTGAAATTTTCAGGATAGGAACGAAGTCATAAATATAGCATGTTAAAAAAAAACTCTATGTTTAATGAATTTTTGATCTTGAAAGATAGTTTATCAAGAAGAGAAAGTAAATAGATACATTAAAAAAAAACAGACAGCTAAAGATTCTAAAAAAAATACAAATGTGAATGGACTGTTAAATACAAGATATAATTGAGGCAACAAATTTGCTCTTACAACATTGACTATAATTATTAAAGGCTCAAGGAGCACCAAGTCGCAAAGGGGTATTAAAGTCTAGGCAGAAAGCTCAAGGCGCACGGGACGCCTTACGAGGGCAAGGTGCGAAGGGGTCTTGGAGATTAGGCGCAAGGGCGCGAGGAAAGCCACAACCACATTCATTTTAAATAGTCAACATCAATAATATGTTCATCTTCTTTATATCATTCATTACTATCATTTATATCTCTTAAAAATGGAATAATATGGTCCCCTACATCATATCTAAGTCTCAACGCTCGAATATGTTTCACAAACACTAAATTATGCAAAAATTATGAAATTCTTACATTACTTCTCTTTGTTTTGAAGAAAAAAAGAGAGTTTACAACAAAAATCTCACCCATACGGGTCTTTTATGCTCGAAAAGCGCAAAAACGACGCATGAAGGCGTAAATTTCTGAGCCTGAAGAGGCTTGAGCCTTAGGTGTGCCCAAGGAACACCTTTAACAACATAGCCATTGAGTTCAACACCAACACTTTTTTGGGTATATAAGTAACCTAGGAAGACATACTAAGACACTACAAAATAATCTTCACCCTATAACAGATTCTAAACAAAATACGTACACTCAAATATGCGAAGAGGAGGCAAGGCGTATATTGAAAATTGGTTGGTAAAAGATAGATGGCGACATTCAATTTTCAACAAGCTTCGAGGAACATTAATTAGGATATGACAACCAACAAAGAATTCACTGTCAAACTGAGGCTTTGTTTGGCACGGCGTTTTTGATCCGGTGAGTTCGGAAAAAAACGCCACCATTATAGAATGGATGTTTGGCATGACATTGGTTATGACCACTGCAAAGAAAATCTATTTTTGAATATAAAAATGGATGAAGTTCCTTAGATGAGGTCGGGCAGTCATGAATTATGGATCATAACCACCGTGTTCACTACTGCTACCGTTGTGCTAAACGGATCCTGAGTGTGGGAGCAGCTGTCATTTCATATAAGGTAGTAAGAGTTTGACTTTGATAGAATAGGAAGGTATGATGGATGGAATAAAATACATCAATGAAACGACACGATCATTGATAAGTTTTATTATTAAGGAATCTACCACAACTATATACACAACTACTTGACATGGAACATATGATCGTAAAGAAACTACTGCAAGAAATACTAGTATCCAAACTTCAAAAATAAATTTATATGAATATGAGCAAAATTTATTTCAATATTTTTCATAATTTATCAAAAAAAATTATTCGCTCTTATTAAACAGCTATGTGACGCAACCAATTTATTTTTAAAAGTTACTTCGTGAGGTGCGAACAAGTTTTATTACAGATTTTGCATGACCAGTAGCCACCTGAATACAAACTTATCCAAACTATTTGTAGTAACTTTAAATTTGCCAACCACAAGGTTATAAGTTATTTAACCTCTGGCCTTGTTCTCTCATATTTGTCTTCTGGTTATAAATGCTCAAAGAACTTTTTGCTAACTTGGCAATGTCTTTTTTTTGTGTTGTTTATTAAAACCTTGTCATCCAGATCTTGTGTGTGTACATGGATCACTCAATGGAAATCCTTACTCTTCTTGTGCATCTCGTCCACACATTCACTGAAGGGCAATGTGCATGCAAAATAGCTCCATCACACGAGTAATTTGAACATAACTGGAAATACTTTAAAAATTTATAACCCATAAGGTTTAAGGAATACATCATTTTGGAAAAAAACAAGATGAATAAAACAATGAGGAATGTTATGTCCAAAGTAGAGTTGGATAGTTTTCTGAATTATAAAAGAAAACTTCTAGTGTAGATACAATATACTAGTCTGTTAACAAATTTTCCCAATAAAATTTGATGCTAAAAGGATGTCATATGATTGAGGAAACATAATATAAATTTTTAAAAATTCAAGAGATGTTCATTATTGTGTTAAACATTGAGGAATTAAACTCAAAGAAAAGAAATGAAAATATATAATGAAATATGGATATTAAAAGATCTTCCATATCAAAGAATCACGTTTGATTATTGCCGGAAAAACCTATTACAGAAGCAATTTTTTTCTAAAATAACTACTGAAAAATGATAACAATGGAAAATACTTTCCTCGTTTTAATTCATCATAAATACACCGAGAATTGATTTTGCATGCATTAGAAGAAAAAAACAAGGTATCAAAGGTATGCAAGAATTATTAAAGATATGTACTATACAGCATTTAATAGTGTTAGTAGTGGATTGATCAAGAGTTTTCAAATCCAACAGGATTACAAAAAGAATCAATATTGAGTCCATATCTTTCTGAATTAGTAATGGAGAACCTTACACATGATATTCAATGGCGTTAGGCGAAGTTAATAATGGTTGCTGGAGTTATTAAAATATGTATGATAGAGCATTTACTAGTAACAGTGGATTGACCAAGCAGATGTATGATAGAGTATTTATTGGTACTAGCAGTGGGTTGCCCAAGAGCTTTTAGTTATAGTAGGATTACATAAAGAATCATTATTGAGTATATATCTTTTTGTACTGGTAATGGATATGCTTACAAAATATATTTAAACTGAGGTGCATAATATATAGAAATGACAAAATTCCTCTTCGGGTAAATAAATAGTAGATAACTAAATTGACAATAATGGAAATGAAAATGATAAGATGATGTAATCACTCCTCCGTCAGCGCTTGCTGATTGACGCAACTTCATTGCCACTATGACAACCTTGTCACCTTCTATTACGGTTCGATGAATGTCCGTAACACCTTCCAAGAAGCCGACATAGTCAAGTTTCACATCACACAACCCACCCATCTTACCTCCAACTTGATAGATTCTTCAGTTGCTGCTCTCCTCCTCCCCTCATCATCATTACAAATCATATACTCGCATAATTGCAACCTCTAAAATCTATAGTCGCCAGCCAACTCTCACATACCAAATTCTAATGTAAAATTAACATTAGTGAGACTGCAGGCTTTCCTTACTACTAATGTCATTATATACCAACCACAACCACCTCTTCATACATGCAAACTTCATCCCCTTCAAAGCCATCCTCTCTGAATGCGAGCACACTCAACGGCCATTCGTGTTTGCTTCCTACTTTTACTTGCCAATCAATCACTTGTCGGTCTACTGCAACCCATCAAAATCTAGCACCAAGCCTAGGAAAATATTTTCATGGACTTCATCAACTACCATCCAACTTACACTCAACAAAGCCACCATCTTCGTCGCTGCCTCTCCAAATGTCCATTTCATGCCCTTAACTTCCATTCTTCACTGCTCCACTTGTCATAGAACATTTACGCAATTTTTTTGTATGGCCCCTTTCAAATTGTTTCCCATATAGGCATTGTGCCCTATCAACTACATCTCTCGAACGGCGCCCACATTCACTCATTCTTCCACGTCTCCCACCTACGCCATATGTCGAGCCTTTTTCGCGACTATCCCATTTGGATCTGTCCCCACACAACAATGTTGAAGTCGATGCATCACCCAACTCGAATCTTCGGGTTGTTCGTAAAGTGGGGATGATGTGATCACTCATTCATAAGCTCTTTGCCGATCAAACCATTGGAAACCTCCTTAAATCATTGTCGTGAACCTCTCATGAACTTACATGTTGAGAACAATGATGTTGGGCAGTGGGCACTCAAATTTTGGGTACCTATTCAAGTACTATCTACTCTCCCATCAAATGGTCCGTCAGCCGAAGAATACAAACTAATCAAAAAAGAATTTGTTAATTGTGGTTACTTAACGCAACTGGTGTTTGTCGATAATTAAGAGACAATATATAAAACATATTATTTGTTCTTGGAGTATAGAAGACACTGAACTTCATAAACTCTAATCTTTTCCATTCCTCCACCCCTTTATTGGAGCTTCTCTCTTGCCAGAGAAGATATTATATCATAGAATGGATATGCAAAAAATAATGAAGAAAAACTTACAGAATGATAATATTAGAGGAATGGTTGGAGGATCATCTATTTAAGTTGTTCATACATGTACAACAAAGGCAACAAAATGCACACTTGGACATGCACATAAAATTAGTGCTGCAGAATAAAGAAGGACAAGAGATAGATCCAATAAAACGTGGATAGTAGTTATTCAAAATGATTAGCAAAGGATAAATTTATTACCTAGGGAAGCACTTAGAAGAAACAAAAAAAAATAGGAGTTCATAAAGTCAGAAATCAACAATTGAATAAGACGAATCATGCTGAGCACAAAAATATCATAAAGGAATAAATCTCTTTTGCATAAATTTTACTGAGTGAATGTTGATTTTACATTAATCATCCTTCCACATTTTTTAACTTTACTGAATGATGCAGGATCAAGAGTCCACATGCCCGCCACCCTGAAGTCCACCAGGGGCCTGCCTTGGAGTCCACCAAGGGGTTTATCAGACCCACGGGCCGTACACCCCAACCCATCCCCGGCCCCACAACAGAGCCGATGGGTTGCTGAGGCCGGGGCTAGATCCCCCGACCTCCTTGATAAAGAACTCTTCTGCGAGTACCCATCACCAACTGATCCGCGGATGGGTTGGGGTGTACGGCCCGCGGCCCTGATAAACCCCCTTGGTGGACTCCAAGGCGGGCCCCTGGTGGACTCCAGGGTGGCGGGCAGGTGGACTCCTGACCCTGCATCACTGAATTCAGACATGTGTGGTATAATATTCAAGCTTCTACCACTGCATAAATGGTTGCTACAAACTTTGTTTGGAACCAATGCTATATCTCATACATTAAAGCCCATCTACAAGTCTCAGATTCATACCAGTAAGTGTCAATATTCTCTCAAAATATGATAGCCTCTTAGTATTGTTGAAGTTAAGAATACATATCATCATATCCAACCATGTGTAATTCAAATTAGCGAAACCAAGCTTATATTCCACTGAAGGGAACGGAGCTTCAAAATGAGCATTTTCTGCATTGCAGCTAACATGTCTTAATAGCATCTGAATGTCGATAAAACAAATGCTACATAAATGCTAGAAAAGTTTAATAACCACATGCACCCACCCCACTAAATACAAAAACAACTAACCACCAACAAATTTCGAGACATTATGGAATATCACTTGTTTTAGTCATGATTTCTCGCTGATATCATTCAACACAAGCATACATGATACCATGAAATCATAGCATCTACCAGTATCACATTTTTCATTCCTAGGAATAGAGAAAAATCATAACTAGTAAAGTTGAGATATAAGCCGCTTGAAACCAATAAATAAATAGAGTTAAAAAAATCTTAAAATCCTATTAAAAAATGGAAGAACTAATATATGATGGCATACCTTGAAATCATCTATTTGAGTCCCTAGGAAAGAGTATGCGTAACAATCAAGCAATAGGGTATAGTACTAGAAAAATTCAGAAATCTATCTACTATGTACACTTAAAGCCGATAACAGATAAAGTATAAGAAGAAGATTTTTCATGTTGCCCCACTTCAAATAAACAAGATTTGTATGATTGGGTGCAGTTTGTATTTGTAGAAGAACACAATAAATAGAAAGAAAAAATGGATATTTTATTATTACTTATTAAAAAAATCAATTTTACATCAAGTGTACACACAACTATTTATAGAGAGGAGTGAAGACACAACTCCATCCAATGATGCATGACTAAACTTTAAACAGAAAATGGGCCCTCCAATGGGCTATTGGAAGGGCCGTTTATACAAATTATTTCAACCCCCCCCCCCCCCCCCCCCCCCCCCACCCACCAAAAAAAAATTGGAGTGTCCACAAAAATTGATGATATAGTGGTAGAGGTCTTTGTGAGGATGTCAGAAACCTGCCCAAGAGCAAGTACATGTTACAAGTCCAATTTCTTAAGCTACACTTTTTCCCAAACAAAATGAAAATTGAACTCGATATGTTTCGTACATTCATGAAACACGGGATTTTTTGCAATATGAATAGTCGTTTGGCTGTCACAAAAGAGAATGGCCGGATAGGATAGTTTCACACCTAGATCATTCAGAAGACTCACCAACCATGTAAGTTCAGAAACGACAAAAGTCATTGATCGGTACTCAGCTTCTACAGATGAACGTGCAACCATAGTTAGCTTCTTACTTAACCAATTGACAAGATGTCCACCAAAGTATGTGCAAAAATCCAATCGTGGATCGTCGATCATCAAGAGAGCCAGTATAATCAACATCAAAGTAAGCCACAAGAGATAAGGAGGGAGAGAGCTTATACACAAGGCCTTGCTCTGGAGCAGTCTTTAAGTATCGAAGGATACGCTCAACCGTCTGGAGATGAGAGATCTGTGGAGCTTGCATGAAACAACTGACCATCCCAACTGTAACTGTAAGATAAATTAGCTTGCCCACAAGACGACGATAGTACTCTGGGTTAGGGAAGAGCAGATTAGAGTCAGAAGTATGGGCGCAGAGCTTGTGGTTAACATCCATAGGTTTGTCATCAAGTTTGCATCCAGAGTAGTCAGTATCATGAAGAAGGTTACGAAAGTACTTCTGTTAAGAGTCTTAAGACAAAACAAGACCATCAGGTCAACGGACCACCTCAATGCTAAGAAAGTATCGGATGTCAGGTACTTTATGACCATCATTATACTATTGAGATCATCGCCAGAGATGAGGATATCATTGACATACACCAAAAGTATCAACGTGCCTGACGAGCAATGATGAGCGAATAGAGAAAAGTCAGTCAAACTTCGAGTGAAGCCAAAATCGCAAATGACCCGATTGAACTCATCAAACCAGGTCCGTTGAGACTGTTTGAGACCATAGAGAGATTTCTTGAGGTGACAAACAAGAAATTCCCCCATGGTCTCATAACCAGGAGACTGTTGCATGTAGGCAGTCTCAGCGAGGTCGCCATTCAGGAAAGTATTTTTGATGTCCAATTGATGCAACGAGCAATGTCGATGAACGTCAGGGAGATCAAGACCCGAACAATATTCAACTTTGCAGCGAGTGAGAATGTCTCCTTGTAGTCGAGACCATATTGTTGAGTGAATCCACGAGCCATTGAGCGAGCTTTCAGATGTGCAACTGTCCCATCAGGGTTGTGCTTCATAGTGAAAACCCACTTACAACCAACATAAGTTTGGCTATGAGGAAGAGAAACAAGGTCCCATGTGTGATTAGCCTAAAGTGCGGCCATTTCCTAATCCAAGGCGGCCCGCCACCCTGGATGTTGAAGAGCCTCCTGCAGAGGAGTAGAAATAAAGGACAAAACGACTGCAAAATTGTGAAGCGTCAGAGATAAGGGATGCAATGAGGCATAGTTTTGAAATAGGTTGAGTGATGGATGGTGAGGGTGAATCAGCAACCAGTGGAGTATCAGCAAGTATGAGCGGTTCTCATGGGGCAGTAGGCCGAGGAAGTCGTCGCGTGTAGACACAAAGAGGGGGGGAGAAGGTAGCGAGGAGAGAGACACACTTGGAGGAGTGGGAAGTAGAGGATTTAGTTCGGTGGTGGTAGGCACTTGAGGATGTGGAAGGCCGAGGGTGGAAGGTAAGGAGGTGTCAGATTGGTGGAAAGGTTGATGTTCATTGAATGTGACAACGACTGAGGTGAAAAGTTTTTGATTAGATAGGGAGTAACAGACGTAGTCCTTCTAGGAGAGAGAATAGTCAACAAACATACATTTAGTAGCACAAGTTGCCAACTTGTCCACGATAGGGCCAAGATGGCGGACATAGCAAACATAACCGAAGATGCAAGGCGTTAAGGAAAGGGAGAGGTGGATGGGTAGAGGATGGAAAATGATGTCGCAAAGTATAGGACAAAGAAGGACATGCGGTTAATGAGGTAGCAGACAGTGGAGACGGCAAAATGTCAACAGACGTTTGGAACCTACATTTGAAACATGAGGGACCTGGCCACCTCGAGGAGGTGACAATTTTTTCATTCGGTCGTGCCATTTTGTTGAGGTGTATAGAGAGAAGAGGCTTGCTGAAGAATGCACCACAAAATTGACAACACTAGTGTCCTCCAAGCTATGACCACGGTGCGAAGAACTTTCAGGGACCGCGAGAACTGGGTCTTAGTCTCGGCGAGAAAAGAGAGGAAGGTTCGTAGTAACTTAGTGCGATCACGCATTGTATATAACCATGTCAGGCGAGAATGATCATCAATAAAACAATAAAAGTAACAAAGTAGTGATTACTAGAAACAATAACAGCTTGTAGGGGCCCAAATATCAGAAGACACTAAATCAAAAGGAGCAGTGCTTCGAACACAATATGAAGAAAAAGTAGAATGATAATATTCTCGTAAATATAGGATTCACATTGAAAATCAGAAAGGAGGAAATAAGGAAGAGCCCACTTGAGGATAGGAAGAGGAGCATGCCCAAAATGCCAGTGCCAGTCAATGGAAGTGACAGAGGAGAGAATCGAGGAGGGGTGATCCTGATGTGATCTAAAATTAGGGTTGTAGTTTTAAAATATAAAAGAGTGATCTCTTTAAAATAATTATGGAGTGAAGGGGATCTTCACAGGCTATTTCTAACGAATAAACGACCGAAGCATCACAAACACTCGCAAAGCTACCACACGATTAAAGCGACATCATGAGACAAAATTCCATAAGCACAGAAATATGGTGGTGGCATTCACGCGTTTGGAAATAACGACATTCAAGAGATGAAATTAGTAGGGCAAGGTCCAACAATTAACAATTCATTTAAAATTTGAACATAAAACTGAGGGGTGTTTGCGAGCAAGAGAGTCGAGAGGTATACCGCAAGGGAAGAGGCAGTGGTTGGACTAGAGGAGGAATGGAGGAGGTCTGGCGGTGGAGCTAGCAGTGGACAAGGAGCAGCAGCCTCAATCAACTGGAATAGGTGGCCAGAGGACTTGACGATGCTCTGGAAGGGTTCTGGCAGTAGACAAGGCGGCTAGCGGAGCTTTGCAGGAGGATTTCGTCGAGCAGGGGAAAGTTGGAAAGTTGCGGCCGGATTTGGAGGGGAAACCAGCGGCGGCTGGGTCGTCGAATGCAGTGGGGGAGAGGCCGGAAGGAAGCGGTGGAGGTTTCTGGATTTGGCCTTGTCGGAGGAATTAGGCGCTGGAAGTGGCGGTGAAAGTTTCGTCGGAGAAGGAAACACAGAAAGGTGAAGGGTTGCGGGCGGGCTCCAACGTCAACGATGGAGGCAAGGCGCAATGCGGCAGGATTTGATGGGTCGGCGGGGCTCTGGCGCTGAGAGGATGAGGCGGAACAGTGAATCGAGGTTGGCGGCGCTGGGGAAAATTGAATGAAACCAGAACGGTTCATTCAATTCATTCCCAGCCGGGTACCAATAGTGAGAGGGGGTTTTCTTTTATCACAGCAGGGTTAAGGTTTCACATTTGGAAGGCTTTGGGCTATTGGTACGCCATCAAATTGGTTTGATGTTTAGAGGGAATGAGCTGGCTGGGCTCTTTCAAGTGGACAAAAGTATGAGATTTTAAAATAGGCCTCTCAAGAGGGCTAATTTTGTAACCGAAATATTTAAATAAAATAGTAAAATGTCTAAGCTTGCCATAATTAATATATTTCCTAAAATATCGGACCTATGCATTTAGAGTCTCGTTGACCGGTCACACCAACGAGCCAAACAAAATTGCACGAGAGATATGCGAGATACAAAAATACACCCAAGCGCTCATAACATGCACGTTACAACTCAACGCTACAAAACAAACAAAAAAATGTGTGAAAGCGTGTGCTACAAAAATAAAAAAAACATGTGCGATAATAATAATAATAACGAAGCGACGCGGGTTGCATCAGATCCAGAATATACAATACATTGGAGAAGCGGTTGCTATTAATGATATTCTGAGTCCATCAATCCTGCATGACACAGGAAGAAGAAGAAAATATGATCAAGCCATAATGATCCTGAGTTAAACAAGTGATAAAAAGGAGGTGAAACTGAAAGACGAGAACACAAAGGAAAGAGCAGAGAGGAAGAGTTGGAGTAAGAGGCACATCGCCAGAGCCACAAACAAGGGTGGTATCACCATCAGCTACCGTGATAAACTTAAGAGACGGGCAGCTGAATACCGAGAAGGTTTCTCAGGGGAGATGTGGTTGGTAGCCCCAGAGTCTGTGATCCACGCCTGACTGTGAGAAAAATATGAGATATCTGTGAGGGAGGTAGAGGCGACGGGTTCAGAAGTCGGAGTGAACATCCCTGGTAACTGTTGGAGTTCGACTCCAACAGGACGTCAATGTCGGAGAGGGAAGTGGAAAGGACATCCACTATAAGAGAAGCATGTCGCGCGACGGGCGAGAGCGGCAAGAGTCCAAGTTTCTAGAAAAAAGTGGCCTCAGTATGATTTGGGCAGTCACAATAAGTACAAAGTCGAGTAGTGGGCCAAGAAGAATGAGGGCGACCATCTAGTCCATCGTCGCGAGAGCCATGAGGACCACCCCGAGACCTAGGAGGTGGGATCATGGCTGGGGAGTGGGCCAGAAGAGAGGTGAAGATGGTAACATAGTATCGGAAGGAGGAGTAACTTTAAAATCATAGAGCACACATCAGAGAGACAAAACAGTGTGCGAGGAAAGAAGGGTTGCGCAGACGCTGTGAAAATGAGGACGTAGTTGGTCTATCATGAGAGTTATGCCAACCGCCTCTTTCTGAGTGCACTAGACAACAAAGTCCAAGGAGGGGGGTTGGTGCTGAAACCAGGCATCAACGAGGGTCTTAGACGTGGCTACAATAAAGGTAAGGCCACAAGTCACACCAGGGTCAACCGCCTGGAGCCCAATAAAGATATCACAGAGATGTTTGAAACTGTCCTTCCCAGAATAAAGAGACTGAAGCTCGTCTTGCATAGCTTTGGTAGTCTCATGGTATATGGTCAGGCGGTAGAGCTCAAACTCCATAGAATTGAGAAGCTAAGGCTGAACCCGACCATCATCACAGAGCAACTGTTCTGTAGGTTTAGCTGAAGAAGCTCAGTGCCATGATGAAGTAGCCTCTTGGTTTGAAGAACACAGCACATAGAGTGCTCTTATTCCACAAAATTTTGCCTGTAATTGAGGGAAATAGTGGTAATCCTTAATTTATCTCGTACATCAGAGTGGGGAGCCGGTGAAAATCCGGTAAACGTGCCCATGACCACCACAAGGGAGGAACACCGTTGTGTCAGATGGAGAGAAAATCAGAGAAGCTGAGGCGGCAGACAAACGAGCTCTATTGTCAAAAAGAGCTCTGCGGCAGGAGACATAGTCACAGGTGCTCGCAACGGGCTTAACAATGCGACAGACTCGACAACAGACAAACAATGGTCACAAGAGCTTGGCAGTCACAAGAATCAACAACGGACATACAAGAGCTCAACATACACAGTTAGCGGACTCAACAACGGAGTCAACAACAAACTCAAGTTTGCGACGGTCACAGGACTCAGTAGCGAACGCACAAGAGCTCAACGGACACAATTAGCAGAGCAATGGACTCAACAACAATATCAAGAGCTCGGTGGACTCAGTTGCTCAGCGGTCACAAGAAGCCGCATCAGAAAAATGAGCTTTACGAACACATAATCGGCGTTAACTGCGAATACTGCGGCGGCAAAGGATGCAGAGAGCTCGTCAGGTAAAGCAAGCACGATGACGGGCTCAGCAGGTTGTGCGTCCAGAGAGAGCGGACGCAGGGAGTGTTGAAGTGGTTGGCGTCCGGAGGGCACATAGTCAGCGAAAAAGTAGTAGTGAGTGGGTCGCCAATCCGCGGCTATAAAAGGGGAAGCAGAGCAAGGAAGGGAGGATAAGAGAAACGTGAGAGTTGGAGAAAAAAATGCGAAATTGTGGTCACGGGAATGGCAAGCTCGCAGACACAAAAAAGGCGAGCTTGCGTTCACGAAAAACAGCGACTCAAAAATGCCCAAAATCAATGAGAGCACGGGCTCAATCGTGTAAGGTCTGAATCAAATGGATAACCTCCCTCTGATATCATGAAGAAGAACCCAATAAATAGAAAGGAAGATGGATATTTTATTATTCCTTATCAAAAGAAAGCAATTTACATCAAGAGTATACACACTATTAATAGAGAGGATTGGAGACCCAACTCCATCCTATGATGTGGGACTAAACTCTAAATAGAAAATGGGCCCTCCAATGGGTCATTGGATGGGCCCTTTACACAAACTTATTTCAAGAACTTGGGGAGAGATTAATGAACAAGTGTTGGTGCTTCTCGAATTATTTTTACCTTGGAGGTGGGTAGTAAAATGTTATCTCTCGAGGAAAATAAAACAGAGGAAGCCCGAGGGGAGTTGGATTGGAGGAAGGAGTCGAACAAGAATTTGAAGAGAAGATAGATAAGAGGAATTAAAACAAGAACTACAGAATTACTTATTATTAGCACAAGTTTTACAGTCATCATTACATCCCTATTTATACATATCATTCTTAAAGGATAGTTGACCCATAATCCAACAGTTAATTCCTTCTATTGGTTGAACCATGAGATTGCAGTTAGTTATGCTGGAATTCATCTAACGGTGAGGTAATGTTGTAGTCGTATGTGTAACGCTATTGTTCGTAAAGCGAGAGATCAAAACGCTACAAAAGCAGTAGGGCACATGATGCAACCTGCGTCGCATCGTTAATATTATTATTATCGCACATGTTTTTCTTACTTTTGTAGTGCACGCTTTCACGCATTTCTTGGGTCGTTTTGTAGCGTAGAGTTGTATTGCGTGGGTTATGAGCGCTTGGATTTTATTTTTGTATCGCGCATGTTGTTCGCGCAATTTTGGTTTGGCTCGTTGCCTCGTTGGTGTGACCGGGCAACGTGACCCTAAATGCATAGGTTCGGTATTTTAGGAGGTAGGCTAAATAGGGCAAGCTTAATTTTAATTAACTATTTTATTTTGTAGCGTCCCCTATGTCTATAGCCAACCCACTTTGAAATCCCCATTCTAATAGCCCTTTAATCTTGTTTGATTTCTGCCAGCCTATTGAAAGCCCTTTCCAAAGCCCATTAAAGCTCATTATTCCTAAATAGAAAACCCGAATTCCCCATCTTATAAAATCAGCCTCCCCCTCACACTGTGGACCGAGCTGGGAAATGAATTGACTGAACCATTTTTGGGTTTCAGTCGATTTCTCCCAGTGCCGGCCCTAACTTCTGCGATTCTTTCACTGTTCCTGCTCGACGGAAGCCTGACGCCTCCTTCCCCTCCCTCGATCGCCAGCAGCGCCGCCCCTGGTTGCTCCCCCAAGGTCCAGCGATCCCTCCTCAGGCCGGCTCCTAGAAGTTCGACAACTCCCGACGCCCTTCTTCCTCTCGTGGACTTGCGTCATCGCTGACCCCGGCTACACCCCTTGCTCGATGGAATCCACTTGCGAAACTCTGCCAGCCACCGTGTCTGCTGCTAGAACTCTTTCATGGCACCGTCGAGTCCTCTTGCCACCTGCTCTAGTAGGTCGAGGCCGCCGCACCTTGTCCTCGGCCAGCTCCACCGCCAAACTCACTCCACTCCTCCAGTCCAGCCAACACTGCTTCCGACAAATCTAACCCGGTCTCCAGCGAGCTGTTCAAGCCAACACTCCACAGCCCCAGGAAGTCCCGAGAGATTTTTCGTGCTCAGTTGTTACTCTTCCTCTTGGGGGGATACCTCTCCCTCTTTGCTCACATACATTAGTTATTTTTATGCTCAAATTAAATTGAATAGTTTATTATCGGAGCTTGCCCTAGCTAATTCATCTCCTAATTATCGTTTATTTTCCATTGTCATGTATGCCCGCCACCGTATTTTTGTGCCTGTGGAATTAAATCTCATGACGTCATTATAATCGTGATGTAGTTCGCGAGCGTTTGTGACACTTTGTTTGATTTATCCGTTTAAATTAATCCGCGAAGTCCTCTCGCACTACATTAATTTTAACAAGAGCGCAATTATTTTAAATAGGTCGCATTTTATTTTTTTTCAAAACTACACCCCCACCTTGGATCACATCAGCACAATAAGCAACGACTGCGTTGCTCTATTTATACTCTGCGTTGTCTTAAGGTTTCGTTTATGTGAAGCTTATTTGGAGAAGGTTTCGTTTATGTGAAGCTTATTTGGAGAAAACACCGTAGTCTAGGAACTTTTGGAAGCTGAAACCCGAAGTGAAGTCAACAGAGTCGCGTGTATCGATGCCGTCAGATCTAGTCTTGTAGTCTATGGCTCTGGACGTGGAGAAGTGGCGGACCTTTTGTGTAATGGTTGTTGGGGATCCTTCGAGGAGGGTTGCGCCGGTTCTGGAACTAAGGTGCGGGAAAATGTTGGATCTAGCCTAGGGAAAGGGTGGCGGATTGATCAGCAAAATGTTGAACGGATTGGCACATCTTGCTGATTTGTTCCTCCGATCGAGTAATCCGTTGATCCGAGCAGTGTTTATGAGCAGCCAGTTGATCACTAATAGTATCGTTTTCTTTCCAAAACTCGGTACAAATTTCTTGTTGGCCGGTGGCCAAAATTTTAAGCCAGGTATTGGGATGATAAAAAATGCAGGCCATGGTTGCAGAAAGAAGTCGCTAGAATGGTAATGTGGGAGTTCTCAACAAGAGCACCATTGAAAGATCATTGCTAGAGGAGAATGAGAACATGCGAAGCCCGAGGGGAGTTGGGCTACAGGAAGGGGACAAAGAGAGATTCGAGAGGAGGCAGAGAAGAGGAATTAAAAAAAAAGAACTAGAGAATTATTTATGATTAACAAGAGTTTGACAGCCATTATTGCATCCCTATTTATACACATCGTTCTTTAAGGACAGTTGGCCCATAATACAACAGTTAATTCTTTCTATTGGTTGAAACATGAATGAGATTGCGGATCGCGGTGCTGGATTTCATTTACCAGTGATGAAATGTTGTACCAAATGTGTAGAGCTTTTCCTTGTGAAGTGAGAGATCAGAACGCTACAGATAGATTCATATAAGTTAACATTTGTAGTGTATTGCAATATATCTCATTCATATGCTCTCATTGGATGGGCCTAACTCCATGTTCCACAGACACACTTGCAAGAACTTATCCTGCCAACAGGTGTAGATCCGGGGCGGGAATTGTTAGCTCCATTTACTAAAAAAAAAACTATAAAACAGTAGCAAACCACAGACCGCTTCCATAATAAAAGCATCTGAGTATGAAATTCGATATGAATCTTCAATTGCTTTCATGGATTAATGGAAAAGAAAAAGGCATTACCTCAAGGGAAAAACTGTTCATGGAGCCTCCTGAATCATTTAGAAAGAATTCATCTCCAGGCAATATGATCTCCTCTCTGTCAACATCCTCGCAGCACTACTGTATGGCTCCTCAAATGCATTCAACACACATGAGAAATCAGAGGATTTGCCACTTGCACAGCCTCCAGCAGTTTCTCTGGGCCTCTCTTCACTGGGCTGGATTGACACCAGCGTAGCCCCCTTCAGCACCATTCCACAAGGAATCTCGAGCAGTGGTGCATACCACAGCCTCATACTAAGTGCTGGCATTAAGGTCCTCTGCGATGAACCAGATGCAGAGACAGGCCTCACAGTTAACTCCTGCAGCTGACGTCTATTCATGCTCAGCACCCCTTGTCCATCAACATCCGTGAGATCCAAAAACTCCAATGTCTCATGATCGCTGACAATGGGCTGGAGGAGGTAGTGGCGAGCAGAGGCGGCAATCAGGGAGCTGATTGTCCACAGAACCCTAAGCTTAAGGCCTCCGCTGGTGTAGAAGGATTCAGGGATGCTGGCGTTGTCTTCTTCGCCGCAGAGGTCTGGAGCAGGATTAGGGTTTCCGAACTTTGCGGAGAGTGATGAAGAGGAGAGGACGGAGGAAGCGCCGAGAATAACGCAACTGTGGATGGTGGAGCCAAATTCGGCTTTCCACTTGAGAAGTACGCCGTCGTCGACTCCCAGCTCGCCGGCAGGGAGCTCGATCCGGAGGCGACGAATCTCCTTGAACTTCTTCAGCACCTCGGATGGGGAGTGGTGGGAAACTTCGGAGAAGGAAGATTCGGCATATGAAAGGCGCTTGGTAGTGGAAGAGGAGAGGATCTGACCAAGGGCGTGAATAGGGCGCACGATTCCACACAAAACGATGCGCGCGAAGTGAGAGAAGACGCTGCGGGTCTTCCCGGCGGCAGCAGAACTTCCGGAGGAAGAAGACGAAGTGGACGTATCGTCGGATATGACGCAGTCGACACGGACCGAAACGTTGTCGACGAGAGTGGCGAGGGAGAAGAATCGTCGAGAGACGACGCAGCAGCGCCCAAGCGCCTTCACGTCGCTGATTTGGTTGAAGATGACGAGTATAATCGAATCGGGCAGGCGATCGAAGAGATCCATACCTTGATCCTCCTCCACCAAAGCGGACGCAGCTAATCCGTCGCCGATCCGAAGCTCCGGTAGATCCGCCGCCACCCCCGACATTATATCGAATGGTGAGAGAGAGAAAAAGGAAAAATGAACAGAAACAATACGAAGAGACCAGAAGAAGGCTTAGAAAGCAATTATCCGGCGTCGACGGGACGAAGCCGCGTGGGTGGCCGGCGGAAGATGACGGGAAGTAAAGAGCAAGTCGTTGGGCTTATCCTAATCTACCACAAAGACAGACGCCGAGGAGGCGGAGGTGGAAGCCGCCCGAGACCTACGACGACGACAACGCTTTTATGAGTCCTTTTTATTTGCCTTTATGTTTCGGAGCCTCTGATACCGCGTGTTCGTATATATCTTGCTGTTTTTTTGTTCAACGCTAATATATGACTACGTTATTTATTGTTTTAATTATTTACGATAACTTTATTTGCAGACCTCAAACTGATAATTGCAGTTATCATATTGAATTTGCAGTCTCACACAATAAAACATGGTTTTCATTTCGGGAAATATTTTATGTCAGGAGCTCTGATTATGAGCATAGTCAGGACAATCAATGAGAAGTCTGAAATGATGAGTGTCCCGCGCAAAAATATATGGCACAAGTCACAATTGCATGGACCCCACCTCCTTTGCAGGCTCCTCATTGGCTGGCTTGAAGACTTCAACGAATTCAATAATTTATGCTCCAACCAATTTCAGAGAACCACCAAATGAGAGGATGATAAGTAGAAGCCCAAGAGTTTTAGGAAAATGCAAACAGAAATACGGAGTCCTTTTCGGCATCTCCTTTGTGGGGGCAGAAGCCGGCGATGTCCAGCGAACTAGGCGGCGAACCGAGGTGTGCTTGTGATTACGGGCACAGGAATGCAGAAAATGTCCGGCTAAATTGGATTAGGAATGGCGGAAGATGGCGACGCCTGGCGAAATCGGTGGCGTTGGCCGGCGAATTGAGGTCGAAGGCTGTCGCCGGCACAAGAATGCCAGAAAAATGGGGGACAGTATCGTGAAATGTGGGAGACGGGGGGGAATGAAAGGGGCAGAAATTAGAGGGTTTTATCGGGGGTATTTGTCATAAATTATGTTTATTTTGGGCTGTCATTATTCAATTCTGGCCTGCAAATATAAACACCATTTATTTATTTCTCTACAAAATTTTTAAAAAAATTATAATTTCAGCCCTCGAGCATTCATTCTCCCGGGACTACTATTTAACTAAATATTATCTATAATTTTTTAAGGGCGCTGCTATCCGCACCGTAGTTTTTTTGCTATTCGCATCGCATTTCTCCTAATTTTTCGTATTTTTTTGAAATACGCCTTGTACGTGCATTTTTAGGAAAAGTGTTCAACACGAAAGTTGTAGATCTTTTGTTCAACACAAAAGTAGATCTACAACTTTCGTGTTGACACTTTCCTAAAAATGCATGTACAAGGCATACTTTGTAAATACGCACCTATTTCGCGCCTTTTGGAAATACGTCTTGTACCTACATTTTTAGGAAAAGTGTTCAACACGAAAGTTGTAGATCTCGTCGAGATCTACAACTTTTGTGTTGAACACTTTTCCTAAAAATGCACGTACAAGGCGTATTTCCAAAAAATACGAAAAATTAGGAGAAAGTGCGGTGCGAAAGCCAAAACTGCGGTGCGGATAGCAGCGCCCTTTTTTAAATAGCAGACAATTTTCAATTCACTGTGAAATAAAACTATAATAATAACTAGTGACTGTGCACGGGCCTCTCGTGCATGATGGAATTCCCACAGCTCATAAATCCTAGTGCACACAACGAAATCGAGCAACGTGCGGAAAAAGTGCTTCGGGGTTTGCAAGCGGGGAGCGTCCTCGTGTCAGACACTCGTATATATATATATGTTTTATACAAAGAAAGGTTAGTTTATGCCTCATATGGTAAGGGGGTGGGAGACGGCGCAGGAGGAATCGCCGCGGGGGTTCGAGTGAGAGGTGGCCGGTGGAGGTGGGGGTTGGAGACAACCCCGTTTTCTGCTTCTCTGCGAGAGCAAACACTGCAAACGCCGTCGCCCGGCGTTTGTTTTTCCGCCTTGCGGTGATGTCTGCTCCGGCATGGCATGAAAACGGTGAAACTAATGAGGCCTTAGTTGAATGTTTTGGTCCGTACATGATTTATCCATAGTCGAATCTTATAGATGAATATTTCGTTAGATAAATTTCGTCGAGACGATCAATATCCACGATAAGAACGACATGATCCGACTGCCGGATTGAAAATTATGGTATTAATTAGTTTCAATTTCATTAAATAAGGCCTATAGTTTTTAATTAAAAAAAGGAACTGCATATGTGCTACTTCTTTTAAGTTGAATAGAAGATAAGTAATGTGTTAACTACAGTTATTAACACTAATTATTTATTATAACATTATTAATAAATTTATAAAATTAATAATATAGAGTCAATATTGATTATAACGTCACTAAAGTTTATAAAAATAACAAAGTAGTAATATATTAATGATAATTCTATAGAATCTATACACAGCTAAAATTTACCTAAATGGCTAAATACCACAAAAAGTGGGCCCCACATCCCTAAATTCATAAAAAAACTTCCGATTGGCAGATTTTGGAATAGTAGCCGGGTGTTTTTGTTATAAAAAGAGTGATGTGGGGCTCACTTTTTGTGATATTTACTTATTTAGATGGATTTTATGTGTGTATAGAAATATTCTATATTAGCTGTTAATAACATTAGTAATCATTGCGTGATTTATAACATTTATAACTATTCAATTTAATAATGTTATGCTTTTTTATAAAAAAAAAATGTTAATAATTGTTAGTTGCTAATTAGTTGCCCTTTAATGTTAATAATTGTTAGTAATTATTATTGTGCAATAAATGTACAATAATATTACTTTATTATCTACTTATATATTTAATAGAAAATGCAAAAGTGAGATTAAACTTATATTTCTCTATGAATTAATCTCCATATTTTTTTTGCTTTAAGATATCTCCTCGTCCATCTTGACTCTTTTGCATGGGAAATTTTTAATATGCTCGGCATATGTAAGGATTGTGCGGAGATTGTATTTTTAATTTAGATACAGTCATAATTATAATTATGATCGTAATTAAACTATATTTTTAGTTTAAATTACAGTAATATCTGAGTTCAAAAAAAAATCTTGTATTAACAGTTTAAATTACAATCGTATTTGCACGCACGTAATATATGTTTCTTTTGCACTCTATCCATGTACAATGTCGCAGCTCAATTCAACTCAAACAAGCTTTGGATGAAGATCACTGAGTCTTGAAAATATTAGGAAGAAAAGCTTCGTTTGGACAGTACTGATCCAATTAGGTCAATTTGATTTAAATTAAGCAGTGTTGCGGGTCAACTTGAGGCGTTCTTAAGCTCCGGAGCGTCGAGCGCGCAAACAGTCAAAGAAATTGTGAATTGTTTACGTGGAAAACCCCGATGTTGAAACCAAAAACTCGGTCTCTGTGGAGTTCACCCTTGGGGAAGGGGTGATCGCACACCCACTTCTCTCATGCAAGCCAAATAACAAAGGAAAAGAAAAGGAAACTGACCCAAGGGCTCGGCTTGGAGGTCCCACCACACACCCGGAAGATCTTAGAGTGCTTCCCCTCCTTAGCCAAAAGCCGAGTTAAGGCAACCTCAGAAAGCGCTAGAAAACTGGGAGAAGTGAGCATGCCTTCTGAGGTACCCCTTGAGTCCTATTTATAGATTTCTAAAAACGGCATGTAAATAGCCAACCTCCGATGTTCTGAACAGCTATGTGCAGCCCACCTGGGTCTGCCAACAGCGTAACTCCGCTGTTTTAAGTTTTAACTGGCTATGGGAAGGCAAGCGGGGGCAAAATGGTAAGATACATCATAGGACTTGGTGAGTGGCCCTCTGAAGTCTCCACTCACCTAGGGCGGCGAATGTTCGATGGAGCTGGCACTCGCCGCCTCTGCCTGGCCCTAGGCGAGTGCGGGTCTGGCCTGCCCCATTCGCCTAGTACCTGCCGAGACCCTGGGGCGAGTGCGAGCCCTCTTGCCCCACTCGCCAACTGCCTGTTGAGAGCCAGGGCGAGTGCGAGCCCGCTTTCCCTACTCGCCCTTCACATGTCCCGCCCCCTAGGACTTGGGCTGAACTTGGCCGGTCTGGCTCCTGGCGACCCTACTTGCCGGATACGGGGTTGTACACCCGAAAAGAGAAAAATCACGGGTTGGGTCGGTGCCTATCAAATTTCCGTTATCTTTTTGGTGTTACAAGTTTAAGTTGAGAACTCGAGAGTGACATGTCATCTCTTGTTACAATAGTTGTAGGAGACAAATAAGAAACTTCGAGGTTGATAGGACACCGCTAGAAAGACTAAGTACTTTTGGACTGCTGGAGGGGGAGTAAAGTGCTCCGTGCTCTTTGAAATCAGCAGCTGGTGCTCGGAAGCGGGAGCGATGTGCTCGGCTCGATCCGAAGTCTGCATCTTATGCTCAGAATCGGGAGCGATGTACTCGACTCGATCTGAAGTCTGCAACAGATGCTCAGAAGCAGGAGTAATGCGCTTGACGCAACCTAGTGTTGGTTGCTTGTTATGGTTGCGAGCAGCAGCGTCTAGCGCAATGTGCTCGATCAACCAATGTGCGCGGTGCAAATGTGCTCGACGCGATGTGCACAATATAATGTGCGCAGTGCAATTCTTAACGGATCTTTGAATGCTTCTGAGAAATTTTGAAGGGATCTTCGAAGAACTCTATAATCTTTGAGGGTTTTTTTGAGCGCGTAGGGAGATCTTTGAAGAAATTTTCAGAGCTCTCTCGTGCATAGTGTTGGGTACATTGAAAAATGTGTACCTGATTTGAAGAAGCCTAACTTAACTCAATGATATACATCAAGGTGTATTTGATGTTATTTTGAGTTTATATGTGCAGGTTAAGAATATACTAGAATGCAGGAAAAATATTCTAAGTCCATGTGTCGACACCAGAATAAATTGTGTCGACACTTCAGAAAGATTGTGTCGACACTTGAAGAAGGCTGTGTCGACGCAGAGAAATAGAGTCGACAACAATTGTGTCGACACCTGGAGGCAGTGTCGACACAGAGAAGTTTGGTCGACATCACTTGTGTCGATACTGGGAAGCTGTGTCGACACACAGAATTGCTAGTCGACAACATTTGTGTCGACACCAGAAGACTGTGTCGACACACAGAGGCAGAGTCGACAACAGCTGTGTCGACACCAGAAGACTATATTCTGAGTCTACATCAACTGTGTCGACACACAAGACTTGTGTCAACACACAACAAAGTCAAGACTAAGTTGCTGGTGAATGGTGAAGTGTTTGTATCGACACAAATACTCAGTGTCGACACATTCTAAAGATGCAGTATCAAGAAGCTGAGTCGACATAAAGGCAGACATGTCGACATCATCAAAGGCTGTGTCGACACCTAAGTCACTTATGTCGACACATATTGACAGATGGTCTCGACACTTTCTAACAGACAGTCTCGACAATTTGCTGACAAAGACAAAGACACGAGATCTGTTTGAAGACTTGATAGCTGTGAGTTACAACAGGTCGACTGAAGCTGTCAGACTTGTCAGAAGTTTGTTAGAAACCGGATCAGCCGGTTACCAAGGATGAAGTCTATAAATAGACAGATTAAGAAGAAGAAGATACATACACATACATAGAAACTGATTGATTGATCATTGTTGTGAGATAAGATATCTAATCAAGAAAGTGCAAGGCACAGAAGAAGATCTTCGAGAGAAGATCTAAGAAGACTTTCTGAAGTGAACATCCACTCAGATTCAGTCTAAGTTGAATTCATTCAAGAATTCTGAAGTATTATCAAGGGTTGTGGATAGAGAGAGATCCAGCCATTTGAAAACAAGAAGGAAGCTGTCACAGGTTTCTTAAGAAGCAGTATATTCTAAAGGAAATCAACTCTAACTAAGTTCAGATTCAAGAAGCTTTGAAGAAAGCTAAGATCCAGTTGATTTCATCCATCAGCCTTTTCAAGAAGCTGATCAAGAACAGTCTTATTCCTTCTCTCTCAACAGGAATAAGATATTATATAACTTCATTTTCAAATTCTGTAGGATCTATTTATAGATCTGAGTTGTAAGCCTATTTTATAAAGGCTGAGTGTAGGAGAGGTATTCTCTGAGTGGTAGGGCTGTTTATGCCTGAGTTGTAGGAGAAGGTGTTCTCTGAGTTGTAGGCCTTGTGGCAAGGCTGAGGTAGGGCTGGTTAGCCTGAGCTGTAGGAACCTTATAGGGTTCTGAGTTGTAAGAACCTTTCAGGGTTCTGAGTTGTAGGATCTGAGGATCTGAGATAAAGGAGGAAGTTAGGCCGAATCTAGCACACTGCTAGATAGGTGAAGGGGGAAAGTGGATGTACCCAGACCTTGGGGAACCACTATAAATCTGTGTGCAATCTGTGATGTGTACATGTTTGTGATTGCTGTGCTGTGTTAGCTGTAGAGTTTTCTGAATTTTATTATAACATGTAGTTATATTCTGCCATAAGTTAAATCAAGCATTAGAACTTATTCACCCCCCTCTAGGTGTTTAGGTGGTCTTGAAAGTAAAACTATCAAGTGGTATCAGAGGGAGGTTCCTCAAAGAAGGACTTAACAGTCTGAGTTAGATCCCTAAAGGCAGAATCAAGAATCAAGAAAATGGGTTCTGGAGAGAATCACAAGGAACTAAGGTCAATGAAATTACCCATCTGCAGAAAAGAGATTTTTGGAATCTGGAAAGAAAGGGTTAGGTTGTTTATGGAGGCTTCTGATCCAAGGATCTATATTACAGTAAAAGAAGGTCCATATATCCCAATGAATGTGTCTGCTCTAGATGCAAATGAAACAACTCCTAAAGATTTCTCTGAAATGACTAAGGATGAGATTATATTGGCAACTATGGATAAGAGAGCTCAGAGTATCATAGTGAGTGTCATAGATTATTTTACTTTCCAAAATTTGATTCACTACAAAACCTCCAAGAAAATGTGGGACACCTTGATTGTCTACATGGAGGGTTCTGAAGAAGTTAGACAAGACAGAAAGTCTATGCTTAATCAAGAATATGAGAGCTTCAGACAAGGGAAGTCTGATAGCATAACTGAATGCTACAAGAAATTCTATAGGATAGTGAATGAACTGATGTCCTATGGAAGGGTCTTAAGTACATATGAGCTGAATGACAAATTTCTAAGATCCTTGACAAAGGATTGAGATACCAAGATTTGTGTCATAAGAGAAGTGACCAAACTAGCAGACATTTCTCCTCTAACCTTATTTGGAAAATTGCTCTCATATGAAATGCAACTAATGGCTAGGAAGGAGGAAGAAAAAACTACAAAAGGAGAGCATAGAGAGAAGTCAGTGGTCTTCAATGTTGAAGCCACTAGAAAGAGCAGGAGAATGTCTCCATCACCTCCTAAGGAAGTTGCTGAAGATAACTCAGAAAATTAAGACAATAAGAACTCAGAAAGCAGTGATTCAGATGCAGATTTTGCTGCCTTTACAAGGCAGTTTCAGAGATTCTTGAAGAAGAAGCAGTGGAAGTCAAGGCCCTCCACATCACAGCCAGTTGATGATTACTATCAGAAGAGAAAATCATCAAGAAAGGAAAGGAGCAGATCAAAGCCCAGCAAAGCTACAACATCAAAGATTGTTTGCTATTGCTGCAATAGGCCAGGACATGTGGTGGCTAAATGTCCAGATAAGAGGAAGGAGTCAACAGACAGAAAGAAGACTCAACAAAAGGGCAAGAAGGAGAAATCTTTTGTTGCTAAGAAGGAGAAGAGTCTTACAGATCAATCTTCCTCAGAGTCAGAATCTGAAGCTGAAGCTTACATTGGACTGTATGCAGCTAATGAAGAAGAGGAGTTTATGCAAGTGCTAAACTCCATCGATGATCAAGAAGACCATCAGTGTATGGGACTGATGGCTGATTCAGAAGACAACAAGTGCCAGGATCAGCCTGGTCCCAATAAGGTACAAAGTAATTCTAGAATTTCAGATTACAATACCAGTTCAGAGTCAGATTCATCTGCATCAAGTAATGAGGATGGATCTGAATCTGAAGGAGATGTTCATCAGTTGATAGATAAGTATAGAGACTTATTGTAGGCTCTTAAGAAAAGCAAGAACCTAGCCAAAACTCAGGCTCAGGAGATTGCAGATCTTAAGGTGGCTGCATCTGAGTTAGAAAAAGTATTGGATCAAAAGTTAAATGAGATTGCCAAACTAAAAAATATAACTATTATTCAGATGGGCACAATCACATATTACAAAGATCAAGTTAAAAGTCTGGAGGCCAGACTGAGAGTAGAGAAAGATTTAGTGGCTAGTTACTCTAAGCCAAAATCAGTCTTACCTTTAATAGATGAGTTTGTGGCTCAAAAGGGTAAGGCAGGATTAGGCTTCAAGGGTAACACCAGGGCTGCCCAATTCAAGAGAAAAAGCAAAGCTCCAGTGCAGCCACTAAACCTTAGAGTGTAACACCCCTATCCGTCGCATAACATATAGCAGTAGGTCCGGCCGGGGCCCGACGCCATATACTATGGACAGACCGATTGGTTACGCGTTGAAACCATACAACCAATCACCAACGTCCTACACAGAGTCATTCTAGCGGAAGCAATTTCTTAAGTTGCACAAATAAAAGAACTCTACCAAGCACGAATGTCCACTACTTAGATAAAATAGGAATGGTTAATACAAAAGTACCGGTCTTATGGCCTTACAATAGTTCTCTCAACAAGAGTGTCTTTCATACATCGGCTCGCAGGCCGGCCATACATGAGATAAATGGAAAACATAAAGAAAGGTAGGCCTTCGAGGGCCCGCACCGCAACATGGGCTTTAGCCCGCTATTTCCCGCTCGGCTTCGCAGCACCTGCAAGCCACAATCCACCGCCCCGTGGTAAACAAAAGCAACGGTCAGCTATGCTGACCAAATTATAACGATCCCGTCCCCGTAATCGGGGCGACGATGCTTTTTCCCTGCACTTTATTAGTATAACATCAATATAATGTAAACACGCTTCAACACAGGCGTAGGCTCGTACGGCCACACACCTCGTGCACACAGGGCACATTCACGGCGAACCGGCCAACGTCACGTCAATTCAAGCCATAGACGTTCTCATTCCACCACCGCCCCTTGGACGGCCAACCATATGAGCATTTTGTCTTCTTGGCCTTGGTCACGACAATTTAAGCCATAGACCGCCGAAGACCCTCATCCATGCCAACGGTTCCACCGAACGACATAGATCGGGTACGGTTCCGCCTGACCCGTGCTCATATCGCAATGGCAATTTAAGCCATATGTGCAGGTCAAGACTCACCGAGTCCCGTTTCCACCACAATATTCACATAACCCGGTTATGTTCACGTTGGCTCCCCGGCCACCATGTTGGCAAAACCCGCTTTTGCCCAGTTTTCCGGGTGCACCTTGGAGTTAATCTCCAAGGCTCCCTGCTGCAATCTATCACGTAGAAAACCCGAAAAACACCCAAACACCCGGAGTCTTCCCCGGTTCATATGCAATGCAACATCATCGATCCGGCTCTACATGTCCGGATAGGCTTCACACACAATGCCTATGCCCGTTTTCTCATACGGACTCTATATAAGGGGGACTTTACATATCTACCCCAAGGAACGCTCCAACTCTTCGCTCACTCGCGAGAGAGGGCTTTCTATGCAAAGGGAAAAAGGGCTTCACATGCCCAAGGATGAGAAATCGTTACCCGTGCGTTTTTCCTCGGCGCCATGATGATCTAGTCGGATGGACAGCACCGTATCGGCCTCGCCTTCGCGGATCCGGACTCAGATCGTGATTTGGAGCTCCGAAGCTCCGCCGGTGACCGGATCTTTGGTCTCCTTCCTCCTCCTAGCTCTCCCTTCTCTCTAGATCTTAGAGAGATAAAGCCCAAGAGAAATGAGGGCTTCTAAACCCTATTCCAGGATATAACATGCCAGCAATAGCCCTGAACCGTCGGATCCCAAATCAAGAAATCGAACGGCTGCGATTCAGCCCAATTTTACAAAATCTGGGCCGAACACGGGTTGCAACACGGCCGTGTGCCTGGCCGTGTCACCCATTCGCCGTCTTGACCGACTCGAAAACCAGCACACGGCATTCGACACGGCCTCCGACACTCCCGTGTCACCTGTGACACGCCCGTGTCGAGACCCGTGTCACGCCCCCCGTGTGCAATCGGCCAGCTTTCCCAACCCGAGGAGGACACGGCCTGCGACACGACACCCGACACGCCCGTGTCGCATGTGACACGCCTGTGTCTGGGCTCGTGTCATGGCCCATGTGCATGACTCCGAAAACTGCCCAAAGTGACACGCCCTGGGACACGCCCGTGTCCCAGGCCGTGTGCCTCAACTCGACGATCTCCGATCATCAAAACGTCGACCACATGACCCGTGGCCGAACACGCCTGTGTCACGCCCGTGACACGCCCGTATTACGCCCGTGACACCTGCTCCAAAATTCAGACTGGGCTTAAAACGTCACCCGTCTCTCTTTTGAGTTTCGGGGTGTTACATAGAGTCCCTGTTATGTTTAGAAAGGTACAAGTGCCTTCTAATAAATATGATCTTGAAAATATTCATGGTCATATTAAGACTGATGTTCTGAAGAACAAGAATGTTTATGCCAATAAGTCAGTCTATGTTCATAAACCCCATGGTTATAAGAAATCAGTGGGTGTAGCTGCAGCAGCACCAGTTCAGAACAGAAATTTTTCTGTCAAAAATGTATCTAGACCTAGATACAATAGGTATGAATGCTGGTGCTGTGGCAAGATAGGCCATTTTGCCTTAGACTGCTGACATAACATAAGTGTCAGGAAGAACAACAGTCTACCAGTTAGAAGAGCTGCTGGTAGGTTTGATATGAATGATGCTAACCTAAACCAAAGACCCAAGACTTAATTGGGTTCTAAGGGAAAGTAATTTTGTATTGTAGGAAAGTCCAAGTTGTCATGCCCCTATATGGTACTTGGACAGTGGTTGTTCCAAGCACATGACTGGAACAAAGGGGCTGCTGAAGGAGTACATTCCTTTCAAGAATGGACCTAAAGTAATCTTTGGTGGATCTGAAAGAGGAATCATCAAAGGATTTGGTAACATTTCTTCAAATCAAATTACCATCACTCAAGTGGCTTATGTAAAAGGTTTGAAACACAACCTGATAAGCATAAGTCAGCTGAGTGATCTTGGATATGACATTTCATTTGTTAAGAATGGATGTCATATCAAGAGGTCAAGTGATCAACAAGTCATATTGACTGGATACAGAAAAAGAAATGTTTATTGTCTTGACTTTGTATGTGAGAACAAGGTTTCTCCTATTTGTCTTGTAGCTGATGATAATGCATCTCATTGTGTCAAATGACACAAGAGGCTGGCCCATCTTAACTATAAGACAATTGGCCAACTCTTTAGTAAAGAATTAGTGAGGAATGATCATCATGTTAAGTGTATAAAGGAGGGGATATGTTCAGCTTGTCAAAAGGGCAAGCAGACAAAATCCTCCTTTCATAGCCTTGAAAACAAGGATTCTATGAGGTGTTTATACCTCTTACATATGGATCTTTTTGGTCATATGCCAATTCATAGTCTAGGTAGGAAGGTCTACACTTTTGTGGTTGTAGATGACTATTCTAGATATACATGGGTGTTCTTTCTGAGACAAAAATCAGAAACCCCAAGTGTTTTACATAATTTTGTTAAACAAATTCAGAATGAACTGAACAGTACAGTGGTCAAAATCAGAAGTGACCATGACACTGAATTTCAATCTAAAAGTATGACAAGATTGTGTGAAGAATTTGGGATTTTCCAAGAATTCTCCTCACCTAGAACACCACATCAAAATGACATTGCTGAAAGAAAGAATAGGACATTGATTGAAGCTGGTAGAACTCTATTGAGTGACACTTCTCTTCCAGAATATTTCTGGGCTGAGGCGGTAAACACTGTTTGTCATGTGATCAATAGGGCTTCTATTGTTGAAACCGGCCTCTGTGGAGTTCGACCCTTGGGGAAGGGGTGATCTCGCACTTACTTCGTTCCTGCAAGAAAAATGACAAGGGGGAGAAGAACAAGGGACAAGACCAAGGGCCCGGCGCGGAGGTCCCACCACACACCCGGAAGATCTTAGAGCGCTTTCCCTCCTTAACCAATTGCCGGGCTAAGGTACCTCAGAAAGCGCTATATGACTTGAGAACTAGTAAGCGTGCCTTCTGAAGTACCCCTTGGGTTCTATTTATAGATTACCTCGGATGGTCTGCGAATAACCCGCCTCTGGTGGTCTGAATTTACTAAAGAGCCCCTCGGATTGGCCTGCCAACAGCCAAACCCCGCTGTTCTGGCTGGTTATACGCACCTCTTGCCGGGTCACCTCCTGTCATTTGGAGGGAGGTGGGCAGCAGCCGATCCGCCTGAGAGAGGCGGCTGGGGCCGGCTCGCCTAGGAGAGGCGAGCGGAGGCTGGCTCGCCCGAGAGAGGCGGCTGGATCCCGGCCCGCCTAGGAGAGGCGAGCGGGGGCTGGCCCGCCTGAGAGGGGCGGCTGGGGCCCGGCCGCCTAGGAGAGGCGAGCGAGGTCTAGCCCACTTGAGAGGTCGGCTGGGGCCGCCCGAGAGAGGCGGCTGGAGCCCAGCCCGCCTGCTTTCTTGGGCCCCTTCGGCGGACACGGGGTTGTACATCTATCACCAAGATCCACAAAAAGACTCCCTATGAAATTATGAAAGGTAGAAAATCAAATCTATCCTACTTTAGGATCTTTGGTTGCAAGTGCTATATACTTAACAATGACAAGTCTTATCTAACTAAGTTTGCTGCCAAATCTCAAGATGGGATATTTGTTGGGTACAACATCAATAGTAAGGCTTATAGAGTCTATAACTTGACTACTCAAGTGGTAGAAGAATCTGTACATGTTGTATTTGATGAAACAAGATTAATCAACAGTGAGTTGCCTTGTAGATCATTCAGTCCAACAGGTATAAGCAATAGGATGGACAAGCTTTCCATTGCAGAAGGCACAACTACAGATGAGGTATTGGAAAATGATGGCTACTGTCCAGGGGGAGTACAAGACTCTATAGAAGCTGATGACAACCAAGAGGTGCAGAATAATGAAGGAACTGGAGATGTTGAACCTGAAGAAAATCTACCTCCAGCTATAAGACATCTAAAAGACCATCCAGCAAATCAAATAATAGGTGATCCAAGACAAGGAGTGCAGACTAGAAAAAGAAATCTGAGTACAGTCCTGCACTCAAGTTTTCTATCTCAACTGGAGCCTAAGAAATTTGAAGAAGCCATCCAAGACCAACACTGGATTAATGTTATGCAAGAGGAGCTTAATCAATTCAGAAGGTGCAAAGTCTGGGAGTTAGTTCCTAAACCAAAAGACCACAACATCATTGGCACAAAGTGGATCTTTAGGAACAAGTTGGATGAGAGTGGAGTAATTGTGAAGAACAAAGCAAGATTGGTTGCTAAAGGATACAGGCAGGAAGAAGGAATAGACTTTGATCAAACATTTGCCCCAGTAACAAGACTGGAGGCAATCAGAATATTCCTTGCCTATGCAGCATTTCAAGGCTTCAAAGTATACCAAATGGATGTGAAATCAGCATTCCTAAATGGTGATCTAAAAGAAGAAGTCTATGTAGAGCAGCCATCAGGTTTTGTAGATTCTCTTAAACCTAGTTATGTCTATAGACTTAGGAAAGCATTGTATGGGTTAAAGCAAGCTCCAAGGGCTTGGTATGAAACTCTGTCTACTTTTCTTATTGAGAACAAATTCTCAAGAGGTAAAATAGACAAAACTCTATTCCTAAGGGAATCTAAAGGTAAGATAATCTTAGTTCAGATCTATGTAGATGACATAATTTTTTAGTCTACAGAGAATAACCTTTGCAAAAAGTTTGCCAAACTTATGCAAGGGAAGTTTGAAATGAGCAGTATAGGGGAACTTAAGTTCTTCTTGGGACTCCAAGTAAGACAGACTGAAGATGGCTTGTCCATAACCCAGTCTAAGTTCACCAAGGAATTAATTAAGAAGTATGGTATGGAATCATCCTCCACCATGAGAACTCATATGGGAACAAATATGCCAATATGCAAAGATGATGCAGGTAAGCCTGTAGATGAGTCTTTGTATAGAGGAATAATTGACTCTCTATTATATCTCACTATTAGTAGACCAGACATTATGTGTGCTACATGTGTCTGTGCTAGGTATCAAACTTGCCCTAAAGAATCACATTATACTGCAGTCAAAAGAATTTTGAGATATCTTAAGGGCACACCTAATCTAGGCCTTTGGTACCCTAGGAATGGAGATTTTCTACTAACAGGTTATTCAGATGCAGATTTTGCAGGCTGTAGAGAAGATAGAAAGAGTACTATAGGTACATGCCAATTCTTGGGAGAAAGATTGATATCCTGGAGCAGTAAGAAGCAGACTAGTGTGGCAATATCCACTGCTGAGTCTGAATATGTGGCAGCAGGAAGTTGCTGTGCACAGCTATTGTGGATTCAGCATCAGCTAAAGGACTATGGTATTCAAGTAAGTAGAACACCTTTATTGTGATTCTAAGAGTGCTATTTATATTGCAAACAATCCTGTTTCACATAATAGAACAAAGCATATAGAGATAAAATACCATTTTCTTAGAGAACATGTAGAAAAAGAAGACATCTCATTAGAATTTGTTAAAACTGATTATCAAATTGCAGATGTATTTACTAAGCCTCTGGATGAAACTAAATTCAATAGATTTAAAATTGAATTAGGAATGTTGGCCATAAGTGTACAACCCCGTGTTCGCCGAGGGAACCTGGGCTAGCAGGCGGGTCAGCCCCGGCCCGCACCATCAGGCGGGTCAGCCCCGACCCGCACCATCAGGCGGGTCAGCCCCAGGCCTGAGCCCTCAGGCGGGTCAGCCCCAGGCCTGCGCCCTCAGGCGGGCCAGCCCCAGGCCTGCGCCCTTCGGCGGGCCAGCCCTCGGCCTGCGCCCTCAGGCGAGCCAGCCCTTGGCCGGCGCCCTTAGGCGGGTCAGCCCCGACCCGTGCCTTTTGGCGGGTCAGTCCCGGCGAGAGGCGAGAGCTCGCCAAATAGTGGGCGGGTAGGGCCGGCCGAGCTCACACTTGCCTAGCGTCAAGCCGGGGCGGCGAGTACCGGCTCCACCCGACTCCACCGGTACTCAACGCCCTTGCCGAGTATCAGTCATCATAGGCCCACTCGCCCCTCGACCGTGAAGTATGTTCTTTTTTTTACCATTTTGCCCCCGCTGGTCTGCCCATAGTCGGTTAGAACAGCGGAGTTGCACTGTTGGCAGACCCAGCTGGGCTGCACATAACTGTTTAGAACGGCGGAGGTAGGCTATTTGCAGGCCGTTTTCGGAAATCTATAAATAGGACCCAAGGGGGCACCTCAAAGGACACGGACTCGTCTCCAGTATTCCAGTGCTTTCTGAGGTGCCTTAGCCCGGCTCTTTGGCTAAGGAGGGGAAGCGCTCTGAGATCTTCCGGGATAGTGGTGGGACCTCCGCACCGGGCCCTTGGTCTACTCCTTTGCACTCTTTCTCTTCTTGTCGTTTTTCTTGCAGGGGCAAAGTAGGAGTGCGACCACCCCTTCCCCAAGGGTTGAACTCCATTGAGACCGATTTTCCGGTTTCAACAATAGGTTAGTTTATTGAAAATATATATATATATTTGGCTAAGTAAAATGGTGTCGACTCATTCAGTGATAAAGAGTCGACACAGAGTAGTCATATCGACTAGTCAGGGAAAATGTGTCGACACATGAGAATCTGTGTCAACACCTGAGGGTCAAAGAGTCGACTCATCCAGATATGTAGTGTCGACACAACCAGAGTAATGGTGTCGATAATACAGATTTTGTGTCGACTCTTATACTAAGAGTCGACACATAATTTCGGCTGAACTATTCAGTATTTCCTGTGTCAACATATCATCAATTGGTGTCGACACATGGTAGTCTGCGCTGTGGTCGAGACTATAGAAGTATGTGTCGACACTTGTCAACAGTGTCGACACTTTTCAATAATTTTTGTCCGCCTCTTGACCTTCTGTGTTTTGAAAAGGTATATATAGGTCGAGAACATATTCTGTCGACACGCTCACCAGGTTTTTGAAACTAAAACCCTGTGTCGACAATCTCTCTTCTCTCCTCTCAAGCTTTCTCATCATTCCAATGGCGCCAAAGGTTGAAGACAACATCAATGAGGGATATGAGCTGGTTAGGGCTACCTTCGAAAATGCCACGCCAGAAATCAAACAAGTGATTTCTCTTCTTACAGACAATGGATTGGAATACCTTGTCTCTGAACCTACTAAGATTTGGAAGAAAGAAGTTTTCGAGTTCTATACTGCTGCAACATTGGACTCCACTGGTCTCAAGATCAAATCTATAGTTCATGGGTCTAAGGTTAAACTTACTCTAAAAAGTATAAGAAAGATTCTTCACCTACCCAGCATTCAAGATAAAGAATAGGTCCCAGCCTCAAAGACAAGGGAAGCTCTCCAGTGGTGTGGTTTGGATTCAGCCATAAAGATTGGAGCAGCCATAAACCAAAAGGGAATGAATCCACAAGGAAAGTTTCTATCTGAAATTGTAGGCAAAGTGATTTTATGCAAGCCAGGTGGACATGATAGGATCTCAGCCTATATGTTCAGCCTGATGACAAGAATTGTCTTTACAATTCCAACAAGTTGGTCAGCAGTTCTGTTTGAAAAAAATCAAAAAAGGAATCAAGAAGCCAAACTTGGCTAGAATATTGAGTCTATACCTGGCTGGAATCATTCCAGAGGTAATGCAACAGATTCCTGGGTCCAAGATCAATCATATGAGGAAAATGGACATGAGGTTATTTTCAAGATGGGATAGAGTTTTGTCAAAAGAGTTGCCTGATGTGGACAGGCAGGAAACAGCTGAGAAATCACCAGAATATGATCATGGCAATGCACAAGTTCAAGAAGAACAAGTTAGAGAGCAGGCTGAGGACCAGACTGGGTCTACTCAAGTCCAAGAGGAATCTATACCTACACAGATGCAGGGGGAGATAGATCTTTCTCCTGCTCAGAACATTATTGATCATGCACAGTTACAGGGGGAGCCCATTACTTCACAAGTTCAAGAGGAAGAAAGACTAAACTTATCAGAAGATTTGAACACTACTGCAATTGATGTTTCATCACCTGCTCAAGCACAAAAGAAATACACTCTAGAAGAGTTGTTTCCTAACTTTGGAAAGACAGCTGAAAAGGATGACACCCTAAGAGTTGAGAAGGAGCAAGGTGCTGTTGAGGGGGAGAAAGTGCATGTTGAGGAAGTGCAATATGAAACTGAGAAAGAAATTCCTACAACTCCTCCAGAAAGAGTTCAGATTGAAAGTTCTTCAGAATCTGAGACAGAAGAAGCCAGGGAGGCTAAGAAAAGGAAGCTAATGGTCTTCAAGAGAAGAAGTCATAGCTATAAGTCAGCTATCCAAACAATAACTCACCAATCTCCTACTGAGTTTGATTACAATAAGTTCATGGTAAATTTACAGGTGAAGATGGATGAGCAGAGAATAGCCTTGGAGAAATTTGTTGATGAGAGTCATAAGACACTTCAGTTTGATCTAGCCCAAGACATAAAGTCAATCAGATTTGAGGTCAATCAGAATAAAAAGGAGATGACAGATTGCTTCCACAAGGGAGGTAATGCTGTGGTATATCTAGCTAACCAACAACAAACTATCCTTACTAAAGTAGATGACATTGCATTGAAACAAGGATATATTCTTGAAAATCAGATAAGAATGAATGATAATCTTACTGAATCTCACAATGAGATTCTCACTGAGTTCAAAGATACTGCTACAAGGCTGACTGCTGCAAGGGATACAGACATGGAAAAATATGATCAGAAGCTCAAGGCTGCTCTAGATTCAGTTCAAACTGCTATAATCACCTCCCAGAAAGATATATCTGAGAAGCTTTAAAAATTAAAATCATTCTTTAAAGAGGGTGTGAATTTTATCGATGGCCAAATAAGGTTTCAGAAGAATGATCTTAGGGATCATGTTGCCAGAGAAGTCCTAAAGGGGGAGAGGATACTTATCCATGCTGGCTCAGAACATGCCAAGTGGGTGACCAACTGTGTCAGAGCCATATTGGGATATCCACCATTATGTGATGATGATACCTTTGCTGAGTTAGGGATACAACAAGGTCTACTTGAAGGTAATCAACCTGAGGTTGCCCAAGTCATATATCCCCCTGCTGATTTTGAAATGATTAATCAGCAAGTGCATGCAATGTACAGTCCTCCAAAAGAGGTTACAAATGTTATTGTAGAAAAAGTAGATAAGCCAGAAGCTGATTTGAAGGCTCTCCAAGATGCTCAATTATCAAAGAAGAGATTCAGAGAGCAAGCAGAACAAAAACCTGATTTTGAACAATGGAGCCCCACCTCAAGGAATATTATATTAACTACCTAGAAGGCTGTGAAGGATCAGGTGCATGAAAGAGGCAAATGGTATAATGAATTTGAATGACAAAAGTATGAGGCCAGGCAGGAGGTCATAGTTCAATTCAGAAGAAAGGCTAAGGGTGGAAAGCTACCTCCTGATGCTCAAGAGCCTAGCAAGTATTTTCCCAAGCCATTTTATTATTTTGAGAAACAAAGGATAAGGGCTGAGGCTCAGAAGAAAGCTGATTTGAAAGGCAAAAGTCTGCTGATGATGCAGAACCTCCTATGATGGCTCAAGTTCAACCAAGAAAAGGAATTGTTATCAAGGAGCCTGACCAGCCTTAGTTTTAGTTCTACTAGTTTTTGTCCTAGAACTATGTTATTATTAGTATGTTAAAACAATCAATGTAAACAAGCTGTAACACGCATTTTTGAATTTATAAACAACACTTTGTTCTATAATCGTTTCTTTTACATCTTTATTCTGTGATGTATCTGTGTTTAATGTTTTGTTTATAAAGTTCCCTGTGATATTATGCTTTTATACATCATCATATTGAATTTTCATAAATGGTGTATATCATTAGCTAAAAGGGTTATGACTTTTCCAAATAGGGGGAGATTGTTGGGTACATTGAAAAATGTGTACCTGATTTGAAGAAGTCTAACTTAGCTCAATGATATACATCAAGGTGTATTTGATGTTATTTTGAGTTTATATGTGCAGGTTAAGAATGTACTAGAATGCAGGAAAAATATTCTAAGTCCATGTGTCGACACCAGAAGAAATTGTGTCGACACTTCAGAAAGATTGTGTCGACACTTGAAGAAGGCTGTGTCGATGCAGAGAAATAGAGTCGACAATAATTGTGTCGACACCTGGAGGCAGTGTCGACACACAGAAGTTTGGTCGACATCACTTGTGTCGACACTGGGAAGCTGTGTCGACACACAGAATTGCTAGTCGACAACATTTGTATCGACACCAGAAGTTTGTGTCGACACACAGAGGCAGAGTCGACAACAGATGTGTCGAAACCAGAAGACTGTGTCGACACACACTATATTCTGAGTCTACATCAACTGTGTCGACACACAGGACTTGTGTCGACACACAGCAAAGTCTAGACTAAGTTGCTGGTGAATGGTGAAGTGTTTGTGTCGACACAAATACTCAGTGTCGACACATTCTAAAGATGCAGCATCAAGAAGCTGAGTCGACATAAAGGCAGACATGTCGACATCATCAAAGGCTGTGTCGACACCTAAGTCACTTATGTCGACACATATTGACAGATGGTCTTGACACTTTCTAACAGACAGTCTCGACAATTTGCTGATAAAGACAAAGACACAAGATCTGTTTGAAGACTTGACAGCTGTGAGTTACAACATGTCGACTGAAGCTGTCAGACTTGTCAGAAGTTTGTTAGAAACCGGATCAACCGATTACCAAGGATGAAGTCTATAAATAGACAGATTCAGAAGAAGAAGATACATACACATACATAGAAACTGATTGATTGATCATTGTTGTGAGATAAGATCTCTAATCAAGAAAATGCAAGGCACAGAAGAAGATCTTCGAGAGAAGATCTAAGAAGACTTTCTGAAGTGAACATCCACTCAGATTAAGTCTAAGTTGAATTCATTCAAGAATTCTGAAGTATTATCAAGGTTGTGGATAGAGAGAGATCCAGCCATTTGAATACAAGAAGGAAGCTGTCACAGGTTTCTTAAGAAGCAGTATATTCCAAAGGAAATCAACTCTAACTAAGTTCAGATTCAAGAAGCTTTGAAGAAAGCTAAGATCCAGTTGATTTCATCCATCAGCCTTTTCAAGAAGCTGATCAATAACAGTCTTATTCCTTCTCTCTCAACAGGAGTAAGATATTATATAACTTCATTTTCAAATTCTGTAGGATCTATTTATAGATCTGAGTTGTAAGCCTATTTTATAAAGGCTGAGTGTAGGAGAGATATTCTCTGAGTGGTAGGGCTGTTTATGCCTGAGTTGTAGGAGAAGGTGTTCTCTGAGTTGTAGGCCTTGTGGCAAGGCTGAGGTAGGGCTGGTTAGCCTGAGCTGTAGGAACCTTATAGGGTTCTGAGTTGTAAGAACCTTTCAGGGTTCTGAGTTGTAGGATCTGAGGATCTGAGATAAAGGAGGAAGTTAGGCCGAATCTAGCACACTGCTAGATAGGTGAAGGGAGAAAGTGGATGTACCCAGACCTTGAGGAACCACTATAAATCTGTGTGCAATCTGTGATGTGTACATGTTTGTGATTGTTGTGCTGTGTTAGCTGCAGAGTTTTCTGAATTTTATTATAACCTGTAGTTATATTCTGCCTTAAGTTAAATCAAGCATTAGAACTTATTCACCCCCTCTAGGTGTTTAGGTGGTCTTGAAAGTAAAACTATCACATAGTAAGCAAGGTGAAATGAAAGGAGTGCATAGAGCCCCTTTTATAGGTTTTGAAGGTGACATTTTTGTAATTAAATGCTTAGGAGGTTCGGTTATCCGCACACCATAATCATTTAATGTACTATGCGCACACTCATTATGGGCTTTTCGACTATGCGCACATTTATGATGGATATGGTTATGCGCGCACTATAATCATATATTTTATTATAGACACACTGGTGTGCAATCCCGTATTCGCAGAGTAGGTCCCTCACGGCAGGCGCGAGGCCAGTTATATGTTTTTAAGCTTTTGAGAGATTTTGCACTCATGGTGGCTAATTTAGGCCTAACCCTTGTTATATACTAGTAGGGGGAGGAAAAATTTGCCTCACCCTTGGCTCTTTCTTGGGGGGGGGGGGGGGGGTGCGGTAAGTTGTCCTACACCCGCCCCCTTCTCGATAGGTGCGAGGTAGGAGCAGCGAGATCGGCTGGAGGCCAGGATCCCGCCCCCTGCACCATAGCCCTGGGTAGGGCGAGACTGGCCAGGCGGTCAGCTCGCGGGGGCGAGAGTGGCCTGCGGCCAAGCTCTCGCCCCGCGCGGTTAGTTCGCGGGGCGAGACCGGCCGGCGGCCACAGTCTCGCCCGCGTGTTTAGTATCATGGGGCGAGACCGGCCGGCGGCCAGGGTCTCGCCCGCGCGGTGAGCCCGCGAGGCGAGACCGGCCGACGGATAGGGTTTCGCCCGCGCGGTGAGCCTGCGGGGCGAGACCGGCCGGCGACTAGGGTCTCGCCCGCGCGGTGAGCCCGCAGGGCGAAACCGGCCAGCGGCCAGGGTCTCGCCCGCGCGGTGAGCTCGCGGGGCCGCCGGGGCGAGACCGGCCGGCGGTCAGGGTCTCGCCCGCGCGGTGAGCTCGCAGGGCGAGACCGGCCGGCGGCCAGGATCTCGCCCGCACGGTGAGCTCGCGGGGCGAGACCGGCCGACGGCCAGGGTTTCTCCCGCACGGTGAGCTCGTGGGGCGAGACCGGTCGGAGACCAGTGTCTCGCCCGTGTGGTGAGCCCACTCATCTCGGGTGCCCGGGGAGGTGGGGGGTATGGCTTGGCCTCCTCCCGCCCTTGGACCTCTTTGAGTCGTGTTTTTACCGTTGTGCCCTCGGGGTGGAATTACCGTTTTACTCCCCGGTGTGGTGTTTTCTATTGGCTCATGGCATATTTGCCCTATTGGTATTTCGGACCTTTTGGTCCCCAGGCTTGGGAAAACTATAAATAGACCCCCTTGGGTACCTTTGGAGGGATAAGTTTTTGGCTTCCTCCTCCCTTGGTTTCTTCTTCTTAGTAGAGTTTGAAAGCTCTCCAAGGTACCCATCTCAGCCATTGGTGGGGGGAGGGGAAGTGCTCTTATGACCTTCCGAGTGTGTGGTTGGACCTCTACGCTAGAGCCAAGGGTCTGTTCCTAGTTTCCCAAGTCTTTAGTCCGTGACGTTCCCCCGAGTGTAGTAGGTGTGATGTCACCCCTATTTTGGGACTCCGAACTCCACAGAGACCAAGTTTTTGATTTCAACATTTTGGTGCGGTGAGCGTGGAGAGTTACCAGCAAAGAAGATCTCAGGAGCGTGTCATGACTGGAGATCAGGGAGGTGGTGATGATCTCGGCGAGCTCCCCAACCCCGGACCCTTCGTATGAAGGGAGGAGTTCATGGTTTCCATCCAAGGCATCATGGAGATGCTGAGAGTTGAAGTTGGTGACCGGGCGGTCTGGCGGTCTGTCTTGGCGGGTTGAAGACCGGGCGGTCTGGCGGTTTCCCTTCAGCAGGTTGGTTGATGTGCTGTTGTTGTCTGGTAGCCGAGCGGTCTAGCCGTTTGTCTCTGCCGGCTTGGAGACCGGGCAGTCTAGCGGTCTCCACGGGCGATCTCTCTTTCTCTCTGGTAGTAGCCGTGCGGTTAGCCCTTCTGTCTAACCGCGCGGCTTGTGCGGTTTGTTCTGTATAGTCTGCCTAGTCCTGTAATTTTTTAGTCTCACATCTCTTATTTGTATTCTCTCATCTCTCCTCCATTCTATATAAGGGAGGACATACCTTTGTAATATATACCTTTTTTCTGATAATAAAGTTTCAGTTTAAATCGTTTCCGGCTTGTTTTAGTTCGATTCTAACATGGTATCAGAGACTCGATTCTCTCCGCTTGATTCTGTGCGCCCTCTCTGACTGCGCGACCTGTCCGCGTGGCTTGATTCTTCTTCTCGCGACCTGTTCTTGCGGCTTGTTTCTTCAGGTCTGTGCCCTGTTCGCACGGCTTCTTTCTCTCCTTGTCGTTGCCCTTTGTGTGCGCGACCTCTTTGTTTCTCCTTCTTCTCGCCGCTACCTGTGCTTAGTCGCCGCACCCTCCGTTCTAGCTGCTTCTCTTCTCTAGTCGCCCCGGCCTGTTGCCGCGACCTGTTTGCCTTGTTCGCCGTTTTTGCCTCCCAACGGACTTCTCTATGTTCGCGTGGTGTCTCTTTCTTCTGTTCGTGCGGGCTGTTTTCTAGCCGCTCGACTTCTTTCCCTCTGCTTGTTTCTGCGGCTTGGTCATGGCTTTTCTGGCCGCTGGTGTGCTGTCATCGTGACCGCTGCAGCTCTCTTTTTTCTAACCGCTGCGATTTCTCTCTGTTCGCGCGAGTTCTTCCTTGTTTTGGCGGCATCTCTGCCCTTCTTCCTTAGCCGCTCTCTCTCTCTTAGTTCCCGCGACCTGTCTCTAAGTCGCAGCGGCCTGATCTCCTCTGTGCGGCTCTTCCTTTAGCCGCTCCTGCTTGTTAGTCGCCGCGACCTCCGATTTAGTCGCGCGGCTTGTGCTTCCCTCTTCTTACCCTTTGCCTTGCTCTGCACCTTGGTCGTGGCCCTTCTTTCCGCTGGGGTGCTGTCACCGTGACCGCTGAGTTTTTTGGTTCCTCCCTTCATGGCTTTCATATACTCCTCAAAGACGTTCGCCTCGGTGGTCACATCTTCTGGTAGTGCCCACGTTGTTACTCAAGGAAAATGGTTGATCGATACCGGTGCTACTAATCATATGACCGGCAATCTCCAGTGTTTTTCTCTCCTAGAAACACATGATCGGTTGCCCCCGGTTATTCTCGTTGATGGCCCTTCATCATCGGTCCATGGGATGGGGATAGTTCATGTCACTCCGTCTCTTAGCTTGGCGGATACTCTCTACGTGCCCACGTTCCTGTGCAACTTATTATCTGTTACCTCTCTGTGCAAGCAATTACGATGTTCCGTCACATTTACTTCTACTTCTTGCTCTTTTCAGAATCCAGACTCCCAACAGATGATTGCTACTGGGACTGAGAGTGGCGGTCTATACTTCTTGGACAACATTTCTGCTTTATCCACCTTCTCCTCCACCTCCATAGATCTTCTCCAATGGCATCTCCGCCTTGGTCATGCTCCTCTACGTCTTCTTCGTCAACTTCTGCCCCATCTTCCTCCACAAAGTCCTCCGCTCAATTGTGAGGCCTGTCAGCTTGGCAAGCATCACCGCTCCTCCTTTCCTCCAAAACACGTTCGTGGATCTACCCGTCCGTTTGATCTCATCCACTCCGATGTTTGGGGTCCTTCTCCTACTCTTACCGTTGGTCGGGGTAGTTCATATTTTGTCACGTTCATTGATGATTTCTCTCGCTGTACGTGGGTGTATCTGTTAAAAGATCGCTCTGAATTATTCTCTGTATGGACGTCCTTCTATCTCTTGATCAAAACTCAGTTTAATGTCTCTATTAAAGTTTTTCGATCTGATAATGCCAAAGAATATATCAGTCATGACTTTTCTACCTTCTGCATGCAAAATGGGATTATTCATCAAACTAGTTGTGTTTATACTTCACAACAAAATGGTGTGGCAGAACGCAAGAACCATCACCTCCTCGATGTCGCTCGCACCTTGATGACCCAGATGTATGTTCCTTGCTCCTATTAGGGCTATGCTGTTCTCCTTGCCTGCTACCTTATCAATCGCATTCCCTCCACGGTTCTACAAGGAAAAACCCCATTCACCATTCTGTATCCGGGCAAGGAACCGTTTCCTCTCCCTCTCCAAATCTTTGGATGCACTGCCTTTGTGCATGCCCCTTCTGCCACCCGTGATAAGCTCTCCCCTCGCTCCACCAAATGTGTCTTTATGGGGTACTCCACCACTTAGAAAGGCTATTGTTGCTTTGATCCCGTCCTTCGTAAGCAGTTCGTCTCTGCTGACGTCACCTTCTTCGAGAATACCTCCTACTTCTCGGCTGACTCCTCTCCTCTTCTCCCAGCTTCTGATTCTCTTGTTGTTCCCTTCGTTCCCTCGTCTCCTACTGCGATCTCCACCCCTACACCGTCTCCGTCCACTCCTCTCACTCCGCCTCTTTCTCCCTTTTCTCCGCCACCATCTCCCTCATCTCCGTCACCGTCGCTCTCTACTCCCGGACCAGCTCTCTCTGCCGCGGATGCTCTGGATGCCGAGGGACCCGCTGACCTGGATTTTCCTATCGCTCTTCGCAAAGGGGTGCGGACGTGTACCCTACACCCCCTTGTTACTGTTGTTTTATATGATCGTCTTACCCCTTCTCGCAGGGCTTTTGCACTGTCTATCTCTGCCACTGCCACACCCTGCTCCTACTAGGAGGCCCCTGCTATTCCTCATTGGAAGATGGCTATGGATGAGGAAATGGCGACCCTAACTGAGTGGGGTACCTGGACTCTTGTTCCTCCTCCCTTCGGCACTGATGTTGTTGGCTGTCGCTGGGTCTTTGTGGTCAAATTTGGCCCAGACGGCACTGTGGATTGTTATAAGGCTCGCATTGTTGCTAAGGGATTTACTCAGACCTATGGGGTTGATTACTTTGACACTTTCTCCCCCGTGGCTCGTCTCAGCACTATCCGGGTCCTTCTCTCTGTGGCGATAAATAGGGATTGGCCGATTTCCCAGCTGGATGTCAAGAATGCCTTCCTTTATGGTGATCTTCAGGAGGCCGTCTACATGGAGCAACCTCCTAGGTATGTTGCTCAGGGAGAGACACGAGTATGCCGGCTGCAGAAGGCTATCTATGGCCTCAAGCAGAGCCCTCGAGCTTGGTTTGACAAGTTCAGCGGCATCGTGGCGGCCGTTGGTTTTGTGCGAAGCTCTGCCGATCACTCTCTCTTTATTCACAAAACCCCCTCAAGGTTGGTTGTTCTTGTTGTGTACGTCGATGATATTCTTCTCACTGGCGATGACCAGGAAGGGGTAGCCCTAACAAAGCGACATCTTCGTCAACATCTGGTCACGAAAGATATGGGCTCTCCAAAGTACTTTATGGGGATCGAAATCTCTCGGAAGCCCGATTCATTAGTTCTCTCCCAGCGTAAATATGCCCTTGATCTTTTAAAAGAGGCAGGATTAACTGAAGTAAAACCTGCCAGATGCCCCATGGCAACTGGAGAAGACAAAACCTGGACAGATGATTCGCCTCCTCTTTCAGATAGTTCGCAGTACAGGCGTCTGGTTGGTAAGCTCATATATCTCACAGTGACCAGGCCCGACATTTCCTATTTTGTGGGCAAGGTGAGTCAATTCATGCAAGCACCCAGGGAGTGCCATTTACAGTCCGTTTTGCGAATCTTGGAGTATGTCAAAGCAGCGCCTGAGAAAGGATTACTTTTTCAGAAGAATGGTCATCTGAGGGTTGAAGCATACTCAGATGCAAGTTATGCTGATGACAAAGGGGATCGCAAGTCAACCTCGGGTTTTTGCACCTTTGTTGGGGGAAATCTGGTGAGCTGGAAGAGCAAGAAGCAGTCTGTTGTCTTCAGGTCCAGTGCAGAAGCTGAGTATCGCAGTATGGCGTTGACCACTTGTGACTTAAAATGGCTACGGGCTCTCGTGCTAGATTTGGGAGAGGTCTACAACCATCCTCTACCTATGTTCTGTGATAACAAGGCTGTCATATACATCTCCAAAAATCTGGTCTTCCATGAAAGAACCAAGCACATTGAGGTCGACTGTCATTTTATTCGTGAAGAGATCTTAAAGGAACAAATTTGCACTCCCTTTGTCACTTCTGATAAAGAGCTGGCTGACATCTTCACCAAACCAGTTTCTGCCTCATTTCTTCATATTTGTGACAAGCTGGGCATGATCGATATATATGCTCCAGCTTGAGGGGAAGTGTTGAAGTTGGTGACCGGGCAGTCTGGCGGTCTGTCTTGGCGGGTTGAAGACCGGGCGGTCTGGCGGTTTCCCTTCAGCAGGTTGGTTAATGTGCTGTTGTTGTCTGGTAACCGAGCGGTCTAGCCGTTTGTCTCAGCCGGCTTGGAGACCGGGCAGTCTAGCGGTCTCCACGGGCGATCTCTCTTTCTCTTTTGTAGTAGCCGTGCGGTAAGCCCTTCTGTCTAACCGCGTGGCTTTGTGCGGTTTGTTCTGTATAGTCTGCCTAGTCCTGTAATTTTTTAGTCCCATATCTCTTATTTGTATTCTCTCATCTCTCTTTCATTCTATATAAGGGAGGGCATACCTTTGTAATAGATACCTTTTTCTGATAATAAAGTTTCAGTTTAAACCGTTTCCGGCTTGTTTTAGTTCGATTCTAACACTGAGAAGCATTGTCCCTCGGGCTGACAGCTCAACCCCCACCCCCGAGGGACTGGCTCCCAGGGGTCTCGGCGAGCTGACCCAGAGCGGTCTCGGCGAGCTGCTTCCCAGGGGCGCAAGCGAGATGACCCCAGTAGGGGGAGAAGGAAGTACACCAGGAAGGCGACCTGGGAAGGAGAGGATGGGAGAAGGGGTCGAGCGAGACCTCACCGGCCGGGAGTTATTCCCCAGCCCATCGAGTACTAGCCCTCTAGGCGAGCAGGTCGCGCGAGTAGAGGTGGCGAGAGCACCCCTCAGGGGGTCACCCTTCAGCGAGCTTATCATCTCGGCTCCCGTTCCCGAGGGGTTCATAGAGCCTGACATGGCTTACTATACCGGGATGGATGACCCCGTCCAACACCTGCAGTTGTTCGAGGATGTCGTCTCCATCAGGACGATGACGGATGCCTTTAAGTGTCGTCTCTTTGCGATCACGTTGAAGGTGAAGGCAAGGGACTGGTTTCATCAACTCCCTCCAAGGTCTATCTATGGGTTCGAGGACTTGAGTCGGAGCTTCCAGCTCCGCTTCTTCACCTCTAAGAAGAGGAAGAAGAGTCCTGAGTCCATCTTTCTGATAAGGCAGAGGGTCGAGGAGTCATTGGCCCACTACATTGACAGGTTCCAAGAGGAGATCCTCGACATCCAGGAGATGCCAGGGTATGCCCTCCAGATAACATTCACGGTGGGATTGCGCGAGGGGGGTTCTTCAAGATGAGTCTGACCCGAAAGGCCCCCTTTTTACTTTGAGGAGCTGATGGAAAGGGCGGTAGAGGAGATAGCCATGGAGGCGGCCAACCCGACATTTGTCAAGAAGTTGGCGAAGCTAACAAAGACGGAGTCAAAGGAGCAAGGTGGCTTGAGACATCAGGAAGGAAGAAGGAGAGATGAGCAGAGAGCTCAGGGGTTCCAGGGACAGGAGGGTCCGGAACCAGGCTGGAGGAAGCAGGGAGGACCTGCCCATGCATGATACAAGAAGAGCTCTCATCCAGGGTGGGGGAAACTTTCACGGGGGTAAGGGGAGGTTCAACTTCCAAAGGAAATCCCCAAGACAGCTCCTGCCCCAACCCCAGCAAGCCTTGACAATAGACGAAGGGGGAAGAGGCAACGGGAGAGACCGTCGAGCCCGCCGAAGGAGGGGAGAAGGAGCATTGCCATACTGTGACTTTCACCAAGCAAAGGGTCATGCCACATCTACCTGCCTCGAGTTCCTAGAAGTGAGGGGGGCGAGAGACCCTGCCCAGCAGCAGCCGCCGGTGCAGGTTGAAGAGGTTCCACCCCGATTGGGGGGGGGGGAAGGTATGTGAGGATCGGGTCGATGTAGGACCCCAAGGAGGTATAGTAGTGATCCACAGTGGAGTGGAGATCGAGGCCACTCGGAAGGCGAGCCTCCATGTCATGTGCCGATGGAGCGTTGCTTCGACATCCCAGACCCCACCTTAGGAGGAGAAGATCACCTTCTCGATGAAGGACATGCCGGATCATGAGGATCCGTTCTGCGATGCGCTGGTCATCCAGACGGCCATCGAGGGCTACACCGTCTCCCGGATCTTGGTTGACAACGGGAGTTCCGTCAACGTCATTTTCGAGAAGACGTTTGACGAGATGAAGGTGGAGCCAAGGAGGGTATTGGCCTCAGGCGGACCCATGTTCGGATTTTCAGGGGAGAGGAAGGAGGTTGAAGGTGGAGTGGGACTCTAAGTGAAATTGGGAGGGACTTCAAGGAACTGCCGGTTCGTTATAGTTGACCCTCCGAGCAGCTACAACGCCATCTTCAGAAGGCCCCTCATCAGTGCCTTCCGTTGTGTGTCGTCTTCGTTCTACCAGTGCCTCAAGTTCAGCTCAGGAGGGATCTAGGTTGGAGTCAAGGGAGACTCCAGGATGGCAAGACAATGTTATGTCACGGCCGTCAACACCATCTCTTGGTTGGCCAAGGCAGAGGAGATGGAGAAGATCATGGAGAGTCTGAGCAAGATGGAGGTATCCGAGGGGAAGGATGATAACCATCATGCCCAGATCCCCTGAAGAAGCCTCGCCTCGGCAGAGTCTTGTATTTTTTCTTATGCTATAATAAGTTCAACCCCCGACTAGCTGAGTTGGGAGGGGGGTCATGTAACCCATCTTTTTTCCCATTTGAGGATGTTGGAATTGATAAAGCTTGGGTGACATGCCCAGTCCCACCCCTCGAGAGGATATCCTCATGTCTGGCTCTCACTTGCTGGATCGGTCGAAGGTACCTTGGGGAGGCTAAGTCCTCTTTGCTCCGATGACGGTCCCACTGTCAGGCTCTCACTAGCTGGCAGGGCAGGCGTACCCTTCGTGGAAGTCCAAGTTCCTTTGCTCCGATGACGGTCCCGCTGTCAGGCTCTTACTAGCTGACAGAGCAGACGTACCTCTCGTGGATGCCCAAGTTCCTCTGCTCCGATGACGGTCCCGCTGTCAGGCTCTCACTAGCTGGCAGGGCAGGCGTACCTCTCGTGGATGCCCAAGTTCCTTTGCTCCGATGACGGTCCCGCTGTCAGGCTCTCACTAGCTGGCAGGGCAGGCGTACCTCTCGTGGAAGCCTAAGTTCCTTTGCTCCGATGACGGTTCCGCTGTCAGGCTCTCACTAGCTGGCAAGGTAGGCGTACCTCTCGTGGAAGCCCAAGTACCTCTGCTCCGATGACGGGCCCGCTGTCAGGCTCTCACTAGCTGGAAGGGCAGGCGTACCTCTCGTGGAAGCCCAAGTACCCTTGCTCCGATGATGGTCCCGCTGTCAGGCTCTCACTAGCTGGCAGGGCAGGCGTACCTCTCGTGGATGTTCATTTCTCTTTACCCCCTCCGGTAGGTTGTGTTTTTATCCGGAGGGGGTCTCGTCACCCAGGCTCCCATCAGCTGGCATGGCAGGTTGACCCCTCCGGGAGGTTAAGTGTTTTTTTACCAGGAGGGGGTCTCGCCACCCAGGCTCCCATCAGCTGGCATGACAGGTTGACCCCTCCGGTAGGTTGTGTTTTTACCCGGAGGGGGTCTCGCCACCCAGGCTCCCATCAGCTGGCATGACAGGTTGATCCCTCCAGAAGGTTAAGTGTTTTTTACCCGGGGGGGGGGGGGTATCGCCACCCAGACTCCCATCAGCTGGCATGGCAGGTTGACCCCTCCGGTAGGTTGTATTTTTACCCGGAGGGGGTCTCGCCACCCAGGATCTTATCAGCTGGCATGGCAGGTTGACCCCTCCGAGAGGTTAAGTGATTTTTACCCGGGGAGGGTCTCGCCACCTAGGCTCTCATTAGCTGGCATGACAGGTTGACCCCTCCGGGAGGTTAAGTGTTTTTTATCCGGAGGGGATCTCGCCACCCAGTCTCTCATCAGCTTGCATGGCAGGTTGACCCCTCGGAGACGCCTTGTGTTTTCTCCAAACCGCGAGAAAAAGCTACACTAAGCGAATACGTTGGGTTGGATGGTTCTTTCTCGGAGACGCCTTGTGTTTTCTCCAAACCGCGAGAAAAAGCTACACTAAGCGAATACGTTGGGTTGGATGGTTCTTTCCGAGCGTGGAACTCGCTCGAAAAGAGCGGGGATTCTGTGCAACCCTGTATTCGCAGAGTAGGTCCCCACGACAGGCACGGGGCCAGTTATATGTTTTTAAGCTTTTGAGAGATTTTGCACTCATGGTGGCCAATTTAGGCCTAGCCCTTGTTATATACTAGTAGGGGGAGGAAAAATTTTCCCCCCTCTTGGCTCTTTCTTGGGGGGGGGGGGGGGGGGCGAGCGCGGTAAGTTGGCTGACACCCGCCCCCAGCTCGATAGGTGCGAGGTAGGAGCAGCGAGATCGACTGGAGGCCAGGATCCCGCCCCTGCACCTTAGCCCTGGGTAGGGAGAGACTGGTCGGGCGGTCAGCTCGAGGGGGATAGAGCGGCCTGCGGCCAGGGTCTCGCCCTAGGCGGTTAGTTCGCGCGGCGAGACCGGCCGGCTGTCAGGGTCTCGCTCGCGTGTTTAGTATCGCGGCGCGAGACCGGCCGGCGGCAAGGGTCTCGCCCGCGTGTTTAGTATCGCGGGGCGAGACCGGCCGGCGGCCAGGGTCTCGCCCGCGCGGTGAGCCCGCGGGGCGAGACCGGCCGGCGGACAGGGTCTCGCCCGCGCGGTGAGCCCGCGGGGCGAGACCGGCCGGCGGCCAGGGTCTCGCCCGCGCATGAGCCCGCAGGGCGAGAGCCGGCGGCTAGGGTCTCGCCCGCGCGGTGAGCCCGCGGGGCGAGACCGGCCGGCGGCCAGGATATCGCCCGCGCGGGGAGCCCGCGGGGCGAGACCGGCCGGCGGCCAAGGTCTCGCCTGCGCGGTGAGCTCACGGGGCGAGACCGGCCGGCGGCCAGGGTCTCGCCCGTGCGGTGAGCTCGCGGGGCGAGACGGCCGACGGCCAGGGTCTCGCCCGCGCGGTGAGCCCACTCGTCTCGGGTGCCCGGGGAGGTGGGGGTATGGCTTGACCTCCTCCCGCCCTTGGACCTCTTTGGGTCGTGTTTTTACCGTTGTGCCCTCGGGGTGGAATTGTCGCTTTACCCCCCCCCCCCCCCCCCCCCCCCCCCCGGTGTGGGTGTTTTCTATTGGCTCAGGGCATATTTGCCCTAGGGGTATTTCGGACCTTTTGGTCCCCAGGCTTAGGAAAACTATAAATAGACCCTCTTGGGTACCTTTGGAGGGATGAGTTTTTGGCTTCCTCCTCCCTTAGTTTCTTCTTCTTGGTAGAGTTTGAGAGCTCTCCAAGGTACCCAGCTCAGCCATTGGTGAGGGAGGGGAAGTGCTCTTGTGACCTTCCGGGTGTGTGGTGAGACCTCTACACTAGAGCCGATGATCTGTTCCTAGTTTTCCAAGTCTTTGGTCCGTGACATTCCCCAGAGTGTAGTAGGTGTGAAGTCACCCCTCTTTTGGGATCCCGAACTCCACAGAGACCAAGTTTTTGGTTTCAACAGCTGTTGTGCGCATTTACGTTATATGCACACTGTCATGCGAATTTCTACTACCCACACCTCACCATCTTATATTTTATTACGCGCATATTCATTAATGTATTTGGCTATGTGCATGCTCATTACGGAGATTCGATTATACACACCTCCAACATGGGTGGTCATACAAATGATGCGGCGGCCGAGGGACCGGTCGGCGGCAAAGGTCAGCCGATGGTGCGGCCATGGCGTTAGTGAGGTTGACTTTTGGTCAACCCCACTTAATTCCCCATTTTACCACTATGTTAGCGAGGGATGGAGATTTTGACTACCTGCTACCCTAAATTCTTATAAATTTGAACCCTTATCAAATAGTTTGACCAAATGGGTTTATAAATAGGTCAATTGGGTCAGCGGTGACTTGATTGAAAAAATTATTAGCTTGAAAATAAATAGATTAAGGCCCCGGACTTATTTTCAGCGGTCAAGTGATTACGACCGTATATACCAGGCCTTAATAATGTGCATAACTCTCCTACTGTCTTATGAAATAGAAAAAATTACCAAGCTTAGTTATTTTTTATATATATTAAACCATCAGCATTGTTTTTATTCGAAAATATATTGTATTATAATAATAGGGGAGAACTCTTGGGTAAAAATATCTTAATTATCATTATGTCTTATTATTATAAAATCAATCTTTAATAAAAATTTCATCACTAAATATTGAATTTTAATCACTAAAAATATTTCATCACAAAGGAATCATAAATGTCACACCACTAAATTTCTTTAATGATCAAAACATATTTCATCATTAAAAGCCATTTCATCACAAAGTGATTCCGCTAACCTAACTAAGAATTGTCATTAATATTTATAATATTTTTAATAGATTGATTTTATTTATGAGGTAAGTTATGAATATTTTCATCTAGGAGAGAATGTTCATTTTCATCTTGGTAAGTTATGATTTTTTTTTACGCATATTACTTGCACGATTACTAGAAGAAAATACCTCAAAAGCTTCACACCACCCTCATTCAAATGCCACATTGTGCACCCCCTCACATGAGAGTTAACCACATAGGCAATGACCAACTTAACCATGAGTTCAACCGTCGTGAATTTTTTTTACGCATATTATTTGCACGATTACTAGAAGAAAATACATCAAAAGCTTCACACCACCCTCATTCAAAAGCCACATTGTGCACCCCCTCGCATCGACAATGACCAACTTAACCATGAGTTCAACCATCGCAATAGTTGAGACACTTGGTCTTAATTAAACTCACCTCAAACATCATGATCGGAGCTGTCCATAGGATCGAGCTGAATCAAGTCGCATGAATATATTAATAATAATCATCCATTATTATTATTATTATTATTTTAAAATGAAGTGCCCATCAATGAGGGGCCACCTATCTCCTCTATCCCAATGATAGTAAACTATGATTTCAAGCTAGAACAAAACTATATAAATTTTAGAATATTATTTCATGATCATTAATTGCAAAAATGATTCAGTGATTGTTATTAGCATCACAGTTTTGATTAGTTGCACGGTATTTTTTTCTAATTTTTCGCGTCTTTTGTAAATACGTTTTGTGCATACATTTTTTAGGAAAAGTGCTCAACACGAATGATCTATAACTTTCATGTTGAGCACTTTTTCTAAAAATGCATGTACATGACGCATTTTGGAAATACACCCAATTTCACGCCTTTTAGAAATACGTGAAAAATTAGGAGATAGTACGGTACGACCAGTCAAAAGTGACCTAAATTAATCGACTTATGTTATTATTTTACTTAAAAGTTGAAAACGATTTTCTTGTAGCATAAGCATGCGTAATTAATTATTGCCCATTTCTATCGTCCACGTACTTTCCTGATGCCTCGTATCCCTCTGCGTAGCAAAAGATCCGTTCTAGTAAATCATTCAATTATTCCTAACTACAGTCCAAATTATTATAAATCAAAATACACAGCCATACATCTACACTATAAAAAGTAATCATAGGCTCCGTTTAGGGGGGGGGGGGGGGGGTTTATTTTCACCGGTCAAGCGGTTACGGCCGCGTGAATCGGGTCTTAATTAAGGTCCGATACATGCGGTCGTAACCGCTTGACCGCTGAAAATAAGTCCCCCCAAACGAGGCCATAATCATTCATCGCATTGAGTATAGATTAAAAAAAATCACTTGCTCTCACAAAATTATAATAATAAGAATGACGTTGAGATAGTTTGTACGAATATATAAATATATATATACTAAAATTTTAAATTGTAATTAATACAATTTTATAATATTACAAATGACAGAGAACATCAGACCGCCACGATAGTATTAATTTGTGGAGCCTGGCTGTGTCTAGGAGTACTGAGCACTCGCCACGATTCCGCCGGTCGAGCCTAGGGTTTCTGTGTGTGAAAAACCTTAGGAAGAGAAGCGGCGGAAAAGAGAAGCGGTGTACTGTTGATCGTTCTTCATAGTGGATTTTCTGGGCGTAGGTGGTAGTGATTGTTTCCCCGGATTTGGCGGTTTTCCACGTTAAAAATCATTGTGCTTTTTTGCTTGTTTTTCTGTGATTCTTGTGCGTTGAGTGGGTGCCGTTTTTTCTAACAAGTGGTATCAAAGCCGAAGTTCTTCACAGGAAGATGGGAGACGACGCAAGGTACAAGATCGATAAATTTGATGGGGCAAATTTCGCATTCTAGAAGATACAGATCAAGGATCTGTTGTACCAAAAGAAATTGTACTTGCCTTTGGGCGGAAAAGAGAAGAAACTTGAAATGATGAAGGATGATGAATGCGAAGTTCTCGATAGAACAACCCTAGGTACGATCCGACTTTTGCTATCCACTTCTGTTGCTTTCAATATTATAAACGAGAAGACCACATAAGATCTCATGGCCGCCTTGACAAGGATGTACGAGAAGCTGCCGGCCTCAAACAAGGTTTTCTTGATGAAACAGTTATTCAACGTGAAGATGTCAAATGGTGCATTGGTGACCGAGCATTTGAACAGTTTCAACACCGTAACAAATCAGTTAAGTTCTGTCGACATCAAGTTTGATTACGAGATTAGAGCTTTGTTACTGCTTTCTTCGTTATCGGATAGTTGAGATGGTTTAGTTACTACAATTAGCAACTCTGGAAATTCGAAATTAAAATTCGACGACGTTGTTGGACAGGTGCTAAACAAAGAAGTCCGCAAAAAGGCAAATCCTGGAACTTCTAATTCTACCCTGAATGTTGAGAGTAGAAGAAGAAACTTTGACAGGAACTCTAGTAGAGGACGTTCCAAGTCCACGCGGGGAAAATTCAAGCCGCAGAATGGGAAGTTTGAATGTTGGAACTGCGGGAGAAGGGTCATCTAAAGGCGGACTGTAATGCCCCAAAGAAGATCTTCGATGGGAAATCTGAGAAGACTGCTGCAACGAATGTTGCTATAGATGATCTAGAGGATGCTTTAATCCTATCTCTAGACAACACCGAGTGTTGGGTGGTTGATTCAGATGCATCTTTTCATGCATGCCCAAACAGGAGTAGTTTGAAAAACTTCACTGAAGGAGATCTGAGAAAAGTTTACTTGGGAAACAATCAAGCATGTGATATCACTGGAAAGGGAGACGTGGATATTCGTCTATCAAATGGATCTGTATGGAGTCTTACAGATGTGAGGTACGTACCATGACTGAGGAGAAATCTTATCTCGGTCACTCAACTTGCAAAACTGGGTACCTTTGCTTTTTTGGTGACAAAACCTGGAAGGCCACTAAGGGTTCAATGGTCGTTGTTCGAGGGACCTTGGATGGTACCTTATGCGTTATCAACAAGGAATCTGATCTGTTTCTATAGCAAAAACGAATGATGATGCAGAAGTATGACACAATAGACTCGGACATATGAGTGAGAAGGGAATGAAGTCCCTCACTCAAACGACAAACTTGCTGGTTTGAAGTCTGTTGATTTGGACTTCTGTGAAGACTGGGTTTTTGGCAAACAAAGAAGAGCGAATTTCTGAAAGGCTGGAAGAGAGTTAAAAACTCAAAGACTGGAGTTAGTTCACACTGATGTGTGGGGGTCTGCTGTTGTTAACTCTCTTGGTGGCTCTTCTTATTTTGTTACCTTCATCGACGACTGCACGAGGAAGGTTTGAGTATATTTCTTAAAAAACAAATCTGATGTTTCAAAACATGAATATGGTTGAAAATGAGACAGGTCTAAAGCTGAAATGTCTTAGATTTGATAATGGTGGTGAGTACTGTAACTCAGAGTTCAAGAAGTTTTATGCCAAAACAGGAATTAGACGTGAATACACTGTTCCAAGGACGTCACAACAGAATGGTGTGGCAGAGCATATGAACAGGACCATCACAGAACGTGCTAGGAGTATGAGGTTGCATGTCGATTTGCCAACACAGTTCTGGGCCGATGCAGTTAACACTGTTGTTTACTTGATAAATCGTGGACCTTCGGTCCCGCTGAAGGAAGGTTTACCCAAAGAAGCATGGAGTGAAAAAACGATAAAATTTTCTCACTTGAAGGTTTTTGGTTGTACAACTTACGTTCATGTTGATGCGGGATCCAGAAGTAAGATTGATGCAAAGTTCAAGAAGTATACCTTTGTTGGTTACGACTCAGATGAATTTGGGTACAAATTTTAGGACTATAAGAATAGGAAATTCATCAAGAGCATGAACGTCATCTTCAATGTAAGGAAGATGTACAAGAACCGGAACAACATTTTAGAATGAGAATAGATGAGTCCAAAAGAATCACCAAAATTCGTGGAGTATGATGGAAACAGCGAGCATGTTGAGAAAGTTCGACAATCTGATCATGCAGATGAAGGGGAAAGAGTCGAGGAAGTAGAGGAAGTAGTGGTGGCTCCACATACCCCTACAGTGGAAGTACGAAAATCTAGTAGGGTCAGTCAACCCACCCAAAGGTATTCTCTCTCTCTCTATTACTTGATGTTAACAGATGGGGGTGAACCGAAGTGCTTCAATGAAGCGGTGAAAGCTGAAGACTCCATTAAGTGGGAGTTGGCCATGAAGGAAGAGATGAACTCTCTTATGCTAAATCAAACCTGGGATTTAGCCAAACTTCAAAAGGGTAAGAAGGCACTTCAAAACAAATGAGTCTACATAATGAACAAAGAATAATGTGAGAACAAGCGCTACAAGGCAAGGCTTGTGGTGAAAGAATTTTAACAAAAGGAAGGAGTGGACTATATTGAAATCTTCTCCCCCTTGGTGAAGATGACCACCATCCGGGTTGTTCTAAGCATGGTTGTAGTGGAGAATTTGCACTTGGAGAAAATGGATGTAAAAAAACGTTCTTGCATGGTGATTTGGAAGAAGAGTTGTACATGCTACAACCAGAGGGATTTGTTGAGACAGGAAGAGAAGAAATGATCTGCAAACTCAACAGGAGCCTATACGTTTGAAGCAGACTCCAAGGCAATGGTACAAAAAAATTGACAGGTTTATTTCAAACAATGGGTACTCGAAATGCGAGGCAGATCATTGATGTTATCTGAAGCACTTTGACAATAGTTATATTATTCTCCTTTTGTACGTTGATGACATGTTGATTGCAGAATCTGACATGGGAGAAATCAAGCATTTGAAGGGTCTATTGTCTAAGAAATTTGAGATGAAAGATTCGGGCAAAGCTAAGCAGATCCTAGGCATGAGCATCGAACGAGACTAGAACGTGAAGACTTTGAAGTTATCCCAAATAAAGTATATTGAAAGGGTGCTTCAAAGATTCAATCTGAAGAATGCAAAGCCTGTGAGCACTCCTTTGGCTAGTCATTTTCGGCTCTCCAAAGAGCAGTCACCCAAATCAAGAGAGGAACAAAAGCTTATGGAGAGAGTCTCATATGTCTCTGTCGTAGGGAGTCTGATGTATGCAATGGTTTGCACTCACCTAGACATTGCACATGCAGTGGGAGTCGTCGGCAGATTCATGAGTAATCCAGGTAAACATCATTGGGAAGCTGTAAAATGGATACTCATGTACTTGAAGGAAACTTCAGACTTATCTCTTTGTTTTAGAAGTCTAAAGATCTCACTACATGGATATGTAGATTCGAATATGGCCGGAGACATTGATAGTAGGAGTACCACTGGGTACGTCTTCACTTATGGGAGCGCAACAGTTAGTTAGATCTTCATATTACAGAAGACGGTTGTTCTTTCTAACACTGAAGTTGGATACGTTGTCATCACTGAGACAAGCAAGGAGATGATATGGTTGCAAAGCTTTATGAAGGAACTTGGCAAGGGGCAAGAGAATGGAAGGTTGTATAGTGACAGTATGAGCGTCATTCATCTAGCCAAGAACGCCGCATTTCATTCAAGAACAAAGCACATTCAGTTGAGGTATAATTTCATCAGGTTGCTTTTGGAAGATGAGGTTCTAACATTGGAGAAGATTCACACTTTGAAAAATCCAGCAGACATGTTTACAAAATGTGTGAACATGGACAAACTGAAGCTTTGTTCGGCTTCAGTTGGTCTTCAAGGTTGAACACAAGGTGGAGCCACCCGTCTCCATTCATTGTCACTGCCATGAAGATGCTTGATGGGAGCCGCTCTTGGAGGATCATTACTGGTCAATCTCCAAATGGGAGATTGTTAATTTGTAGAGCATGACTGCATCTAGGAGTATTGGGCACTCACCACGATTTCGTCGGTCGAGCATTATGTAATTGTTTCCTATTTTTATCCTACGTGTATAAAAGGCCTCTTTCGGCCTAGGATTTTCTGTGTGTGAAAAACCGAAGGAAGAGAAGCAGTGGAAAAGATAAGCGGTGTACTGTTGAACGTTCTTAATTTTCTGGGCGCGCGTGGTGGTAGTTTTTTCCCCGGATTTTTGGTTTTTTCACGTTAAAAATTCTTGTGTTTTTTTGTTTGTTTTTCTGCGATTCTTGTGCTTTCAGTGGGCGTCGTTTTTCCTAACAGACAGTACCTCAATAACGACAGTGTTGCAAGGTGACTTCGCTCACACCTAGAGTTCAGTACTCTGTCTGTCGATCAATCTTCTAATGTGCTCCAGGGGTGCGAGCAGAGGGAGCGCCGTAGGGCCGCGACACCATCGTGATTGGGGTACTGTTGTGGCGGCACAGGAGTTTCCCCCATGCACTGTCACTCATTTATATACACACACATACATGAGTGACAAGTAGGGGGCTTCATCCCTATCCTTAACTGTGATCGTGAGAAGGCTCTGCTCCTATTAGGGCGCATTTTTTAAAATTAAAGAAAAAATATATAAATTAATTTCAGTTTTTTTAACATTTAAGGAAAAAAAACAGTAGTGACAACATATCCATACTCAAAATAACATCAAAATCAACTAAAGATGAAAATTTTTAAATCATCATGAATATCCAAGCACTACTACTAGGTCAACATGGTGTTGACACTAAAGCCATATGGGGCAAAAGTTTAGTCTCAAACAGTAGGTAATAATAGCAAACAAGATACCTTAAATAGATAAGTGGCAGAGGCTTGAACACTATTTTGTAACCTGAAGAAGCTCTCCAAGTCACAGAAATTAACTTACAATTAATTACTGAGAAATTGAGCAGCATATGAAGCTACACCGCCCGGCCGCATCTGTCGCAGCTTTGCTTGGCGGTTGGTGCGTCGGATTTCTGTTTTTGTTTCTGCATCTTTGGTAGATCTAACTCAAGGACGTCTTTCAAAGCCTTTGACGCTTCGCTGAGTTCCGCCCGACTAAAAACCGAGAAGATCCAAAATTAGAAATTTGGAACATGGATGCTGAGTTTGAGGGTAAAAATTGTTAAATGTTGAAAGAAGAACTAATCCCTTGATAAGAACTCAAATTGGGAGCTAAAATATGGTGTCTCAGTCTTCTTCAAGAACAACATAGTTTTCTAAGATCAACATGCTTTTCTTAACTAGAACAGCACAACTGCTTTATACGGTTTGAAGAGATGGGAGGGAATGCAGTTGTAAGATCATTCATAATTACGTGGGAAAAAAAATGATTCCAGCCCCTCAATTTTATAACATTTTTAGTCCATGAACTATTTGTTTGCATGATTTTGGCTTCTCAACTCTGCAAATCGAGTGAAATAGGTCCCTCTAGCCATGCAAAATTGTTGATTTGCAAAGTTTAGGGACCAAAATCATGCAAAAAAGTAATTTAGGGACTAAAGGGTTACAAAATTAAAGGACTGAAGTCATATTTTTGTTTAAAAACAAGAAGCGCTGAGGCAGCACCGGGCCCGCTGATGGAAGCGTGGATGAAGATCGCAGACAAGAGCGGCAGGAGTCCTTGTCAAGGGGAATAGATGCCACTTCCTTTGATGGAATCAAACGGTGATTCCGCCGATGGGAGCGGGAAGGGAGCTGCTCGACGGGGGCTTTAGCAGCGCAAGACGGGATCAAATCAAGAGGAAGAGGCGGAAATCAGAGAGAGGAAGCCATTAAAAAATTATGCCGCCAACAATTAGGGCAACAAAATTTCAGGGAGAAGTCAATTCCTACACTGATACCATATAGAAAGAAATGAAAAGAAAATGGAAGGTGCAATTTTATTCTTCCACATATGGGCAGATTTATAGGAATTACAACGGACTCACAAACTTAACCCACAGAGTGGGACTAAAGTCCGAACATGCTAAATACCCAAATATTAATAACTCTAACAGGTTCCAATGTAATTGATAGGTTTGTGTTTTCCTAAGAAATGTGAACAAAACACACTTTTTCATTGGAAAAAAATTTATTGGGTAATCATTGTGACTCATGTCCTCTCCCCTACAAGAAAAATATTAATTTTTCATCAACCAAACAAGAAAAAAATATATCTCCTCACCCAATTTCTCCTCAACCAACTAAGTGGAAACTACTTTCATTTCTTTGCCAGTTTCATTTCACCTCCTTCAATTTCTTAAGAAAAAATTAATTCATATAATTATAAACTGCTTACCTAATACATAGCGGAGGAGCGAGACGTATGATGGTGTCATGAGTGGGCTTGGCTAGAATGCCTCGTTCCTTCAGTTTAAGGCACAAATCATAAGCAGATACAGGAGAAAGGGCTTCATTTTGAAGGTCTACTGCATTGAGTAAACCTTTCCCTCGAACTTCTTTTATAATTTGGGGGAATTTATGTTGAATCTTCATCAACTGATCCCTAAATTCATGACCTAGATCAGCAGCCCTGCAAAGAGATAAATAAATGTTACTTTCATCCAATTACAACAAAAGTTATATGAGAATGCATCCAACGTATTTTTTTTCATTGCTGAAATAGAAATAGAAAAGAAATTAAGATTGCTGACTTAAAACAGTATAAAGAGATTAAGATTGCGACACTGTCAGGGCGGAATGCAGATAGCAATATGATGGGGTCAGTGGGTTTGAAGAAGTCATGCTTAGGAAAGTGTGATCTAGGGTAAAATAGGGGCCTGATAGTCTAGGTATGTGAAACCGAAGGAATTGAAAAAATGGGGAGTGATCAATGTGGTGCCTGGGAGAGTGATAGGGAGAAGCATTGTGCGAATTGGAGCAGGATCTATGGGATGTGATTGTTGGGAACGATCGTGAGGAAGGAAAGAGTGTCGACATGTGGTGTACTGTAAAAGAACTAGCTTGGATATCATTTGTAAAAATTCAACCAACAATATTTGAGGTATTGCACACTTTGATTCAACTTATGTTTCATTTGGTTTAGCGGTGGCGGTTGTAAAAGGAGCTGTTGTAAAAACAGGTTTGTAAATGGAGCTGTTGGAAACTGGATGCTACAAACGGAGTTCTGTTTGGCTAGTCTGCGTTTGCAGAGTGTTCAAAATAGAGAACCGTTTGGCAAAACAGTGGTGGCGTTTTATAAATATTTTTTTATTATAAATATTTTATATTATATATTTTTAATTATTTTTTTAATCTATAAATATTAATATAATTATTTATATATACTGTTAATTATTAATATAAAATTTTAATTATTTTTTTAACCTATGAATATTACTGTTTATATACTATAGTTTATAAATATTATACTATAGTTTATATACGATATTTTGATCGCCTCCGCCGTGCCTTCACTACCGCCTGCAAGATAAGGAAGAGCCACCCTCGCTGGAGAAGAGCCGCCCTCGCCGGAGAAGAGCAGCCATCGCCGGAGATGGAGAGTACAACTTGGTTGAGGAGGAGGAGGAGGCGAAGCCGGTCTCAACTCCACGTCCGACGGCGGTGACCTCCGGATGGAGGAGTAGGAGGAGCTGTTGGAGCTTGGCGGAGGCGGAGCCGGTCTCAACTCCACCTCTGGCAACTGCAGCACCTGCAAGGATCGACCTTGATTCCCGTCGGAGAAAACGCAGGATGCTGTCGGCGGTGACGGGAGAGATGACAAATGTGGGATTTCTCCTAAACGCGACACATTGGAGCTTTGGATCGCCGGAAAACACACGCCTGGTGATGTCGCCGCGAGCTCTGGATGTTGGAGAAGAAACGCCGCGACTTTCCTCCTCCCTTGACCCAAACGCGACAAACTGGAGCAGAGGCTGCGGGTTTAGGGACGCGAGATTTCACGCCTGCAGCTTTTAAGCGCGATTCCAAAAATAGGCGGAAAACCAAATGGGAAGATGATGCAGCGGTACGTTTGGCCCAGACGTACCGGAGGTAAACGCCTTTCCAAACAAAGCCTTAGCCCATAATAAGTTGAACCTCATGGTTATATCTTTTTTCCTAAGGTGGTCTATGAATACTTCTTAAAAGTTCACTCAACATAGAATATGCTCAATAATTTCCCCTACAACTTCGATGTGAGATTCAATTCAATTGATACGATCAACTCCCTGGACACATTACTGCCCCATGGAGCGTCGTGAACCTAGTATCGCATGTGCTTCTCTATTTAATTATTTTGGTAATATTGATGTATGCTCATTCTCCCATATATAAGGGAGTGGAGAGAAGTCTTAGGATTATCTTTGGTGTCTTGTAGAATTGTGTTACGGATTTCCGTCAGTTATCTTGTATTATGTTATTGTTATTATTTATATGTTGAGTCGAATCACTGTATCGAGTCGTGTTGTATTGAGTCAAAATCGTCGTAGTGTTTAAGTGATTTTAATATTTGACGTATGTTGATATTTACGATTATGTCATCAACACCTATATATAGGGCCCTTGAGGTCATGTAAGAATTATGCAAGAAAAAGTTATAAAGTTCTCTTTCTCTTCCTCAAGATCTTCTCTTCTCACCCCTCCCTTCTTGGGTTTCAACCTCTCTCTCACCTCCTCAACCATTTCTAGGCTTAACAACCCTTGTATCCCCCTGCCATCCGCACCTCCCGCTGTCATCCGACAAATCACCAAAAGCACGCAACAAACTTGGTATCAGAGCTTCTCGGTCCTCTTCCGCCCGCGCACATCAACACCTCTTCGCTACAGCCGCGCCCCGCTCACTGACAACAAAAGTTGTTGTTTGTTCTTCATCGACATCCAGGGAAGCGTCCCCATCAGCTCCATTGTCCATCATTTGACTCCAACAACCAAGCGTTGCTCTGCCTCTGATATTTCCACGCTTCATCACCAACTGCCCCGCTCTGATTCGACGAAAACACTCGAGAATCTCTATCGGCAATCACTACTGTTGACCACTGCTGCTCTCCCTGCGCCCAAGACCATCTCCATCATCGTCGACTGTGTCCCCTGCTTTCTCGACGCCCTGCATCTTTATCATCAGTCGGCCCTCCTCTCTGCGTTTCCAACGGCGCGCGCATCATTCTCCACCTGGATTGACGCCCGCGCACGTCTTCTCCACAAACGGCCACCCCAGACGTCTCACACTTGCCCATCTATAACACTCGAGTGCCCCTGCAGTCGACTGACATAAAAAAAACATATCAAGGAAGGGGCTCTTACCGGGACCTCCCCTCTAATTTTGAAAATTTACATATTGCACCCCTCTTATTATTGAAATTATAAAAATATTCACATAATGTTACAAAACATAACATTTATCTCCCCTGAAGTTCACATTTTATAACATCCATACACAAAAATATCTGAGCATGCACAATAGGTTCTGTATCTTCAATAGGCTTCTTGCCCTTCAACTCAGCTTACTTTTGTACATCAGCCTTGATTCTTTGCCTTTCAAAAAGCTTCTTCCGCCGATCTCCTGCTATCGCCCCTTTTCTCCTCGAAAACAAGGAGTCTCCACGCCTTTTCCATCAAGCCGCATGCACATGCTAATCCCGCCTCTTCCCTTCTTTTTTTCCTTTTTGCGCCCACCACCACTTTCTTCCCCTTCTACCCATTCCCATAACCGCACCCCTTTTTTTAAATTGCTTCTCAATGTATCTCCTTAGTTAATCACTCTAGATTAATTACTTCTAATATTAAATTAATTAAGTGATTAATTACTTATCATGTCCCCTCCACCCCCATTTGCTGACCTCACCCTCTGCGCATAAATATTCCCTCGGCTGGACATTTTTGAAGTGCAAATCGACTGCGTGCTCCAAACTCCACTTGTTGAGCGCCAAGTCTCGCCGGGCCCCGCCAGCGGCTATTCGATCACCTCGCCTCCCTCGTCTGCCCCACCACCGACTCGCCTCGTGCAATCGTTTTCGCCGTCGACCGCTGATGTACCACCTCTCTCCACGGTGGTCATCCTTCCACCACTTCCGCCTCCTCTACGGTCACCTGTTGTGCCGCCTTCGGTCATCTCGCCGCCTTCTCTACCAATTCTTACTTTGCTGGCCCCTGCCTTGTCGCCGCCTCCAGCCATCTCACCACCTCTTCTCCCGGCTCTTACTCCGCCGACTCCTGCTTTGTCGCTTCCACCAGCCTGATCGCCGCCTCTTCTACCGACTCGTGATCCGCTGACCCCGTCGAAGCCATTGCTTCCGCCGCCCGCCTTTCTGATTGTGCTACCGCTACTCGTTGACACCACCGCTGCCTCTACGCGCGATCAGGCAATATTCTGGTGGGAGATCAAGATGCTAGATGATTCGACCATCCACGTGGAGCTCAAGCTCGCGGGCAAGATCATTGTCAAGGACGGATGGAGTGTTACGAGTCCTCCGTCAGTTATCTTGTATTATGTTATTGTTATTATTTATATGTTGAGTCGAGACATTGTTTGAGTGTTTTTAATATTTGATGCATGCTGGTATTTATGGTTATGCCATCGGCACCTATATATATAGGGTTCCAGGGGTCATGTAACGATTATGCAAGAAAAAGTTATAAAGTTCTTTTCTCTTCCTCAAGCTCTTCTCTTCTCACCCATCCCTTCTTAGGTTTCAACCTCTCTCTCACCTCCTCCACCATTTCTAGGGTTAACAACCCTTGTATCCCGCTGCCATCTGACAATCCATCAAAGAGGCAGTAACAGATTGTCTCACATTTGGAGAGAAACTTTGAGAGGGAACAGGCTCTTAATTGGTTCTATAAATCGGTCGAACCTGTCCATCTCGGCAGGCCGCCAAGATCCCCCATCTATAATGGTTTAGTCAAACAACACTTTCCTTTTCCTTCTTAAGATCAGACAACGTCTTATCAAATACCTTGTAAATCCTTGACAAGCAGCTTCGGTTGGAACATGCGTTCTACATCTCATGGTTTGAGAATAATAAATCTTATTATGTATTTGATCAAACTTGTTTTGTGTTTATAGTATGCAGGAAATACAGGTACAATAACACATGGAATGTAAATAATCGAATGAGACAAAAAGATATATGTCGAGCTCTGAAATGGACCCTACCACAGGGCAGTAACTCTACCGACTGGCATTAGCAGACGTTATAATGGGACAATTGGAAAAAGACATTCATGTAAGGATTATACAAGAAAGAGTTATAAAGTTCTTTTCTCTTCCTCAAGCTCCTCTTCTCATCCCTCCCTTCTTGGGTTTCAACCTCTCTCTCACCTTCTCCACCATTTCTAGGGTTAACAACCCTTGTATCCCCCTGCCATCCGACAATCCATCAAAGAGACAGTAACAAGTTGTCGCACATTTGGAGAGAGGCTTTGAGAGGGAACCGACTCTTGGAAGCTAGGTGTGAGCATACCTTGTTAGTTTATCCTCACATCTTTCTTTTAATGATTTTTTTTCAATAATTGGTTCTATAAATTGGTCCAACCTGTCCATCTTGACAGGCCGCCAAGATCCCCCATCTATAATGGTTCAGTCAAACAACACTTTCTTTTTCCATCTTAAGATTAGACAACGCCCTATCAAATACCTCGTAAATCCTGGAAAAACAGCTTTGGTTGGAACATGCGTTCCACATCTCTTGGTTTGAGAATAACAAATCTGATTATGTATTTGATCAAACTTATTGTGTTTATAGTATGCAGGAAATACAGGTACAATAACATATGGAATGTGAATAATCAAATGAGACAAAAATATAGACGTCGAGCTCTGAAATGGACCCTACCGCAGGGCAGTAACTCTACCGGCTGACGTTAGCGGACGTTATAATGGGACAACTGAAAAAAGACATTCAAATGAAAACATTGACGGAAGCAACGAAGCAGATTTGTAAAGTGGCTAACGTGCGACGTTAATAGATAGTGTGGCGGTAACTGAAAGGCAAGACCGACATTAATCGGGATGATTGAGAAGTCAAATGGAGCATGCAATCCATCTGATGGAGGGAGCGTATACTACGCTAATACGGCGTGATAACCCTACTGCGACACGGTATTTGTTACCTAAAGAACAAAACACACTTACCATTTCTAGACGGCTGGCGCGCTAAACTCTTTCCATTATGGGTACTGCGCGGAGGTAACACCTACCGCTAGTACTAGCTCTCAGATCTATTTAAAGGTCGTCCCGCTCTTTCTTTCGTGTAAACGATTAAGCCACAACTTCGAACATATTTGTGTGGGGACTCTTCCTAGACATTCAGAACCAACCCTACATCACTCTTCATCATCAAAGGGCTTGAAGGAGGAGTTCATCAAGACTCATTCTGCACAAAGCACAAACGCGAGTACAACTCCAATCTCTCTCATGCCTTCGCCCTCTCCTACAGATCTCTCATAGGAAGTTGTTATTTGTTAGACATTGTATATGATAGATATAACATATACTTACCTCGGGTGTTGTGATCACTCTCTCATGTATATGTATATGTATATGTATACACGAGTGACAATGCACGGCGGGCCCCGTGACCCGCGCGGCAGTTCCCGGGCCCCGAAGGGCTTTGCCTGGGCCCCAAAGGGCTTCGCCCGGCCCCGACAATTCTTAATATTTTTTTATCATTATAAATTTTTTGTATTTTTTAAATTATTAATTTGTTTTATTTATAAAGTTTTAAAAAAAACCCAAAAAATAATATCTACATATATAGATATATATGCGCGTTTATGAGATTGTATGTGTTAAATAATATATATTATTAGTACATACAAAAAAGTGCTAATGGTCAAATGGATAAGACACTTGACTTCTAAGCCGAGGATTCCCGGTTCGAGTTCCCCCGAGCGTATATCTTTATTTTATTTTTTACTTTCTAAATTCAGTCTCACATCGTGTGTTTTAAGAGCTTCTTCGTGTTTAAATAAGAGCGTTGTTATGTGCAGATCAAATATGGCTATGTGCAGATCAAAAAAAGTACTTTTTTTTATTTTTCCTATTTGTTCTCAATGTTTAGGTGCAGCTTCTTTGACGAATTTACCCGTGAAGCATTAGGGTTTTTTCCCGCAGCTGCAAGGAGAAGAAGAGGCGCAACATCGCCCAAGAGGCGCAACTTCCGTCGCAGACGTAGCAGGGCCTCCACAACTTCGCCGACCGTTTCTTTGATTCTTTTGGATGGAAGAGACGCAACTACGTCCCGCAGCTGCAATAGGGCGTTATTGACCTCGTCAACGCCGACAAGGACAACTACCTCAACTACCACCGCCTCCTCATCGACCTCGTCAAGATCGGCGACGTTATCGCCTACGACAACACTCTCTGGAACAGCTTCGTGGCGTCGCCGACCGACGCGCCCATGCGCAAGTACATCCGCTACTACCGCGACTTTGTGCTCGAGCTCAACGAAGCCCTCACCGCCGACCACCGCATCAAGATCTGCCAGCTTCCCGTCGGTGATGGCGTCGCCCTCTGCCGCCGCATCAATTAATCGCTTCTACTTTAAAATGCATTTTCAGTGAATTTTTTTGCTGTTTTTTTGCATCCGGTGGGATTAACAGTGCATTTTTTGCGAGTTAACCCCGTTTTTTGCTGATTTTTGGATTGTCAGTACACTCAAATTTCCAGTTTCAGTGATTATTGGTTGTTATTTCTTCTCTTTGTAGCTTAATGGAGAACAAATCACATGATTTGGAATTATCCGTTGATGTAGTTTCTCCCCAAAAATCTTTAGATGAATGAATTTTTTTTATAATTGGTCTGCACCTAACATTTTTGTTTGCACTTAAATTTTTTGGGTTTGCACTTAACCGTGATTTGCACATAGCCAAAATAGGTTTGCACTTAACATTGCTCTTAAATAATAGGAGAGGAAAGCCTCATTTGAAATAAAGCAGGCTAGGTTGGTTAGAGTGTGCAGGCTGTATGAAAATCGGGCCTTGCTGGATAGATCGAGTTATATGCAGAGCCAGTCCCATCTGTTTGAATTTTTTTTAATTCTTTAGGGTAAAATGGTAATTTCCTATTGTAGGGTAGTAGCCTTGTTAAAATTATAGGTTTAGGACCCCCCACAACCCTAGGTGTAGGAGCCCTATGAAAAATAAATGGACGGTCCTGATTGATTGGATGGTATGTCAATGATCGAACGATTGAGATATTATGATATAACCAGATCGGACAGTTCAATGATCGAACGGTTATTTATCGGGAGCTCCCCTCGAAATTTGTGTAATTACAGCTTGCACCCCTCTAACTTTCTAAATTACAAAAACCTCCCCTATATGTTTACATTTAATAACATCCATGCACAAAAGCACCCCCCTGAAGTAAATCTTCAGGGGGTGTCTTTTTGTGCATGAATGTTATGAAATGTAAACATTGAGGGGAAGTAATTGTAATTTTGAAAGTTAGAGGGGTGCAAGTAGTAATTACGCAAACTTTGAGGGGAGGTCCCGGTAAATTACCGTATATATACCATATTGTTGTGATAACATGAGAAATTTATTCATTTTATCATGGTATTAGAGCTTTAGGGCGTCCGTTTGTTCTGCCCGCAAGCCAATCCCGCTCTGTCCGCTAGTCCAGCATTCGCTCGCGTTCACTCCGCCGGCTCCAATGCTCATCAACGATTGTTCGTTCAGTTGCCGGTTGCTCGTCCAGCGCTCGCCAACACTCGTTTGCTTCCGCCGATCCCGATCTCCCGCTTCCGTCGATCGCTATTTTCGCCGATCGTGATCCAGCTTCCGTCGATTGCTGCTTCTAATCGTTCTTTCTCACGATCCTGTTCCCGTCGCTAGTATCCCGATCGCTGCTTATGGGTCGACATCCTGCAACCGATAGTTGCTTTCAGCCGCAACATGTTCTTGCCTCGATCCGGCGTCGACATTGGTACCTTCCGCCTGAATCCTTACTGACGGCCTTGTTCTCCTCTTCCTACGACAGATCCCGCAGCCCCGACTTCCTCGGTTGTCCTTCTTCTGATCCTACAGCCCTGACCTCCTCGGTTGATTTCCTTGATGACATCCGGTGTTTTTCCTCCTCTGACACCTTCTGCAGCTCAGTCTGGTGCTTCTCGTTGCCTATCTCTCTATTGTCAATACAATCAGTGTCTTCGTCATGTCAAATCTGAGTGTCGCAAGTTTCAGAAGGTTCGGCAGTCTGGTCAGCAGCGTGCTCCCGGTGCACCTTCCGCTCATTTTTCAATTCTGATGCAGTCTCTCCGTATTTGAGCTTGCTCAGCTGATTGTCCAATAGTTATCCCAGTTTTCATTGCCTCTCTCCTCAGTCTCCGTCCTTCCACCTGATGCTTCAGCTTCCTCTGTCTCTCAGTCGGCTGCCTCCGCCCCTGCAGGTATCTCTCCCTTCGTATCTCTCCCTCCGACTGTTTGCTTGACTCTGGAGCCTCCTTTCACATGACATATGATGTCAGTCATCTCTTGTTCTATCAATCCGTCTCCTCTGACCTTAGTATCATGGTAGCAGATGTCGCCATTCAACTCATCACCAGTCGTGGCCTCCTTCACACCAGCCTTTTCCATGTTTCTGATGTTGCCTACATACTCAAGTTATCCATGAACCTTATATCCGCAAGTCAGCTCACATCTCACGGTTGTCTTGTTATTTTTGATGAGTTTACATATTGTGTGTAGGATCGTCTGACTGTGACACTCCTTGGAGCTGACCGTCATCGTAGTGGAGTGTATGTTCTTGACTGTCTCTATCTTCCATCCACTTCATCATCACCGACAGCTTCCACCCTTAGTCTTCCTTCAGTAGGCTTCTCCTAGTGGAATCATCGTCTTGGCCAACCCAGTGGTTCGCTTCTTGCGTCTCTCATTATTTATGGCTTTCTTGGTCGTGTTTTTGTTGATCGGTCTCACTCTTGTACGGGTTGTAAGCTTGATAAACAACTACAACTCCCCTATTTGTCTAGTGAGTCTAAGACTCAACGTCCTTTTGATTTAGTTCATTTTAATGTATGGGTCCCACACCTTTTATATCAAAGAGCGAACATTGGTGTTATTTCTCTTGTTGATGACTGATCTCGTTATTGTTGGGTCTACTTTAGGCATTCTCGTTCTGAATTTTTTCATATTTACGTTACTTTTTCTATTATGGTGCACACCTATGTATTTTTCGTTCTGACTCAGGGGGAGTACTTTTCTCATGCTTTTCGTGATCTGCTAGCTAACTACCCGCGTCACTCTTCTTCAGCTTGCCTGTCTTGGCGCTCACGCTCAAAATGGCACTGTTGAAAGGAAACATCACCACATTATTGAGATAGCCCGCACCCTCCTCATCTCCTCTCATGTTTCTCTTGAATTTTGGGCTGAGGCTGTTTCCACTATTGTCTACCTTATTAATCTGCAGCTTTCCACTTTCCTTCAGAGCCAGAGTTCTGGTGTGTGCATGTACTCTCAACCCCCACGTTACACTCATCTTCGTGTTTTTTTGTTGTTAGTGATATGTTCTACTCCCTCCACATAAGTGTACCAAGCTCTCTGCTCAGTCTGTTCCTTGTGCTTTTCTTGGATACAGTACATAGCACAATGACTATCAATGTTATGACCTTGTTGCACGTCAACTTCGCATCTCACGTGATGTCACCTTTGACTAGTCTCACCATTTCTTTGTGTTCTTTGTCCCCTTGACCTCGCACTCACCTGTTACTCCCTTTGACGTGCAGTTTTTCACCCTTCTCATTTCCCGTATCCTCTCCTCCAATATGTCCACCTCCTCTTCCTTTGCCGCAATCTACACCACTTCCAACCTCTCCAGTCTCACCTCCGACCTCTCCAGTCTCACCTCCTTACTTCTCCCCTTTGCCACCCACTTCTCCCTCCAACGAGCTCATTATCACCCTTCCATATCACTATATTTGTCGTCCCCTTTTTATTCCCTCGCCTTCAGTACCCCCAGACTTAGTACATGTCTCCTCCAACGAGTGTCATGTGGATGATCCTCCTGTGCGTTGTTATCCACTTCGTGAGAGACATCCTCCCAACCGCCTTAGCCTTGCTACACTACCGCTAGACTTGTCTGCCCTTCCTGTTACTGTCTATGGTACTCTGTAGCCGACTTCCTACTGTGAGTCTGTCGAGATACCTGAGTGGTAGACTGTCATGTCTGTTGAGTTGGAGGCACTCAAGCACATTTGTACCCGTGAGTTTGTCCCTCTTCCACCCGGTGCCGTGTCTATTACTTGCAAGTGGGTCTTCAAGGTCAAGACTAGCTCAGATGGTTCTGTGGAGAGGTACAAGGCTCGACTTATGACTTGTGGTTTTCAACAGAAGCATGGATGAGACTATGACAAGACCTTTACTTCAGTCGCCCACATGACTACGGTACGTACTCTTATTCCAGTTGCAGTTGTTCGCCACTGGTCTCTGTTCCAGCTCAACGTGAAGAATGTCTTTCTTCACGGCGACCTTCAGCGGGAGGTATACAAGCTTCTTCCTCCCGGTCTATCCTTTCCATCAGGCCTTGTCTACCACTTACGTCGAGCTCTTTACGAGCTCAAGCAGGCGCCCCACGCGTAGTTTGCATGTTTCAGCTCAACCATTACAGTTGTCGGTTTTCAGCCGATTTCACATGATCAAGCCATGTTTGTGCACTCCTCTCGTGGTCGGGCTCTTCTGTTACTTTATGTGGACGATATGGTTATTACCGGTCATGATCTTTCTCATGTGACCTTCGTCAAACATCATCTTTAGCAGCAGTTTCAGATGACAGATCTTGGACAGCTTTTTCTTGGTCCTTGAGGTCGCCTCAACAGACCGTGGTTTTCAGCTCTCTCAGCGGTGTTACACATCAGATCTCTTAGCTCGAGTTGCTCTCTCTGTCTCTCACACCGTGGACACCCCTATGGAGCTTCACCTTCAGTTACGTCTGGATGATGGGGTTCCACTTTCTGATCATACTCGTTGTTATCACTTTGTTGGGAGTCGCATCTACCTCACTATTACTTGGCCCTACATTGCCCATGATGTTCATGTGTTGAGCCAGTTTGTTGGTGCGCCTATCTTTATGCATTATGGTCATCTACTGCGGCTCCTGCGCTACCTCCGATTGATGATTTTACGTGGTCTCTTCTTTTCTAGTTATCTGCAGCTCTGTGCTTACTCAGATGCTACATGAGCCAGTGATCATGTTGATCGTCGATCTGTCACTGATTTCTGTCTGTTCTTGGGTTCTTCCCTTATTGCATGGAAGTCCAAGAAACAAGCCGTTGTTTCTCGTTCCAGCATTGAGGTTGAGCTTCGGGTAATGACTATTACCGCTGAGAATATTATTTGGCTCCGCTGTATTCTTGAGAACCTTGGCGTCTCTTCTCCAAATTCCACTCCACTATGGTAATACTGGTGTCATTCAGATTACTCTGAACCCGGTGAAGCACTCTCTTTCCAAGCATATCCGAGTAGATGCTTTCTTCTTACGTGAGCAGTATGGTCATGATACTTTTGCTCTTTACTTTGTTCCTTCTGAGTAGCAACTTGCAGATTTGATGACCAAGCCACAGACGCGGCACCAACATACCTATCTATTGTTCAAACTCTCAGTGTATAATCCTCCGTGAGTTTGAGGGGGGTGTTAAATATTGTATATGGTAGATATAACGTAAACTTATCTCGGGTATTGTGATCACTCTCTCATGTATATATATATGTATACTCTATTGTTGTGATAACATGAGAAATTGATTCATTCTATCATAATTTAAATAAATTTTATTTCTCTTATCTTGTATTTTCTCTTTTTCTTTTGGGAACTACTTTTGTGACGGTAGAAAAATTCGCCCGTGTTGGCGACTTGGTCATATGAGACTTAGGGAGGAAATTCGCCCGTGTGTTGGCGACTAGGCTCGTGTGTAACTCAGTTGGTGATGAGAGCTCTAGTAAAAGACTCTTATCTAGAAGGTCGGGTGTTCAATCTCGGGCCTCAACAACCTATCGTTTTCTGGTGATGAGGGCGAAGGGATGGTTGGGGTGTATGGGTTGCAACCCTGATGAAAGCCGCCTTGGTGAGATTTTAGGGTAGGCCCATGGTGGTGATGTCAGGGTGGCAGGTAGGTGTGACGTCTGTTCTGCATCATATGCAGCTCAGTTGGTGATGAGAACTCTGGTGAAATACTGTTATTTAGGAGGTTTACATAAAAGACAATATACTAATTAAAAATACATATAATAAAGGATAAACTTGGAGAGACAAAACTGAATCTTCTCTCACCATGTGGGTAGTCAAGTGCGTATATCATCATCCATCAACTAATTTAATTGCAAACACCGTTTTATAGTAAATAACTCTAATAGGAGATAACCAAATCAAATCATAAGCACCAGCGGTACATTACTTTTAGTTAATAATTTACAAATATATTTATCACTGATATTTAACAAAAAAATAAAGTACCTTTGTTCAAGTCCTTCTTCAATAATAACTTCTAATGCAGCAATGGCAACGGCACTTGCCAAAGGATTTCCACCAAATGTGCTGAAAAATTCAAAAATACCAAATTAACAAATCTTGATTCTTGAGTAACACCAAGCAGATGAATATTGATTTGCTGAGATTTCATTCAGATTACCAACTATTCATTTTTACAAATACTTAGATTTTCTTAAGCACGTTTCCTATCAAAAATGTCAAATTTACAAACCATTCCAAACATAATCTTCTTCAGGCAAGATGTAGAGTACCTGCCATGTTCTCCAGGTTTGATACAAAGCATGACATCCTTGTCAGAAAGCACAGCACTAACAGGTAAAACTCCAGCACCTAATGCTTTCCCTAAGATCTATAACAGATAAATATTGAGCTTAGATTGATAATATGAAATTATAGGTAAAAGCTGTATATATATGGCTTTAATGGTGGCTCAGAGATCGAAAATTGGCCCGATTCTGACTCGGATCGAACTCGTATAGAACCCAAACAATCCAAGCCCCGAGTCAAAATTCAGCTTGATTTTCCATTCAAGCCAACCTTGGATTTGATTAAGACGGCTCGAAATTAAATAAAAATAACAATATATATATAATGAATTGGTGTTTTCCTTGCTCAATTGGTAGTGATATGCTCGTTCTTGGAATGAATTGGCTATATTAAGACTTTGTCTCTCCTACTCTAATTATTTTGACTTTGTCAGGTTGAAAATCTCAATAGTGGCGATAAGAGTATATTAACTATACAACCATAGTCTGATGATTTAGTGCCTTTGAAGAAATACGCAGATGCATATACAGACATCACAGCCAAGATAGCTATCCTCAAAATAAAAATTAGGCAAGAGCAGTGGAGAGTAGTAGTGATTGTGAATGAAGTTATGAAAAACGCATGTAATGTTTGAGAGCGGTCATAAATGTTATTTTACAAAATGCAGATAAACCGCCGTCACTTGGGCCCAAAAAAGCTATCATGAAAGTTCAAAATGCAGGCAAACCACCATCAATGCACTTGCTACTACGGGTTCACATCGACGCCACTCAAATGCCACAGTTGTCCTAAATGGAGCCTAAATTAAACAACAAAAGGCTCACCACAAGATCAGGCCGGATGTTTTCCCAATCACAAGCAAGCATTCTTCCAGTGCGAGCTATACCAGTTTGAATTTCATCAGCAATCATCAAAATGTTGTGCTTGGAACAGAGATCCCTCACGGCCTTCAAATATCCATCAGGTGGAACTATGACCTAGACATGTATAGCATAAATTAGGCAAATGACAAAAAACCACCAGTGCCAACACAAAAAAATCCAGAAAAGTGTAAATTGTTTATCATTTAACTTTAACGAGACAGGGGAGTACGTGGAGAAAAGATATGCACATACATACATATATATCATACATATAAAGGGGTGAGCACAGCGCGGGTTGGTGTGGTATGGGCTCAAACCACAACCGCAAAACAAGGTTGCGGTTTTGGCCAGAGCAAAACCGCACCACACCGAAAGTATGCGGTGTGGCTTCAATGTGATGTGATTTTTTGCAGTGTAGCTATGATGCGGTGCTATTTTTTGCATGCTGATTATTGGATGACTTGAAGAAAAAAAACAAAGTAGAAACACAATTTTTTATAGTTTATTCTAAAAATAATGCAATAAAAAACATCTCATATATAGCATTATGATAAAATTATCATCTAACTAAATTTAAGCCAAGCATTAATTCAAGCTTTAGAATAATGAAGTTTTGCATAGAGAAGTCAAAGACAAAAGCTCATAAAACCATGCAACATATAGAAGAGTTATAAAATAGTACCTTTGGCTGTTATGCTGCATCTTTGCATTCAACTTCATATCAGTGTGGTGCAATAGTTTGATAACAATATTGCTATATATTTTAAGGGTAAAGTACTTGTGACACTCTTATATTGTATAGGAAAGACATTTGAACCCTTGTAAATTTCAAAAGGATTGTTGTAACCCCTAATTTTTCATAACCAGGACATTTGACCCCTACAAATTCTTTTAACATGGGGTCAAATGTCTCGGTTATGAAAATTTAGGGGTTACAACAGCCTTTTTAAAGTAAAAGGGGGTCAAATGTCTTTCATCTACAATATAGGGGTGCCACCATTACTTTACCCATATATATAAACCGCACCACACCGAAACTATGCGATGCGATTTTAAAATATGTGCAGTTTGCACGGTGTGGAGGGGTGTGCAGAAAAACCGAAAACCGCACCAAACTGGCAAACCACGCCACACCTCATTTCAAACTGCATTGCTCAGTTGGGGTGTGGTGTGGTTTGTTGTGTTTGCAAACCGGCAACCTTTTGGTGCGGTGCGATTATGTACTACTCAAAATCGTGCAAACCACACCTATTAAAATTATTTCAGGTATAATTTACAAAACCTCAGCTGTCACAAACCAAAGTCCAATACAAATTCCTGCATTGGCAAACCGATATTGGTCGCAACCCGGATTTTGGTCGCAAACCACAAAGGTGCAGGAGCAGTGGAGGACCAAGTCGCAAACCTCATTTTGGTCAAAAAATTATTTCAGGCATTATTTCTCAATCAGTCAAACATTAATTTAAGCCCTAGCCGACTGTTGTGAGTCTACCTCTCGCCTCACGGCCCTCTCCCAAATCACTACTGCTGACTGCCTCAGTCGACTGCCGCCGACTGCCCCAAACCGCCTCCGCCGACTGCCCCAAACCGCCTCCTCCGACTGCCTCTCGCTAAGTCATGCTCCGTCGATTGCCGATTCCAGCGAAGGTATGAACTTGTGATTGTTTTGTTTCTCTTTTTATTCCAACCATTGGTTAGGGCTTGTGTTTCTCGGTTTCTCCTCAGTCCATGGTCATGTTTAGGGCTTGTGCTCATTCAATATCTGTATAACTGTGCTTCTAGTTTTCTTCCAGCCAAGGTTTGGGCTTCTGATTTCTGAATTTGTGATTGCTATTTGCTGTGTTTCTCCTCAATTCTTACTACAGTGTTGAGTACTTGAGTGTTGAACTGTTGATTCAATAGATTTGTTTCTCTGTTTCTTCCAGGAAATGGCCCAGGGTTAAGGATTTTCCAATTCTCCTACCATATAAAATTTATAGTGGATATGCACATGATAGATTAGTGATTCATTCAGGTGTTAAACAACTTATAGTAGTAAATCTGTAATTGTAATGGTGGTTATTTTTACTGGTAGTGGTATAGCAATTAGCAAATTAGCAATTAGTTAATTTTTATAATTCCTATTTAATGGTGTGTTTGTGTAGATTACCATATTTTTGCATGACATCCAAAAAAACCAAAGGTAAAGAACCTCTTGTGGTGGAGGCAGACAAGAATACTCAAAATATAGGAAAAGATACTCTTTCTCTTGTGATTGATAATGATGAATCAAAACAAAGCTCGAAGGAAGCTAAAATCAGTGACTCTGATTGTAGTAAGGAAAAGGTTAAATCTGCAATGTGGGATTGGTTTATAAGATATAAAGATAACGATGGAAGGGATAAAGTGAAGTGCAAGCATAGCTCAAAGATATATGTTGTTGATCCTCGGAACGAAACAAATGCTTTAAGAGCACATATGTTAACCTTATGTCGCTTTTGGGTGAAAGATAATCAAAAAATGCCATCTTTCAGTTAGAGCACATATATTAAATTTGATGAACAACAATGTTGAGTTGTCTTAGCAAAAATAATCGTAGTTGACGAGTTGCCCTTCAAATATGTAGAAAATGAAGGCTTTAAAAATTATTCTAATCAGTTAGACCCCAAGTTCAAGGTGACATCTCGGATGACTATTTCCAACTATTGCATTAATCTTTACACTTTCGAGAGAAAAAAAACTAAAGAAATAGAAGCGTTAGAAAAGAATATGTCTAATGACAAATTGACGCAGCGCGAATCTATAGGCGGCGGGAAATCTGTGGCCTAACCCTACATGCTATGCAAAGCCCGACGGATTAAGCCACAGTTAGATAATAATTAAAACATCTCACGCAGATAAATTCAAAACAAGACAAATATCTTATTTGGGCAAAACAATTTTAGGCTTTCCTCCGCATGGAGGGCCAAAGTAAGGGCGTACGGCGAATTAAACCCTGCAAATCACAATAATAATCTAGGACAAAATTTTACGATAATATTTCTCCAAGCAAATATAAAATGTCCAACCCAATAAATAAATGTTGAAAATGAAAAACCAATACAACAAAATCTCACAAAATAGTGGGTTGACAAAGACACTGAAGAATCCGGAGCCGGAGATGCGTGCACGGCGATCGAGTGTGGAGCCGGTGGCGTGGACAAAGCGCCAGTAGCTGTCCTCGGCGGTAAATGGTGGAATCAGACTGAAAATTGGTAGATCCGGCCCGTAGGTAGAGATCCGGGCGGGGGAGGGTAGATCTGACAATATGAGATCGGGTCCGGGCTGAAAAATTCCAGATCTGAGCTGATCCGGAAGGGTAAAGGCTAACAAAGGTGGATTCACGAGAAGAGGGCCTTGGGGAGAGGGAATAGGCGGCTGGAAGTTAGAGAGGCTGATGGGAGATGAGGGAGAGGTGGGGGGGTGGCGGCGGGGCTACAGGGGTTGGACGGTGGCTGTGGTTGGATCGCCGGCCTGGAGCATAGCTGCTGGAGGTGGATCGGGAGGGAGGAAATCCGGGGGGAGGAGCTGCTGGAGGCGGCTGAAGGAGGCGGTGGTAAGGGCAAGGAGAAAAAATTATATAAAATGAATAGGAAATTTCATTTTTTTGAATAGTGAATTTCAAAGAAGAGAGGAATTCTAGACAGCCAACAGTGGGTTGTTTCGGCGGTTGTTGGAGAAGGTTAGGGAGAGGGAAAAGAGGCTTAGAGTTAGGGGTTACCTTGGGGAGAAAGATAGGCACCTAGGAGTCATCACCTAGGGTTCCACGGAGCCGGCACCATGGCTTGATCGCTGGAATCCGGGATTTCTCTTCACCAAATTCTACAATGATCTAAATCAGTCCACTACAAGTCTATTTATAATAAAACAAAGGCTAGGGCATCCCACCTTCGACGACTATGATTGGCCGGAGGTGGGGTCATTCAATATACACTAAAATAAGCCAAAAATAATGAAGTAATATATCAAATCGATTCGCAACGCGAATCCGGACACATCTGCGGAGTCCGATCATCGATCCGGGCATGTCATATATGGAAAGTCACCAATCAACCCTGAACGGCCACAAAACTCATCCTCCACTGCAAGTCCCCATCTCTTCTCCGCATCACTCTCCCCGGCTTGAAAGAATTCATCTTCTGATGAATAGGGATCAAATTCTCTCGATGTATGTCAGGTAAGACTCGAAGAGGTCCATTAGAGGTCGTCCAAGTGTCGTCGATGGAAGAATCTCCTCGCCAATCAACTCTTCCTGACTGAAAAACTGTCATTTCTGGTGAATAGAGACGGTCGTACTGAAGTCAAAGTCTAGGGGCGAGTCGATCGAGCTCTGCTGCAAGTACCCGGGTGTCACCAACGTCTGTAGTAAGAATGCACTGGCGGAGTCGGGTCTCCATGATGCTCTTAACGCTCAACTCACGAGTGGTGGATCCCGGTGCGATCGGCGGCGCCGTAGGCAGAACCAAAGAAAACGAGTCCCCGGGTGGGTGGGTGTCAGAAGTGGGTGAGTGGTGGCGGCCATCAGACGTGGGTACGCTATGAGGGTGGTAAGACAACAGGAGTGGAGGTGTGGGCGGTTGGAAGTCTCCACTGCTTGGGTCCACATACTGGCGAGACTCGTAGTACAACGTCATATCTTCAACACTAAGTACCAGGTGGATACCCATACTTGCAGGGATATCAAGATCGTAGGTGTTTGCTTTGATCCGTCTAATGATTATATAAGGATCCATTCGCCTAACGCTCAAGCTTTTAACAAGCCTCGCATGGAGCCTCACAACGCAAATTCTCACCATCACCTACTCGCCTTCATGAAGCACCTGCTCCTGCCAATGAACATCCGCATGTGATTTATAAAATTTATTATCATTATCGATTTCCCGTCGGACTGACTCAAGTGACACATGCAAATGAGGAATACATAAATCAACCAACTCATGCAGATAATGCAAATGACGGACGAATGACTCAATAAACGCATGCAGATAATACAAACGATGCGAATAAAACACGACATACACAACATGCTCTCTATGGGAAAATCTAATAATGACCTGAAAATCTAACAAAGGAGGTGGCCTATCAAAAGGCTCTCTGGGTGGAGTGTAAAAAAACTCATCCCGTATGAGACGAGTGCTCAGATGACCGTGAGAGACAACAATACTCAGATACGAGCTCGTAAAGAGCTAAATGTCTCTCGGGAAACGTAGCACATCAGGGGGTTCACCAGGAGGTGTGTAAGAAAAGTCATCACGAATGTGACGACCACCTAAATGAAAATCGTAAACACCAACTAAAAGACATAACTCTCGAGTGTGGTGCGTGCCCCTGAAAAGAAAGAACTCGTCTGGTGGGTCAGCAGGTGGTCCCTCCCAAAACTCAGCGAGAGTGTCATGTGTTAGCAAGTGATGCCCTAAATATTGGATACTCCTCATAATATCCATCCTCTTGGGCAAAGTCAGGGATGATAATGGAAGAGGCGTCTATAAATCGCTCATACATGCAGGGTCCACCTAAATCTCATCCTCACCAGGATGTGGTGGATCATCCAGAGGCTCAACAGGGGGCTCGTCATAGAACTCGTCAACGGAGTCATGATCCTCAAGATGAGTACCATCGCGCGGGGTAGTGTCCCCGTGAATGGGTGACATAATCACTAAGAGATCAACATCAGACTCTGGGCCCTCGGTCGTGATGTAACTCAGGTAAATGACAATGAGAGAGCGACATAGACCTTCACTCAAGAATGGATCTGTCGACGCGGTGTCAAGACATGAGCCTAGTGTAGGGGTGTTAATCAACCCAGGACATGTCAAAAATGGAGGTGTGAGTGAGGGACACAGTACTATATACTCAATAGGTCGCTTTGGCTCACTCTCAGTCGGGGTCACTAGAGGAGCGTCAGAAACAAAAGATAGGTCACTCGCTGGGCAAAGCAAGTATATAAGACACAGTACTATATACTCAATAGGTCGCTCTGCCTCCTGTTGGTTCTCTTTGTGTCTCTCATGAGCATTAGACTCCTCAGATTACTACTATTCGTTGGATTGAACCAATTATCTTCTGTGGGCTCGTTCTGTTACTTTGGCCCTCAAGAGTCGTCGTTTGTTTGGCTACCTCAGTGGTACTACTCGAGCGCCTCTGGCTACCTCTCCAGATTGGCCACAATGGGACTCCGAGAACTCTTTGGTTATGTCTTGGCTGACCAACTCCATGCAGGATTCTATTGCACGCAACTATCTCTTTATGGACACTGTTACCAACATTTGGAAGCGTGTCGAATTACCTATTCCTATCGGGGCAATGCGTCTCAGATCTTTCAACTGCGGCGACGAATCTTCAATTTACGCCAATGGGATCGTCCTCCCGCTACCTACTACTTGGAGTTTACCGAGCTTTATCAAGAGTATGATCATTTTGATTCGCTTACTCTCATCTCCCCTGAAAATGAGGTGTTGGTCCATGTACAGGAGGAATGCAACCGGATCTTTGAGTTTCTTCATGGTCTCCATTGTGACCTTGATCCCATCAGTGTTCAATTTTTTGGTCGCTCCTCTATCGTCCTTACCTGAGGTGTACAGTTTGGTTCAGCAAGAATATGTTCAACGGTAAATTCGTCTACCTGACACTGTTGTTGAGGACTCTGCTCTTGTCGCTCGGTTCAATCTCGTGGACCGCTCTTTCCGTGACACTAGGGTCAGGTCTATGGACAAGGATCATTTGACGTGTGATTATTAAGGAAAAGCCCGTCATAGTCAGGACACTTGCTTTAAGCTTCATGGATTTCCTTCTCCTCGCGCGGGTCCTGCTCCTCATGGAGGTCATGGCGCTAGTCGCAGTTCGGGTCGACCTTCTCCGCCTCGCTCGTCTCATCTCTCTGATGTTGTTGATGATCCTGCCCCTTATGGAGGTCTCGCTACCTCTGAGATTCCTTCTGCTCTTTCTGTTGAGGAGATTCTCGCATTTTGCCTGTCTTTCAGTACCTGAAGACGGGGACGGTGATTGGCTCTGGTAAACTACGGGATGGCCTCTACCTGTTTGACCCCTCCTGCTCGATCTCTGCTCTGAAGGATCTTTCTGCTGCTCAGATCTCTATGGGCTCATAGTACTGCCGCTTAGGCCATCCTTCTCTATAAAATATGCATCTGTTATTTCTGAATATGTCCAATGTATCTTTGAAATTTTTTACATGTGATGTGTGTGCTCTCGCTAAATATCATCGTGTTTCTCTTATGTGTCTACTCCTAGTGCTTCTTCTTTTGTTATGATTCATACTAATGTTTGGGATCCATGCCCCATTGCCTCTATTTCTGATTTTCACTGGTTTGTTACATTTATTGATTGTTTTTCTCGTTGTACGTGGGTCTACTTGATGAAAGACAAAAATGATGTTTTTTCATTACTTCAACGTTTTCACAAAATGGTGGCTACTCAAATTAATGCTACCATCAAGGTTTTGCGCAGTGATAATGGTCGGGAGTACATCGACTCCTCCTTTGAGCAGTATCTTAGTGATCCGGGCATTCTACAGCAGACCTCTTGTGTCTATACCCCAGTTCAGAATGGGGTCGTCGAGCGCAAAAATCGCAATCTTTTAGTGGTAGCTCGCTGCCTCCTCCTAAAGATGCACTTTCCTAAGTATTTTTGGGGTGATGCAATTCTCACGACGGCACACCTCATTAATCGCTTACCGACTCGCGCTCTTAGCAACAAATCTCCTCTTCAAGCCCTCTCCGTCTCTCCTTCAACTCATCTTTCTCGGATCTTTGGATGTGTGTATTTTGTGCATGTGCACCCTTCATCCAAACTTGATCCTTGTACCCTCAAGTGTATCTTTATTGGGTATTCTCCTACACAGAAAGGATATAAGTGTTTCCATCCAGCTTCCAGAAAGATCTTCATTACTATGAATGTTACATTTTGGGATTCTGAATCCTACTACGAGCCTTCACTTCAGCGGGAGTCCTCACTTCAGGGAGAGTCTCATCCAATGGAAGTGAGCTCTCTTCTTCTTCCCATTCCTCCTACCGTGGTTATTCCCGCTCTTGTACCTCCTCCTGTCATCACTCATGTGCCTCCTTCTGTGCCTCCTCATGTGGTTGTTCCTCCTTTACAGGTGTATACTCGGCGAAAAAGGGCTCCAGATACACCGGCATTCCCCAGGCTACCCGCTCCAATATTAGACCCGTCTTTGGGCTCTCAAGGTACCTCTACCCAACATCCGATGTCCCACTTTGTGTCCTACAGCTCATTATCTCCTCAAATTGGCATGATGTTACTGCTCACCCACAGTGGCAAGATGCCATGCGTGAGGAGATGCTGGCCCTGGAAAAGAATTGCACTTGGGATTTGGTCCCCTTTCCACCGGGCAAGACTGTGGTTGGATGTAAATGGGTGTTCTCCATCAAGCAGAACTCTGAAGGTGTTGTTGAGCGAAACAAGGCTCAGTTGGTAGTTAGGGGCTACACCCAGACTATGGGAATTGACTACTAAGAAACCTTTGCCCCTGTGACGAAGATGAATTCTATAAGAGTTTATTCTCATGTGTTGTCTGCAAAGGGTGGCCTCTGACTCAGTTGGATGTGAAAAATGTGTTCCTCAACAGGGACCTGAAAGAAGAGTTCTACACGTTGTTACCGTCTGGTATTACTCTGGCAGGATCTGGGGGAAAGGTATGCAGGTTGAAGAAAGCCTTATATGACCTAAAACAATCTCCTCGGGCCTAGTTTGGGAGATTTCATAAGGCTATGGTTGCATTTGGCTACTCCCAGAGCAATGTTGATCACACTTTATTTGTAAGGCACAAACATGGGAAGCTCACGACTCTCATTATTTATGTGGATGATATCATTATCACGGGTGATGATACCGAAGAAATTCAGTCTTTAAAACAAAAATTGGCAAAGGAATTTGAAGTAAAAGACCTAGGAAATCTCAGATATTTCCTAGGAATTGAGGTCTGTCGATCGAAGCATGGTATATTCATATCTCAGAGAAAGTATATCTTTGACTTGCTTCAGTCGTGTAGGTTGAGTGGGTGCAGACCTGCTGACACCCCAATTGAAGCCAACCACAGATTGGGTAGAGATGATGGGGAAGTGGTTGCGGATATCGCTGGATTTCAAAGACAAGTCGGCTGTCTAATCTACTTATCTCACACTCGTCTGGATATTTCATATACGGTGGGTGTCATCGGTCAGTTCATGCATGCACCTAAAGCACATCATGTAGAAGCTGTCTATTGTATTCTTCGGTATCTAAAGTCCTTTCCTAGAAGGGGTATCCTATTCTACCTTAGAAAATAATTGACTATTGAAGTCTATACTGATGCTGATTGGGCCGGTTTAGTTGATGACAGGAGGTCCATCTCTGGTTATTGTTCTTTAGTTTGCAGTAATTTGGTAACGTGGAGGAGTAAAAAATAACATGTGGTTGCTAGGTCAAGTGCAGAGGCAGAATTTAGAGCTATGACTCATGGGATTTGCGAAGGAATGTGAATTAAATCCTTGTTGAATGATCTTGGCATGGGAAATAAAGACCCTATAAGACGCTACTGCGATAGCAAAGCCGTCATTAACATAGCTCACAATCCAGTCCAACATGACCGCACAAAGCATGTTGAGGTAGATTGCCAATTCATCAAAGAGAAAATAAAAAGAGGAGTTGTGAGCACACCATTTCTTCCTTCAAATCAACAGCTTGTGGATGCTCTCACCAAGGGTTTAAGTTAGATTGTGTTCGAAAAGATTATGTGCAAGTTGGGCATGCAAAATCGCACACGCCCAACTTGAGGGGGAGTGTTAGAATTACTTTTATTTTTTTTCTTATTTTTCCCTTATTGTATTCCTATATTGGAGGGGAACCCCGCTTTAATGATTATTATTCGACTTCCCTCTTTGTTAACACAAGTATATATATGCAAGTGTGTGTGTGTGTGTGTGTCTTATATATCTTATATATAAATAGAAATACATAGGTGACCACCCATGGTCCTTAAGATCACGGATGGAATATTTATTTATATTTATACGAGTGGCAGTGCATGGGGAGCTCCCCGTGCCCCGCGCGAAAGTACTCGAGCAGCGGTCGCGGGCTTCGATCGCCGTCATCGGGCTTCGGCTGCCCCCGACGGGCTTCGGCCTCCCCCGGCGAGCTTCGCCACGGTAATTTTTTTTAATTACCTAAAATGTAAAAATAGGGGAAAATGGGGAGGGGGGATAGAGGTAGGGGAATATTCCTTTTTTTAAGTTAAATACATGATATAGCAATTAACACAAAGACAACATGGCTTTATTGTTTTGTATTAATCTTTTTTTTATTTTTTAGGGAATGCCATAGAAAAAGAAAGTCACCCTTTTCACGAGCATTCTATGTCATCTTTACCGCTTATTTTAAAAAAAAAACAAAAAAACCTCCCCAAATTTTTAGTCCCACCTCGTAGGAATCAATTTTTTCGGTGTTTAAATAATATCACGCGGTAATGTACTTTGAAAATGAATTTGGACCGTTACACGCCATTTGTAATGGCAGTTGCGTTATTATTCTCTTAGAGAGGTAAGTTTATGGGTTTTTTCAGCATCAGAAGGGTAATTTTATATTGTAGAGTATGAGTCCAATTAAAATTATAGGTTTAGGACCCCCTACTATCCTGGGTGTAGGAGCCCTATAAAAAATTAGACTGACAGTCTTAATTGATTTGATGGTATGTCAGTGATCGAGCGACTGAGATATTATGATCTAACCAGATCGGACAGTCCAGATTGATTGGATGGTATGTTAGGGTTACACGGTATGGCATGAAAGTATTTCTTTATATATAGTAAAGATTTATTTTTGTAATGCTCGCCACATGTATTTAAATAGCATGAATTTTATTAGATCAATAAGATTAACATCAATGGGAACAGATTCATAATTCATTTGATGGTCCTATTTGAGGACCACGACCAACCCAAAGTCTTTTTCATTTGATGGTCCTATATGGGAACTTGTAGGAGGTGAGATGAGTTGCTTGTGAAGTGAGAATGTAGAAGACAAGTAGGGATGGAGGGAAAGGTGAATGAATTTGACTCATTGTGTTATTTTAGAAGTCCCAAGCAAAGTTAATGCAGTATAATCCGTATTGGATGATCATTCAATCAAATGGACCTAAGTTCTCATAGATCAATCAAAAGTTGAGCCGGTTTAAGGTCTTCACATAACATTCTTTTAAATCTGGCCGAATTAATTACTTTCAATATCTAAATGTAATAAAAATAAGAACAATCTCATCCCTATTTTAGCTCCAAATTATGTGCGTGAAATACTTCTTTAGAACACATTTCTTTCTCCATCAATAAGTTAAGCCTTGAACTCTGCTAAACTTCATTAAGACCACATTAGTTGTACCAATTTCTCTAGGAAAATCAATATAACTTCCTATAGTGCTCATTGTTATGGAAAAAGACCACCTTTTTTAGTTCAGGTGAAGTTGCCCTCAAGTATTATGTCTATTATAAACAAGCACACTTAAAATTATAATGATTGGTTAAAATTACGAATATTTTGAACAGTCTTTGACAAAATCATTTCATCAATATTTTATATAATGCCCAATTCGAGGAGTATTTCCAATTAGCATGCCAACCATCTACATACAGTTACCCTTTTGGGGCATGTTTTTGTCTTTGGATGAGTGTGTTATGGGCCTCGAACACCAGGCCTAGTTAATTACTGTTATTCTTATTGTTATCTTTATTGATTTGAGGTTAGGTGCTATCATTGTTATTTGTCTTTTTGTATGTTGTAAGCCTATATAAAGGCATGTGTCTGTTTGTATGTTGGCATCAATGAAAACAAGTCTAATTCCTCAAACCCTAAAAAGATTTTGGTAGCTCTCTCCACCCGAGCTGCCAAGCCCCACTTAGGCAGCCGTGGTTCCGGCTCCACAGTATCACCTCTGCCTCCGGCCACCACTCTGACGAGCACATAACAGAGTATGATCAGTTTAACAAAGCAAAGTGCTTTTGGGTTAGCTTCACCCAACCATTTCAAGGGAAATGCAAGGGTTTCATCAGGTAATTTAACTCCTATTATCATGAAACAGTCACCCTGGACTCGATTATATATATATGGTTAATTACCGGGACCTCCCATCAAAGTTTGTATAATTACAGCTTGCACCCCTCAAACTTTTGAAATTGCAATTACCCCCTTCAATGTTTACATTTCATAGCATTCATGCACAAAAAGATCCCCTGTTATGAAATGTAAAACATTGAGGGGAGGTTTTTGTAATTTTGAAAGTTAGAGGGGTGAAAGTTGTAATCACGCAAACTACGAGGGAAGTTCCCAGTAAATAACCCTCTATATATACATATACATATACATATATATATAATCTCATTCTCACATGCAAAATAATTTTCAAGAAATGTATTAGAGGTGAGATATTCACCAAGAGAAATTGAGTTAATCAATCTTAAATCAGTGTTAACTCCTAATAACTCTTTCAAGCATAAAATCAAAATTGAATAAGAAACTTCGTTTAAGCAAATGGCATACATACACCAGCTTCTCCTTGAATGGGTTCAAATAAAAATCCGCATATCCAATCACCGTGTTCTGAAAATCAAACAAATAGTAGTATCACAGATAGCTACATATATATATATATATATATATATATATATATATATATATATATATATATATATATATATATATATATATATATTGGGGGATCTATCTTTCAAAATTACTGAAACATACCCTCTTAAGTTTACACTCTTAGCAAATATGCACCCAAAAAAACCATGGAGGGTATTCGAAGATTTTTTGGGGGAACATATATCTTAACAATGTTATCTTAGAGGGGAGATTTTGGTAATTTTGAAAGATAGAAAGGAGTTTTGGTAATTTTGAAAGATAGAAAAGAGTTTTGGTAATTTTGAAAGATAGAGTGGAGGTCTCTATAATAATGCAGAGTTAGAGGGGAGATTTTCATCAAACCTTTAAAAATTTTCTCCAAAGCATTGGCATCACCAAAATTAACCTTAAGCTGACCAGGAACCATGGGACCAAAAGCCTCGAGTTGCATCATTGTCGCAGCTCATTGATATTGCGCCCAATGTCCGTCCATGAAAACATCCACAACACGAAACTATGATAGCCTGCATGAGTAGAACAAAATCAAATTGAAAATTTTAAATTATCTCTGCACCATCTGATGATACTATGCGGTGAGAAGATTAAACAAAGTTTAATTGTAGCTGATATAATTTAATGATAGAACCTCCTTTCCAAAATTTAAAATAAAATAACTCATAATTAACTTCACAACATTACAATCATTAGAGATAACCTTTTCAGTTTAAGAATTTCCCATCCTCATACGAAGAAATATGGTAAACACATTAGCAGATAGCAGTCTCACATAAACAACAAGGATATCAATTAAGCATCAATTGACAAAAAATTTGAGTTAACATCCATTGAATAAGAGTGCATCAATTAGGTCTCGAACCAGAAAGGAGATCTAGACATTTGATCCAATTAGGTAGATCAAAAGAATTAACAGTGAATATTAAGATTGTAAGAAGTAAAATCTAAAAGAAGGAAACACCATTTTGAAAAATTATTTGATGATATTTTCAATGAAGGAATTTCCATTAATTTTTTTAATATAATTATGAAAAATACTATAAATTTAGTTGGAAAAGCAAAATTCAATTAATTTTGAAGATGATGCATGAAGGTAACGTTTTAGGTCACATTAGATGTCAAGGGATATGTGAAGACTTACGGGAGGTGATGAAAACTTGATAATCAATCTTGTAAATAAATAATTCAGGTGAATGTAAATGATTGCAAAACAAACATTTGGGTAGATATATTTAAGAATAAAAGAGATGCTTAAGATTAAGATAATTACAGGAGAAAAAATACTCTAAAGAATGCTACAACAATATTAACACGATGGAATATAAAAACAATGTCAAAATCAAAGTAAATTACTTTATGCTGAGAAAAACTATTACTTGGCAAATATTTTGTTATGCCAATTAATGAATGAAGAAGTATACAAAGCAATCGAAGTATTTTCATATAATTTGTATTTAACATGAAAAAGCATAAAATCCAACACCATAAAAATTGATTTGCAGGGCATTAAGAAATAAATTAGCATCAGAGATGTATGAAAGGCATGTTAGATGGATCTATGATGTAAAAGAATTATTATATAAATTAAGATAACTTCTAAAGTTAATGAATAGTCAGAATGAACAGGTACCTCAAGGATGCTATGAGAAGAAAATATCATAAAGACTTGACAAATTGCATAAAACATATAAACTAACGATGATCTGTCAAAAAAAATGAACGATCCGCCATTTGTTATGGCTCAAGGATTCTAGCTCCAAGATTTGGGTTGTTCGGCTAAGTGTCGAAGCAAGACATAATAACTCACTAAATTCATCTTTTGACTGGCTCTGAGGGAAGTGGTTGCGTGAAAGAGATCCATCACCATGTAAAGTCTACCTACTGATTGTCATTTACCTCAAAGACATGGTAATATGTGCCTAATTGACCTTAAAGCCTCCCAATGTCTGTAACCACGCAACTCTTAGAATTACAAAGATGACACCAAACTACCTAGCCCAAAGGGGTAGACATGACCACTATCTGACATGAACTTGCTTGGAGCTGGAAGTTGCCGAATAGGCAGCCCATAGGATTGTGATGACCGTCTCCCGAGTAAACAGTGAAGCCCGGTAAGAGAATCATAGGGAGGTACAAGAGTGCCACACTCTTGTGAGAGTAAATTTTGGATAGCTCTGGTATCAATCATAATGAGAATCCGTGAATCGTGGAGTTTCTTGCTGATTTGCTGCAGAGATTCGTGGTTCATGGTCTTAATATTCCATACACCGAAAAACATAGAAGATCCATGTAATGCAGAGTCCTTTTATGAATCGGTGGAGATGCCCACATCCACTTGTAATGTTTCAAAGCTTATCAAGGTGACTTCCTCGTCAGGTCTCTCATTGTCATTAAGTTTGCTTGCATCGAAGCATAGTCTGTCACTTTGCAAGTCATTATAATCAGGGTTGGAGAGCCTGTGTGTCGGTGGTGAGCGTAGTGGGGGGATTTTTTTAACTAGGCGGTCAGTGTAGCTGAGCTTGACCAAAAATTTGCTTCGGCCAAACAAGCAATCTCCATTGCACAGGTAATGGATTCTGGACGGTAGGTGTGGAGGTGAAAGTGCATATATGGGAGACACCCTGCATAAAAAGCCTAAATAATGGTTGGGAGGAAGTCAGGACATGTAGGTGACTGAGCTTGATGAAATCATCGTTCTATTTTGCAAACCGGATTAACAGACTCCATAAAGACACTCCATCACAGTCCTTGAGTAGTAGTGATCATATCTCTTGATGAGGACATGCTTCGGGAATGGCCAAGTGAGACCGGGTTTCATTTGGCGAATCCATCAGACCAGTGAAGGGCGAATCCTTTCATGTCTAAGACAGTGATCATAAGGTTTTGTCTCTGGGGTTCATATATGTTGAAGAATTGCTCCACTTTAGCAATCCAGTCCACAGAGTTAGACCCATTGAAGTAGGATGCCTCCAGGAAGCAGGGACATACGCCAATGCATTGACCGTGGATGGGATCACCAGAGGCATCTTGAGTGAAAGTTTGAAGAAGGATGGTTCAGCAACAAAGATAGGTAAATTGAGACATGGTTGTGTGACAATTGCTTCATAAGAGCCTTGATATATTGCAATGTGCAGCTTGCGTTGAATCCATCATCTCATTGTGAGCATCTAACCGACGAGTTATGGCTTTCTTCATAGTATCATCGTGTGAAGTATTATGGTTCTTGTGTGTAGCATGCATCGCAGACTAGATGGGTGGAAGAATCTAAATTGAAGCACCGCCGACCATACACGGGAAATAGGTGTGGACGGGTAACGAATTCAAAGAGCAATGTCCTAGTCTATGAAGGAATTTCTACTGCCCTAGCTTGCGGTTGATGATCTTGCAGTCTTTAGCGAGTGCATTAGGAGTTGGTACTTGGCAATGAAGAAGTGTTGTTGGAGGAGGTGAGTTGAACCAATGATACCTCTAGGGTATCCAAGCTAGCTGGCGGTTGGGATTGGAGATTGTTAGAAAAAGAATATGTAAAGGCCTATATAATGGCCCATCGTAGGTCTTCTTTCTCTTTATGTAATAGTCCCACATCTTGAAAAAGGGACTCTTCTCTCTCTTCTCTCCCTATATATGTACTCATACTCACAAGAAGGATATACAAAGTTTACAATTTTCCCAAGTGTTCGTGCACTTTTCTACAAGGTATCAAAGCGACTCGATCCCTATGGGCGGTCTCTGATTTTATAACTGCCACCCCCCTTCGCGGCCTCTTCTCAATCCGCACTCAGTGCTTGACATTTAACTTTGTTGAGTGGGTGCATTCTGTCCGTCGGGTACTTCAATCAAAGGGACTTCTGCATCATCTAAATAAGGATACTCCTTATGCACCTACTGATAACTGGCTACATGACGATGGTCGTGTTCAGACTTAGCTTTTCAACTCACTTGATGGCGAACCTTACCGCATGGTCATGTATCACGAGACGGCCAAGGCGATGTGGGATGAGTTCATTCTCTGTACTCTGGCACGGATAGTCTCCAACACTTGCACGACATCATCACTGATCTTCAGTCCCTTGACTCAGGCAATGCTGCTGACTTAACCTCCTTTATTGCTCGGTCTAAGACGCTGGTTGAGGCCTGGATTCAGTATCATCCCCTGACTACGGATCTAGCTGCCCAGTGCGCTCAAAAAAAGGTGTTGGTGTTGTCATGATGATGACTCGTGTTACACCTCATCTTCATAGTATTCGGGTTCAGATCCCTTCATCTGCTACTATTCCCTCATTCTCTGATGTGTGCTCCATGTTATTAAAGGTTTCACCGCCTCCTAATGTTATCGGTCCTCTGTGAAATCCAGATATCAGGTATGTGGTTACCCTTAGTTTACTTTTTAAACTTCTGTTGTAAGTCTTAATTTGCTTAGTATAGATTTTATTACCTGCTGCTACTAGTTTTAATACTGTTTCCTAGTTTTCTTTATATCGCTGACCCGGCCGGACGGCTGATTTCTGAAATACTGGGAAGGGGTGTTACATGCTCCATGTTGTTAAAGGTTTCACCGCCTCCTGATGTTATCGGTCCTCCTTCACTGGCTCTTTCCAGCAATCTTCTGCACCATTACTCCATCTCCCTCCCCCTACCCGTGGGGGGCGTACAGGCTCTCGGGGGAGGGGTCGGGGTGGTCGGCCGAGTTCTAAGTGTTCTTTTTGTGGTAAGGATGGACATCTTGAGGCGACCTGCTATCGCAAACATGGTCTCCCTCCTCGTCCAATTGCTTTTGTTGCTGCTCTCAACCCTTCTGCCACTCGTGCTGATCTTGATGAAGTCTGCCTCTAACTCCAACAACTTCAAGGGTTGCTCCATAACTCACCTGCCTTCATTGCCTCTGTCTCTCATGAAGGTATCGTTTGTCTCTCCACTAGTCTGCATTGGATAGTGGATTCAGGTGCTACTCACCATATCACCTCCTTGAAATCACCCCAATACTTGGATTATCCACATCCAAAGTTTATCATCATAGTCAATGACAACACCGCTCCTGTCTCCGGCTCTGCTAATATACCTCTCAATCTCTCCATGTCCCGAGCTATCCATTTAATTTACTTTTTGTTAGTCGTCTTACTACTGATTTGGATTGCTCTATCACATTCACCTCTTCTTCTTTTCTTATGCAGGACCGACGGAGGCAGAGTATCATTGGTAAAGGACGACTGCACAACGGGCTCTACCTTCTTGATGTCTCCCATACCGTTCTCTCCTTTGTCTCCTCTGTTGACTGGCATCGGCGTCTTGGGCATGCTCCTCTTCCGGTCCTCAAGAAGGCTCTTCCGGATGTTCCTCTTCCTGCTTTTACATGTGATTCTTATATTTTGGGAAAACAACATCGTTCATATTTTCCTCCTCACTATACCTAGAGTTATTCTCCTTTTATGTTAGTGCAATCTGATGTTTAAGGCCCGCACAAAATAACAAGTGTGTCTGGTTATCATTATTTTATCACCTTTATTGATGATTATTCTCGAATGACATGGTTATACTTATTTTGTGATCGCTCCGAGCTTCCTCGAGTATTCTGGGTTTTCGTTCTTGAGACTCGCACACAATTCTCCGACAACATCAAAACACTCCGGACGGATAATGCTCGAGAATATACTAGTCATGTGTTCGATAATCTCTGCTCTGAATTTGAGATTATTCATCAGACTTCATGTGCATATACTACTCAATAAACGGTGTGACTGAGCGCAAAAATAAACATCTTCTTGATGTTGCTCGCTCCCTCATGATTCAAATGCATGTTCCCAAAGCTTATTGGCACTTTGTGGATTCGATGGCGTGTTATCTCATTAACCGTCTTCCCTCCTCCATACTCAACAACGCAACCCCGTTCAGCCTCCTCTTCCCTTCCACACCTTCATTCCCTCCCACACCTTGAATATTTGGTTGTACTAGCCATGTTCATTTACTAGGTCCCTCCACCGACAAGTTCAATCCTCGGGCAGCCAAACATATGTTCGTTGGTTATTCTCGTACTCAAAAAGAGTATGTTTGTTACTTTCCCACTCACCCGCAAGGTCACTGTTTCGGCGGATGTTACCTTTCTGGAAGATCAACCGTTTTTCTTCATTCCAATGTCACCACTTCCACCATTATCATTACCAAGACCGGTTATCCCAATTACGAATCCTCCACTACCACCGCCACTCCTCCCCAACCCAGCTTCGGTTCTCCACAAATCTCCTCTTCTTTGTGTCTATACTCATCGACCTCCCAGCTCCGCCGCCCCGCTGCAGTCGGCTCAACCTCTGGCACTCTGTGACCTGTCAACCCAACCCCTGCCTCCACGGCCCATCCCATGGCAAATTATGTATCCATACATCGCCTGACCCCGGCGTTTCACACCTTTACTACTTCATTATCCTCTATTTTTGTCCATAACTCTGTGCAGGAGACTCTCAACATCCGAGATGGCGGACGGCCATGAACAAAGAAATAACGGCCCTCTGGGCTAATCATACGTGGGATCTGGTTTCTCTTCCTGCGGGACAGACTACTACTGGATGTAAATGGGTCTTTGTCATCAAGCATGCCCCTGATAGAATGATTGATCGTCCTAAGGCCTGTCTGGTGGCTTGTGGATTTACTCAATAACAGTGACTCGATTATGAGGAAACATTCTCTCCAGTGGCCAAGCTAAACACAGTTCGTGTCCACCTCTCCACTGTTGTGCATCGCCAATGACCCTTACATCAACTAAATATCAAGAATGTTTTTCTCAATGATGATCTCCAAGAAACTGTCTACATACAACAGCCTCTAGGGTTTTAGACAACGGGAGAGTCCCGAGTTTGTCACCTTAAGAAGTCGATTTATGGTCTCAAATAATCTCCTCGGGCATGATTCGATAAGTTCAGTAGGGCTGTTCGGAAAGTTTGATTTACTCGGAGCTCGACAGATTTCTCTTTGTTCATTCGACATAGAACAACAGGAACGATTCTTCTTTTGGTGTATGTCGATGACATCCTAATCACAGGAGATGATTCAAAGGGAATGCAAGTGGTAAAACAGCGCCTTAGTTCTATTTTCCAAACAAAAAATCTAGGGACCTTCGATACATCATTGGCCTTGAGATCGCAAGACGTCTTGATGGTCTTGTCCTATCTCAACGGAAGTACTATCTCGATCTTCTTCAGGATGCTGTCTATTCTGGATGCAAGCCAGTTAAAACTCATATGAATGTCAATCAAAAGCTGTGTGCACATGCTTCTGACGCAGATCTTCTTCTTCTTTGTTGTTGGGGTTGTCAGTCGATTTATGCATTCTTCTCAGATGTTTCATCTACAGGATGTCGAACGTATTTTGAGATACCTAAAAACAGCTCCTGGTCAAGGGCTGATATACAAAACTTCTTCCTCATCTACTTCAGCATTGGTTGTGTGTTCAGGCGCTGATTCTGCCGGTTCCCTGGATGATCGGTGTTCCACCAACGGATTTTGTACTTACTTCGGAGGTCATCTTGTTACCTAACGGAGTAAGAAACAATCTATGGTTGCTCGATCTTCAGTCAAAACTGAGTACCGTTCGATGGCGTCTATTGTATCTGAGCTCACATGCCTTGAGAGTCTCCTAGGTGATATGGGACTATGGGAGTAAAACTTTTCTCACCAGCTACCTTACTCTGTAACAGTCAAGCTGCTATACACATAACTAAGAATCATATCTTCCATGTAAAAAAAACACATTGAAGTTGACTATCACTTCATTCGGGAAAAAATTCAAATGAAGAAGCTGGAATTGAAACATGTTCCGGCTACTGACCAAGTTGCTGATATTCTCACTAAGGCCCCATCAAGTGCTCTATTTTATCAATTCTTATCCGAGCTGGGTGCCTACGACTTGTACGCTCCATCTTGCGGGGGAGTGTTAGAAAAATAATATGTAAAGACTCATATAATGGCTCATCATAGGCCTTCTTCCCCTTTATGTAATAGTCCCACATCTTGAAAAGGGACTCTTTTCTCTCTTCTCTCTCTATATATATGTACTCATACTTGTATTTACACACACAAGAAGGATATACAAAGTTTTACAGTTTTTCCCAAATGTTCGTGCACTTTTCTACAGAGATTAATACAAAAGAAGATAGGGTGAGGTAGAGAGAAATTCTATGGCACCTCCTTGCCATCTCTAGGCTCAAATTATCAAATAGAATTACCAAGCATAAAGAGTTTCAAGGAAATACATGGGCACGTAAGCCAAATCATCTAGAGGAAAACTTGTAATTAATTGTAAAATGAAATAACTAGTGCAAAAAATAAAAGATATGTGGTTCCACTAGCCGTCGGTGGCATCCGTCGTTATTAAGTCCTTCCTCGTTGCTTTTAGTGTGTGAACCCTCCATATGCTTGTGTCTACTTCTCCACCGTCGGTGTCAGGCTCTGTAACATAAATCCTATAAACATCGACTAAAATGTGCATTATAAGAAAATCCATGGTGCAATGCATGTCACATTTATATTGTATTGATTATTGAAACAAAAACATTCAAAAATGTGTCTTCTCATCATGAATAATTTTCTCACCTCATCCTTGGGAATCTTCTTCTTCTCATACCCCCATTTTCGTGCCAACTTCAGTGCAGTTTCGACGCCTTCAGCACCAGTATTCATAGGCAGCACCATATCATACCCAAATAGACGTGTCACATATTCCGCAAAGATTGGAAATTTATCATTGTGAAATGCCCTAGAACTAAGGGTAAGCCTTTGGGCCTGCTCCATTAGAGCCTTCAAGACTTTTGGATGACAATGTCCCTACAAAAATTCCCCAAAAGATAGTCAGCAAAAGCTCCACAATTTAACATGCTATAATGTACAATTCTAATAATAGTTTAGAAAACTATCTTAGAAAAAACTCTCAAGATGTTAAATAAAATTTATGCATGAGTTGGAAACAGGGTAAGTTATATAAAATTCCAGTAGCAATACCTGATTAACAGCTGAGTATGCTGAGAGAAAATCAATGTACTTGTTTCCTTCTGGATCCCATATACAAGTGCCCTTTGCTTGAGAAAATACCATAGGAATTGGGTGGTAGCTGCAGATTAATCATAGTTAGAAGCAAAGGAGAAAAAATGAGGGGACCATATAAGTAGGTGATCAGCAGACAAATGTAGATCCTATTTAAAGCCCTTTGATTATAGGTTTAAAAGCTACATAATCCATGAAAATTTTGAATTTACAAAATTCAGGTTTGTGCAAAACATAGTAAATTCAAATAGTGCTTGTAACAACTTCACCAAGTGGAAAGATTGGTGGTACAAAACCTACAAAACCAGTCCCTAACATAGAAAACTCAATCTTGTATAAAACCTGCAAGATTGAGTGTGATCCTTTCTTCATGTGGTTGTTTTGTTGGAGACTCCAGGATTCTCTAGCCTTTGATACATTCGCCAATGTTGTCCGTTGAGAAACCTTCTTTCTTGAGGAGGAGAATGATAGCATCAATGCAGAGAAACTAGAATTTCCCTAAATAACTCAATCTCCAATCTTCTAATTGAGTAGATGAGATATATAACTCTCCTCTTCAACCTTCAATGCACTTGAAAATAAAACTCCTTGTAAACCTCTTGCTATCAATATCTATTCTTGTCAGAGAAACCCTGGAAATACGCTCCTTATAATTAGGCATGAAGAGTCTTGTGTGCTAATGCCCGACATTAGTGATTAAAGCTGGCATTAGTGAAGTATTTCTATCAGACTGGATCTGGAGCAAGAGCTTACGTCCTGGGCGGTAGTACTTACGCCCAGAACATTTGTGAACAATTTGAAGCCTCCGCGCATGTAGCAGATCTAGAACAATCAGGAAGTAAGCTATTGCCCTAGGCATTAATGAATAACACCAATATTAGAGTGCAATTGTGCACTAACGCAGGAATCAACGCTGACATCGTTTCTCCGATAGAAGTACTGTTAACTAAGGCTCGGGCATTAGTGACTAACGACATCGTTATATTAAAGCACAATAATTTGTCTCAATTCCAGATATGCAAGGATGGGAAAAATCTTCGTAGGGTACTCGGTTGGTCATGGAGATGAATGTTTGGTACCAATTGTCACTGATGATGCTTGTTGGTTTGATGGCCCCCGTTGTTCTTACCACTCTTCAATTCATTTACAACTGCTTGATTTGATTACAGCTGCACCTCTCAATCTTTCGTATTAGAATCATTAGATGAATCTCAGCCACGTGATCATGGGAGATCAGACGGAGCTCGATATTTTTGATCCGTACGCCCTTATTATCCCTCTTCTTCGCTCGCATCACTTCGCAAGTCGAATATTTTCAAAGACACGCCAAAGGCTACTACCGCGTACTTTGGAAGAGTTGGTTTTCCTCAAACAAAATCGAGATTTATGAAATTTGGCTTCGGTGTTGTTGTCGTGAATGAAAAAACAATTGAAGATGAAAACCAAAGTGATGAGGATGAGGAGTTGAACTTTTGAAATGCTATATTATATTGTATGTTTGTAACTTTGAATATTGGATTTTGAAACTTTTGAAATGCTATATTATATTATCTGTTTGAAACTTTTAAAAAAATTACAATATATTGTATTTGCATTTCTAGCATTTACAATATAATATATTGTATTGCTAGCATTACAATAATATTGTATTCTTAGCATTACAATATCAGTATATTATATTATTTATTCTCAAAATTACAATACAATATCAGATAGTATTGTTCCAATCCCTGAGCAAGATGGATAAGAGGTAGATTTGAATGGAGGAAGTGGTTAATAATTATCACTCTGAGTGATTACTTTGGACTCAACATTTCATCTACACCGGGTCGAGCATGTTCTCGTATAATTCATAGATGAATGTCGTTGTTCCTTCAATACAAAAACAAATTTGCTATAAATCAATGTCATGGAAACATTAACAGCTAACATTTTGTATATCAATCAATCGGTTGTCCTGATTATCTTCAAAGTTTAGATTTAAGTGAAACCAAATAATTGACAGAACAGAAAGAACGCAAATGAAAGTAAGAAAACTAATTCATATTCAATTCATAAATCTACAGTTTCCAGACTAACATCACCCTCCCGAATCTAAAATAAATGGCATGAAATAGTCGCAATACCAACAACAGAAAACAATGCAACATAACCAAACATCAAGCCCAGGCGAACACGAAGACAAAGCCCTACCATCATTAAGTTTAAGAAGAGGCGCCTACTTGTGAGCACTATGCTTCTGCTCCGATCTGATAAGCTCCTCGGAGGAGGAAGACGCCGCGATCTTCTCCGTAGAGGTGACCATCCTCCTGCTCTGTGCAATTCGGAAGCTCGTTCTCCAAGCAGATTGTATCGGCTTCCTCGCAAACTCCATCGGATACAAATGCCAATTCTTTTGTAGAGGGAGGAGAGAAGATTTGGATTAGGGTTTGGGGAAAGAATGAGAGAGGGGGCTTCGATCACAGCAATGAGTAATCTCTGGTGCGTTTGAGTTCTGGGAGTTTTACTTGGGCACGGAGATGAATTTAAGATAATCACGCTTTCGGATTTTTTTAATAATTATTAATTTAATTAATAATAGAAGCTCGGAAGCTCCAATTAAATCATTATCTATCCGCAGTCTATATTAATTAATATATATAGGTGTCTATGTGTAACTTTATATCCATATCTATCTCTAAGCTTGGATAATAATATATAATAGTTTAAAAAATAAAAACACTCCCTAATTTATATTCTTGTGTTGGAATAACTTGAAATGGGAGAACGTTGCTAAACATCTTAGAATTTTCTCTATAGGGGGTGAATAGAGATTAAAATTGTTTCAAGTGTTAAGATTAGTTCACAAAATTTGCATCTACATGGGCTATCAATCAGAAATAGATGCAAATAAATAAAATCACTGCACAGCAACAAGATAAACACAGATAAATGCAAAATCACAGAACATGCAAAAATTATAGTGGCTCCCTAAAATCTGGGTACATTCACTCTTCTACCCCTTTGATAGGAATTCACAATCACAGTATCTGAGTCTTTTGATCAGAAGACTCGTAGAACCAAATACCAATTTTTTTGATAAAGAGATCTTGGACCAATACAAAATAAGTCTTTTTTCAAGTAGACTCTCAGAACCTTTTAACTGAATCCTTTGAATATGGATTCTCAAAACTTTGTTCACAAACTGAAAATGATAATTATATCAAAACATTACTGGAGATATGTGAATATAATGATCTTATTAATGAGTCCTCTCAATAGAATTCTGAGCAATGTATGACATTAAGTGAATCTGAAATCTGTAATTTGATGGATTTTTGAATAAGAAAATCTTAAAAATTATAAGTCTTTAATTCAAATTTCTCTTTAATCTCAACTAAATCTTATGCAGCAATTGATTTGCTCTTGAGAAAAAAAATGAACTGATTTTCTACAGATTTAACAGCAAGATGATGATCGACTAATTAAAAGAAAAATTTCAAATTCAGATAATAATCTTCTTATCTCTCTTTGTCAAAATTTATCTCTCAAAACTTCGATCTGATGTGAATATAATGATCGTTATTCTTCATTATGGATGTTCATGTATATCTCTATATATATAACTGAGAAGCCACACATCCAACGTCTCCAAAAAACAGTTATAACAATCAAACCTTTTTTGAAGCAATTCTGATTTAATGCTCAAAATAATTCTCGTTCAGAAGATTAATCGATGTAACGTCGAGTTCATATAGACGTAGCATCGAGTTCTGGCTTCATTTAGACAATTTGTCAATTAAGTTCTGGATTTGATGTTGCGTCAATATCATATCAGAGTATGCGTTGACTTGATCATTTAATTAATGTCGACTTATCATGTTTAATTACTCTGACTTGTACTCAAAGTAGTGTTGACTTTTAGTCGAAGTTGACTTGACTTCTAGTCGAAGTTGCATCGACTTCTAGTCGACACATGTTGACATTTCATGACTTTCCTCTTGAATTCAGTGTATCTTTCTCACGTCCTTTATACCAATGATATCATACGACTTCTAAGACCATATTACCCTATCTAAACATCATGAGTAATAAACATCGGATGTAAAATTGTTTAAAGTAATTTGTTAAAGTAAATCATAATAGATTTTTCCCAACATAACTTAATTGAAAATCTTCATAAATAAAATATAACATTTTCTTAGCTTTGAACACTACATAGCTACGGCGTGCCCACGCCCCCCCCCCCCCCCCTGTGTCCTACTCTGCTGAATAAGATTGTGAGCGTCACTCTTCAAAATGCACAATTGTGAGCCGCTCTCCCGAGTGCTCCAACGTGTCTCTCTCTGGAAAAGCCTTATCATGTTCTCCAAGAGGCACTCCAACAGACATCGCCACTGTAAGTTATCTGATACATGATTAGTAGTTTTCTCGTATTGGGTGAGGCGCCAATGTATTCACTTCCCTGAGTTTTCACATAAAAACTAAATAGTCAATTCTACATTGACTGTAAGACAAATCTAAGATACCAAATCCAATGCATGTTAATTGAGAACTTCTTAAAAAGAAATTTAAATCCATTAGTTTAACTTTATGCTTCACTATAATTGATACGTATGAATTTAAATAAGTAAGATATGATTAAGTTTATACTTGATCTAAGTTTGAGTATTATCGTCATTTTCATATGATTTCACTATTGAAGTGTTGAAGAACTCAACTTAATAAGTGAAGCTGGTTCAGTTTGATTGTTTGGAAAAGTTATTGCAACAAATTTGTAGTTTTTGCAATAAGGCGGAAACGAATTTAAGAATTTTAAATTTTTGCGCAAATTATAGAATTGACAGAAAGCTTTGATTTAGATGAAAGGAGGTTTCGAGAAAGGGCGAAAGAATATAAAAGGGGTGACAGATCTACAAGGGGGGATCGAATTTGTTGCAGGCATCTCAACCCTCCCGTTTGACCGGACTAAACTTGGTCCTCTTAACCCGTGGAGCGGTTGAGCGTGCGCACACACTCATTGAATGAGCAGAAACACGCAAGACGATTTTAACGTGTAAATACCCCTTAAATGGATGACCGGGATAGTGTCGGTCAAACTTCACTATTGACACTTGTTTACAGAGTGTTTGGAGAAATGAGGGCGATATGTTGCTGCTCGTTACAACTTTGAGAGGTGAGATTGTAGAGTGTTCGAATGGGCGACAGGTCGCCTCACTCGAAGCGGATTTCTTTCTCACGCTCGGATGGAGATGTGCGTTCTAGAACGTTGCTTGGCAAGCAAACTTCGTGGTAGAGCGCACTGGGATGCGTTGGCGGTGATTCGGGTGGCGCCGTGCACGCGGGAAGCTCTCTGAATTCATGTGTAAAGAAACCTTCTTCCTCAAAATCTTATGGACTTGGATGAATTTCTTACGGTTGGCTTGGTGTAGGAGGCTCGTAGGAGAATTCTGGCAGAACTCCAACCTGAGGAAGAAGAAGACTGAGAGCCGAAAAGTTAAAAATAAAGGGGCTCTTATGGCCTTTTTATAAGCTTCAGGAGGTGGTTATGCGGCTATCCGCACGTTGTAACCACCCATGATTAGTATTTTTAGACCACATCTAATATAGTTTTTGGTGAAATTATGCGTATAATTTATACTAAATGCAAGTTATTTCTTAATTATCGATAGCCCCCCCCCACTAATCATGACAGCTCGTGAGTGGTTATCCGCGAAATGCATGACGGAGATCGTGGTGGAATGATCGGATGGCGGGGAGAGCCTGTTACGAAAGAGCGGCCATCTCACATACGGACGGTCTCGATGAGGGGACAGAAGGAGCCACGATCTGCGGGGCGGCCGGTCGCGGCAGGAGAAACTGCTGGGAGGCGTAGCCTGCCCCTTGAGAGCGGCGCTGCCCACGAGGGGGCGGCCGCACCCAGCAGCGCCCGCCTCCAGCGCCCGCGAAGCGCCGCCCGTAAGGGGCGACCGTGCCCGCCACCCCGCCCCCTCTCGTGGTCGCGGGGCACAACCCGTAAAGGGGTTGTCGCGGTCAGTCGCCCCTCCCTGCGGCCGCCTCCCGCGGCCACGAGGCGCGATCGCCCCCTTGCGGGAGGTTGGCCTCCGTGGCTGCGGAGAGGGGCGGTCGGGCGCAGTCGCCCCTTGCGGTCGATGATTCCCCGGCGCGACCGTCCGGTCGCGGAGCCGCCTGGCTCCGATGGCGCCGACGACCAATCATGGTGGAGGATCAGATAGTGTACGTAGATCTCGTGAGACGATCACGTGTGTGACAGTGAAACCCATGATCCTCACTAAGTTTGTGGGGATCACGGGGAGAAGGATATATGCAACCCCCAATTTCTCTACAAATTTATGAAGGAGCTCATAAGAATTCAATTTTGGAGAAGAAGAGAGGCGCAACGGATCGGAGGAAGAGACGAGATTTGCGAAATTCGAAAGGATTTCCTGCAGTGTTAGACTTTGAACATCATGTCTAACAAAATATTTCTTATTTTGTGATGTGCTTTCATAGTTAAGACCTAACTCTCTGGGTCTTGTATGATAATAATGCAATGACTTATTGTGATACTGATTGTCTTAATTTTCTTTAATGAATGTTTAATGAACTATTTTATTGAGTTTATTATTTTGATATTGAAACTTCTGAATTATGTTTTCATTTTCTTACTGTATTTTGAAGATTTGAGAAATGAGTTGCGTAAATATATCATCAGAGTTTTTGTTTTTTTATTGTGCTTTGAGATTCGAGAGATGAGTTATATAAGTAAATCATAGATTCAATATAACATTGAAGGAAGAAAGACATTTTAAATTCTTGTTATCAACATTTGATAAGTTTCCCATGGGTTTTCCCAAACCAAGCCGAAGGAGCCAAACAACCTGCCCCAACCGCACGCACCGGCGCGCCTCCCTGTGCATGTGCGGGCACCGCCGGGCAAGCCTGTCAGGGTTGTCCTGGACCATCGAGGCAACATGTTGACCCCGAGGCTGTCTCGTCACCCAGGCTCTCATTAGCTGGCATGATAGGTTGACCCCTCAGGAGGCTAAGTGTTTTCACCCCGAGGTTGTCTCGTCACTCAGGCTCCCATTAGCTGGCATGACAGGTTGACCCCTCGGGAGGCTAAGTGTTTTTACCCCGAGGCTGTCTCGTCACTCAGGCTCTCATTAGCTGGCATGACAGGTTGACACCTCAGGAGGCTAAGTGTTTTCACCCTGAGGCTGTCTCGTCACCCAGGCTCTCATTAGCTGGCGTGATAGGTTGACCCCTCGGAGAGACCTTATAATCTTTCAAACCGCGAGAAGAGGCCACTCAGCGAATACGTTGGGTTGGATGTTTCTTTTCGAGCTTGTGCCAACCTCGAAAAGAGCAGGTGTTGAAGCCGAGAAATATCTCAACCTCAGAAATCGGACTAGGCCACCTGAAGTTACTGGTCGAGCGGTCAGAAAGACGGTCTCTGGTCAGGAAACAGAAGCAAACTGTGCGAACAAGACCCCAAGTTGCTGCGGCAGGAAGGTCCCACCACGTACCCAGTTGCTTAGGAGCAACCCCTTCTCAACCAGATTGGCCGAGCTAGGTACGAAGGAGACGAGCTCGAGCAATAGCGAGTCGAGGGCAATTGCTGGAACTCGCGAGGCTCAGGCCGAGATTTGCTTGTCCTCCTTCGTACCCCTGGGGTCCTATTTATAGGGAAATCCAAGGAGGGGGGGGGGGGTCCTACTTATACCCCCACCCTGGCGAGTTGGCGACTTCCCTGGGGAGCTCGCCTAGAAGAGGCGAGCATCTGGTCATAGTCGCCACCTGGCGAGTTGGCCTGGGGAGCTCGCCATACTCGCCCGAACCTCCTGCGGCCTGGGGTGCTGATCTGGATCCCCGTCTTGCCTTGTTGACTTTGACTTCTGATGACCTGGCGGTGGTAGGACCCACCCTCGTCGAATACGGGTTGTACACAATCCCCGCTCTTTTTGGGCGACGTAGGAGCCCGGAAAGAATCATCCAACGCTTATTCGGCGAGTACCTCTGCCGAGTATCTGGACAGCTCGCATCGTCGTTGCTGGTAGAGTAGTCTATAAATAGGGGTGCTTGATTTTAGAGACGGACCCTGAAGCTCGCCGAAAATGTCGGATGCTGAGAAGTTACTGATGGACAATCTCGCCGCCCTGTCTGGCCTCCTCGGCATAGCCAGACAGAAAAGGCCGCGCGAGGAAGACGCCACCGCCTTGACCCCGCCGAGGAAGAAAAAGGCGAAGAAGGTCAAGCAGTCCGCCACTACGGCGGTCGACTCGCCTCCACCGCTAAAGCAAGTCGCCGCGGCGACTGGAAATTCCGCAGCTTCTTCCAGCACCCAGAAGCTGTTGAGCGATCTCGGGCTTGACGACCTCCTCGGATCTGTTCGGGACAGCCCGCCGGAGGACCCGGGAGTGGCCGAGGAGCTCGCGGCCGCTAAGGAATCCGCGACGGCTCAGGTCGAGGTCATCACCGTGACAGGTCGCCATCTGGAAATCTTTCCTGCTAGATTGTCGCCGCTTCTTCTTTACTGACTACTTTTCTATGCAGGCTCTCCGACTGCCGCGGACGCGACTCTTGACGTAGTCCCGCTGAGCTCGGCCCCCTACTCGCCCTGGCGGCCGATAGGCCGTCCAAGACCGCCTACACGGTCCGGATGGGCCTTGGCTCGGGGAAGGCGTCGGGGGCGACGTTGGTGAAGGGCACCCCCCCCCCCCCGGCGAGCAAAGAGCTACCGGTGAAAGAAACTCCCGCTGGGTTGTCCGGGTCGGCGCGCGAGGATCCTCCGGCGAGCAGGGCGGCCTCCACCGTTGCGAGTGGCGGGAAGGTAGTCTCGGTGAGCGCTTCATTGCCGCCGCCGCCACCCTTGGTCGCCACTCCTGGCCAGACGCCGGGCATCGTCCTGCCCCCGCCGCCGCCTTTGTCTGCTTCGCAGAGGTCGGATCTTCCGCGACCTCCTCCACCTCCTACGCCGAGGGCTCCACTCCACCCGGCGAGCTCATCTCAAGCTCCGCCGTCGTTGAAGAAGCCGGAGAGGCAGCGGCCGTCCTACTTCCCTCCGCGGGTTGGAGACCCCGACTACGCCGACCGAGGGTCGGGAGAGCGCGGGCAGGGCAGGCCTGCCGATCTTCCGAGCAGCTCTTCGGGGAGGCGAGATACCTCCGGGCGACCTCCCTCGCCGCGCCGATCCCGATCTCCTCGCCACGGTGAGCCTTCTACTACTTTGACTACTGCTCTGCTTTTCCTGACCTGACGATCTACCTTCCTGCTTTGTCAGATCGCCCGGCGACCCCTGGGGCGGCTTTCATTGACGCCATCGGGCTGTTCGGGAGCGAGTATCGTCAGGCTGCCGTTCACGCCCACATGGAGCTGGAGAGCAAGTTCGACCAGCTCGTTATCTGCGACCCTCACCGACGCATCTCGGCTCTGGAGGCGAGGATGGCCAAGGTCGAAGGGCTCCAGGCGACCTTGGAGAACTATGAAGCTCGCTTCTACGTGGTCAAAGAGAATGATCGCCAGCTGCAGTTGAACAACCACCGCCTACAGCTGGTGCTTGACGAGCTGGCCAGCATCCGGGCGAGCATGGGGTCTGCTGGACGTCTGGCGAGGATGGAGGAGCAGCTCCGGCTCGGCGACGATGCGACAGCGTTGGCGACGGAGCATTACCGGCGTGCACGCGAGATCGGCTGGGCCGGGCGACATGCTCACCCCCCTGAGCGGCCTAGGGCGCCATAGTTATTCTTTGCTTTTTGAATGTAAGCTCGCCATCGCGCGACTTGTGAACTCCTTTCGGACATCCATTTTTAATTTGATTCAATTCATTTGTGTGCGTGTATGAGTATTCTCGCCTTTCTGATCCTTCGTGTGTGCGCGCTTTATTTCTTTGTGGTGTGCCGAGCTTCTAGGTCACCTGATGGCAATGTCGCAGGTCTTATTCTTCACCGCGCGAGCTCGTAAGATACTCGCCGAGACGGGCAGACCCCCCCCCCCCCCCTTTGCCTTGACATATCTATAAATAGGAGGGGTAGGTGGGTCATAAAGCGTATGTTGTAGCAATCTTCTCTTCCATATCCTGGCGAGTATCCGAACAATCCAAGCTCGCCTTCTCTCGCTCTTGTTGCTTACGGATAGCTTGCAAACATGGTCGGCGACGACGCCAGCGCTCGCCGACAAGCTCACGCAATTAACTTCGTGCAGATGCGGCATTCAAGAAGTCCTGTTACCTCACCGAGAAGGAACCTGGCGGCCTTCAAGGGAAGCGCCTGCTGCCTGACGAGGACTATTCGGCGAGGCTCCCCTACTCGCGGCGAGCGGCTCAATACCCTATGTTGAGGGTTCGCCCTTGTCTAATGTCGCTGCGGCATTTCGACGTTGGCCTGCGGCTTACACTTTCTGGCCGGAGTTCTGCGAGATCCTGCGCTACTTCGGGATCGTCCCCGCGCAGATCAACCCCAACGGTGTGGCGATCATCATGGGGTTCCTATGCTTCCTTCCGGGAGGAGAGGATCGCCTTCGACCTCTCCGTCTTCCGCCGCATCTTCGCCTTTGCGGCGACCTCGGAGGAAGTCATCTTTTTTAGCAGCCACGTCTGCACCTTGGTCGGGACCGCGAATAAGGTCCACCGCTGGAGCGAGCAGTTGGTGGTCGTCCACGGACGACTTCGGCGGGATTCTCGGCAGGCCGCACCAACCGGCCGACGTCGCCTTCCTTCCCCCCATCCTCGAAGGAGCTCGCGAGCAGCTCTTCGAATATTTTCCGTGGTCGGCGCTTTGACGTCATTTTCTGGCGTCTAAACGTCAACGTGCTCGAGGCAGTCCACCCTAATGAAAGTAAGCCGAGCTCGAAATGCGCATCCTGGTTACTCGCTCGCCCTTTTGTCGCTGAAGCTAACTTTGTCGCACGTTTTCGCAGTTTCCAACGAGCTTCCGGAGAAGCCTCTTCCTTTGGCGGCAAAGGAAGTCGCCGCCACTACGCGCTCGGACGTTCGCCCCCCTGCCGACGTTGGGGAGAAGAAGGTCGGTCCAAAGGGAAAGTCCGCGGGCCAGCTCGCCAGGGTCCCGCGAGGAAGAAGGGCGAAGGCACCTCGTCGCCACAATCCGTCGATCGCCGGTCGCCGACGGATGCCCAGTCGCCCCACTTCCACCCCAACTACGGCCTCGGGCAGGGGGTGGTGGATTCCTACGGCCGCCCGCTCGTGACCTTGGTCGGCGGAGGACAACTCGGTGTCGCTGAGCACCAACCTCCCGTCCTGGTCAACCGACTGGGAGGACAAGGGGGAGGCTTTCGCCATCCTCCACGCCATCTATACGGGCGGAGTCGATGCGGAGTCCGTCCTGGAGCTGACCCCGTTGGAGCTCGCCCATCAGTCGGCCTGCGCGCTTGCGCTCGGTCTGCCGAGCTGGGGCACTACTCGGCGAGGAAGCTGCTGGAGACGACCGATGCCCTCAAGGTCATCTCCAAGAAGGCCATCGACCTCGGCATGCAGTCGGTCCGCTGGAAGGACTTCGAGGTGAGCTGTCCTTGGGTTGGTTTGCTCGATTTGCTTCGTTCGATAGGTCCTGACGTCGGTCATTCTCGCAGGCTGCCGAGATAGAAGCAGCGAAGAAAGCTCTCCTGAGTGCGAGGAGAAGCTCGCCGCCTCCCAGGCCGAGCTGGAGGCGGCCCAAACTCGCGCAGCGGAGATGGAGACGAGGCTGGTCGCTGCTGAAGGACGGTCGAGCTCCTCAACCCCACTACCCGAAGACCCGGCGCGAGTGGTGAAGCAATCACGCGTCCTCTGGGAGGAGAGATCCTCTGTTCGCCGCGAGATTGCGCGGGCGGCGGGGAACATCATACTTCGCGCGCCTCAGGCTCGGGGGCCAGCTCGTCGAGGGGGAGAAGCCGCTCACTGTCGACGAGCTCATTCCCGAGCTACTCGCCGAGGGGACCTGTCCCGCCGTATAGCGCGCCTCGCCGCCGACCAGCTCCGGCGATTCCGATGACAGCAGCGGTAGCAGAAGCAGCAGCGGCAGCGGAAGCGCAGGAGCGAGAGCGCATGAGATCGACGACTTTGCAGATGTCGGTGATATCGGAGACGACGAATATCGGCCAGATACTGGCGACGAGGAGTCCTAGTTGCTCGCCGATATTCCTTTTGTAAATCAAATTTTTGACTTATGATTTATACAAAGTTTCGGTTTTTGCTCCTGCATTTTTCTGACTGAATGCTGCTTGCTAGGCTCATAGGCTCGGAGAGGAGCGTTCGCTAGGATCGCAGGGGGTGGTCCCGACGTCGATCATCTACTCGTCAGGACCTACTCGCCCCTACGCCCGGGTACTCGTGAACCTACTGGGAGAACCTCGCGCACCGCGCGGGTCGGCGCGTGGGACATACTCGCATGCCCTCCGGGGCTCGCTTACTCGCGCGGTTCCAGCTCGTTTACCCGCGTGGGACCAGCTCGCCTACTCGCGTGAGATCAGCTCGCCTACTCGCGCGAGGTCTGCTCGCCTGCTCGCCGCCGTGCAGGCCTGCTGCCTGCTGCGCGTGACGCAAGTCGTACCTGGCTTAGTTGTCGAATCATAACCTGCGGGCCTCTCATTCTCGCAATCGAGGAGATCGGCCGACTCCCGACGAGAGGAGCTCGTGGGGGTGCCGATCCTACGACGCTACTCAACCCGAAGTCTTGGACTACAATCGAGGAGATCGGCCGATTCCCGAGGAGAGGAGCTCGTGGGGATACCGGTCTTACGACGCTGCTCAACTCGAAGTCTTGGATTACAATCGAGGAGATCGGCCGATTCCCGAGGAGAGGAGCTCGTGGGGATACCGGCTTACGACGCTGCTCAACTCGAGGTCTTGGATTACAATCGAGGAGATCGGCCGATTCCCGAGGAGAGGAGCTCGTGGGGATACCGGTCTTACGACGCTGCTCAACTCGAGGTCTTGGGTTACAATCGAGGAGATCGGCCGATTCCCGAGGAGAGGAGCTCGTGGGGATACCGGTCTTACGACGCTGCTCAACTCGAGGTCTTGATTTCAATCGAGGAGATCGGCCGATTCCCGAGGAGAGGAGCTCGTGGGGATACCGGTCTTACGACGCTGCTCAACTCGAGGTCTTGATTTCAATCGAGGAGATCGGCCGATTCCCGAGGAGAGGAGCTCGTGGGGATACCGGTCTTACGACGCTGCTCAACTCGAAGTCTTGATTTACAATCGAGGAGATCGGCCGATTCCCGAGGAGAGGAGCTCGTGGGGATACCGGTCTTACGACGCTGCTCAACTCGAGGTCTTGATTTCAATCGAGGAGATCGGCCGATTCCCGAGGAGAGGAGCTCGTGGGGATACCGGTCTTACGACGCTGCTCAACTCGAGGTCTTGATTTCAATCGAGGAGATCGGCTGATTCCCGAGGAGAGGAGCACGTGGGGATACCAGTCTTACGATGCTGCTCAACTCGAAGTCTTGGGATTTCAATCGAGGAGATCGGCCGATTCCCGAGGAGAGGAGCTCGTGGGGATACCGGTCTTACGACGCTGCTCAACTCGAAGTCTTGGATAACTTGGTTAATATCCTGCATCCTTACATAGTAACTTGGAGATTAATCTCATAGATATCTTGACAAGAAAGAAACTCTCTCCGGAGAGACGCTCTTGACCCTGCCAAATCGGGGGGTTGGTCGTCCAGACCCGTTCCTAAAAATTCCTCTAGTCGGAAGAGAGATGCACTCGGGGAGACCTAGGCCGGACATGCAAGGGGGGAGCTGATCTCGGCCGACAATGCAGAGGCTCGGTCTTACAAGAGCGCTTAAAAGTCCCGAGAGCATCGTCCCTATCATCCGTACTAGGCTATTCAGTAAGGACGGGTTAGAAGGTCCACGTATCCTCGATTTGATGGTGAAGGATCGCTTCCAGGTGCCACGATTCGAACGGGGGTGGTGTTCATCGAGGGTCCTTCTCCGGATGCACTCGGAATCCAACACACCTCCCTTGGGCTCGTCCACGCCCTACCCTTTCTTTGGCAGGTTATCCTGCCTTGTTGCTCACTTGAGATCTTTTTCCTTCTGGGTGTTTTACGAGGCCGGCCTCTCCTCGAGTCCGGGGAGATCAGGGTGCGGATCTGTTCCTCGTAGGTTCCTCCAGACGGAAGAGAGATGCACTCGGGGAGACATAGGCCGACATGCAAGGGGGGAGCTGATCTCGGACCGACAATGCAGAGGCTCGGTCTTACAAGAGCGCTTAAAATCCCGAAGCATCGTCCCATCATCCGTACTGGGCTATGTATGAGGAACAAACCGACCACTGCCTCCCGAAGTCGACTACGAGGCGGGCCATGGTAAACACTCAGAAGCCTCAAGCCAGGCATGTTCAACATAAAAGAGATAAAATCCTGCATCCTTTGTATATTAACTATGTTTACAGAAATAGATACATGGGTTACCGCTATGGGTAAGAATCTTTTCAAGATCATCCCACACTCCAGGTCCCAGGTCAGCTGCTCTCCCCGCTTGGATCTTGTAGGTAATAGCCTCCTGTGGCCTAAGGCTTCTTAGACGATGAAAGGTCCTTCCCAGTTGGGATGGCAGCTTGCCTACGGCGGCTCCCCGCCCAGCGGCGTCCACCTTCTTCATGACCAAGACTCCCCTGCGAGGAAGTTTTTCAAGCGGACGTTTCTTGTCGAAATGCCTCGCCATGCGTCTCTTGGATTTCTTCCTGGCGCATGGAGGCCAAGTCCCGAAGCTCTTCCACATAATCTAGGGAGAGCCTCTGAGCCTCTTCATTCTCTAGCCGCCATTCCTCGCTTCCGTCTTCGGACTGCGATGACCCTTGGGCTATGCACCTTCAAATTCGACCGGGATGAGCGCCTCGGACCCGTGTGACAGTTTGAAGGGTGTTTCCCCTGTGGCTGAGTTTCGGGGTGGTCCTGAGAGCCCAGAGGACGGAAGGGAGCTGTTCGGCCCAATTTCCCTTGAGGTTGGTGATCTTCTTCTTCAGCAAGTTGATGATGAGCTTGTTCGCGGCTTCTACTTGCCCATTGCTCCGAGGGTGATGTACCGAGGCGAACCGAAGGTCGGTTCCCAACTGTTTACAAAAGTCCCCCTAGTTCCAGGCTGGCGAACTGCGGCCCATTGTCGGTGATGATGGCCAGAGGGATCCCGAACCTGCATGCAATTTTCCCCCAGATGAAGTTCTTGACGATTTGAGACGTGGTCCTTGGCCAGAGCCTTAGCCTCGATCCACTTCGCGAAGTAGTCGACCATTACCTAGAACAAACTTCCTTTGTCCGCTAGCTTGAGGGAACGGGCCGATCAAAGTCCATTCCCCAAGATTGCGAAAGGCCACAGAGCGGTGATCGAGCGAAGCTGCTGAGCCGGCTGGAGCGCGAGGGGCGCGAAGAGTTGACATTGGGAGCACTTTCTGGAATAGGCCTCTGCGTCCTTTCGGATGGTCGGCCAGAAGTAACCGTGCCTCAGAATCCTTCTGCTCCAGGGTGCGGGTCCCGGAGTGGCTGCCACACTCTCCCTGAGTGAATCTCCTCGAGGACCCGGGGAATCTCGAGCTCTGACAAGCATCGGGCCAGAGGGCCTGAAGATGGTTCTTGCGATAGAGTTCGCCGTCCTGTAGCAATAAGTAGTACGCGGCCTTATACCGGAACTTATCTTCTGATCTTGCCCGTCAGATGGTAGTCGGCCTGTCGCCAGGAAACGCGATGAACGGATCCCTCCACGAGGCTCGCTGATCGATCTCCATCAAGCTCGCCTTCTTCGATGGATGGTCGAAACAACTCGATGGCGGATTCCCCCAGCCCGAGGGCCGTATTTCGCAAGATTGTCTGCCTCGGAGTTGCGTTCTCGGGGCACGTGCTCAACGTGAAAGGATCGGAATCCCCCGATCAGGCCCTTGACCTTAACCAGATATTGCTGCAAAATGGGATCTCGAACTTCGAACTCTCCCCGAATCTGAGATGCTGCCACCATGGAGTTGGTAAAAGCCCTGGATGTCTCTGATTGGCCAGCTCCTTGGCGAGTCGTAAGCCAGCCACCATGGCTTCGTACTCCGCCTGATTGTTGGTTATTGGGACCAAAAAAAGGATCCTCGACGGCTTGCTCAATCCTGGTCCCCTTGAGGACTAACCAGCACCACCCCGGCTCCCACGGAGTGTCTTCCCTGACGCGTCATCTACGAACATCTTCCAGGGGACCTGGCCGAGAGACGCATCCGTGTCTGCCTCGACCTCGGCCGAGAAGTCGGCCAGGAAATCCGCCACGGCTTGTGCTTTGATCGCGACCCTTGGGGGGTAGGAGATGTCGAACTCGCTCAGCTCCAGAGCCCACTTGGCGAGCCTGCCGGAGTGCTCCACTCCGTCCAAGATACTCCTCAGGGGTGGTCGGAGACTACCTTGATAGAGTGGAGCTTGGAAATATGGACGGAGTCGCCTAGCTGAAACTACCAGGGCAAAGACTAACTTCTCCAGGATGGGGTACCGCGTTTCGGCTTGCCTTAGCACCCTGGCTCACGTAGTAGATTGGAAGCTGCTTCTTTCCCTCCTTCTCGGACCAACACCGAGCTGACTGCTTCAGCCCCCTACCCCTAGGTAGAGCAAGAGGATCCTCACCGCCCTGCGGACCCTGAAGGAGAGGAGCTCGAGTCAGCTGTTGTTTGAGCTTTATGAAAGCCTCCTCGCACTCCGGGGTCCACTCGAATTTCTGGTTCCCCCGAAGGGCTTTGAAGAATGCGGAACACTTCTCTCCGGCCTTGGAGAGAAACCGGCTAAGACCTGCCAGCCTTCCGGTCAACCTTTGAACTTCCTTGGAATCCTCGGGGACGCCATCTCCACGATGGCTTTCACCTTGTCGGGGTTAGGCTCCACCCCTAGGGAGTAAGGAGGTGCCCTAGAAACTTTCCCCCTTCCCGCGCCAAAAACACACTTGGTCGGGTTGAGCCGCATCTTGTACCTCCTCAGGGTGGCGAAGGTCTCTGTCATATCCGCTACGTGCTCTGCGGCGCTCTTGCTCTTAATGAGCAGGTCATCCACGTAGACTTCCAGATTCCGCCCCTTTTGCTCTCTGAAAGACGTGATCCATCATTCTTTGATATGTCGCGCCGGCGTTCTTGAGCCCGAAGGGACATCATCTTGTAGCTATAACATCCGTCGCTGGTGATGAAGGAAACGTCGCGGCAATCGGGGGGATGCATCCGGATCTGGTGATACCCTGAAAAGGCATCAAGGAAGCTCATTACGGGAAACCCGACGGCGGAATCAACCAGCGCGTCGATTTGAGGCAAGGGTAACAATCCTTGGGGCAAGCTTTATTGAGCATAGAAGAAATCGATACATAGCCTCCAGCCCCCTCCCGATTTCTTCACCATTACAACATTGGAGACCCAGCCTGGATACTGGATCTCCGAAACAAAACCTGCTTCTAGCAGCTTCCCCACTTCCTCCCGGATTGGTCCCGCCAGCGCGGTGGCGCTCTTCCTCTACTTCTGACGGACTGGGGCCGTCGCTGGATCCAGGTTGAGGCGATGACAGGCAACATCAGCATCAATCCCTGGCATCTCGGCGGCACTCCACGCGAAGACGTCCGCGTTTTCCTGCAGGCAAGTCAGCTATCTCCACCTTCCCTTCCGGGGGCAAGGCTCCTCCGATCTTCAGCAGCTCCAGGCTCTCCTCTCAGGAGAGATCACCTCTACTTCCTCCAGCTCCTCAGCAGCTTGCAGGCCCTCCTCTTGCTCCATCATCCTTCTCCAACCTTTCTGCGTCGCCCATCCAGCTGATGGTACTGACCGCATTCAGGTAGCATTCCCTGGAGGCCTTGGGATCTCCCTCTGATCCTGACTTGGACGTCGTCCCTGCAGTACTTCAGGCATTGATGATATGACGATGGGATGGCCTTGAAGTAGTTGATGAGGGGTCGTCCGAAGATGGCGTTGTAGCCGCTGGGTGCGTCGACGATGACGAAGCGGACATCAGATCGAAGTTCCCCCGAGGAGTGACCAGCAAGCTCAACTCCTCCTTCCACCTCTTTCTTCTCTCCCGGAGAAGCCGAAGAGAGGCCCATCCGCTGCCTGAACCCGGGACGCTTCCACCTGAAGGCTACCGACGAAGGTTCTCTTGAAGATGACATTCACCGAGCTCCCGTTATTCCGCGAGGATTCGGTCGACGGTGAAGTCCTCGATTCGCTGCCTTGAATCACCAGGGCGTCATGGAAGGGGTTCTCGTTCCAGAGCATGTCTTCCTCCGAGAAGGTGATCTCGTTCAATGGAGGGGGGGGTTTGAGACGTCGAGGCGACGCTCCTTTTTGTAGATTTGGTGGAGACTTCCCTTGCGGGAAGCTCCTAGCCCAGCCCCTCCGTTGATTACTCCGACGTGTCCGCCTCCCGGACCGGGGATGACATTCCCCCTTCCTCCTTGGTCGATCATGTCCTCGTTTCTCCTCCTCTGCGGTACCTGGTAAGCCACCTGCCCAACCTGGGCCTCCTGCTGCGGCTGCTCCCTCTCGGCCGCCGTTCGCTTCCATCCTCCTCCTTGCTTCCCAGAACTCAGGGCAAGCCAAGGTTCCGTGCCCCTCCACTCGATGGATATCGCAGTAGAGGGGAATCGCCGCTTCCTGCTGCCTTCCCTGCCTCCTCTCCTGCTGCCTCTCCTTCCGCCGGCGCTTAGCGGCTCGCTGCGTGATGGCCATGGTCTCCCTTCTTCCTCCTCCCTGCTCCCGAGGGATTGTAAGTCCTCCTCTCCTCCTGATGGGTGGGTCGCCTCCACTGGGGGCGATCCCTCGGGTACTGGAATCTTCTCTCCTCGCTCCTCGTCTCTCGACCCCCGACGGGCCTCCTATCCTCCTGCCTTTGAGGCCTCTCCCGCCTCTCCTGCCTCTCCTGCTTTTCTGACCTCCCTTCCCCTTTCTCCTCTTCTCCACTTTCGCTCTGTGGCCTCTCCTGCTTCCTGTCGTTGCGCCCCTCCGGCGCCCTCTCCCTCTCCAGCAGCCTTCCTCTGTCCTTCCCCAGCGGTCGGTCTCCGTCTAACCGCGCCAGGAACTCCTTGTTCCTCTCCTTCTCCTTGGATGAACACATTGGCTCTCTCCACCATCTCCTTCGAACGATTTGGGCGGCCTGTGCCCCAACTCCATATTGAACAGGCCCTGCTTCAGCCCGAACTTGAGGGCCACCATCAAGGTGAACCCGTCTACCTCTTCCACCTCCAGCACCTCCTCCTGGAATCGATCGATGTACCGGACCCAAACTCTCGTGCTTCCCCTGCACGATCTTGAAGAGGGCGGTTGCCTCCTTCTTCCTCCGCTTGGACGTCGCAAACCTTGCTAATAGACCCCTTCGAAGATCTGAGAAGCAGTAGACTGACCCTGCTGGCAGCTGGTGGAACCAATCTCTCGCGCTTACCTTTGAAGGTAATGGAGAAGAGCCGGCACTTGAGAGCATCGGACACGTTGCGAATAGACACCACATCTTCAAACCACTGGAGATGTCTCACCGGGTCGTCCTTGCCGGAGTAGTACGAGAGGACCGGCTCCTCTGAAGTTTTCGGGGAAAAGGTCGCGAGGATCTCGTCGCAAAAGGGGCTCCTCCCTTCCTGGCGGCGGCGAGTATCCTCCCCGCTCGAGCAGTCATACTCGCTCCATCGGCGAGTATCTCCATACCTCGCCGAGAGTTCCAGATCCCGAAACCGGATTCCCTGACTACTCGTCGGGTGATGTCGCGGCGGGATCACCTGTTCTCCACTCGCCCAAGCGGGCTCCTTCCCTGCTCGCCGAGTTGGTATCTCCTCGCCCGGGGGTGTCCGGCGGCGGGGAGAAGTCGCCGTCACCTCAGGCGGATTGGACAACCCGTCGAGTATTCGCCTTCTTCACTCTCCTCGCGAACTCTGCAAAAGCCGCCACTGTCACATACTCGCTACCTTGCACCGGGATTCCAGCTCCCACCGAGTTACCTCCCAACTCGCCCCGGTCTCCACCATCGGCCATCTTCCAACCACGACTTTCTTCTTCGGTCGCTATCCACGCTCACCGCACCAAGTGTTGAAGCCGAGAAATATCTCAACCTCAGAAATCGGACTAGGCCACCTGAAGTTACTGGTCGAGCGGTCAGAAAGACGGTCTCTGGTCAGGAAACAGAAGCAAACTGTTGCGAACAAGACCCCAGGTTGCTGCGGCAGGAAGGTCCCACCACGTACCCAGTTGCTTAGGAGCAACCCCTTCTCAACCAGATTGGCCGAGCTAGGTACGAAGGAGGACGAGCTCGAGCAATAGCGAGTCGAGGGATAATTGCTGGAACTCGCGATGCGCTCAGGACCGAGATTTGCTTGTGTCTCCCTTCGTACCCATGGGGTCATATTTATAGGGAAAATCCAAGAGAGGGGGGGAGGTCTTACTTATACCCCCACCCTGGCGAGTTGGCGACTTCCCTGGGGAGCTCGCCTAGAAGAGGCGAGCATAACTGGTCATAGTCGCCACCTGGCGAGTTGGCCTGGGGAGCTCGCCATACTCGCCCGAACCTCCTGCGGCCTGGGGTGCTGATCTGGATCCCCAGGTCTTGCCTTGTTGACTTTGACTTTCTGATGACCTGGCGGTGGTAGGACCCACCCTCGTCGAATACGGGTTGTACAGCAGGGATTGTGTACAACCCCGTATTCGCATAGTAGGGCCCTCCCGACAGGCGCAGGACAAACTATAAGTTTTTAAGCTTTTAAGAGATTTTGCACTCTTGGTGGCTAATTTTGGCCTAACCTTTATAATATACTAGTAGGGGGAGGAAAAATCTACCTCCCCCTTAACTGGCCCCTCGGGAGCGGGTGCGTCAAAATTTGGCTGACATCCAGCTCGATAGGTGTGAGGTAGGAGCAGTAAGATCGGGTGGAGGCCAGGATCCTGCCCCCTGAACCTTAGACCTGGGTAGGGCGAGACTGGCCGGGCAGTCAGCTCGCGGGGGCGAGAGCGGCCTACGGCCAGTCTCTCCCCCCGCACGATCAACTCGCGGGGGAAAGATCGGCCGGCGGTTTTTTAGGGTCTCGCCCGCGCGGTGAGTTTGCGGGCGAGACCGGCCGGTGGCCAGGGTCTCGCCCGCGCGGTGATTTTGCGGGGCGAGACCGGTCGATGGTCAGGGTCTCGCCCGCGCGGGGATTTTCACGGGGATGACCGGCCGGCGGCCAGGGTCTCGCCCGCGCGGTTGAGGTCGCGGGGCGAGACCGGCCGGCGTCCAGGGTCTCGCCCGCGCGGTTGAGGTCGCGGGGCGAGACCGGCCGGCGTCCAGGGTCTCGCCCGCGCGGTGAGGTCGCGGGGCGAGACCGGCCGGCGTCCAGGGTCTCGCCCGCGCGGTGAGGTCGCGGGGCGAGACCGGCCGGCGTCCAGGGTCTCGCCCGCGCGGTGAGGTCGCGGGCGAGACCGGCCGGCGGCCAGGGTCTCGCCCGCGCGGTGAGGTCGCGGGGCGAGACCGGCCGGCGGCCAGGGTCTCGCCCGCGCGGTAAGGTCGCGGGGCGAGATCGGCTGGCGGCCATGGTCTCGCCCGCGCGGGGAGCTCGCGGGGCGAGACCGGACGGCAGTCAGGGTCTCGCCCGGGCGGTGAGGTCGCGGGGCGAGACCGGTCGGCGGCCAGGGTCTCGCCCGCGCGGTGAGGTCGCCGGGCGAGATCGGCCGGCGGCCAGGGTCTCGCCCGCGCGGGGAGCTCGCGGGGCGAGACCGTTATGACGGCATTGTCAGGGTCTCACCCGCGCGGTTAGCCCACTCGTCTCGGGCGCCCGAGGAGGTAGGGGTATGACTTTGCCTCCTTCCGCCCTTGGACCTCTTTGGGCCGTGCTTTTACCATTTTGCTCTCGGGGGGGGGATTACTTCTTTACCACCTGGTGTGGAGGTTTGCTAAAAATTGGCTTGAGACTTATTTGCCCTAGGGTCATTTTTGTCATTTTTAGTCCCAGGACTTGGAAAATCTATAAATAGACCCTTGATGGTGCCTTGGAGAGCATTGTTTCTTAGCCACTAAAATCCCCTTGCTCTCTTCCTCCAAGGCACCTAGCTCAAGCATTGGCTAGGGAGGGGGAGACCTCAAAGGTCTTCCGGGTGTGAGGTGGGACCTCCACGCTAGAGTCGAGGGTCTGTTCCTAGTTTCTCAGGTCTTAGGTCCGTGACGTTCCTCCGAGTGTAGTAGGTGTGAGGTCACCCCTCTTTTGGGACCCCGAACTCTACGAGAGGTCAATTTAGACTTCAACATAAGTAGAATAAAAAAAAAAGTTCAATTATACAAGAATAAAATCTCAAAAAACAAAAATTTTAAAATGAGCAAAATTGTTGATTTAGAGCCCTCGTGGCGATCATCTACAAGAAGAAACAAATACAAAAGTAGATAAATGCTCACAATTATATTTCAGAGTAACAAGTACTTTGCAATAAAATAGTAAATAACAGAGTAATTCCACCAACATACCAGCACAAACTGCATAGTACAGTTGCTCCACCCATGTCGTTACTACGTAACGTAGTACATTTGAATATGTTTCAGAATATTTTGATCCCATAGAGTTAAATAACATATTAAAATCATGTATCGTTGGAGAATTCACGATTTGCTACCAGTCATACAAAAACTTTTTGCACTCCTTTCTTTTCTTGAAATATTTTTTACAATGTGCTAAAATATTTGGATGAATGTGAAGTTGACACAAAACAATCATGTATTGTGGAAATACATGCTTAATAACGTACATTCATAAGTGCTATTTCTCTATCGACCAACACATTTGGTTGAAAATAACAAATCTAACTTTTTTTCAGAAAATCAAAAGCTCAAGGGGAGTCAGTTTTGTAGTTGGGGCGTTGGCGTCGATTTTGGGGAATAAGAAGACGCCGTCAGCTTTGGGGAAGAAGAGGACGTCGTCGACGTTTTTGAAACAGGGGCGAAGGTGTCCAGCTGCGAAGAGCAGTCGGCGTTTTTGCAGCTGGGGCTACGACGTCCAGGTGCAAAGAGGAGGATCCGCCGTTCGGGGAGGGCGAAATCAAATGAGGAGGCGCCGTCCGGTGCGAACAGGGGTCGACGACATTGGGATCGCGAAGGAGACGTCGTCCGGGGGTAGGAAACAGTAAACCCTTACGGTGAAAAGATGGGGATGCAAGCTAATTTCCCTTTCATTTTGTAATGAATATTCATGGACCGTAATTTATTCTCTTTAAAAAAAAATGAATCCGGAAATTCGCAATTCCTGTGACTTTCACGAAGAAAACCTGTTTTTTTTTGGGCGCTGTTATTAGCACTGCAGTTTTGGCTATGCGACTTTCACCTAGGTTTTCATGCCTTTTGAAAAAGTCTTGTACATGCATTTTTATAAAAAGTGTTCAACACGAAAGTTGTAGAATCGACGAGATTACAACTTTCGTGTTCACTTTTCCTAAATGCATTAAAATGCGTACTTTGGAAATTTAGCGTCTTTTAGAAATACGCCTTGTACGCATTTTTAGGAAAAGTGTTCAACACTAAAGTTGTAGATCTCGTCGAGATCTACAACTTTCGTATTAACACTTTTTCTAAAAATGCATGTAAAACGTATTTTCAAAAGGCACGAAGAAAAAACTACCTGTTTAACAGCACCTTTTTTTTTATGAAAAACTGAACATACAGCAGCTTTTCATTTACTTTTCAATAAAATGAAAACCTGCAGGGCAGAGAGACATGGGTGGAGACACTTGAAAAAGAACACGACAGACTCCCAAATATTTTCTCCACTATTTCTGCAACAAAATCATGCAAGCAATGCCACGAGAATGGCAAATCCCAGAAAACACATATGGCGCGCATTAACTGGCCCAAAATGGCAGTTTCCCGTCTGATCACCTCCGTCCAAAGCAGGGCTTATCCTAACATCACCATCTTCTTCCTCTCCCCTCTCCGCCCTGTTTCCGCCATTACCAGCACTACTGGAACACAAGCAAGCAGGCGCTTCAAGTCTAAATGAACCTTCTTCATACTTGTTTTCTCTTGCGCACAGGTCTCTGTTTCCCCTCAAATCCAGTCTCTTTCCGAGCCTCTTCACAAACTCGACGGAGAAGAGGATCTCTCCGGCGAGCTGGTTCTGACTCAGGTTGAGTTGACCCAGTTCTGGAAGTGAGCCCAAACTCGCAGGCACTGACCCGTTTAACCTGTTTCTATCTAGTGACAGAGCGGTGAGGCTGATCAATGAGCCGAAAGATGAAGGTATTGGGCCAAAAAGTTCACACCTGGAGAGCCCAATCACTGTCAACTTTTTCAGACTCGAAACAAATGATGGAACGCTGGTTTTTAAAGGGTTGTTTTCCATTATGAAGTACTCCAATTCCTTCAAGCCGGAGAGGTTTTCCGGCAAACGGTCCGGTTAGATTGTTGTGGCTCAAATCCAGTAAAACCAGCCTTTTTAACTCCCCGAATGCGGGCGGAACTCTCCCGGCGAGGGAGTTGAAGCTGATATCAATCTTTTGAAGAGATTGGAGTATTCCAATAGAGGAAGGGAGGTTTCCTTCCAGCTCGTTGGAGGAAAGATCGAGAATGGCGAGGCTCGAAAGGCCGGATATTTCCTCCGGAATGTCTCCGGCGAGGTGGTTGTAGCTGAGATCAAGCTGTCGTAGTCCCGTCAGTCTGCCGATTTCTGGCGGTATTCCGCCGCGGAAGCCATTCTGCGAGAGGCTGAGGACCGTGAGACTCTGTAGTGTGGAAACAGAGGACGGGATTTCGCCGGAAAGTCCGGGGTTTGAGTTTAGCACGAGGTGTTGTAGAGAGGAGAGGTCGGTGAAGATGGAGGGAGGAAGAGAGGCGGAGTTGGGGGTGAGGAAGCAGCTGAAAAGGGACAGGCTTTTGAGGAAGGGAAGATGGAGAAGGGCTGCCGGCGGGAGGAAAGCAGAGGATTTGCAGGGAGGAGAAGAAATCACGTCGGGGCCGATGTGGATGGAAACGACGTGGAGAAAATCGGTGTTTACGGTGTCGCACTGAACGCCAGGCCATGGGGTTTCGGAACAGGGGAGGGGGTGAAGCTCGGCCCAGCTTTGGTCGGCGAGGAGAGAGGTGAGAATGTCAGTGAGAGCGCGGTGTTCTGCAGCCGGCATTGCATCGCCGGCGGCGGAAGACGAAGAAGTGGCTGCTAATAGAGGAATGGAAAGGAGGAGGAGGAGGGCGGCGGCCATGGGAGAGAATGAAGGAGTGGGGAGGAAGAGAAGGATGAGACTTGAGAGTGATTTAAAAAAAACAAATAGGAGGAGAGGTTAATGTGGAAGTGACAAGAGCTGGCTTTCTCTGATCTCTTTTTCAGTGGAGTCATTGACGTGAAATGTCTTTGACTGATGCTGCGCGCAGAGAATAGCTGCTGGATTTTGGATCCTCGAGATGCATTTTCCCCCAAATCTCATTAAATTTCCTTCTTTTAACGGCTAGGAGTGTGTTGAGCTCGATATTTTTGAAAAAATTTAAGTGCGGCGTGCCGGCGGGAGACTGGAGGCCATCAATGGCCGGCACGCCATGGTTGAAGATGATGATGATGGTAGTTCAGCGAAATTCCACGCGGAGCTCGCCGCCGGCGATCTTTTCACCGGTATTTGATGTGCTGTCATGGGGGAGTCTGTTAGTTCGCCAGACGCACCAAAGCCTGTTAGTTCAGCGAATTCTCTAGATTCTTTTGAATTGGACTCCGAACTTTCTTTTCACTGTTTACATGTTGGGCTCTCGAAAGCGCGAAAGCTGTGATTATCCTACACGACCCTGTAACAAAAACTAATTTTATAGTATAAAAAATATAAATATAAGTTCACTGTTTAATATTTTAATATGAAATTATCCTACAGGACCACTGCCCCCGGGTCGCATGGCCGGACACGAGCCTCCGCAAGCCGGCCGCTGGCGAGCCTCCGCCTGCCGGTCTCTTGGCTACCGCCCAACTTGCGTCGTCCGTCATCCACAATTACTTTAGGTCCATTCCTCACAGGAATTTAATCCTTTAGATGACCCGGGTCTAGCATATGTCTTGAACAACCCGTCTAAGTACCGTATTGACATCTGATGGGACTTGGACTTACCTACAATCATAAGGTTAATTTCCTTAGGAACCCAAAAGGGTTTGGGTCCTTGGTTCAAGTTAGCTTGAAAATGGCTATATCGGCCTGCAGCATCCCTAACAAGAAGACTCATCCTTGTCTTTGGCACACAGTTGTTTGGCTAACAGTCTATGGAAATATGACTCACCTGCCACAACACCAACACCATGGATATTGTTTCTCCTATTCTAAACAACCTTTGATGTGTGTATGCCATTAGTCTTTATCTGTTCAGAGAGGAGAGCAGGAACCTTGTTCCTATTTCTTTCAGTAAGAATTTGGCTGAAAGTAAGTCGGCATGTAGGTACACTAGGTTTATCCAGATTTACACCAACAAATTTCTTCTTTACAGCTGACATGGTGTTGATGACTTCATAAATGGTCAAGTAAGGCTTACTATTTTAGCCATGCAACTTACACGCCCCATCGTCCGCGAAACCACCCATTATTGGCAGAGGAGGCCCAGGAATTTCAAAAGGGGGAGGCCGGACAAAAGAGACGGAGAGATAGCTGACAATGTTGGTAGAATATGGGTTGGTGGAGCAATGAAGGGTCGCGATGATGTTGCGATTGTGAGAGAAAATTGTGGGTTGAGCGGGCGGCTCGAGAAGAAATGGCAGGACGTGACGAGGGGCAGATGGCCCATGGTTCGAAAAAGGTCCCGCGTCCTCGTACTGTCAGCAAGGACGACACATGTAAGTTGTTGGGCAGATTCGATAAGCAAGAATTTTGGGAGTAAGCAGGCGCTGTTGGTAGGGCGCCGAAATGGGAGGTTGATGGAGGCTTCAGCTGTGGTTGAGGACAATAGGACACTGACATGACCAAAAGGGAATTACGGGTGATCTTGCTTCCTCTCGACAAGCGCGACGTTTACCAAATGGATCGTCGATGGCGATAGAGATCGTAGAGGAGCTAGAGTCGGCAGATGCTGGGAATAGACACGTCAGCCGTGCTGGGAGGCGTCTGAGTCCTTATTGTCGTTAACACAAATGTGGATTGTGCTCGTCTACTAGCGTAGAGATCGTTGCACGCTTGCAGGAATCGAAGAAGCAGGGTGGATCAAAATGGCTTCGGCTTCGTAGAAGTGGGTTCAGGCGTTGTCTTCCTCTCACCAATTTTTTTAAATGTCTTTATCTTAACAGAGTCATTTCTCCCTCATCCGGACATCGTTTTTTACGTATAAGTAGTTAAAAATTGCTGCATCAACGAGAGAAATCCGAATCCACTAATAATTTTGCAAAATTCTTGGGGTCCGGGCTCCCGCTGCCCTCTAAATCTGCCTCTGATTACAGGATGCGCGTATAAGATGACAAGTGTGTAAAGCGGAAATTTGTATGACGGTGTGTGTATAGTAAATTATATGATTATGGTATGGGGATAACCACAACCTAACATGGGTGTGCGCATTGTGATGAAATTCATTGTGGGTATGCGTATAACAATGAAATCACACGTAATAGGTGTGTGCATTGTATACCATGTAATTCGCCGAGATCAAATGTGACCAATGATGGCCTAGAGGATCTCGCCCACCAAGGGCGAGTGCAGAAGAAGTCACCTCTCAGGGGCGAGTGCAGCCCATGGGCGATTTTCCAGGCTCCCTGGGCGAGTGCAGCCCCCCAGGGGTGAGTTCCAGGCTCCTGAGGGCGAGTGCAGCACCCAGGGGCGAGTTCCGGGCTCCTTGGGGCGAGCTGGGACGAGTGCAGCCCCCCAGGGGCGAGTTCTGGGCTCCCTGATGCGAGTGCAACCCTCAAGGGGCGAGTTCCGAGCTCCCTTGGGCGAGTGCGCCCCCTAGGGGTGAATTCCGGGCTCCTTGGGGCGAGTGCAGCCCCCAGGCGAGTTCTAGGCTCCCTGGTGCGAGTGTAGTCCCCCAGGGGTGATTTTTGGGCTCCCTGGGGCGAGTGCAGCACCTCAAGGGCAAGTTGCAGGTTTGGGGAGAGTGGCGAGTCCCAGCTTCACTAGGTACTCGTCAAACCTAGGATACCTCTTTAGGTATACTATTAGCCCCTCCTAACAGTGGAGTTACGGTGTTGACAAACTGTTTTGGACTGCGTATGGTAAAATAAAAAAGCGAGATTGCGCTATTGACAGATCAGACTTGGAAAACTATAAAAAGACCCCCATAGACACCTTGGGGGGGACAACTTATTCTTGCTTCCTCCCCCCCCCCCCCAAGACTGACTCCGGTCGGCGAGTGCTCTCAAGGCCCTCCAAGGTGCCCAGCTCAGCATTGGTTAGGGAGGGGAAGGTCTATTTGATCTTTCGGGTGTGTGGCGGGACCTCCTCGCTGCAGGTCAGGATCTGTCTCTTAATTCCAAGTAGATGGCCAGGTGCGCTCGCTTGAGAGAAGTAGGTGCAAGTTACCCTCTTGGGTCCGAACTCCTCAAGAAACCGAGTTCCAGTTTCAACATTATGGTGCAGTGAGCTAGTTCAGGAGATGTAGGTGCGAGCTACACCTTTTGGGTTCGAACTATTCTTAAGACCGAGTTTCAGTTTCAACATTATGGTGCGGTGAGCTAGTTCAGGAGAAATAGATGCGTGCTAGACCCCTTGGGTCCGAATTCTTCTTGAGACAACCAAACTCCATAATCACTTAATTACGAAAATGTCACACCCAAAATCCATAAAAAGGTCTCATACCCTCATTTTACCTCACCTTGATTCCTACTCCCCAAAGAGCACCAGATGATTCTTTCAAAGATCTCCCCACGCTCGAAGATCTTCGAAGGCTTCAAAGATCTCTAGCTAGAAGATTTATCGCAAGCGCTTGAAAATCTCCTTCAGTTTTCGAGCACACCACTTCGGTCTCCACCGCTCGGGACCAGAGCATTAGCAAATGCTTTCCCCATTCCAGATTGCTTTCGAGCACACTCCACCAGACTCCGCCGAGCAGGTCCAGAAAACCAATTGCTGCTTCCTCCATTCCGGATGCTCGCAAGCACATTATTCATGATTTCGTCGCTTTGGTCAAGAGCATTAGTTGCTGCTTCATCCATTCTAGATTGCTTCCAAGCACACTGTTCCTGACTCCGCCGCTCGGTTCCAGAACACCAGTTGTTGCTTCCTCCATTCCAGATTTCTTCCGAACACACTATTCCCGACTCCGCCTCTCGAGTCCAGAGCACCAGTTGCTGCTTCCATCATTTCAAATTGCTTGTGAGCGCATTATCCCCGACTCCACCGCTCAGGCCTAGCGCACCAGTTGCTGCTTCCGACATTCAAGATTGCCTCCGAGCACATGACTCCAAATTCCGCCGCTCGGGTCCAGAGCATCGGTTGCTGATTTCACAATTACAGATAACTTTCGAGCACATCCTCCAACATCGAATTTCTTGCTATCTCAAACAGTTTGGAAGAATAAATTGTAACGAGCGGTGACTTGTCACACTAGATAAATAACTATTGTAATCCCCACAAAAATAGTGAAATTTGACTGACAAAAACAGTTTCCCATGGGTTTTCCCCTTTCCGGGGTTTTTCCTCCTAAAAACTTGCTTGCCAGGTGTTACTTTTATTTCCGTGACTGTTTGCGCACTGAACTCGCCCACGAATTATGACGATTCGTTTTTGACCGACGAGCGCTTCAAATGACTCGCAATAACAGCCTATAAAAAACGGGCCCGACATTGAACCAGGTCAGAGAAAGGTTGCGTAAGTTACAAATATTTTTAAAAGCCTGCGTAAATTACAGATATTTTTAACTCTCATAAGTCATGACCACTAATATAAATGCTTATATGGTTTACGTAATGTATTATAGAAAATTAATTATTAATTATCAAATGCCACGTAAGAGGAACCATTGAGCTGTTCGTGTAAATGTAATATTAATTTGTATGGAGGGAAGAAGGAATTAAAAAAAGAAGAAGGATAATTACATAATTCTGTAATCGCAATCCATGGTACTCCCAAACTTGCACTGATGACTGGAAGAGAGCTTCAGCTCTGCCATTCTTTATTGATGGAGACGACAACGCCGTCGATCGATCCCCGCCGCGCTAGCTCCGGAGGAACCCTTCACGCCTGATCGGCAAATTTCCACCCATCCACATGGACTCCCGCCGCCTCCCGCGCACCGTCATCGATCCCAAGGTCCGCCACGTCGGATTCTTCACCTCAGGCGATCCTCCTCCGGCGAGATCTCTGTCCGTCCCAGCTGAAACCGGGGCATCGGCCCTCAGTCCGGTAGGCCTGCCCTCCCCCCCACCGACAGCCGAACTCTCCCTCACCGGGAACTCCCTCCCTGCCGCTATGACACCTCCCAAACGCCACGCCTCTGCTGAAGGCATCCACTCCCTAGTTCGCGCGGCAGCATCCTCAACCCCCATAACTGCTCACGGCGTTCAGTCGCCTCGCCGGCGCGACGGAATTCAGATTTCAATCGGGAGTTACAACCCCTCCGAGCCCAACGCACTGTCGCAGGTGCTGTCCCCGTCAAGCAGCAGGTTTGAGGGCACAGAGTTTTCTGATGAAACCGCAGCTTCTGCTTGGCTCAAAAGGACCGGTTCCGGCAAGGAGGCGGGTTCATTCTTTGGGAGCAGCAGCGATTTGATGATGTCTATTGAGAGTAATGCGACTACTCCGTTCAGGAGCGCCCTGACGACGGTCTCTGTGGTTAAAACACTGCCTGAAGTCACTGGTACGCAACAAATTCCTTGAGTCTGTTGGCGAGCTCTCGTGATTGCATTTGTTCAAAGAGATAACGATTAGAGGATGTGTCTGTGTGAAAATCAGTGAGGCTACCGCCTCCAAAACCTAACCAGGGTTCTATTTTAAATTAATTTAGGGTTCTTATTGACGTTTTACTGGAGGTTTTAGTGAGGAAACACACAATGAGGGCAAAGCAGAATATCAAGTCTTGCATTACTTAGATAAAACTATTACACTTATATAGACCTTCAAGCAACGAAATTAAAGCAAGAATAAAACAGGTAAGGGTTACATTAATGCATATTTAAAAGACTAATACACTTCGTAATGCAGACAGCTTCCCAAAGCAGTTGGCGCCGACCAAGATAAATGAGCCAGCTTTCCTTCTTTATTTCACACCCCCTCTGAATAAGTGCCATCCCTTACTCCAAGCTTCTCCTTGAGGTCGATGAAGTGGTTCTTGTGTAAAGGCTTGGTCAGGATGCCGGCCTTCTGATCTTCAGATGAGCAATACACTAGCTCAATCAGTTTCTTCTCAACCGCTTCTCTGATGAAATGGAGGCGGATCTCAATATGCTTACTTCTTGCATGATACACGGGGTTTTTTGTGAGAGCTAGGGTAGATGTGTTGTCGCACAGAATTTTTACTCCGTTTTCTTCTTCTTCCTCTTCTTTCCACATTTCTTTCTTTAATCTCTGTAGCCAGATGGCTTCGTAGGCGGCGATGTTAAGTGCAATAAACTTTGCTTCAGTCGTGGAAAGGGCTATAGTGTGTTGTTTCCTGGATCTCTAGGAGATGAGGCTCGCTCCCAGGGAGAACACAAACCCACCGATGCTCTTTCGATTGTCGAGACTGCCTGCCCAGTCAAAATCTGTATATCCAATCAGCTTAGCATTTTTTTCTTGCTTGAATAAAATCTCGTGCGCCTTTGTTCCCTGTGATAGCGGAGTATCCGTTTTGCAGCAAAGAAATGACTTTTAGAAGAATCACTCACAAACTTGGCAAGGATGTTGATTGAATTTTCAATATCAGGACTGGAGTTGTTGATATAGATAAGTGAGCCGATGACACTCCTATATTCTTCGTTGTTTGCTTGCTCTTCTTCTTCTTTTCTTGAGACCCACTTGTCTGAGGTGGATGTTGGGAACTTTGCCCTCAATGTTCCAAAATTTTAAAAAGTAATTCATGCAGTGATAAGTACATCTTGTATTTAATGTTTGTCTGGTGTGATATATGTTGGTTCAACATTATATATTGCTAGTCAACTTCATAGATCAAGAGATAAGTTTAGACCAAAAATGAACTTGCTCAGAACTCAGCAATGGCCTAAGTAAGAATAGTTGTAGTCAATGTTTACACCATTTTGATGTGCAAGGATCACACAACGATATCGTTATGACAGAAGGCTTCACACAACACTATCGTTGTGTCAGCATCAGAAGGAGCAGGATTCTTGTGCTAAGTATAAAATTGTTTTGTGAAATGTCTTCACAAAATGATACCGTCTTGTTGGAAGATTATCTTTTGTTCTTCAGAAAGGCAGGATTTAAATTTGGTGGAGGCGCCGAAAGCAGGTGTCGCATCGGTCCTTTCTGAAAGGTGATTTGACTTGATATTTCTAATGCTTCGACCATTAGAATAATCATAAGTATAAAAGGATAAGAGATGTGTTGAAACCCGGATACCGGTTCAATAGAGTTTGGACTGGAGGGACAGTTCAAGTTACTTGACCCGTCGTCGAATGTTCAGGGTAGGCCGATTCGAGCCCGGATTCAGCCTTCACTAATTTGAAGTGGTTGCCTACTCACATACCTGGTGAGCTGCAGCGTGGAGGTCCCACCGCTCACCCGGAAGCGCGCGTCGTGTCTTCCCCCCAAAGCCAAGAGTTGAGCTCGGTACCTTGGATGACACGGAGTAAGACCTCTCCGAAATTCAGAAGCTCTGGGAGGTTGCATCCGCCTCTCCAAGGTGCTTTGATGGTCTATTTATAGGCAAATCCCAAACCAGGGGTAAACACGTCTTTATGACCTGCAAATAGCGGCCTCCGTCTTTTAGTTTTTGTTATTGACACCCCTGATTGGTCTACGAATAGCGAAATTCCGCTGTTTGTGATGGCTATGGGCAGACCAGGATAGGCCGCGAGCAGGAAAAAGGGTGCGCTGGACCTTCTCTACCGAGGCGAGCCCACGAAGAAGGTGGGCTTGGCTCGCCCGTGCTCGTCTTAGCACGCAGTTTCCCTTGCTTTGGGTCTCACTTTTTCGAGCTGGTATCAGCCCTGGGAGGTCGGCTCGCTGCGGAGCATGGTCGTCTCGCCTAACCTGAATCCTCTTGATGGGTTCACCCTATCCTGGTTGGGTGCAGTCATGACTGGGGTCGCTAAATTGGGGTTGTACATAAATCCTGGTTTGCCCATAACCATCACAAACAACGGCATTTCGCTATCCGCAGACCAATCAGGGGTGCCAATAACAAAAACTAAAAGGCGGAGGCCGTTATTTGCAAGCTATAAAGACAATTTTGCCCCTTATTTGGGGTTTGTCTATAAATAGGCCCTCAAAGAACCTTGGAGAGGCAGACCCAACCTCCCAGAGTTCTTGAATTTCTGAGAGTTTTTACTCCGTGCCATCCAAGGTGTTGAGCTCAGCTCTTGGCTTGGGGGGGGGGGGAGTCGCGACACGCACTTCCGGGTGAGCGGTGGGATTTCCACGCTGCAGCCTGCAGCTCATCGAGTCTGTGAGTAGGCAACCACTTAAAATTAACGAAAGCTGAATCCGGGCTCGAATCGGCCAACCTTGAGCACTCAACGACAAACCAAGTAACTTGAACTGTCGCTCCAGTCCGAACTCCGTAGAACCGGTATCGGAGTTCGGACTGGAGGGACAGTTCAAGTTACTTGGTCTGTCGTTGAGTGCTCAAGATAGGCCGATTCGAGCCCAGATTCAGCTTTCGTTAATTTGAAGTGGTTGCCTACTCACAGATCCGATGAGCTGCAGCGTGGAGGTCCTACGGCTCACCCGGAAGCGCATGTCGTCTCTTTCCCCCCAAAGCCAAGAGCTGAGCTCGGCACCTTAGATGACACAGAGCAAGAGCTCTGTCTCTCCAAGGTGCTTTAAGGGTCTATTTATAAGCAAACCCCAAACCAGGGGCAAGATCATCTTTATGGCCTGCAAATAGCGGCCTCCGCCTTTTGGTTTTTTGCTATTGACACCCCTGATTGGTCTGCGGATAGCGAAATTCCGCTATTTGTGATGACTATGGGCAGACCAGGATAGACCACAAGTAGGAAAAAGGGCGCGCTGGGCCTTCTCTGCCGAGGCAAGCCCACAAAGAAGGTGGGCTCAACTCGTCCGTGCTCGTCTTGACGCGCGACTTCTCTTGCCCTGTGTCTCACTTTGGCGAGCTGGCATCAGCCCGTGGAGGTCGGCTCGCCGCGGAGCGAGGTCGTCTCGCCTAACCTGAATCCTCTTGATGGATTCGCCCTTTCTGTTTGGGTGTAGTCATGACTGGGGTCGCTATAATGGGGTTGTACAAGAGGGACATCAAGCTCTAGTTCTTCCCGAGAAAAAAACCTTGAGAACTCAGAAAAGCTCAGCTGGCTGCAAAAAAATTATACAATAGTTAAAATCAAGCTTTTCTAGAGAACAAGAAGAAGTCAAGCTTCCACAAATAGAAAACTCTTACTCTTGAGAGCAAGAAGACTTCCTCACACAAGCAAGCTGAACACTGGTCTTGTTATAAAAAGCAAAATCATTGATTGATCTAGTACTATTGCTGAAAAGGGCTCTCTACACAAAAATCCTAAGAAGACTCAAGATATAAAGTAACATCTTTTGTTGAGTCAATTTCTGTAAAAACATTATTTATTATTGCTGAGTAAGTTCTGTTTGAGTTATGAGGGTAGGGTTGTGCTTACAGCCTGAGTGTAGGGCTGTATAAAAGGCCTGAGTGTAGGAAATTACTATGAGTCTGAGACAGGGTCTTGGGAAGACCTGAGGTAGGATTCAAGAGTTGAATCTGAGCTGTAGGAGTGTCTTCACTCCGAGGTAGGGTCTTGGGAAGACCTGAGGTAGGATTCAAGAGTTGAATCTGAGTTGTAAGAGTGTCTTCACTTTGAGGTAGGGTTGATGTTTGCACTTGAGGTAGGATCTGAGAAGGAGATTGTTATGTGTCGAAGCCTGGGATTGTGTTTGCCGACGACTGGGGTGGGGATCCTCCAGATTGGAGTGTGGATGGGCGGTCGGTTGGGAGGAGCGCCGGTGATGTAGAAGGAGATGAGGAAGAGAGGATTCAGGTGAGAGAAAGAAATTGATAATTCTTATTGCATGCCTCAAACCGGTCCACCCTCATAGGGTTAAATAGAGCATAAAAAGGAAATAACTTGCCCCGTTTGGGCTTAAAACCGGGAACCAAATAGGAAACAATAAAAAAAGGAAACAAGAACCATAAAGGTGTGGCCCCCCGTTTGGGCTTAGACAACGGGAACAAATTAGGAATATAAATATTATCAAATTGATCCTGTGGATCCTATGCGGCCGAGTTCTCCGCAGTATACCGGTGACGGTAGATGTTTCCCCAACGTGGGTTGCCCGTAATTGATGCCGTAACATCACCTTCTTCGTCGGAAGACAGCTTGTCCTCAAGCTGTGTCGGAATGTCCACGAGTGGTGCTGATGGTGGCTCGCCGTAGAAGCGCTTGAGCTGGGAGACGTGGAACACGTCATGAATGCAGGCCTCGGGTGGCAATTGGAGGCGGTAGGCTACCTCCCCTATGCGGTGTACGATCCGGAAGGGTCCATAGAACCGGGGTCCCAATTTGTTAGCCAAGTTTTCGGTCCTCTGCATTGTTGTCTGGCGATACGGTCGGCGTTTTCGGTCCATGCGGTGTTGAGCTTGCCGAAGGTGTTCGCGGGCGGTGGCGATCATGCTGTCCCGCTCCTTTAACTGTTGATACACGGGAGTTAAGGTGGCTCGACCCGTTTCGTAGGCTACGAGCTTGGGTGGCTCTCGTCCGTTGATGAGTCGGAACGGTGTTGTTTGGAGCGCCGAATGGTAGGAGGTGTTATAACAATACTCGATCCATGGAAGCCAAGTGACCCATTTATTTGGGTGCGCTCCGGTTAGACAACGGAGGTACATCTCCACGGTTTGGTTGACCACTTCTGTTTGGCCGTCCGATTGCGGATGGTATGCGGACGAGAGTTGTAGTTTCGTTCCACTGAGCGTGAATAGATCCTTCCAGAAGCGGCTTGTAAAAACCTTGTCGCGGCCGGACACAATACTTTCTGGTTACCCGTGTAAACGGACGATGTCGTTGAAGAACAGTTGGGCGACTCGTTCCGCGACGAGTGGGTGGGCCAGCGGAAGGAAATGAGCTCCCTTGGAAAACCTGTCGACTACCACCATGAGAACGGTTTTACCCTTGCTGTGGGGAAGGCCCTCCACAAAATCCATGCAGAGATCAACCCAGAATTGGGTTGGTATAGGTAGCGGTTGGAGCAGGCCCGCCAGTAATAATTTGACTGCTTTATGTTGTTGGCATATGACGCATTGGGAAATAAAGTGTTGGACGTGCCGGCGGAGTCCCTTCCAGTAGAACTCAGCACGTATGCGGTGAAGGGTTTTGTGGATTCCCTCATGACCCCGATTGTGCGCCTCCGTCATAATGGTAGGAATGTGAGGCGATGTGGGTGGCAAGTAAACCCGGTTTTTGTAGAGGATGAGGCCCTCACGGCTTGTCCAAACTGGTGGTAAAAGGCCCTCTTGCACCCGGCGGAGCAACTCGGCGAGTGATGGTGACTCGGCGGTTTCGGTTCAGATGGTGTCTATGAGGGGGGCGGTTGGCCGTGAGAGGTGGCAGATGCTAGCGGGGGCTTCGGGCCTGGCGTCGTGGCGCCGAGAGAGGGCGTTCGCGGCCTTGTTGAGAGCCCCTGCCTTGTATTCAACGGTGAAATCAAACCCCAATAGTTTGCTTACCCACCGTTGTTGCGGTACGGTGGTCAGACGTTGTTCCAACAGATATTTTAAACTGAAGTGGTCTGTCCGTACAATGAAGGTGCGGCCCCAAAGGTAGGGTTGCCAATGTTGGACGACCTTGGCCAATTCGATGAGTTCCAGTTCGTAGGCCGGTAGCTTGTGGTGATGTAGCGCCGTTCGACGGCTAAAATATGCGATTGGATGACCTTGTTGATGGAGGACTGCCCCGCACCCGAGCGCGGATGCGTCACATTCCGCGTTGAAGTCGGGCAGACGGAGTACTGGGGCGGTCGTGAGGGCGGCTTGAAGAGCTGTAAAGGCGCGCTGCGCGGCGTCATCCCATGCCCAGTCTTTTCGGTGTAGGAGTGCCAATAGAGGGTCGGCAATGGAACTGTAGTTGTGGATGAATCGCCTGTAGTATCCAGTCAGCCCCAAAAAGGCTCGGATGTCGCGCTGCGAGCCGGGGGTCGGCCAAGCGACGATCCCTTGAATTTTCTCCGGTCGGCCGACACGCTGAGTTCGTGCACTACTTGGCCAAGATAGGCGACGCTAGATTGCCCAAACGCGCACTTGGACTCCTTGAGGACCAGTCGGTGGTGGCGGAAAAGGCCCAGAACTTCGCGTACATAGAGAAGATGCTCGGTCCAAGACTTGCTATAGATCAAGATATTGTCAAAAAACACAAGCACAAATTTTCGGAGGACGGATTGGAATACCTCGTTCATAAGTGATTGGAAGGTGGAAGGCGCGTTGGTCAAGCCGAATGGCATGACGAGGAATTCAAAATTTCCGTGGTGCGTCCGAAAGGCCGTCTTTTCCACGTCGTTGGCGGCCATGTGCACTTGGTGGTATCCGGAGTATAAGTCGAGTTTGGAGAAGAAGCGTGCGCCATGTAACTCGTCGAGGAGTTCCTCGACCACTGGTATTGGAAATTTGTCCTTGACTATTTTGGCGTTGAGTTCCCAGTAATCGACGCAAAAGCGCCATGTGTTGTCCTTCTTGTGTACCAGCAGGGCTGGTGATGAGAATGTGGAGACGCTCCACCAGATGAGGCCTCGTTGAAGCATTGCGGCGCATTGCCGCTCGATTTCGTCTTTTTGTAGAAAAGGGTAGCGGTAGGGGCGGACTACGACTGGCGCGGTTCCTGGTAATAAGCAAATGTGGTGATCCTGCAGTCGGTGAGGCGGAAGGGCTTCCGGAATCGTGAAAGCTCGTGGCTTGTCTGACGGGCTGAGGCATTGCCAGTCCACCCGTTGGGAGTCGTCGTACCATTGCATGGGAAGGTTATTGAAGTCCCATGTGATGGGTCCCAAGGTACGCAACCAGCGGACCCCCAATACGATGTCAAAACCATCGAGATCTACAAGCAAGAGGTCGATGTTGAAGTTCCGGTGATGGATGGTTAGCGGCACGCGGCAGCATAGTCCGGGGCATGCCATGCTGTGGCCATTGGCCACCGAGACCTGGAGTTGATGGCGGAACGTGACGGATAATTGTAGAGCGGTTGCGGTTTTGTGGCGGATGAAGTTGTGCGTGCTGCCGGAATCTAGCAGGGCCACGAGAGTGGAGCCCGCTATGTGGACCGGAAGCTGCAGCATGTGGCCCCCCTGTGGCCGGCGATGGCGTTGACCGAGAGTTTTGGTGTTTCCCAATCCGGTCCTTCGTTATCCTCATCGTACGGATTGTCCACTTCAATCCAAAAGAGGCGTTTGCAGCGGTGGCCGGGCCCGAAGAGTTCCTCGCAGTTGAAGCAGAGCCCCTTGGCGCGGTGTTCCGTCATTTCGGCGTGGGAGAGGCGCTGGCGGAAAGGCGGTTTGGATGGGTTTTGTGCGGTCCTGGTGGTCGATGCCGCGCTGGTTGTCTCGCGGAGGGAGTTTCCGGAGTCCCGGCGGGGTATGTTGTGGCGATCCAGAAGAATACGACGCTCGCACGTCTGTGCAATGTTCATGGCGGTTGTGAGGTCGGGTGGGTCTTGGAACTCGACGTCCAGACGGAGTCTTTTGTGTAGACCGGCCGTAAAGATGGCCACTTGTTGATCCAGCCGGCACGTAGGTCCCCTTGCGAGCAAAAGTTGAAAGCGGTCGATGTAGTCGTCCAGGGCTCCCGTTTGGCGAAGGCCGATCAGGTCGCCGATGGGGTTGCCGCGGAGGGATGGGCCGAACACGGAGCGTGCATGCGGCCTTGAACTCGTCCCATTGCAGGTATGGCCGTTCTCGCTGGAGTTGTGAGAACCACAGTTGTGCGGCGCTATTGAGATGAAAAGAGGTCAGGCCCAGACTTTCCTCGCCCGTGGTGCGCTGGTTGGAGAAGAATAACTCGCACTTCGCGAGCCATGCGAGCGGGTCCTCGCGGCCATCGAAGACGGGAAATTCCAACTTGACGTAGCGCGGAAACGCACCTCCCCCAGTGCGGTGTTCGGTGTGTCCGTCGCTTGTTGTTTGCTCGGGTGTCGATAGCGGGCTGTGCGGACCGGTCGGCGGGTGTCAATCCGGCGGCTAAGTGTGTCGTGCGGATATTAACTTCGCCAAGGCGAGAGTCCATCTTGTCTAAACGGTCCAGAATTTGTTGGAGGAGATCGCGGTCGACCATCGGTGGTGGTTCCGGTAGCGGAAGGAGGGGAACACTGTTTGGCGCAGCGATACGAGGAACAACCCTCGATGGTTCGTTTCCGGTGGTGGAGCGGGCGAGCGGTGTGGGTGGCTCTGATACCAGTTTGTTACGTGCCGAAGCCTGGGATCGTGTTTGCCGACGACTGGGGTGGGGATACTCCAGATTGGAGTGTGGATGGGCGGTCGGTTGGGAGGAGCACCGGTGATGTAGAAGGAGATGAGGAAGAGAGGATTCATGTGAGAGAAAGAAATTAATAATTCTTATTGCATGCCTCAAACCGGTCCACCCTCATAGGGTTAAATAGAGCATAAAAAGGAAATAACTTGCCCCCCGTTTGGGCTTAACAATGGGAACCAAATAGGAAACAACAAAAATAGGAAACAAGAACCATAAAGGTGCGCGCCCCCCCCCCCCGTTTGGGCTTAGACAACAGGAACAAATTAGGAATATAAATAGTATCAAATTGATCCTGTGGATCCTATGCAGCCGTCCTCCGCAGTATACCGACGACGGTAGACGTTTCCCCAACGTGGGTTGCCCGTGATTGATGCCGTAACAGAGATATGAGGCAGAGAATTTTGTGTGTTCCTGAGCTGTAGGAGTCAAGGACTCCGAGGTGTAAGATTATTGAATCTGAGAAGTCGGAGGAATTAGCCTAGTCTAACACACTGCTAGACAAGCGGCGAGGGACAGTGGACGTATCCATAATCTGGGAAATCACTATAATTCTCTGTGTGCTTTTTTGTGTTGTGTTTGATTTGTGTCTTTCGTGATAAATTAGTCTTAAAGTTTTAAAAAAATCAAATACAGCTTAACACATATTCACCCACTCTAGGTGTTTTGACTACCATTAATCTTTCAAGTGATATCAGATGGAGGTTGGTTCAAAAAGGCTTAATAGTCTGACCAAGTTCCTCAAGGGAATAGTTAGTCTATACACAATGAATTCCAGTGAGGGCTACAAGAAATTAAGTTCCATGAACCTTCCCATCCGCAAAAAAGAGAATTTTAGCATCCGGAAGCAGATGGTCAAATTGTTTATGGAAGCTTCTGACCCTAGGCTATGCATCACTGTTAAGGAGAGACCATTCATTCCTATGAAAAGTTCCTCTATTAATTCAAATCAGCAAGTATCCAAGTTATATTTTGAAATGACTAGAGATTAAGTTGTTCTGACCACCATGGACAAAAAGGCCAAAAATATTATAGTAAGTGTCATAGATGACTACACTTTCCAAAATCTATTTCACTGCCAAACAACTAAGGAAATGTAGGATACACTAATTGTATACATGGAGGGCACTTAGGAGGTTAGTGATGATAGGAAATTCCTATTAAATCAGGAGTATGAAACATTCACGCAAAGGAAGAAAGATTTCATTATTGATTGCTATGAAAAATTCTTCAAAGTTGTCAATGAGCTGAAAACATATGACAGAGTCTTCATAGACTATGAACTCAATGATAAATTCTTGAGGTCTCTAACTAGAGAATGAGACAAGATCTGTGTCATAAGGGAGTTGGGGAATCTGACCAACATTCCTCTCCATATTCTGTTTGAGAAGCTGCTGTCCTATGAGATGTAGCATAATACAAGGAAGGAAGAGGATTGTAGCTATCAGGTCACACTCCAAGGAGAAATCAGTGGCTTTCAAAGCTGAAAGCACAAGGAGAAGCAAAGAGAAAATCCCTTCTCCTCCAAAAAGGGATACTGACTCAGAAACCTTTTAGCCCAGCACCTCAGAAGCTGAGCTAACTGATGGAGAATTTGCAGCATTCTCCAAGTAGTTCAAGAGGATGTTGAACATGAGGAAGCAATGAAAGAACAAACCATCTTCCTCCTCCAGCTCTAAGAAGGAATACAACAACTCTGATAGATTCAAGAAGGACCCTAAGAGGGACATGTATGCTTATAAACAGAACAAACATATTAATTCTAACATCATCTGCTACTGTTGTGATAGGACTGAACATGTCATTGCTGACTTCCCAGTCAAGAAGAAAGAGAAAAATGTTGCTGGTGAAATGAAACACTACAAGGGAAAGAAGTATGAAAAGACTTTCTTAGCAAAGAAAGAAAAGAGCTAGAGTGACAGTGATTCTGACTCATCTGAGTCAGGAGAAGAAGAAATCTATATTGAGCTTGTTGCTCTTATTGAAGAGGAGGAATATCTTGCAGCTAGGGTGTGCATCAGTGCTCCCCTAACTTTCTCTGACAATGAAGATGATGAAGAGGACTTGATTGATTATCTGCCTGCTAAAGTGTGCATCAGGGATCCTTTGTCACCATCAGACAGTGATTATGATGATGAAGATGGCTATGGACTAATAACTATGATTAATAAGGAAGATCAAGATGACTCTCATTCTGATGAGGTAAACATTAAAACTTCTCCGATCTTTATCAGAATTTAATCATGGGATAGATACTGAGTAAGAGACATGCTCATCATTTAATGATGAGGATGACCTGAATCAAATAATGAATTTGATGAGCTGATTGAAAAATATGATGCTCTCTTGAAAACACTAAAGAAGAACAAGAAGCTTACTAAGAAGCAGACTGAGGAGATTGAATTCCTCAAGCTGACAAAATCTCAGCTTGATGAGAAGTCAGAAAAGTTTATTCTCATGAACTCTAAGATAATTGAGTTTGAGAAAATAATTGATGACAAAGCGGATCTTTTAGTTCAAAAAGAAAAGACCATTAAAGCTCAAGAAAGGAAACTCCTCAAGGTGAGGAAGTATGAGAGCTCTTCCAATAGTGTCCAAAAGGAACAACCCTGAAAAGGAAGGAGGGATGTTGGCCCAAGTGCATTCAAATCTCTCCAGGAAGAAATACAAATGAGAAGTGATAAACCCTTTGTATTTAAAACCCCAGCTCCAACACTTAAGGGCAAGGAAAATGCTACTTTTCAAGGGCCTCTTCCTAAGAGGAATTTTGTGGCTGTGCAAACCATCTACCATCATGCACGCAGTCACATGATTGCTCTAAGAAATGAGAAGAATGTCAAAGCCCACCTTTCTGAACATAAGCACACACATCCCACATCTGAAATTGTTCAAAAAAGAAGGTACAATAAGTAAAAGTGCCGGTGTTATCTCAAGGTGTGACACTTTGCCTTGGACTGTTAGTATAATCTAATAGTGCCTCAAGCAAAGAAGATTAATTCAGTAAATCATTATTTCACTCAAAAACCTGCACCCAAATCTAACAGGAACCTAGGACCTAAGTTCAATTGGACCCCTAAGGTAAATTAATTTATTTCTTACAGGTAAGTCCAAAGGTCAATCAAATGACAATATGGTTATTGGACAAAAGTATAATTAGGCCCAAGACTAGGACTAGTAGCCACTTTATAGACCACTGTCTGTGAAAATGTGACCAAAGGTCAATTGACCTTAGAATAAACCTAATAGGCACTGGAAGTAGAACTATGTACTGTATAATTTACCTTGTATAGAATCTCCTATGACAGTCCATCTTGTATCAAGTGTAAAGGAGTATCCTTGTGTGCAATTGCACCAGTGTTTGGCTCACCTAAACTACAAGATATTTAATTGCATAATCTCAAAAAATTTGGTTTGAGATAAATCAAACTTTTGACAAAGTAGAAATGGTTCACTGTGCATATATGCTCAAATCAATTAATTATGATAATACATTGTTAATTTATGCCAACAAGTAGATGCTAGGTCACTAACCAAGCATGCAGGGGCAACTTAGAAGGATTCCAATGACTTTCACTCAAGCAGTGTGCTTGTCGTTTTAATCTATAGAGAGGTCAAAGGTGAAATCACACAGGTTGGATCAATATCGTCTATATCGCTGTGATCGTCTTATGGGGACAAAACGATATTTATCTGACAGGCTGTTTAAGTTTAAATTTTCTCAAATTCAATCTCAACCATTGGATTAGAAATTGATCACTTCTCCAGGTACGCGATGTTTCACATTCTCAAATTCTAGATATACATACTCATCTATATAAGTGTCAAAGGGTTTATGTTTAAAACATAAACGCATTTGCCCTAAATCCCATCGTGTGCTCCCCGTCTCTCGTGACCACATCAAACGACAAAGCTTTTTCTGAAATGACACCAAAGGCAAAAAACTACTTATATGAAGGCAGTGAAGTGGTAAGGAATGATTTTTAAAATGCTACAGAAGAAATCCAGAAGGTCATCAAACTTCTGGATGCTGTTGACCTACAGTATATTCTGTTTGTGTCTACATTGATACTGAAAAAGGAGGTACTTGAATTTTATTCAAATGTCAAACTCAAGTCATCAGTAAAGTCCATTAGAAGTAAGGCTAATAGAACTAAGATAAAGATTAGCCCCAAAAAGCTAAAAAGGAAACCGAGACTGCCTCCTTTCACTGATGGCGAAGAATTATGAAGAGATTACTCAGCAAGATCCCTCAGATGCTCTACAATGGTGTGGACATACTCAGAAGATCTATGGGTTCCTGGAGAGAAAGAACTTCAATCAGCAAGGAAAACTACTAGCTAATATTGTTGGGAAGGCACTGCTGTGCAAAGTTGGGTCTCATGATAGGACTTCACAGTATATGTTTGAACTGATGGCCTTGATTATCCTATGCAAGAAGACAAATTGGGCTCAGGTTGTATTTCAAAGGATTCATGACAGTTTGCATGTTCTAAATTTGGGAAGAATACTGTCACTATACTTCCTGACAGTTTACCGTGACATCTTCAACAAACAAGGGACTAGAATCCATCACATTAGAAGGATCGACATCATGATTCTAGATAGATATGAAAAAGTTCTGTCTAAGGCCCCAAAGAGAAGAATATTCAAAAATCAAAGAAAGGAAAGGGGGTTGCTGAAGAAGTAAGCAGTGAGGAAGGTTCCTCTGTTGAAAAAAGTGCTCCCGAATCTCACTCCAATTCCTCAAATTCTGTTGAGAAGGAAGGTGTAGTAGGAGGGAACAACGAATCAATTCATAATCCCTATCTAACAACCTCAAATGAGGAGGAAGCAGAACACCAAGACTTCTGTGTTCAAGTTGATGTAAGCATTCCTAATGTGGGGAAGTGTGCCTCAGCTGAGGGGGAGGCTGAAGAAGACCTTCATTACCAAATTCCTACAAAAGAAATGCAACTAGGTGATAAGGAGGCTGAAGGATCCCTGGACAAGTTCTTAAATGATGGTGCTAAAGATAGCTTTGAAGGTGGTGCTGATATTGAGGTAGAGACTCACACTGAGCTCCCTGCTCCAGATGATATCATGGCTGTGTCTCAAGAGGCCGAGGATGCAACTCACATTGAGTTGACAGTCTAAGAGGACCTGGGTGAGCTCAAGGACATGTCCCAACCAATTACTGAAGAAGCCCCACACCTCTCTGGGCCCTCTACATCAGGCCCTACAAATTCAACCAACTCCATTATTGCTGCTCTAAATGTTATACTGGATGAGCATCGCACATCTTTAAAGGCTCACATCAATGCAGCTGTGAAAGAAGTAAAAGATGAAATCACAAGGTGGTTTGACAAAGCTGCAAGTGTGGTGCACAACAATGTCAAGATAATGAAGTCAATGTATGCCAATCTGTAGCTCTGCACTCAGGACTTAATAAGACAGTATGTCATCAAGACTGATGATACTATTGAGAGCGGAGTGAATCATATAAAAACCCATGTTTTGGGTCATATAGAAAGCTCTAAAGTTGCAATCTTTGAGGGCCAAGAAAAGAGATTTCAGAATCTATCCAACAAGATTGATGCTTCCAAGGTTGATTTAGAGCAGAAAATATTTGAAGAAGACAGAAAGGGGGAGAGTGTAAATGCTGATCAAGTCTTGTGAGTCATTCAAGGCACAAGGCTGACTCTTAACCTTCCTCCACTGGATCTTAATGAACCTTCTGACTTTGAATTTGTTGAAAAGGAAAGAGATGCACCGAATGTGCAGAGAGCTAAGAAGAGGGAAAGAGAAGGGACCATGCATCCTGAATAATACATGGCCAAAAGGAGAAAGGAGATTTCTAAAGATCCTGACTATGAATACTGGAGTGATGACTCAAGAACAACCATCATGGCTGCCTGGTTAAGCAATGATCAAATCAAAAAAATATAAATAAGATATATCCTTCAATTGAATGGATCAAGCTTCTGGAGAGAGAGTCTCTCAGAAGTAGGATCATTAATGAAAACAATAACAACTCAAACCCTATCAGAGTTCCTTTAAAATATATCCCAAAACCATTCTCATACTTTGACAATCAAAAGGTTAAAGAAAAGAGGGCTGAAAAGCAGCTTGTTGGGTAAATGAGAAAGGGGTTGTACCTAAGATTAAAAATGTTGTTTATGTCTTAGAAACTTAAACTCTTTGTCTGATATATGTATTCATATATCTACTTTGCATATTGAATGATTGAAGTCTCTTCAATTTATATATTTGTTGATCTCTGTGATTGTCAGCTTTTAATTTTCTATATGTATCTTATCATTGATCAAGGTTCTGACTTTTTCAAATATGAGAAGATTGTTCAAAATTTTGCCCTCAATATTTCAAGATTTGAAGAAGTACTGCATGCAGTGATAAGTACATCTTGTATTTGATGTTTGTCTGACATGATATATGTAGGTTCAGCATTACATATTGCTAGTCAACTTCAATAGGTTAGGAGATAAGTTTAGACCAAAAATGAACTTGCTCAGAACCCAGCAATAGTCTAAGTAAAGAATAGTTAAAATCAGAGTTTATGCCATTTTGATGTGTAAGGATTGCACAACGATATCGTTGTGACAAGGCTTCACACAACACTATCGTTGTGTCGACATCAGAAGGAGCAAGATTCTTGCGCTAAGTATAAAATTTTTTTGTGAGATGTCTTCAAAAAACAATACCGTCTTATTGGAAGATTATCGTTTTGTTCTTCAGAACGGCGGGATTTAAATTTGGCGGAGGCGCCAAAAGCAGGTGTCGCATCAGTCCTTTCTGAAAGGTGATTTGACTTGATATTTCTAAAGTTTTGACCGTTAGAATAGTCAAAAGTATAATAGGATAAGAGAGGGACATTAAACCCTTGTTCTTCCCGAAAGAAAAACCTTGAGAACTCAGAAAAGCTCAGCTGGCTGCAAAAAGCTATACAACAGTTAAAAGCAAGCTTTTTTAGAGAAGAATAAGAAGAAGTCAAGCTTCCACAAAGAGAAAGCTCTTACTCCTGAGAGCAAGAAGACTTCCTCACACAAGCAAGCTTAACACTGATTTTGTTATAAAAAGCAAAGTCATTGATTGATCCAATGCTGTTGCTGAAGAGGGTTTTCTACACAAAAAAACCTAAGAAGACTCGAGGTACAAAGTAACATTTTTGTTGAGTTAATTTTTGTAAAAACATTATTTATTATTGCTGTGTAAGATCTCTTTGAGATCAGAGATCTGAGGGCAGGGATGTGCTTACAGCCTGAGTGCATGACTGTATAAAAGGCCTGAGTGTAGGATTCTACTGTGAGTCTGAGGTAGGGTCTTGGGAAGACCTGAGGTAGGATTCAAGAGTTGAATTTGAGTTGTAGGAGTGTCTTCATTCTGAGGTAGGGTCTTGGAAAGACCTGAGGTAGGATTCAAGAGTTGAATTTGAGCTGTAGGAGTGTCTTCACTTTGAGGTAGGGTTGCTGTATGCACCTGAGGTAGGGAACTTTGTGTGTTCCTGAGTTGTAGGAGTCAAGGTTTCTGAGGTGTAAGCTTGTTGAATATGAGAAGTTGGAGGAGTTAAGGGTCTAACACTGCTAGACAGGTGGCGAGGGATAATGGATGTACTTATAATCTGGGAAAACCACTATAAATCTTTGTGTGTTTTTCCGTGCTGTGTTTGATTTGTGCTTTCCGTGATAAATTAATCTTTCAATGGACATTGGTGTTAGTGTTGGGTTGCAATCCTCTATCTGAAATTTCTTTAGTAATGACTGGGTGTAGAGCTCCTGTGTCATGAAGATTCCGCACATCAAGGGTTTGATCTGGAACCCCAGGAAGAGTTTCAAGGTTCCTAGATTTGTCATCTCATAGACTTCCCTCATTCTGTCTTTAAATTCTCTAATCAATTCTAAATTGGTTCCTGTCACAATTATATCATCTACGTATAAACTGACATAGATGTGCCATACTTCTACGGTTTTAGTGTAGAGTGTGGGTTCAATTTGGATGCGGGAGAACCCATCTGATAGGAAGAATGTGTCGATATTTTGGTTTCAGGCATGCAGGGCTTGCTTAAGCCTGTACGGGGCTTTGTGAAGTTTATACACTTTGTCTTCGCTTCCTTTGATTTCAAATCCAGGTGGTTGACAAACATATACTTCTTCAACTAGCTCGGCGTTTAGGAATGTTGATTTCACTCTCAATTGGAAAACTGGGAGCTTAAGCTGAGCGACAACAACAAGGAGCAAGCGTATGGTTGTTATATGTGCGATAGGGGCAAATGTTTTATCGTAATCGGCTCCTGGTATTTGGGTGAAGCCCTTTGCCACAAAGTGAGCTTTTTGTTTGAACATACTCCCATCTTCGTTTTGTTTTATTTTGATTATCCATTTGAGCCCGATTATGGTTTTATCAGCGAGTCTTGTGACAAGAGTCCAAGTCCCATTTCTCTCTATGGATGTGAGTTCTTCTTTCATTGTTGAGTTCCATCCTTCTTCTTTTACTTCTTCTTCAAAATTGGTTGGTGTGGTGATCAACATAGCTCTCACTGTGGCTTGATAGATGTCTTGTAATGATCTCAATTTGACGGGTGATGATGATTCCGGTTCATAATCCTGTTGAGGTATAACAGGAAGAACCACATTGCAATGGACGGGTCCTAGAGGAGTTTCCAGCTCAATCGACAATACAGGAGGTGTTTGAATGCTTACAGAATTTGATGCCTAGTCCCAATGAATTTCCTCATGAAAGGTAACATCTCTTGATACTATGATTTTGCTAGTGAGGGGTTCCAACAATCTATAGGCTTTACTTTCTCTGTTGTAACCGAGGAAAACACAGTTCTCTCCTCTTCTAGTTAGTTTGTCTCTTCCTTCTTTGTTTGAATGAGCATAGGCAACACAACCAAATACTCTTAGGTGCCCAATTGTTGGCTTTGGTTGTGAATTGCTTGATAGGGGGTTAAGTCAATCAAGGCTTTGGTGGGCAATCAATTTAGAATGTATATGACTGTGGCTGTGGCTTTCCTCCAGAGTTTTTTTGGACAGGAGGAGTGTGTCATCATGGTACGTGTCAAATGCACCACAGTTCTGTTGCATCTCTCTACTACCCTATTCTGTTGAGGGGAAAAATGAGTTTGAGTTCTCTACGGATTCTTGTTTCTCTGCAGACAGTGTTGAAGTGCTCTGACATGAACTCTCCTCCTCCATCACTCCTCACAACTTTTATCTTTTGTCGAATTGGTTTTTTGTCTGGCTTTTGAAATCAAGGAAGTGGTTACTGGTTTCAGACTTTTGGGCAAGATGAGAAAACCACATGTAACGGCTGAAGTCATCCACAATGACGAAATAGAATCATTTACCTCCCAGGGAGGGAACAATGGCCGGTCCCCAAAGATCCATGTGAAGAAGGTCAAGGGGAGCATTGGCCCTTCTGTGTGCACTTTTGGGAAATGGCTGCCTATGCGACTTGTCTTGAGCACAAGATGTACAATTGAGTGAGGAGGTAGAGAATCTGGGCAGTCTTTCAACAAGTTGTTTTTTGTTGTATAAGATTGATAACTGGGAGGCTTATGTGGCCTAGTCTATGGTGCCAGAGAGAGGTTTTGGATGTGGAATCTGTTTGGCAGCAGGAGAGAGCTTTGGTCCCGATAGGGGCCAAGCAGATTGTGAAAATATTGCTTTTGTTCATACGAGCAGTGGACACTTTTGTGTTCTTCTTATATCCCTTTTTGGGAGAGAGTGGGACCTTATATCCCCTTTTTAGCAGATGATCGACACTTAGGAGGTTTTGGGAGAGAGTGGGGACATATTGGACATTTGCTATGAGTTTGGTTGGCCCTTCTGGAGAAAAGACAGCAATGGTACCCCTTCCCTCTATTTGTTTCTTGTTGCCATCTCCTAATGTCACTTCTGATTTCCATTCATCATCTAGTGAGGTGAAGAAAACCCTATTGTTCACCATGTGATTGGAACATCCACTATCAACATACCAAGTGGATGATAGGTCTGGTGAGTTGGGTGTTTTACAAGTGAATAGGAAGTGGTCTGCATCAAATTCAGAGACCTGTGCTTCTTCTTTTGGTTTATGCCACACCTTTCAGTCGAGTGATTTGGGATTTTGTAATTCCTGCATCTGAGAAAACAATCCTTGGACTCATGGTTTTGTTTCTTGCAGATAATGCAGTGAGTATTACCGCCAGTTTTACTTTGAAATGGTGTATGAGGTTTTTGTGGTGTTTGAAGAGACTTGTTGTTTTGGAACCTTGAGTTTTCAGATTTTTGTTTATCACCCGTCTTCTTTTTCTGAAAGGACATTTCGGTTTTGAAAGCCTTTTCAATCATGGGTTCATCATGGTTGAGTAAATCTTCATGGGTTTGTAAGGAGGCCATGAGATCAATTACTCTGAGCTTTTCTAAATCATGTGCCTCGAGGATAGCAAACACTATGTGTTTGTGAGTCTTTGGTAGTGATCTGAGTATTTTCTCCACAATTTGTTATTCTTCTTGTGTCCCTTCAAGGCTTCTAATTTGATTAACAAGGCTAATGACTTTTGCAAAGAACTCTTGCATAGATTCAGTCTTAGTCATGGCTACAGAATCAAAGTTCTGTCAAAGGGTATAAAGTTTTATTTTGATTACCTTTCGAGAGCTTTTGTATTCAGTCTCCAGCCGTAGCCATGCTTCCTGAGCAGTCTTTGATCCCATGATCCTGGGATAGATAGCAGATGCAATCCCCTGCTGAATCAGATGAAGGGCAAGCACATCCTTTTTTAGTTTTTCTTTTGGGAATTTAGGAGCTTTGCTTTCTTTGGATTTCTCTTTGGCTCGAGGACCGACTTTGACAACTTCCCACAGGCCCTGGGAACGGAGGAGTGTCTCCATCTTATCACTCCAAAAATCATAGAGCTCGTTGGTGAAGATGGGGATGGCGGAATGGGTGTAAATGGGAGCATTGTTGGTAGATGATGATGCCATAGAGAGTAGTAGAACAGATGCTACAATGGCTCTGATACCACTATTAAATTAATCTGGTTCTTATTGACGTTTTACTGGAAGTTTTAGTGAGGAAACACACAATGAGGGCAAAGCAGAATATCAAGTCTTGCATTACTTAGATAAAATTATTACACTTATATAGACCTTCAAGCAACAAAATTAAAGCAAGAATAAAACAGGTAGGGGTTACATTGATGCATATTTAAAAGACTAATACACTTCCTAATGCAGATTGGCAGCTTCCCAAAGCAGTTGGCGCCGAACAAGATAAATGGGGCATATTTCCTTCTTTATTTCACAGGTTCCACATATCTTTCATCTTCTTGTCAACAACCAAGAAGACGACCTTGGATCCTGCGAAGGAGACTGAAACCATCAGGAAATCATGATAAGTTTTTTTTTTTGCATGCATAAGGAAGTCCCAGAAGAAGGGTGACATGAAAAATAAATCTTAAGTTTGAATTCTTTTGTGCCTCGTAGCCATTGGAGTTTTTATAAAGAGGCTAAAAAATATATTCCATTTGACATTGAATTAGGACTGTTTAGTCGATGGAAAGTAGGCAACATTCAACAAAGTGACTTACCAACCAATTCCCAGCTTCACAATGTCAATAGACAAAGCTTTACTACTTCCCGCCAGGGTGCTCGATAGTCTTCTTTGAGAGGGTGTCAAAGGCATATTGAGAGATGGAGAGTTGGTAAATGAGTGGTCATATCATTCTTGATCCCTTGAAGAACAATCTAGCCTTTTAATTATATGTCTTTGTTAGAAATCACGGTGGGGCCCATTTGAGGGGGGCACATTGTACAACCCCGTATCCGGCGAGTGGGGTCGGCAAGAGCCAGTTTGGCCAAGTCCAGCCAAGACCCAGACGAGTCAGGAGCCGCGGCGTCGAGTCTACTGGACGTCCCCAGCCTCGGCGTCGAGTGAGGTGAGCTCACTCGACGCCTTCAGCCAAGGCGTCCAGTTAGGCGAGCTCACTCAACGCCTTCAGCCTTGGCGTTGAGTGAGGCGAGCTCACTCAACGCCTTTCGTCTCAGCGTTGAGTGAGGTGAGTTCTGTCAACGCTTCTTGCTCTTGGCGTTGAGGGACATCTCGGCATCCGCCGGCTCGCACTCGCCCTAGAGAGCTCGGCAGCAGCCTCGACTCGCCCAGGCGGGGTAGGATGCTTCTGGGGGGCGAGCTTCTACTCGCCAAGCCCCGCTCGTCGAGCTCTGGGCCTTTCGTCGAGCTCTGGGCCTCTCATCGAGCTCTGGGCCTTTCGTCGAGCTCTGGGCCTTTCGTCGAGCTCTGGGTCTTTTGTCGAGCTCTGGGCCGCTCACCGAATTCTGACCGCCCAACGAACTCGCGACATGCGAGCAGGGCAGGCCGGGCCCGTACTCGCCAAAGGCCGAGCGGAAGCGGCGAGTGCCAGCTCCATCGAGCACTCGCCGCCCTTGCCGAGTAGAGATTGTTGAGGGCAGCTCGCACAGTCTGCTGTGGTGTATTTTTACCCTTTTTCCCTCGCTGGTCTGCCCACAGCCAGTCAGAACAGCGGAGTTACGCTGTTTGAAGACCCAGTTGGGCTGCACATAGCTGTTCAGAACAGCGGAGGTTGGACTATTTGCAGGCCGTTTTCAGAAATCTATAAATAGGACCCAAGTGGTACCTCAGAAGACATGCTCACTTGTCTCCCAGTCCTCTAGAGCTTTCTGAGGTACCTTAGCTCGACATTTGGCTAAGGAGGGGAAGCACTCTAAGATCTTCCGGGTGTGTGGTGGGTCCTTCGCGCCGAGTCTTTGGGTCCGTCTCTCTTCCTTTGTCATTTTGCTTGCAGGAGAGAAGTAGGTGTGCAATCACCCCTTCCCCAAGGGTGAACTCCATAGAGATCAAATTTTCGGTTTTAACACACATGATATCCAGATCCGTGACCGACTGCAGTCGAATGGCTGAGATCATCTCCAACCAAATCTCCCGGTTGATAAATCCCGGGAAGGTTGTTGAGGCCGAGGATAGAACCCGGAACCTCCTTTATCGTTATGCAACTCAGTTGGGTATCAAGTCTCCGCTAAGGAGCTTGATAAAGGAGGTTCCGGGTTTTATCCCCGGCCTCAACAACCTACCCGGGATTTATCAATCGGGAGATTTGGTTGGAGATGATCTCAACCATTCGACTGCAGTCGGTCACGGATCTGGATATCATGTGCCCCCCTCAAATGGGCCCTACTGTGGTTCCTAACAAAAGATGGCCAGCTCAGTTGGGTATCAAGTCTCTGCTAGGAGTTTGATAAAGGAGGTCGTGGGTTTGATCCCACGCCTCAACAACCTATCCCGGTTAAATTCATCCTGGTTGATTTGGTTGGGGATGCTCCGTCATTCGACTGCAGTCGGCCAAAGATATGGATATCATGTGCCCCCCTCAAATGGGCCCCACCGTGATTTCTAACAAAAGATGGCCTCCTTAGCTCAGTTGGGTATCAAGTCTCCGCTAAAGAGCTTGATAAAGGTGGTCGTGGGTTCGATCCCACGCCTCAACAACCTACCCCGGTTAAATTCATCCTGGGTGATTTGGTTGGGGATGCTCCTCCATTCGATTGCAGTCGGCCACGAATCTGGATATCATGTGCCCCCTCAAATGGGCCCCACCGTGATTTCTAATAGTCTCGAATCCCAAGGCCAAACTTTTTTCGGGTTAGTTATCAGGGGTATTTTGTTAATGTACACAGTGTTATATAACTTCCTTGTTATTCTAGGATTTGGATCATTGTAAGATCTGAAAACCACCCACTTCTCTATAATCGCCTCTGTTCTTGATGTTTGTTGTTCGTGGGCGTAGTCCATCTTGAGGTGAACCACGTAAATCCGCATCTTCTGTGTTATTGATTTTTTTTCTACTCTCGTTTTCGCAACATTGTCCTCAATTTTTGAGTTGCTTGTATCATTGTACAAGGAAAGCTCATGTTACAACGGGAGGTCCAGAAAAATGGTGGGCAGTATAGGAAAGACATATTGTTTGATTTTCGAGAAATGAAAGATTGGGTGGAATTAAAAGTCTTTGAGAAGATGAAGTTTGTATGTGACGGGACCAACATGGGAAAGAATTTGGGAAAAAACTTCAGTAGCATCGTCTTAGTTTTGCGGAGGATTGATGAAATTTTTTTTGGTGGTGGTATTGTTGGAGGATGAAAACCCAATCAATTCCGGTTCAATATGTTGGCGATGAAGTCACGCTGTCACGGTCATCATGATGCTTTTGGTTTGTTGTTTTGTGCCGGCGCTTAAATTATCATCAAAGATGTCCATCACTGTCAATTTCTTCTAAATATTCATTGCCAGGATTTATAAGGTCATCAAGTTCTTGCAACAAATGACATGGCTGTATATGTGCATTGGGTAGTTATATTTTACTTTTCTTTTGACACCTATAGCAGACTATATTAATTTCGATGCCCATGGATTTCTAATCAATAGATTGATTTGGGTGGTCGATAGTGGTTGACTAAATTGACCTAGACAAACCAATTGACATTGTTTCTTGAGGAAGAAGGCAATGGCTTTTCCATCTCCAAGATAGAATAATTTCTCAAAATAATATTTGTAATGGGAAAATAGATTAGCTTCTTGTTCTGAGAGACAATCTCACCACTTCATTTGAGTGGTGCATCAGCCTCCAAATTTCACATCCGATGAAATTGAAAAAGTAGTTTGCCACTTTTACGCGACATCTAACCAATTTGAAAAAGTAATTTTAGTAGATTTACACAAAATCCAATCAAATAGTTGCAGGTAAATAAAATAGGCTGCATTTACTCGACACAGCATTTCTAAAATGATTCTATTAAAATTACTTGCAAGTTACACCTCCTGAGAGAAATTGTAGGTTGTGTGGATCTCTTTCTGAACAAGTAATACTGCAGGACTGATAATTTTGTTGCTACTTTAAACATGCATAGAGCTAGTTTCCATAATTACAGACATTCCGCCAATATCTCTTCACAATTTTCATTTGAAGTTATTTACTTTGTATCCACTTCTCTGAAGCTGATGTTCTAGAACACCATGCATATTGTAACTTTAATTCAGTTATTGTGTATGTAGCGTTCTTGTGTAAAGCTCATTTTGTATTTCTTTGCCGCTTGATTCATAGCACAGCATATCTGTGCAGTAGAAATGAGCTTGAAAAGCTTTTTCTAGCAAATGCTTTCAGTAAATAAAGCTTAGTGGTCAAAGGTATCTGTGTTATGACATTCATATTCAGAAGTGTCTAGTAAGTACAACTGTTTGCATTTCTGAACAATAAATTATCTGCAGGGAAGGATGGAGGAGCTTCTATTGAAACACTAAATGAAGGGACTGGGACTGTGATATCAGTGCAGAAAACAACAAAGGCTGAGAGACGTGCAATTCAGGAGGGTCAGCGTGCTGCAAAGGCAGCAACAAAGGAGGCCGGTAACCTTTTGTTAATTATTCTCTGATAACAGATTCTTCTTTTTGTTGTTGATACCACTTGTGCCATTTGTTGAGAAATGCATGGTGTGTTGGTTCAAATACTGGCAGCATCGCCCAAACCTTTAATAACCTGGTTAGTGGTGACTTGATTTTTCGAGGCAAAAGGGTAAAAATTAATGGCTTCAGCATTTTTTATTTTTATTTTTACAGTTTTGAAAACGGAAGTTTCTATATCTCATGGATCTTTGAGAAATGATTTTGTTGAACCCTGATTTGCCCGTGGGGTGTTGGTCCAATATTCCTTGCGCACCCAGCGACCTGAATGATTGAGAGGGGTCATCTAAGAGACAGTGATTGGGAGATAGAGATAGAGATGAGCTTGTTTATTAACAGAGGATCTGCCATTAATCAAGGAGTGTGAATGAACTCGCCCCAAGAACCAATGATTATAGGCTAGGGTTTTGAGTAGAGAAGGACCGGGTGCAATATCTGGATACTTCTTCCATTCATATTTCAAATATATATAGTCCCTGGATGAAGATCCAAGCCTTGAAGTTTTCTTGAGATATGCGGTCATGGGAGTCATCTTGACAAGGAATTGCATGGGAGGATCCGATTACACTAAATAATACTAAAACACAACAATATAATATATGAAAATGTAGGTAAACGACGAGCCAGACGCATTTGTGGAGCCGGATCGTCGATCCAGAGATGCTATATATGGCAGGTGGCCAATTGGCCCAGAACGGGCCCAAAACTCGTCTTCCGCCGCCGGTCCGCATCTCCGTTCCGCATCACCTCCTTGACCCCAGTGGTTGCGTTAATCAATTCTTTTCTATAGTGTTCATCAGGTGAGGGATACGTCTTTCATTTTGCTTTGCCCCCTCGACCTCGCTTTGTAGTGTGCTTAAACTCTTTGACTGCATTTTGTTTCACAACAATGCTTTCTAATGATGCTGCTTTTGCTTGAAATTGGATGAGGTGGGAAAGTTTTGTTCCCGCTGCTAATTTACGGTGGAGAAGCAATCCCAGCGGCGTGATGTCTGGTGGAAGAAGCTACTTCGGCCCTATCAACTTTAACAAGGCGCATCCAAGTTTGTAAGATGCTTTTTTCGGAGGGACGCCCCTGAGAGTGGCGAGGACGCACCACAACTTCTACAGGATTGCTATGAGAGTAGGTGGAAAGAATCATTTTCTCTGAGAAAGTGTCGATGAAGGGTCCACTTCCGCCAGGGCTATCATTTTGGGTGGCCCTATGCTCACACTGGGTTGAGAACACCTGAATAGCTTTCTCGCTACCTTGATGGAGCCGACTGAGCATTGTCTGCCTTGTGTGAACCTTCATGTTATTGACCTTTGTAATACTGTTTTTTGCAATAATAATATGCACTCTCTTTTTTTGTCTGATTGACGAGAATCCATCCTCACGACTCTTTAAGGTGATGGGCATCATGGATCGAGGGCGGGCCCACACATACCATAGCCTGCACGGGTCTACATATGCAGGAGGCCGACATATGATTACTGTATAGACAATTCAAGCTAATAATCACATTCAGAGCGATGCCGACATATTTTTATTTCATATAAAATTAGTAACTTTATGTTTTGGACGATCTAGGTTGTCCGTGGTTGCCTTTTTGCCTATAATTAAGAATCTAGGCGCTGATTTCGGGCATAAAGGGATTTTGAACAAATTTTCGGGCTCTTGCGGTGATGCCACAATGCTTATTCCATGCACCCTTGGTGCCGATTCCGCGGGCCTTTGGTGCCGATCCCATGGCCCTTGGTAACTACCTATCCCATCATCCCAGTCAATAAATTCATCATGACTCTCTCATTACTCAATAACTACCAAATAACTACTCGAAACTACCTATACCCGCCGAAGTTCCTTTTCTAAAATCGTTATAACTTCCCCCACCACTCAATAACTACCTCTTCTCTACTAAACAACTACCCATAACTACCTCTCCGACAATAAACAATCACCCATTACGGCCTTTCCTCCACTACACAACCACCCATAAATACCACTAAACTTCCATCCACCGATCAGCCACCCAACAACCCACTCCCAGCTTAACAGAACTGACAACCCCTCTCCAATGCCAATCCCACCCCAGCACCTCCTTCCAACTAACCCAAAGTGTTGAATTCAAATTCAGCCCAACCTGAAAGCCGACAGCCCTCATCCCCCCCCAAACAGCCCTCTCCAATGCCAATCCCACCCCAGCACCTCCTTACATACACATTCCTCCCTCCTGATACCCTGAAACCAGGAAAAAAAACTACTGCATGATTGCTTTCCAGCCCCCAAGTTGTCAACATTTTACCCCAGCCTCCTATTTCTTATGGAAGTTCGTGTATGGAGTTATTATTTTTATTGGTTGTTTATTTGGGTGGAAACATACACTTGTAAATGTTAGAATGAACGTGTTTGTCTTTGATTCTTTCTATGTGAGGGATTTATTCGTTAAAGATTTAATTGAAGTGTTATATTCTTAATCTAATCTGAAATTGTTGGCTTATTTTTCACTTTAATCTCAATTGTAAATGTTCATGCATGTCTTTAATAATGCAGTGCTATTTGTGATTAATTGTCAGACATGTATGTGCATTGCATCATTCATAGATCCCCAAGACATTCTGTTGTAATATTAAGCATTATTTGTAGGCTATAATAGCCAAGTTGTTTGCCCTAATAAAGATGCGATTCATTTCTCAACTTGGTATCAGAGCGCACGAGGGGGGGGGGAGGGAAAACCGAACGGCGCTCGACGAGACTTCCGTCTGCGCTCGACGAGACTTTCGCCACCGCATCGACGTTTGACGACTTCCGCCTATGCCCTGGACGTCTGCCCCTATGCTGGACGAACCCCTTTCGCTGCCGCATCTAGCGGCTGCCGCCGTCTCTGACTGCGGCTAGACAAGCCGCAGTGGGAAACGAGTGCTGCACGCCTCCTTCGCCTTCAACACTACACATCCCTTCCGCCGCTGCCTCTGACTGCGGATAGACCGACCGCAGTGGGAAACCAACGGTCCTTAGGGTTGCACGCCCCTTATGCCGCCACATTTAGCGGCTTCCGCCGTCTCTGGTTACGGCTAGACTGACCGCAATGGGCAACTAGCGAGCCTTCAGTGCTGCACGCCGCACGGCTGCACCGCAGCGGGTCTTCAGACCGTACATCCGCATCCTAATGGATCTCAAGATGCGGTGATCGGATCGAGGGCAGGAGGAGGTATTGCTTGATACCGTACGGGAGATGGTGATCGGCGGGGAAGTTGATCCATGACGCCAAAGGAAGGTACGATGACAGATGTATTCAAGATGTTGGACCCAGATGAGTTGACCACATTATTGTGGGTGTTGGGTTCATCGTAATTGTCGGCAAAGTTGGAAATTCAACCGATTGATTTGAAGTTTGATGGACCGACAACCTACCTGAGTTGGTCACGCCGCGTGAATAAAATCTTTGTAGCGAAACAGGTTAGGGGCTTCCTGATAGGGGAGTTGAAGAAACCAGAGAACTCAGCTGGAGATGAGTTGGAGTCGACCCATATGACGGTATTTAGTGGCTTCTTAGCTCGGTCGTCCCATCGATTGCCTCCATGGTAGATGACCTCGAGACGGTCATGGAGGTTTGGGACAAGCTGAAGAATATATATGATGATGTTGGGAACATTTTGCGGGTCTTCCAGGTGAAGGGAAAAATTGATGACGTTGTTTAGGGAGAGAAAATAGTGCACGAGTACGCCTCCGAGTTGGAACGATTGTGGGTGGATTACGATCACGTCTCTGGCAGGATGTGTTGCAGCGACTCACAGTGTTGAGCCTCCAAGATCATCGTGGAGGAGAGCATGATAAAGTTCCTGAAGGGATTAGATGACAAGTTTGATCAGCGGAGAGCCATACTCCTTTCTGGTACGATGATTCCTACACTTACCGACATCTCTGCTATGATTTAGGAGGAGACGCGTCTCAAACTTCAGGCAGGGACATGAGGGCCCACTACTGTGAAGTTAGCACTAGCGATTGCTGCTCCTGGTGTTACAGGACAGAGGGAAGAAACCCGACAATGCTACAACTGGGGGAGATGGGCCATCTTAGGCAAGCCTGCCCCAAGCCGCCCAAGGGGAGAGATTTAGGTGGTGGACGAGGACGTTGTCATGGACATGGTCGAGCTTGTGGTGGCCAAGGAGGCTATCGAGCCAATTTGGGTGTGACTGATAGTGCAAAGGAAGTCGACATTATCTATACAGAGGAGCATACCCTACTTAGCATGATGGAGGGCATCAAGAGGAAACAAATAGGCGATGGGAGCAGGGATGGAGCTGGGGGTCGCCATGTATGGCCACCCAACTGATAGATATCTCAGTCTTACATCCATATCTTCCTCCAAGGCATCAGATTGGAGCATCGACTCAGGTGCATCACGTCACATTACAGGAAATGCATGCGAGTTCTCCTCTTACACTCGCATAACTACTGCAGATAACATCCATATGATGGACGATATGTTCCAGCATGTGGTCGGTAAGAGTACTGTTAATTGTTCAGGTTTAGTAAAACCATTTATTGTTTTACATGTTTTTTTCCAGTTAGTCTCTTATCCATTAGTTCCATGACCATTCAACTGAGATGTGTTGTTTCTTTTAATATTCCAAAGGTGACTTTTCAGGAGGAAGGGACGAGGCGAATACTTCGGACTAGGAATTGGCATGACATGCTGTGATATCTGGATCAGAAAGGATTAGATGATGCTCTTGTATCTGTGGTAGAGAAGACGGAAGTTAGAGGACAGAAGATGTGTGCAAAGGATATGCTGATACTCCATCACAGGCAGTTAGGACACCCTTCTTTTAGCACTGTATCTAGATTATTTCCTGTTATTTTTGAAAGAGAAAATAAAATAACATTGGTGTGTGATGCTTGTGATTTAGGCAAGCTTACTCGGAGTTCGTATGTTAACATACGGGCCAGAGAAGTTTTTCTGTTTTTGATGTAGTTCATTCCGATGTACGAGGACCTTGTGTAGTTGTGCTGTAAGTTTTTTGAGTGGTTATAAGTACTTTATAACCTTTATTGATTGTGCATCTCGTGTTACTTGATTATATTTGATAAAAAATAAGAGTAAGGTACTTACCTGCTTCCAAGATTTCCTTAAGCTTTTTTAGACATGGTACACTGCGGTGATTAAGGTACTAAGATCGGATAATGAAACAAAATACACTAATAGAGCAATGGATGAATTCTTATCATCCCATGGGATATTGCACCATACCACCTGTGTATACACATCGATACAGAACGGAGTGGCGGAAATGAAGAACAAACACCTTCTGGAGTTGGCAAGGAGTATGATGCTTAACATGAAGGTTTCTCAGAGTCTGTGGGGATATGCGGTGTTGACAGCGACACAATTAATCAACAGGATGCCATCATAGGTTCTAGGGTGGAAGTCTCTGTGTCAACAGTTGCAGAGACATAATGAGGAATTTCCTTGAAGGTATTTGAGTGTGTGCGCTTCGTGAAGGATAACTGGCTGGGTGTTGGTAAGCTTGATGTGAGGACAGTCAAGTGTATCTCTGTGGACTGCTCTCGTACTCAGAAGGGGTACATGTGCTGAAATCCAGTGGAGAAAAGATGTTTTGCGAGCATGAATGTTCACTTTATAGAGCTAGAACAGTACTACCGACAAGAGGGAGCCCTACCCATATTAGACTTGTCAGATACCAAAAATTTGAGGCGAGAGAGGGAGAGGTTGGTGACAAATCTGGGAGTATGGCAAAGAGGATCTGTGTAGAAGGAGCATGAAAGTGATGAGGAGCAGGAGGAGGAGAATAAGGGGAGGCGAGATGGTAGTCCTGCAGCTCAGGGGGAGGGGAGTTGCTTACATATAATAGGAAGAGGAAGCCGTCTGCAGTACCAGATCCAGTGACTGTGCCCAGTCTAGCTCTTAGTCCCTTGACTACGCCACTCTCTACTCCTGGAGCACCTACATCACCACAAGTCTCAGGTGATACTTTCCCCTACTTCTCCTCTCACATTACGAAAGACTACTCGCAATAATGCGGGAAATCATCCAGATAGATACGATTGAGACCTTGCGTCCTTTGTCTCTTACGATCATATCTCCTCTTCTTATGGAGCATTCATTGCATCTTTGGATAATATTATTGTACCTATTAATTGGCAGGTTGTCAAAGATGATCCAAAATGAAAGGCAATGATGAAGGAGAAGATGGAGGCTCTTGAGAAGAACAAGGCTTGGGAGCTGACACCGCTGCCAAAGGACAATAAGGCTGTTGAGTGCAAATGAGTGCTTACTGTGAAGCACAACCCAGATAGATAGGTCGAGCGGTACAAGGCTCGATTGTTTGCCAATAGGTACAACCAAACCCATAACATTGACTCCAACGAGATATTTGCACTCGTTGCAAGTATGAACACCGTTAGTGTTGAACCCGGAAACCACGGTTCAACGAGAAGTTCGGACCTGAGGGTGGCTCGCCTTTACTTCCCTCAAGTTAATGCCTCAATTGTGGACTTAGAGTTCGGAAACTTTCCAACCAGAACAACCTCAAACAGACCCTGAGTCGTAACATGGAGGTCCCGCCACACACCTAAAAGATCTTAGATTGCTTCCCCTCCCAAACGAAAGATGGACGGAGCACCTTTGGAGAGCCAAGGGAGCTTCCGACCATCCACCCAGAAACCACGAAGAGTGATGAGCTGAAGCTCCTGCCAACCAAAGCTAGCCAGGGGAGAGAAAATCAGAAAGAGGTCCTCCCCAAAGGTGCCCTTGGTGGTTTATTTATAATTTTCTGGGATGGTTTGCCAATAACGAGATTCCGCCTTTTGGTAACTGTTAAATGAAACTCAAAGTGGTCTGCCAACAACGTAACTCTGCTGTTTGGAGGGACTAATAGCAGACAAGAATCGAATTATAGACAAACAGAAAATGGGAAAGAATAGCCCCTAATGGCGAGTCGACGCACTTCGGCCTACTCGCCTTGGCGGCGAGTGCCCGATGGTACTGGGCATTCGCCACTCGCCCAGCCGGCGAGCATTTGATGAGGCTGGGCACTCGCCATCTTGCCTCTTGCCCATGGACGAGACTTCGACTCGCCGACTCTGCTCGCTCACCACCATGCTGGGTAAACTACGATCACGCGGTGAAACTGTGTGCTTACTCCTTGTCCTCGGGCTAGCTGGGTCCACTCGATAAATACGGGGTTGTACAGTTAGGACTCTGATAAGCCTGACGGTGAATGGTGGATGGATGTTGCACCAACTAGATGTGAAGAATGCATTTCTTCACAGAGATCTAGTAAAAGAGGTGCACATGGAGATACCACCGGGTTTTGGCACGACCAAGACATAAAGCAGAGTTTGCAGGTTGAAGAAGTCCTTCTATGGGCTGAAGTAGTCACCTCGCACGTGGTTCGACAGGTTCAGAAAAGAAGTGATTGGGATGTGATATCACCAGATCAATGTTGATCACACAGTATTTTTCAGGCAGAATGAAAGTCACATTATCATGCTTGTGGTGTATGTGGACATGATCATTGCGGGGGATGATCAGGAGATTGGCCGCCTCAAGAGGGCTCTGGGCAAGGAGTTTGAGGTGAAGGATCTGAGTCTTCTTAGGTATTTACTTGGGATTGAGATTGCTTATGAAGCAGAGAGTATGGTCCTTTCCCAAAGGAAATACGCGTTAGATCTACTCACTGAAACTGGTGTTGGGGTGCAAACCTGCTGCTACGCCAATCGATCAGAGGTACAAACTGGGTGTAGAGGCCAGTGAACCAGTAGATCGTGAGATGTGTCAAAGGCTAGTTGGGAGGTTGATTTACTTGAGCCATACTCGCCCAGACATCACCTTTTCTGTGAGCGTGGTGAGCCGCTACATGCATGACCCAAGGGCCATATGGAAGGAGTGTATCCGATTTTGTGGTACTTGAAGAGTGCTCCTGGAAAGGGGTTGACCTTCAGAAGGAATGAACACGTGAAGATTGAGGGCTATTGCGACTCTGACTGGGCAAGTTGTGCGAATGAGGAGGTCCACTTTAGGCTATTGCATATTTGTGGGAGGCAACATGGTCTTCTGGAGGAGCAAAAAACAGTCAGTAGTGCCTAGATCGACAACTGAGGCAGAGTATAAAGTCATGACATTAGGGGTTGCAAAACTCCTGTGGTTGAAAGAGATGGTTGTGGAGTTGAAGTTCAAGGAGATAGGATGAAGCTGTGGTGTGACAATCAGTCAGCCATCAATATTGCAAATAATTCAGTCCAACACGATCGAACCAAGCATATAGAGATTGATAGGTTTTTTATAAAAGAGAAACATGATAGTGGACTGCTAGAGTTGAGTCATGTCTTGATCAAGGGTCAGGTTGCAGATTGCTTGATCAAATGACTCAGTTCAGAGGATATGATCTGGGATTGTAACAAAATGGGTTTAATGAATATCTTTCGCTAATCTTGAGGAGAAGTGTTGTAATATTAAACGTTATTTGCAGACTATAAATAACTAGGTTGTTTGCCCTAATAAAAATGCAATTCGGTTTTCAACTCATTCCACTGTCATCACGTCACTAGAGTTCTTTTGGGGCACTTAGGTCACTCTCTCTACATTTTCCAATGTCATATGACTTCACTCTTCTTAAAGGTTCGAATCCTTCTTTTCATATTGAACATACCACATCCATATTTAATGTGGTGTGACTTCAGTTGTTAATTGATGTTTACACTGCCTTGTCCTTTATGGAAAGGAGCTGTCTGTATTCTGGTGTTATGACTTGCCGATGAATGCTCTCGTGAGAGGGGATTGATACCATATCCTTCCCAAAGCATGCCTCCCCGAGTTGAGGATCTATGGGGGTAGACATCTCATGAAGAATTTTTCTAGGAGGGACTCTAAGGGAGGGTCTCCCGGTTGGGTCCTCCCTAAGGTGGGTCTTCCTCGGTTATAGCACTTACTAGAAGTGTTATTTTATAGCGTTTGCCACACGTCACGAGTATCCAAGCTGAGTTGTGACGACATACAAAAATCACCATTTTGGAGTTGTATTTCTTACTCATTTTTTCCAAGTTTCTTCTATGACAGCTTCTAGTTTTGATATTGTACTTTGAGGTAGTTGGCGTCAGTTCAAACTCAGTATTTTATATTGTTTTGGCACTGCTTTCAAACCCTTCTGATGATGTATGTTTTAGTTTTCTCCAGCATATGTTTTGTGGAACTATGGTTTTCCCTATGCTTATTGCTCCAGGAGCACAGCCTTGTTCAATTGAGGAGTTTTACTGCCTATTTTTGATGTAACCTGGAATTGAGAATTTTGATATTAAATAAATTTTGCGAACAACTTTAAACTAGCGAGGCATACTAAATTCGACGAACAATAATGTGAGTTATTTAACCTAGAGCTTTGTAAGACTACAGTCAAGCGAATTAACATTTAAGCGAGTAATATACATGCCATATCTTTCCACGGGCATGAAAATGAAATAACGATCAACATATACTTTTAAAAATTATTGACAAACAAAATAATAATTTAGTTCAAACTATGCTCTGAAATTTAAAGAATGAAATAAAACGTAGGCTGAATCTCTAGATTTGAGGTTTTAGGGATTGTAGAGTGTGGCTGACTAAGAGCCGTCAGAGGTAGGGCATGGTGGCTTGGGTAGCACTGTTGCAGTAATGAGGGAGATTGGGTTAAAGCAATGGTTGACATGAATCAGAAAGGAATCAGGAATGAAGCCGGTAATAGAAACAGGGACTCTAAAGGCTTGGTATGGTGAGAAGGATGTCATGGGTGGCCCCAAGTGGCCTACGGTGGTCGAACGGAGATTTGAAAGGGGTGGCCGGAGGCGGGATTGGTAAGGGATGGATGATCGGAGGTGGTGGAAGGTCAGATGCTCTTGTATGGCAGCTAGGAAGAAGGTTATCACACCAACTGCGACTGGGGTGCTTGATCTCGATGGAGGGATCGTCGGATCCTTCGGAGAAACTGGAGGATGGTTTGCTGGTGCCCAAGAGGGCGGTTGCCAACAACAACAACCTTAGGTGGGTCGGTTTGAGGCATGGGAGGGTGGTAATTAGCGTATGATCCACTTTAGGCTTCAATTCATGGTAATGGGGACATACCAAGGTCAAACAGGTGAAAAATTGAAATTTTGTTTCTTTGAAATTCTTATTTATGTGTATATATATGTATACCTTTGTTAGGAACTAGATGAGATTTGAGGGAGAAGGAGAAATTTCTAGGGTTTGAGAGGAGGCTAGAAGAATACCTGGATGATACTTGCATATCCCTCCAAAAGAGGTTCCGGGTATATTTATACCCGGACCAAGGCCGGCCGGCCAAGGGGGCTGGCCGGCCCCAATTGGGGCTGAACCGGGTGGGTTCAGCCCCCGAGGGTCGTATTTAGAAAGTGGGGGCTGAACCAGTTGGTTCAGCCCCGTTGTCGCCTTCGGATCTGTACGGGGGCGTAACATTCCCCACCCCATCAAGACCCAGCTTGTCCTCAAAGGTGGGAATCTGGTAGCTCCGTCCGTCCCCTCAGGCCTACCCATGCTACGTCGTGGCCTTGTCCCTGCAGCCGCTCCAAACAGCAAAGAGAGCTCCCCGACACTGGTGAGAGTTGGATTCCCTGTAGACAGTACTCTCTCCCATCCTTAGAAAACTCCATAGTTAACCTCTCCCAATCCAGAGTCACCCGACCCAGCTGTCGCAACCACTGGGCCCCCAGAATCATATCTGGCCCTCGGATGGGCAATAAGTAGACATCCATGTTGTCGGTGTATCCTTGCACACTGACTTCCACGTCCGGAAGCACTCCTTGCACACTGACTTCCACGTCCGGAAGCACTCCTTCGCACTGCAGCTCGTGTCCACCGGCCACCACAACCTGAGAAGCGGCATCCTTTATGATCTCTAGCCCCAGCTTCTGTGCCACTGCCGGGCTAATGAAGTTATGTGTACTCCCACTGTCAAGCAGAATGGTCACCTGTCGTTGGCCAATCCGCCCCGCAATATTCATAGTGGGCGGAGCGGAGTCTCCCGCCATGGTCTGGGAAGATACCCCGTACTCGATTGTATCCAGAATGTGCTCCTGTGCCCCTTCGTCTCCATCCGGCATCGGACCTTCCTGCAACATGTAAACCTGGATCCTCTGACATTTGTGGCCTGGGGTAAATTTTTCATCGCAGTTGAAGCACAATCCCTGCTCTTTCCTAGCCTGTAGCTCTGTCCAAGTCAATTTCTTCATTGTTACCCGTGCTGCAGCTGTTTGATCCCTTTTTGTGTCGGGAAGGTGTGTAGCGTTCCTCGGAGTGCCCCCCTGGACTTCTGTCGATTGAGACGCTCTTCTTGAATCCGGGCCAAGCTGATAGCGTGTGTCAAGCTGCGCGGCATATAGGCATGCACCTCATCTCGGATATCCTCCTTCAGGCCGGAAAGAAAACAACTTGTTAATGTCCTCTCGCCCCACTGCACCCTGTTGGCCAACCGTTCAAACTTGGTTCGGTACTCCATCACCGTCCCTTTCTGACGCAATTTCTGAAGAAGCGCCTCGAAGTATTCATACTCAAGGGGATCAAAGCGGGCGGTGAATCCGTCGACAAACTCGTGCCATGGCGCTTGATCCCGTCCCCGGAGGAACCATTGGGTCCACTGGTAGGCTGGTATGTGTCCTCTTCAAGGTGGAAGGACACCAACTTTACCCACTGTGTCTCTGGTATCTCCTGATAGCTGTAAAATAACTCTGCCTTTTGGACCCATTCGAGTGCATCTCCTCCTTTGAACTTGGGGTAGTTCATGCGGGTAATCTTCAGCGGCATATAAGAGCGTGGTAGTTGTTGCCCGGGTTCTCCATACTCTTGCCCGTGTCCACGCGGTAGCCGTCGATCAGCGGCCACATGTGGGTACCCCCAATCCTCTCCATAGGGGTTCCCCAAGACTGGCGGTCTAAACACCCATCCGCCTCCTCCTCGTCCGCCCGCGGCGTGTCCCGGTGCTCCTGGAATAGGGAGGAGCCCATCACGAGGTGGGTACCTGTCACGACCCGGCTCAACAAGATCAGAGTGCGCTTCGGGCGGGTCGTGATGCCACAGGCATGCAGAAAAAAACCATGCCTGCTAAGGCGGGACCAGAAATTATACAACTAGTTTTTTTTAAAACAGCTATTTTTGAAAGAATTTTAAAAGATTTTTAAATTAGTGCGGAAGCCATGCATTTCTTTTATAAAAACTAAGGCACAAGTAGTGCTAAGATTAAATGAATGCAATTAGTCACACAGGTAGAATATCATGAGTGAAATGAACTAGTACAATGTTTTTCCCTAAATAGTTGTCCACGATACAAGAGAAAATGTCTGATGATAACTAATACATAAACAGAAAAATCCCAACAGTACTGAAGCAAAATACATAGAACCTGCTGATACATTAGACAAAGAGAAACCTCCAAACAGAAGTTGTAGCTGGCGGAAGAAATCTCAGGAACCGGGCGGCGAAGTCACGAAACTTAAGGCAAATCCAAACAGAATGAAAAATGCCTCAGAACATGAAGTTACATAATGATTCAAGTTAATAGCTTACGCAAAAAGTAAGTAAAGAAAACTAGAGTTTAGTGAGCTAGTCTTACATGTAACAACCAGACAAGTAACCATGTCTAACAAGATTCTTTTACGTTAATAGCCTACTCCGGAGTTTAGCCTAGCTGCAATACCATAAGCGATCTATATTGAAGGGTGAATGTGTTGTCATTTGGTGTACAGGATTCCAGTGTATAAATTGATGCAAGGCTTATCAACGACGGTGCTTGCAATGACCGACTAATGGTTTCTGTTACCAGTTAGTCGGGAGCTCGATTCAAGGCGTCACACCAAAACAACACTCTTACCTCAATATTGGCATATGGTTGTGTATGATTTCAGGGATTCAAGATTTAATAATGGCAATTTATTATTTTGGCGATTCCAGTTTATACGGGTCTATTTTATTGCAACAAGTAAATTTCATGTTTGCAAGCGAGAGAGATTTCTCTACTTGCCTCAAGGTCACGTCGAAAAAACTAGCGACAGCTAAGTGGCGCGAGCAAGGTTAAGAGCTTGAGCTAAACCTGTTCAGGATCCATAAATGCATTTGAAATTGAATTATCAAGAGTTTTATACTTGCACATGCACTGGATATTCGCATCACACCACAGGGGGGGTTGTAGAAATTTACCTCCCTCGAGAGTGAGGGGAGAAGTGGCTACCGCGTGAGATCGGGGATTTTGGCGGCGATTTGGAGGCGAAAATCCCAAGATTGGAGCGATCCCACCACCTAGACTGGACGAGCGGCACCGGAAACATAAACATAAACGAAATTAGTCGAATTCACGACAAACCCAAGTGAGACCGACGAAATTACGTCAATCGGAGGGCGGAAATCCTCCTAAAAAAATTAGGGCAAATAGAATATGATGGGTTGATGAAATTCCTTACCCAAGGAGACCCGATCTGGGCTCAGTAATCCACGAGGAGGGGTTTCGAGCGAAACCCTAGGAGTCCCTCACGAAATCCACCGGTTGGAACGAGTAGGAGTTAGCATTGTCGGAAAAGGAATGGTGTCCTTGCCCTCATTGGACGGAGAAGGAGGAGAGGAAGCAGCCGACAGCTGCTCTTACTGGCTGGCGACGGAGCCTAGAGTGCAGTCGGCCAAGGGAGGTGGCTTGCAGGAATCGTCGGCCACGGGGAAGGAGCAGGAGGCGACGGGGAAGCCAGAGGAGGGGCGCCGGAGGCCTACCGGAGGAGGAGGAGGCGCCAGAGGCCGGGATCGGGGCTGCCGGGGGACGCACGGAGCGGAATCGGGGCCGTCGGGTGTGAGCGAGGCGGAAGCGGGATTTTCCTGCGGATTTTCGTGCGGGATACGACATTGCGGGCTCGGGATTTTAATAAAGGGGGGGGGGTAGGTTTAGACCGGTTAGTTTTAGGTCTTTTTTTATTGTTTATTTATTTATTTATTTATTTATGGTTTGTTACATTCTCCCCTACTTAGGAAGTTTCGTCCCGAAACTCACATAGGAATTCTTTGAATGGAACTAAAACAACAACATACAGAAGTTTGCAGATTAACGCATGACAGCTAACTATAAAGGATATTGAAATAACAAGGAAGACGTAGAGACGTACCAAGAATCAAGAGAAGAGTTGTGGATACTTGCTGCGCATGTCAGACTCGAGTTCCCAAGTGTACTTTTCAGACTTGCCATGCACCCAAAGTACCTTCACCATCGGAATGGTTCTCTTGCGAAGCTTGCGTTCTTGATATTCGACGATCTTCGAAGGCTCGATCGGATAAGACAGATTGGCTTCAGGAATAACTGGAACTTCTTCAAGAACACGATTAGGATCGTGGATGTACTTCCGAAGCTGGCTGACATGAAAGACGTCATGAACACCGGCCAAAGAAGCAGGTAGCTCTAGACGATAGGCAGATCCTCCAACACGCTCTGAGATGACATACGGTCCCACGAACCTCGGGCTGAGCTTATGGTGGCGACCGAACCGTTTCACCCCAGGAGTAGGAGAAACCTTCAGAAACACCTGATCACCAACAGCGAACTCTAACGGACGGCGGCGTTGATTTGCATACTTTCTCTGCCTCTCAATGGCACGACTGAGCTGAAGTCGAGTCTTCTTGGTAGCTTCTTCCATTTCCTGAAGCAACTCAGGACCCAAAATCACCTTTTCACCGACTTCCGACCAGTAGAGCGGGGTCCTACAACGACGCCCGTACAGTGCTTCGAAGGGGGCCATCTTGAGGCTCTCTTGATAGCTGTTGTTGTAGGCAAATTCAACCAAGGATAGATGTTCATCCCAAGCTCCCTTGTAATCCAGAATATAGCACCGAAGCATGTCTTCAAGAATTTGATTGACTCTCTCGGTCTGGCCATCAGTCGTCGGGTGATAAGCGGTGCTTAGGTTAAGATCAGTGCCCAAAGCTTGCTGAAATCCCTTCCAGAAGTGTGATACAAACCTTGAGTCACGATCAGAAACGATTCGCAGAGGAATCCCATGGAGTCGAACAATCTCTGCAACATAGATCCGAGCCATCTTCTCGGTGGAATGACCCTCCTTATACGGAATAAAATGGGCCACTTTAGTCAAGCGGTCCACAATAACCCAAATTGCATCATGTCCCCTCGGAGTGCGAGGCAATCCAGTGATGAAGTCCATAGAAACATCTTCCCACTTCCATTCAGGGATAGGCAAAGGCTGCAAAAGTCCACCAGGACGCTGACGCTGAGCTTTCACCTTCTGGCACGTCAGACATTGAGAGATGAAGCGTGCGATATGGTTCTTCATACCAGGCCACCACACGATCTGCTTCAGGTCATGATACATCTTGTTGTTGCCAGGATGAACAGATGAGCGGGACTCATGAGCTTCTCTGCAGATACTATCAAGTAATTCAGGGACATCAGGAATGCAGAGTCGACCTCGAAAACGAAGAACATCATCATCAGAGATGGAGAAATCCGGAAGAGTCCCAAGTTCAACTTGTTGGCGAATGCGCTGAAGTGCGGGATCAGATGGCTGTAAATCTTTCACCTGCTCTACCCATAACGGACCAGAAACCCCTTCATGACCCTCGGGTGCGATGGATATGTCCATCCGGTCGAGGTCATCAATCAGGGCTGCAAGGAAAGCTGACATGGGTGCACAAGCGGCGACAGAAGCCTGCCGACTCAACGCATCTGCCACTGAATTGGCCTTACCAGGAACATACGTGAGTTGCAAGTCATAGTCTGAAACAAACTCGAGCCAACGTCTCTGACGAAGATTGAGGTCTTTCTGAACAAAAATGTACTTCAAGCTCTGATGGTCGGTGTAAAAGTGACATTTCACACCATAGAGATAATGTCGCCACAGTTTCAAGGCAAACACCACTGCAGCGAATTCCAGATCATGGGTGGGATAATTGCGCTCATGAATTTTCAGCTGCCTCGACCCGTAAGCAATAACACGATCATCTTGCATCAGCACGCAGCCCAAACCAACTCCAGAAGCATCAGTGTAGACTGAAAAGTCCAACCGATCTGACGGAAGAGCTAACACTGGCGCAGAACATAGTCGTTGCTTTAGCTCAGAAAAGGCCTGCTCACACTGATCCGTCCACTCAAACCTTGCATGCTTTTGAGTTAGCCTTGTCAGGGGAGCGGCAAGGGACGAGAAACCCTTGACGAAGCGCCGGTAATAACCAGCCAACCCAAGGAAACTACGGATCTCGGTAGGAGTAGAAGGTCGTTTCCAGTCCATCACTGCGGAGACTTTGGCGGGGTCAACGGATAGCCCATCCCCTGAAATGACATGCCCCAAGAAAGCCACACGATCCAACCAGAACTCGCATTTTGTCAGTTTGGCGTAGAGTTGATGCTGGCGTAGGGTAGAGAGGACGAGTCTAAGGTGAACTGCATGCTCTTCACGAGTTTTGGAGTAGACCAAAATATCATCTATGAAGACGATGACGAATTTGTCTAGAAACTCACAGAATGCACGGTTCATCATATCCATGAAACCAGATGGGGCGTTAGTCAACCCGAAAGACATCACTAAGAATTCAAAATGTCCATACCGAGTTCGAAAGGCTGTCTTGGGGATGTCGGATTCCTTAATCTTTAGTTGATGGTAACCTGTTCTGAGATCTATCTTGGAAAACACAGAACTGCCTTTGAGCTGATCAAAGAGGTCATCGACGCGTGGGAGGGGATACTTATTCTTGATGGTGACCTTATTCAGCTCCCGATAGTCGATACACAGCCTCAGGGAACCATCCTTCTTCTTTACGAAGAGGACGGGGGCTCCCCAAGGAGACGAGCTGGGACGAATATATCCATGCTCGAGCATCTCATCCAACTGCAATTTGAGTTCTTCCAACTCGCGTGGTGCCATACGGTATGGAGCTTTAGATATGGGGCGCGTTCCAGGCTCCACATCAATAGAGAACTCTACATCACGATCGGGAGGCATCCCAGGCAACTCGGTGGGGAACACGTCGGGGAACTCGGAAGCAATTGGGATAGACTCAAGTTGCGGTATGATAACATCCGAATGTGAAGCATACACAAAATAAGCAGAACAACCCTGACTAAGAAGGCGAGCAGCGCGCACAGCACGAATTACCTTCAGGTGGCTGCGAGTCTGAACATGAACACTGTAGTCCTTGCCGCGAATGCTGAGATTGACCCTCTTTGCCACACAGTCCAGCTTAACTCGATACGCGACCAACCAATTCATCCCCAAGATTACGTCAAATTCTGACATCTCCAGAACTATGAGATCGGCGAAAACTTGCAATTCTCCAAGCAGGATCGGGCAATTGAGAATGCCGCTGGTGGAGAGATGCATATGACCGGGTACAGAAACCTCGAAAGGGACCTCAAGTGTCGAAGTAGGCCAATTATAAAGGTCCACGATATGGCGTGCTATAAAAGAGTGAGATGCTCCGGAATCGAAAAGGATTTGCATCCACTTATTCCTGACCCTAAAATTCCCTAGAATTAAACATCATAACACATTTCAAGATTATCCATACTGAAGGTAGGTAATTAAAAGATGTAGAAAATTAAAACTCTACTTAGAACATACCGGAGATGACAGAGGTAGATGCGAGCGCCTCGCCCTGAGTGGTGACGTTCAGCACAGCCTTTCCCCTGTCCTGGGCTCCGGGGACAACCTGCAGTGGCTGAGCGGGAATCGGGCTTTCCCTCATAGGACAGTCTAGCTTGAGGTGTCCAACCTGCCCGCACTTGAAACAGGCCTTCTGCCTACGACGACAGTCCTTCAGCTGGTGGCCCGGCTTCTTGCAGTACGCACAGACGGTGGAAGCAGAGGCAAGCGTCATCTGAGGCAACGGGGCATGAATTTCCTTCTTTTGCTTCTTCAGGAGAGAACGACATACTTGGGCAACATGGCCCACCTTGTGACAGAAGGCGCACACCTCCTTAGGCCCGGGACCTTGCTCCTGAGATGGAGCATTCTTGCGCTTGAGGTCGGATGTTGCGGCATTGCTGGTGCCATGCTGGATTTTCTTGGTAGATCGATCCAGCTCAATTGCTTCCACCTTCAAGGCGGCTCCCACGGTCTCTGCGTAGGTGGTGGTGCCATGGGCTACCACATGCTGTTGGAAATCATGACGGAGTCCCCTCACGAAACGGCTGATCCTTTTGGCTTCATCTGGCACAAACTCCGCAGCAAGGAGGGACAGGCGGGAGAACTCTCTCGCATACTCGGTCACTGTCCTGTCATACTGCTGAAGAGACAGGAACTTCTCAGCTAACTTGTCCCGCTCCACAGAAGCGAGGAAGTTTCCCATGAGAGCATCCTTGAACTGTCCCCAAGTCAAGGTGCTAGAATCGGGGAGGCTGCGGCGCTGAAGCCACCAAGTGTAAGCATCTTCGGTAAGCTGATAGGCCGCAAGGAGAACCTTTTGGACATCGGGAACTGCAGCATACTCAAAGTGTTTCTCCATCTGGGAGACCCATTCCGTGATCACGAAGTAGTCACGGTCGCCGCTGTAAGTAGGCGGATTTAGTCTCTTGAAAGCTAGAGTGTCTGCCATCGTTACGGAAGTAGTCGGACTTGGCACAAGCGGGGCCTCGAGGGTGCCAGTAGACAAGCCGGTTCCAGATCCGGGTGCAGGAGGGGTGGTGGTAACAGCTACTCCAGTCGTCCCAGCGCTGCCGGAACCAGAGGCTGGATCAGGAGTTTGGCGTTCCCCTTCCAGACGGGTGACACGCTCTAGAAGCTGTCTCAAAAGCTGGGTAGTTTCATCTCTAGGGGCCTCCCTTGCAGCAGGGGTAGCTTTCTTTCGCTGTGATCGCTTAGGAGCCATCTAAGAGAGACAAAAGAATTAAGGAAGAGAATGGTCAGGCTAAGCATAACAGATCAAGTCTACAGGTTCTAGCATTCTAACACTGTTGGATACATAAATCATGTAATAGTTACAGCATTTTTAGTGGACAACTCTAGGTGATAGCCGTGCAAATGCAAATGCGACGATAAAATCGCGTGCGATAGCTTATGATTTTGAAATCCATGTGTGTACAATCGTCATCTGTTGCTCTTAGCTTAGCACTTGTGCAATGAGTTATGATGTGCATGCAATGTAATTATGCCTACAATGCATTCCTAAAAAAAATGCCCATGAATGGATACACATGTCATGTTAAGCGCCCATATCCCTTAACATGCCATGCGCATTATGATTCTAATGTCACGCACTTGAAATATTAAACCGCCCATACAATTTAATATTTGCAAGCGGTGTTTATCTTAGTGGAAATTCATATGCATATAAATGTTAAGTTTGCCCATACTCCCTTAACATTTGTACGCATACTACTCATGCTTATGAGTGAGTGTGTGCGTGTTTCAGCCTCGAACAACAGACAATGATAGAGTGAGTGAAGTAATGATGTATGTATAAATATAGTAAAATTCAAAAATATGTAATATTTTCAAAATACCCTTTTTTTTTTTTCAAACCTCCCTCTGATACCAACTGTCACGACCCGGCTCAACAAGATCAGAGTGCGCTTCGGGCGGGTCGTGATGCCACAGGCATGCAGAAAAAAAACCATGCCTGCTAAGGCGGGACCAGAAATTATACAACTAGTTTTTTTTAAAACAGCTATTTTTGAAAGAATTTTAAAAGATTTTTAAATTAGTGCGGAAGCCATGCATTTCTTTTATAAAAACTAAGGCACAAGTAGTGCTAAGATTAAATGAATGCAATTAGTCACACAGGTAGAATATCATGAGTGAAATGAACTAGTACAATGTTTTTCCCTAAATAGTTGTCCACGATACAAGAGAAAATGTCTGATGATAACTAATACATAAACAGAAAAATCCCAACAGTACTGAAACAAAATACATAGAACCTGCTGATACATTAGACAAAGAGAAACCTCCAAACAGAAGTTGTAGCTGGCGGAAGAAATCTCAGGAACCGGGCGGCGAAGTCACGAAACTTAAGGCAAATCCAAACAGAATGAAAAATGCCTCAGAACATGAAGTTACATAATGATTCAAGTTAATAGCTTACGCAAAAAGTAAGTAAAGAAAACTAGAGTTTAGTGAGCTAGTCTTACATGTAACAACCAGACAAGTAATCATGTCTAACAAGATTCTTTTACGTTAATAGCCTACTCCGGAGTTTAGCCTAGCTGCAATACCATAAGCGATCTATATTGAAGGGTGAATGTGTTGTCATTTGGTGTACAGGATTCCAGTGTATAAATTGATGCAAGGCTTATCAACGACGGTGCTTGCAATGACCGACTAATGGTTTCTGTTACCAGTTAGTCGGGAGCTCGATTCAAGGCGTCACACCAAAACAACACTCTTACCTCAATATTGGCATATGGTTGTGTATGATTTCAGGAATTCAAGATTTAATAATGGCAATTTATTATTTTGGCGATTCCAGTTTATACGGGTCTATTTTATTGCAACAAGTAAATTTCATGTTTGCAAGCGAGAGAGATTTCTCTACTTGCCTCAAGGTCACGTCGAAAAAACTAGCGACAGCTAAGTGGCGCGAGCAAGGTTAAGAGCTTGAGCTAAACCTGTTCAGGATCCATAAATGCATTTGAAATTGAATTAACAAGAGTTTTATACTTGCACATGCACTGGATATTCGCATCACACCACAGGGGGGGTTGTAGAAATTTACCTCCCTCGAGAGTGAGGGGAGAAGTGGCTACCGCGTGAGATCGGGGATTTTGGCGGCGATTTGGAGGCGAAAATCCCAAGATTGGAGCGATCCCACCACCTAGACTGGACGAGCGGCACCGGAAACATAAACATAAACGAAATTAGTCGAATTCACGACAAACCCAAGTGAGACCGACGAAATTACGTCAATCGGAGGGCGGAAATCCTCCTAAAAAAAATTAGGGCAAATAGAATATGATGGGTTGATGAAATTCCTTACCCAAGGAGACCCGATCTGGGCTCAGTAATCCACGAGGAGGGGTTTCGAGCGAAACCCTAGGAGTCCCTCACGAAATCCACCGGTTGGAACGAGTAGGAGTTAGCATTGTCGGAGAAGGAATAGTGTCCTTGCCCTCATTGGACGGAGAAGGAGGAGAGGAAGCAGCCGACAGCTGCCCTTACTGGCTGGCGACGGAGCCTAGAGTGCAGTCGGCCAAGGGAGGTGGCTTGCAGGAATCGTCGGCCACGGGGAAGGAGCAGGAGGCGACGGGGAAGCCAGAGGAGGGGCGCCGGAGGCCTACCGGAGGAGGAGGAGGCGCCGGAGGCCGGGATCGGGGCTGCCGGGGGACGCACGGAGCGGAATCGGGGCCGTCGGGTGTGAGCGAGGCGGAAGCGGGATTTTCCTGCGGATTTTCGTGCGGATACGACATTGCGGGCTCGGGATTTTAATAAAGGGGGGGGGGGCGGGGTAGGTTTAGACCGGTTAGTTTTAGGTCTTTTTTTATTGTTTTATTTATTTATTTATTTATTTATGGTTTGTTACATTGAACTATGTGATTTTTTCGCCAAAAACTTGATGGAGAAAATCCCGGAGGTGTTTTATGAAAAAGAGAAGATGAAGATGAAGATGATGTTCTCCGAATCTATATTCGATAAAGGCAAGTGTACCTTATCGCTTATAACATAGGATATAATATCAAAGTCGTATTAGAACCAAGGCGCATCGATTACTTCTACTTCAAAGAGATTTCTGTTATTTTATCAATTAGATACTTTGATTTGGTTTGCAAATGAGAGAACGGTTATACAATAAAAGAGGATGATTAAGCAATAATTTAAAAGGTTAGTACTTGATCTTGAATCACCTTGGAATGAAAATGATCAAAAAAAAATAGATAAATCTCTAATTCTTTTTAACGAAGATGCTTGGACCGTGGAGGTTCCCAAAATATGAACGCACCTCTTTCAAGGCTACGCCCAACTGAGTTTAGGTTGATCAACCGAACTTTCGTTCTATAATTGAAACCCCTAAAACTCGCTTTATGTAGTGAACCCCTCTATTGGATTTGACTCCAATCCGGGAAATTTATGTCGTCCTCTTTCAAGGATTGCATTCAACTCCCTTTACCCATGAGCGATCAATCCATACGCATGATCCTTTCGGCTACTAGAGTATGGAAACAGAAGAGAAAATCATATATCGATGATATTACCTCTCTATAAATTAATCAAGGGTAAATCCTAAACATTTGTTCAAAGAGAAAGAGAAGATATGGATTAAAAAAAAGAGATCATTTCATTCCTCGGATTATTTCGATCAAGCACTAAACAAAGTTTAGTTACTCATAATATAGGAAATGAAAATCATGTTAAGAATATGCATAAAAAGAAAGAGAAAGAGGGAAAGGGAATAACAAACTAATTTATTTCTTATTGAAAAGAAGTTACAAAAGATTTCAAAAAAGACATTATAAAGAGAGTTTGCAAGAAGATTACAAGTACGATAAAAGAAATTGTAAGAACATTAAAGCATGAAAATATTAAACTAAAATACTCTAAAAATAAACTCCAATGGCTCTCTACAATGCTCAAAATGAAGTAGGAAGGATGATCCTTTCTCCCTTTCTTCATGCCTATTTATAGGGCCAAAACCAAAGGGGTAGAGTTGGAATTTGGCATGAGGATGAAGTTTCCATGAAGCATCCCTTGGTCAAAAAGCACATGTTGGTTTAAAATTCAAAGGTGGCTAGCCTCTTTCACACTTGTCATGAAAAGCATGATAAAAGTTGGCTAGCTTTCTCTCTTTCCATGAAGCTTCCTTTAAGGACACATGTTGAATATAAAGTCAAAGGTGGCTAGCTTATTTCACATTTGTCATGAAAAAATCACATAGGACCATTGTGGCTTCATTCCATTCTTGAATATTGTTCAACAACACCATGACTTGAGTGCACTTGACATTTATTTTGGCACACCATAACTGAAGGCATGTTATTTTTGAATTGATAATGCAATTTGTCCCGGGATCCTCGGTTCTTGCTCAAAGACGAGAATCATTCATGCAGGAAATCTGCTGGACAGCAACTTCGACGGAGGATTCCCGAAGCTACATAAATCCGATGAAGGCGTGTAACCATGCGTTGGAAAGGTATTTCCGAGGGCTACAACTTTCATGTTCAGCCCAAGATCTGATTCTGGCCGCAACATGTCCAAAAGTGGCCCCGAAGTTCGCTGCGCGCAGAAAATATAGTAAAATAAGCATGGTTAGGATAGAGTTATAAAAAGATACGATTTAGCGAATAAAATTAACATTATAAAAATATTTATATTAGATTATTTAGATTTTATATTAATAATTTAGGTCAAATTATGCATCATCAAATTCCCCCATACTTATTATTTTGCTTGTCCTCAAGCAAAGACATACGAGCTAAAAAAAATAAAAAAAACAAACCAAACAAATTGGCTATGCCAAACACAAGTACGATGCGAAATTAAGGTAGGAGAATTATGAAAAGAAAACAAAATATTTTTACTTAGTCTTGGCATAGAATTTTACAATTTTCACTAGCATAAAAAAATAAATCATCCCATGTTTTTAAGCAAAACTAAAAATTGAGTAATGTGATAAATGAAAAGGATATTGAGTTGCTACTAAAATCTAAGTGATATTTTATATTCATACCAATCTAAATCAAAGATCAATACTGCTACCTAAGAATTTACTCAATTTACTTTCTCGCTACCGTACTAAAAATAAATCTCAGAAGCATGAATCAAAAGGACTTTCATTAGGTGTAAATTTTTGGGTTAGGTTTTAAGGGTGTGGAGTTCAAAAGATAAACATGATGGGTAAAGCACACTTAAAACAAAAAGAAGAGCTTTGCAAATAACTTGTTGCTAGAAAATAAAATTTTGACACCCCAAGTCATTTTGCAATATAAAGTTGGGGTTAAAAGGTCATTCATAAATTTTTTTGTTTTTGCATATATATATAAATATATATCATATCTTCTTCCTTCTTTTGAAACAATTGAGTTTTCCCCTTTTTTTTTCCTCTTTTGTAGCAATTGAGATATAATACAAATCTCCACCATTTTCACAAAATATAGTACACACAAGTGATATAAAGCTCAAAAAGTTTTAAGTGTGCGACATGGGTAAGCTATATGGCTTTGGTGAAAAATAAGTGGGACTTATAAAAAGAAAATGGAAAAGGCACAACGTGGCTAGCAATGGTTAGGAATTTAAGGTTCGGGATGCAAAAGCTCAAACTAATCAAAAAGTTGCCTAGATCATCCTCATGCTCTTAAGTCTACTTAAAGCAAGGTATTAAAAAATTCAAGAGACGCAAATTCCAGATAGAAAATAGAGATAATTGACTTTTCATGAAAAATGAAGATAATAAGCATCTTAGATTAGTTCGCATCTACTATACTTAACACTAATCAATCATTTCAAATATTTTTAAAAGAGAAAACAAGGGATGGTAGATTTTATAAAAGTGAAAAACATAAAAAAATGGCTATGAAAAAGTGCAAATATTTAAAAGTGTTTTTCAAAAATAACATGCTACCTTAATTAGGAACACTACATGAGTCAACATATTACTCATGAAACATAGACAAAATGAAATTTAATTTAATTTATTTCAACTAAACAAGTACATAAATGATTAAAAACAAGAAAATGCAAAGTCATGGGGTACTAAAAGATTTAGCAAAGATTAACTCAAATTATTAATTATTTTATATAAGTTTTATCTTCTCTTTTTTTGTATATATATTAAAGACAAAAGAAAGAATATATATATTTTTTGAATTTTTGGAATTTATATATTTTTAAAATTTTATTATTTAAGGACTTATACCCCCATACTTAAAGTTAAACATTGTCCCCAATGTTTAAAACTAAGTATGAAGTAATAAAAATGCTATAAAAGAAGAAGTGAGGAAAGAGGACATCCCTGATGGTGAAATCGAGGAGGCTAGAAGGAAACCTGCAAATACATGTTAAAACAAAGAAAATAATAATAAGAAGATAAAGTTTGGGGTGCCTCCCAAAAGCGCTTTGTTTACCGTCGCGTAGCTTGACTAATTGGCATGGAAGATTATATGGTGAGGGTCTCAATATTGGTGGCCGAAGTATCATTAGAGAAATAAAATTTTAATCGGTGGCCATTCACTTTAAAGGAGCCGAGTTCCGGGTGGGAAATAAGAACGGTCCCATATGGCCAAACCTCTTTGACGACAAAGGGGCCGGACCATCGAGATTTTAACTTTCCTGGAAAAAGACGAAGGCGTGAGTTGTAAAGAAGGACTAGATCCCCCGGTGAAAAACTTTTAGGAATTTTAATATTTTTATCATGGTAGAACTTTGAGCGCTCCTTATAAAACTTATTATTTTCATATGCGTTAGCACGCCATTCATCTAGTTCGTTCAGTTGGAATTTTCTTTGCTCGGAGGACAAAGTATAATCAAGATTGAGGAATTTTAGCGCCCAATAGGCACGGTGCTCTAACTCAACTGGAAGGTGACAAGCTTTGCCGTAGACTAATCGGTATGGTGTACAACCAATGACGGTCTTGTATGCCGTCCGATAAGCCCATAGAGCATCATCGAGCTTCAAAGACCAGTCCTTCCTATTAAAAGAGATAGTCTTCTCCAAAATCCTCTTGAGCTCGCGGCTCACTACCTCCACTTGGCCACTAGTTTGTGGGTGATAGGCGGTGGAGAGTTTGTGTGTAACGCCATATTTTGCTAAAATTTTAGCAAACTGGCTATTGCAGAAGTGTGTGCCCCTATCACTAACTATAGCACGAGGCGTGCCAAAACGAGAGAATAATTTCTTCAAAAATTTAATGACCACTCTTGCATCGTTGGATGGGAGAGCTTGTGCTTCCGCCCACCTCGACACGTAGTCGACTGCGACGAGAATATATTTATTATTAAATGAGGGAGGGAGAGGACCTACGAAATCGATACCCCATAGATCGAAAATTTCACACTCCATAAAGGAGTTTTGGGGCATTTCGTCACGGCGAGATATGTTACCTGACCTTTGGCACCTGTCGCATCCACATACAAAAGAGTGAGCATCCTTAAAGATCGAGGGCCAGTAGAAACCGACCTCCAGCACTTTCCTTGCGGTCCGGCTTGCTTGATAATGTCCGCTGGTTGGTCCTTCATGGCAGTGCCGCAATATTTGCAAGCCTTCCTCGCTCGATACACATCTTCTTACCACTTGATCTGCGCAGATACGAAATAAGAAGGGGTCCTCCCAAAAGTAGTTCTTCGCGTCGGAAAAAAATTTCTTCTTTTGTTGACTTGAAAAACCTTTTGGCAGGACCCGAGCCACTAGATAGTTGGCCAAATCCGCAAACCAAGGGGTAGAAGAATTCGTTAATTTTTCGATGACGAGGAGGCGCTCTTCAGGGAATTTATCATCAATATCAGCTTCCACCAGCGTATCCGCAGCAGGGTTTTCTAAGCGGGAGAGATGATCGGCCGCCAAGTTCTCCGCTCCTTTCTTGTCCCGGATCTCCAAGTCAAATTATTGCAGTAGGAGGATCCATCTTAATAATCGGGGCTTGGCGTCTGCCTTGTTTAGTAGGTACCTAAGGGCAGAATGATCAGTAAACACAATGACTTTAGAGAGTGTAATATAAGACCTAAACTTATCAAACGCAAAAACAATTGCCAGAAGTTCTTTCTCTGTAGTTGTGTAATTGGCCTGTGCGGATGTGAGTGTCTTGCTCGCATAATAAATTGGGTGAAAATACTTGTTCACCCGTTGGCCTAACACTGCGCCTACAGCAATGTCACTTGCATCGCACATTATCTCGAAAGGAAAGGACCAATCTGGTGCTACTAGAATTGGCGAGTTGATAAGCTTATCTTTGATAATATTAAAAGCTGCTAAACATTCATTATCAAAAATGAAAGAAGACTCTTTTTCTAGCAAGTGTGTTAACGGCTTTGTAATTTTGGAAAATTTTTGTATAAACCGCCGATAAAAACCTGCGTGACCAAGGAAACTTCTAATAGATTTTACATTTGTGGGAGGGGGAAGTTTCTTAATCACCTCGATCTTGGCCTTATCAACCTCGATTCCTTTACCCGATATTTTATGACCGAGTACCAACCCCTCTCGGACCATGAAATGACATTTTTCCCAATTTAGGGCTAGATTCGTATCTTCACAACGTTGAAGAACACGTTCAAGATTAGCTAAGCATGATTTAAAAGAATTTCCAAATACGGAAAAGTCATCCATGAAGACTTCCATCACATCCTCAACCAACTCATCAAAGATGGCCAACATACATCTTTGGAATGTAGCTGGTGCATTGCAAAGGCCAAATGACATCCTTCTATAAGCAAAGGTGCCGAAGGGACAAGTAAAAGTTGTTTTCTCCTGGTCCTCGGGTGAGATTGGTATTTGGAAATATCCCGATAAACCATCAAGAAAGCAATAGTAGGAGTGACCGGAAAGGCGTTCTAAAATTTGATCAATGAATGGCAAGGGAAAGTGGTCTTTTCGGGTGGCGTCATTTAATTTTCTATAGTCGATGCACATCCGCCAACCCGTAACAGTACGAGTTGGAATTAGTTCATTGTTCTCATTAACCACTACTGTCATGCCGCCTTTCTTTGGTACTACTTGCACGGGGCTAACCCACGGGCTATCCGAAATCGGGTAGATAAGTCCTGCATCTAATAGTTTAATTACTTCAGCCTTAACGACGTCTTTCATGTTGGGATTAAGTCGTCGCTGAGGCTGTACACTATTGCGAGAATTATCTTCAAGTAATATTTTGTGTGTGTAGAAGGAGGGCTTATCCCTTTAATATCAGATAATTGCCAAGCTATAGCTCGGCGATGCCTATTTAAGATTTGAATTAATTCGAAAATTTCCGAATCACACAAAGTAGAAGAAATGATGACCGGCAATTTAGAGTCTTTTTCTAAAAAGACATATTTTAGGTGCTCTGGAAGTTGCTTAAGCTCAAGAGTAGGTGGTACTTCGTAAGAGGTCGTGATTTTAATACTCTCTAAGCCAATTGGCTCAGGAGGCGAAGAACGAGATAATTCCTTAAAACAAAATAATTCATCATGTTCTGCATCATCACAAGATATGGGACACAAATTAGAAAATGATGAAAAATCTTCTTCAAATGATGCATCTAGATGGTAACAAGAATCATCATTTGAAAGAGAATTGCGCATTGAGGGGTTTATACTGAAAGTAACTTCATCATCTCCAACACGAAGGAGGAGTTTTCCGTTACTAACATCTATTATTGCGCGGGAGGTGGCAAGGAAGGGGCGGCCGATTATGAGTGGTACTTCAGCATCCTCTTCGATGTTAAGAATGACAAAGTCCACCGGAAAGATGAACTTGTCAACCTTGACTAACACGTCTTCCACTACCCTACTGGATACTTAACAGAACGATCCGCTAGTTGTATACTTATTTTTGTTGGGATTGGATCTCCTAACCCCAATTTCTTAAACAAAGAGTAAGGCATTAGATTGATGCTAGCACCTAGGTCGGCGAGGGCATGCTTTACTAATAAATTGCCAAAGAGGCACGGGATAGAAAACCGTCCCGGATCATTCAATTTTTGAGGCAATTTATTTAATAAAGCTGCTGAGCATTCTGCATTGAGGGAAACACGTGAGATATCTTCAAGTTTCTTTTTATTGGAGAGTAACTCCTTGAGATATTTCGCGTATTTAGGCATTTGAGAGATTGCCTCGCAGAAGGGAACATTTATATGAATTTGTTTTAAAATTTCTAAAAATTTTTTGTATTGCTCCTCTACTCGCTCATTTTTAATTTTAGATGGATAAGGGGGTGCAGAAGTAGAAACAAGAGGAGATTTTGAAGCATTCGGAGAATTAGAAAATAAAACTGGAGGGGGTAAAATAGAAACAGTTACCTCGGGTTCAATCCTACTTGGAGAGGTTACCTCCTTTCAACTGCGAAGGTTGATGGCATTTGCATTCTCCCTTGGATTCGTCTCAGTGTTACCCGACAAAGCTCCATGCGGGCGCTCGACAATCATTTTGGCAAGCTGGCCAATTTGATTCTCTAAGTTCTTTACAGATCCGGTGAGATTCCGGATGTTGGATTCGTTCGAGGCAACATATTTAGAAAATACCTCTTCAATCGAAGAGGGCTTTTGTGGTGGTGGAAGAAAACCAGGTGGGTTCATATTAGGAGGGCGCTGGGCATTACTTGGGTTGCTCCATGAGAAATTCGGGTGGTTCATATAACCTGGATTATAAGCATTGTTATACGGAGCGTTGTTCGGGTTAAAGGAAGGACGAGTAAGATTCCCCATGAAATCAACTTGTTCTTCAATAAAAGTATTATTAGTATTATTTGCCCAAAAGGAGTGGCAGAGGAAGCAGACATCTCTGCCACTTGCTTGCTTAAACGTTCAAGTTGTAAAGCTAAATTAGCTGTCATATCAACTTCATAAAGTCCTACCGGCTTGCTAGGGCGCGCTCGGGGCACATTCCACTGATAGGCATTCATGGCCATTTCCTCAAAAAGCTCTTGAGCGGCCTCTGGGTTTTATTATTGAGAGTACCCCCAGAGGCTGCATCAATCATCTGCCTTGTTTGGAAATTTATGCCATTATAAAAAATTTGTACTTGTTGCCAAGTAGGAAGTGCATGGTGAGGACATCTACGCAAAAGCTCCTTGAAGCGCTCCCATGTATCGTAGAGAGTCTCTGAGTCGATTTGCATAAATGAAGAGATATCAGTACGTAATTTGGCGGTCTTTGCAGGAGGAAAATATTTAGTCATGAATTTTTCCGCCATTTCGGCCCATGTAGTGATAGATTCTCTAGGAAGAGAGCCTAACCACTGCTTGGCCTTTGACCGCAAAGAAAAGGGAAATAGTCGTAATCGAATGGCGTCATCAGTAACGCCATTTATTTTGAAGGTATCACAGATTTCAAGAAAATTTGAAAGATGTTGATTTGAATCTTCATCTGGTAAACCATCAAAAGTAACCGATTATTGCACCATTTGGATGATGCTAGACTTGATCTCAAAATTATTATTAGCTATAGTAGGGCGAACAATACTAGATTGTGTCCCTTCCAAGTTCGGCCGTGCATAGTAGGACATGGTCCGGAGGACAAACACCCATCCGCCTCCTCCTCGTCCGCCCGCGGCGTGTCCCGGTGCTCCTGGAATAGGGAGGAGCCCATCACGAGGTGGGTACCCCATCCCGTTGGGTCGTTGGTCCTCCTGGTGGTCTTCACGGTAAGGAGGAAAATCCAAGGCAGACGCGGCGATGCCGCCAAACTGGGTGGCCTCGGACCCAACTTGTTGTCGTCGTGAGCCTCCTACCCGGCCATTGTCAATTCCAAGCCCCCCATTGATGCTAGAGGCCCGATCGTCGTGCCCCGCTGCTGGAATAGGAAGGGGAAGCTGGACTGCGTTGGTCTCACCCACAACAGTTTTTCCTTTAAGGTGTCGGGTTAACATATTTTTAAGCTCGTCCATGCGGGCATCCAATTTTTCTTCGAGACGTTTTTCCGATGCCGTTAACCTGTCGGCGAGGGCTGCCACGGTGTCAGTCAGCTCAGTGTACGTTTCTTCGAGATGTGCGAGCCGATTGGAGTCTTCTTGGGTGCGAGTCACCATGGTGAAATGGCAAAAAAAATTGGAGGCGGTGGCCTCGGGATGCCGCAATCGGCTGCAGCAACGGTAAGCAGTATGTTGGCGGATGCAGAGCGGCCGAGGCCGCAGGATGCGAGCAAGAATCGACGCCAGGCTGCGAGCAGGATGCGGCGGAGGCAGTAGGCAGCGGGATCGCTGCCGGGATTCGTCGATGAAGACGACGCGGAAGCGACGCAGGAATCGACGCCGGGCTGCGAGCTGGATGCGGCGGAGGCAGCAGGCAGCGGGATCGCTGCCGGGATCGGCGCGAGAGTCGTCGAGGAAGACGACCCACGGAGTCGGCGCAGGATCGGCGTGGGATTGGCGCGGGATCGGCGGATGCGAGCAGGATCGATGCGATGCAGGTGCCGTCGGGTGGAGACGAAGCCGGGTAGAGCGTGTATGAGAGCGGAACGAAAAAAATTTGGGAGGAAGGATCCTCTGATACCAATTGTTAGGAACTAGATGAGATTTGAGGGAGAAGGAGAGATTTCTAGGGTTTGAGAGGAGGCTAGAAGAATACCTGGATGATACTTGCATATCCCTCCAAAAGAGGATCCGGGTATATTTATACCTGGACCAAGGCCGGCCGGCCAAGTGGGCCAGCCGGCCCCAATTGGGGCTGAACCGGGTGGGTTCAGCCCCCGAGGGCCGTATTTAGAAAGTGGGGGCTGAACCAGTTGGTTCAGCCCCGTTGCCACCTTCGGATCTGTACGGGGGCGTAACAACCTTAGACTGGTTAGAATGTCGGTACAGCTGGGTGATGAAAACTTGTATTTTATCCACTCTTCGGTCTAGGTTGTGTGTAGGACCATATGCATATCTCACTTAATCAAGCATGCATTCAAGTACAGATAAACAAGTGCGTAGAAGTATCACTACATGCAATGATGCCATAACCTTGTTATGGATATATTTTCAGACAACCAAAAACATCACTTCTACGAAGAACTATTTTTTTTTTCTACATTTTTTCTACAAAAATATGTGTTGCAACTTGCGAAGTCTAATACATAATTCAAAAGCTTTTAGTTATAGGGCTTCTGAAGCTTTAAGGTCTCATTTATGACAGTTCAATCACATACAGTGAAATTTAATCATCTGAGTTTGTACATTAAGTTAATGTTTAACAAGTACTAATGCCATTGCCGTGCATGCAGATTGCATAACTTCATTGAGATAGTATAAAAAATTAATATATATATACATGTATATATATATATATATATATATATATATATATTAAAGTCAATATATGCCTTGACTTTGCTAGTGTTTTTTTCTTTCCAACCCTGATTTGATATCAATTTGCGTATTTTGTCCACTTATTGTTTTACAGTCAAAGGGGGCAAATCTGGTGGTGGAGCTCCTGGCAACACAAAACAAGCCAAAGGTGCAGCACCCCTTTATCAAAAGAAAGATGGGCATCAAGATACTGCTGTAGCTTCCGAAAGGAGGACTGATCGCAATCCTGATAAAGATAGAAAAAAAGATGTTCCTCAGCCCAGTATGCAGTTTGATGATAGAACTCGAGTTGAGAAGGCTAAAAAGCGTGCAGTTGTTAGTCAACGTGAAGTTAGAAATAGAGTTGAATTATTCCGGCACTTGCCTCAATATGAGCATGGACCTCAATTACCCTATCTTGAGTCAAAGTTTTTTCATCTTGGTCACATACATCCTTCTGTGTATAAGGTAATATGTTCATCCTTTATTTATCCATTTAAACATTTATTTATGAACTCTTAACACTATTCACCTGAGCTGCAAAACATTTTCTATTTATTTATTAGACAAAATTGAGATAGTTATATATGTATATATAAATATATATAGAGAGTTTGGAATATATAAGCTCAAGATTTTTTTACCCTAAAAAAGCTTGAGTTGGTTCACCACAATATATGTCGGAATTAGACAAATAATATATGCATTTTATAGCCAAGAACGAGATCTACAATTTTCATGTTGAACATTTTTACAAAATTTGCACGGTTTGGCTGGAATCTGGCTCGAAAGAATGCTGACTCGAATTTTGAAATTTATTATTGTTATATTCATTTCAAGCCAGTAGCCTTTCAGGCGAGATTCCGGCCAAACCGTGCAAATTTTGAAAAAATGTTCAACATGAAAGTTGTAGATCTCGTTCTTGGATATAAAATGCATATATTATTTGTCTAATTCCGACATATATTGTTAGAGAACCAACTCAAATATTTTTAGGATTAAAAAATTTTTAGCTTATATATATAATTCTGATATATATATATATATATTTATATATATATATATATATATATAAGACAAATTTATTGTTATGAAATCAAAAGAACAGTTGTTATGAAATCAAAAGAACTGTTTTGTAGTTTAAAAGAATAAGCCTGTCTCCTGAGATAAATTTAAGTAGGGATATTCAAAGTATTTTGTCTTTGTTTATGGGTCTTGAGACTGTTTGGTATGATTGCACATTCATAATCCTAATGGTTGTTCCTCTATGCAAACTTCATCCAAATCACCATGTAGGAAAACTTATTCATCCAAATCAATGATGAATACCAGTGAGGCTCAAGAAGACACAGACTAGCACAATTTTGGCAATTAGGGAGAATGCATCAAAATAACTAATACCAGGAATATGAGTGTAGCCTTTTGCTATAAACCGAACCTTCAATCTGTCTACAGTTCCATCAAGAGAGAATTTGACTATATAAACCCAACGACAACCAATTGTGGACTTCCTAACAAGAAGGCAAACTAAATCTCTTGTGGGGGAAATCACGGCACCCCCTAGGGCATCAAAGATTTCACACAGGTATTTGCTTGTTTCTCTTGTAGGAGTAACTGTAGCCTACCATTTGGTATCAAAGGTGTCTCTCCAACATCGGCCATGGCAACCCACGGCATCTGCCTAACGGCGCTGGAAGAGGGACAACATGGTTTACGAGACTTGGTCGAGGCGCTGAAGCGGGAGCTCTTGCAAAGGATTTGCGACAGGGAGGAGTGATCTCTTGTGGCCTTCGTGGAAGCGACGCTAGCGCTTGGCGAGCAGTTGGGCTTCATCGAGCGTTCCGCAGACTGCGTCTGACGGTGGAATTGATGCATCTGACAGGGCTAGGAGGGCCACCACCCCGGGCCAGCGAGCACAGGGGCAGCCTCCATGCGGTATCTGTGGGCCCGCCGATGGCTCCGGGGGTTCTTGTGGTTTCACCAGGGAACCCGGGGGAGCGCGATAGCTGCGGCAATCGCATGTGGCTGGGCGAGAGGATGACAGAAACCAGCGGAATGTGGATATGGTAAGAGACATCGGTCAGCCCTTCCGATAGCCTTACTGGGGATGGGGGAAGGAGAGGGGAGCAACAACACCGACACGGGATGGCGTGAGGGCGCCCGAATCCCTCACAGTTGGGATTGAGAGGCACTAAAAGAGGACCACTGAGGCCGGGGGCCCATCATGCAAGACAGGGGAAGACCAGGGGAGAACAGGGGGCCGTGGAATAAAGGCTGGGGGCAACCTCCAGAGTTCTCGGAGGTGCGGGCGCCGCAGCAACACCGACCACCGTGCAACCCCAACTGACGAAGATAGAGTTTCCTAAGTACAAAAACGGCGACCCCCTGGAATGGATCAGGAGGCTCGGGATGTTTTTTGAGTATCAGGAGCTTCCCAAGCACTAGTGGGCACACATCGCTTCTTTTCATCTGGAAGGAGAGACATATCTGTGGCTTCGCTGGTGGAGGAGGCAGTGACTCTACCCTATATGAGAGGAATTTTGCGATGGTCTCATCGCGAGGTTTGGGCCGACTGAATAGGAGGACTTCGACATGATGTTGAACAAGCTGAGACAGACCGGGACCGCCAATGATGTTTAGCTTCTTTTTTTACGACTTTATACCTGACCAAGTTTTCATCATTCTTACAAGCGTAGAGTGATTTATAACTCACTTTCTTTGCCCTCACTTTGTCTTGCACTTCCTCTTTCCAACACAAAGATTTTTTATTTGCGGTACCCGACCTTTTGATACTCAAAGTATGTTCTTTTCACTTATCCTTAAATGTGAAGACATAACTTCCCATGAGACATTATGATCAACATAAGGGTCATCAACTAGTTGTTCTATGACTGCTGTCTTGAAAACAACATGTTTTTTCATCTTCAAGTTCCACCACCGAATTTTTTACAATATTTTTGTTCTTGTCTTAAATTTATTATATTTAATTTGTACATCTAACATCAATAACCTATGTTGTGTTGTCAAACTTTCTCCTAGTATGACTTTGTAATCCTTATAAATCATTTTATCCATTTTGCGAGTCATAAAATAATCAATTTGTGACTTATTTGATCTGCTTTTTAACATAATTAAATGGTCATTTCTCTTTATGAAAAGTGTATTTGACACAATTAGCTCAGGTGCTATGACAAAGTCTAAAGTGATTCGTGCTTCTTCATTCCTTTCTCCGTATCCAAGCCTTTCATGAATGACTGTATAATCTACATTTTTCTTCGCTATATGTTCATTCAAGTCTCATCCTATAAAAAATTTCTCTCTTTGTGGGATTTCTCTTACTAAATCATCTAAGTCTTCCCAAAATTGCATTTTAATAGCTTCACTTAATCTTACTTGTGGCGCGTAAACACTGATCACATTAAACGTTTTGAGTTCACGATTTTCATTTAGCTACGACAAGGGGGAACAAAAAATCACTAATCTCCTTTCCCCGGATTTTTAATTGAACCCTTGAATTCAAGAAATTTTTTTTTTGAAACAGACTAGCTTGTTTATGCTTTTACAAAAAATTAAAAGTTTCTTTCTTTTTACAGTCTTTGTGAAATCCGCTTAAAAATCTTTTTGTAAACTTAATTATTTTTCGCATGTATTAGGGTTTTCTAGAAAAAGCCGACAGACGCGCAAATTCTACGCGCCATCCTGCATCAGTAATATGTCAAAACGACTCGGAACGATCATCCGGACGCATCCGCAGACTCAGATCGCCCAAAATGTGTCACCGATCACCGTCTCCTGCGGGAATAAGCACGCGTGTGTCGTCGAGCGTCATCACAAAATTAATTGTATACCCGAAAAATTTCCTCATAAGCAAGTAGCTCTCGAAGCTTGATATGTGTGCAAGAAACTTATTACATGCACTCAATAATAGTCGACATCAGCTACCCAACATATTGAAGACTGATAAGAGAAGACAACCTGACACAGGGTTGGCTGTGTGAGGGGGTGAGAATCTTTATAATGCAATCCTATGTCTGGTGCTTGAAATGAATGTGATATTGTCATACATATATGATTCGATATCTGATTAAAATAATAATGAAAGATTGAACTCACGCAATTTTCATAATACAAGAAACAAATTAATTTATAAGGCCACATCAGCATGACTTTTTTTTCCGTGTGAGTGACCTTTAGTTTAAATGCTAGTAAAAAGAATAAGCTATACAAGAAGTAATCAATTTCAAGACAAATACGCTAGCAAATCGACGTTTAAAATCATGTAGGAGTCTAAATTCATACAGTAATAAAGTACAATAAAAATAACTATACGTATGAGGAAAGGGAAATCCAATGTTGAAGACGTGGAGCTCTGGTGGTTCTAGAGGCAGTGGCGGCTATCCGGTTGGAAGATGAATGCTTGTTGGTGGATGTAGGGGGTTGGTGGGGTTGGACGGAGACTGCATGGGGAGGGGGCCGACGGCGGGGTTTGAGGCTGTTGGGAGGTGGCAGTATCTAGTTGGAGGGTTGGATAGGGACGGCTACGGTAGGATTCAGAGTGGAGGAGCGACAAGGAGTGTCCTGGATGTGGCTGAGGGGAGGGGTTTTAGAGTGGTCAGCTGTAGATGGAGGGAGGTTTTAGGCTGGCTGCATTTTTTTTACGGATGGATGGTGGGATGCAAGGCTGAAAACACAAGGAATGAATGATACAAACCAAGGAATTTTCACCTTGGGGTTTCCTGAAGTCAACACCACGAGATCGTCGGATTCCGGGAATAAAATCTTCAAAATCTGCACCTCAATGGCTGCCCCTAGCATCTTATTTATAATAAAATTGATTAGGGCGACCATGTGTGGACGACTATTATTGACCGTTCATGTACAGTACCCGATCTCACTAAGCAATATATAGAAATAATGAAATAAGATATATAAAAATATGTAAACAACATTCCATACGCATCCGTGTGTTCGAATTATTAATCTGGTCAAGATCTCCTACATGATTAGACATAAGTGGGCCCCACTGTGCGATGGCCCACATGCAATGAGTGATCCCCATCACAACCTCTCCTTTGAAGAGACACCTTGGTCAAGGAGGAGGTTTCACCCTCTTAAGCATCAAGGGCGGAGCATACATGTGAAGTTAATTGTACAAATAGTCTTGTAATTGTATGCAACGTCAAATCATGGGGAGAATTGGATCGAAAACCTAACATTTCTTAAGCCATTTTGCCATATGTTCTCTTAGATCTACTTCTTTTGATCTTATAGAAAGTCTTGTAATAAAAATCAGTTACATACTTACATTAATGAAATAACTAATTTTCATCCTCATCATAATCCAAGCTTCTCCCTCATATTCACATCTTTTCTGTGGTACAGTTGGAAAGAAAAAGGAGTCTTGTCAAGAAGAGGAAGTAGCAAAGAGAATGAGAGCTAAGAAAGAAAGTAAATACATATCTTAATATGGTACAGGAGAATTAAAAGGAAAATTCGACCACTGATCAACTGTCGAACATCACAACGCGTTGGATTTATCTTGTTGATTATACTATGGGAAATGCTAGCTTATAATCGATAGCTCCTCCTTGTTGATCACCACTTGGTACTATCCCACCGCTTACTACTCATCGGGCATGTCCATGATAATCAATTACTCCCTGAGTGCCTACATACCAAACCTATTTATTCCTTGGGCACCTCCATTCCAACCCTATTTGTTCCTTGGGCAACTCATGCCGATCAGTCAATCACCTACTTGCCATGAACTTTTGTTGTCAGCTCGATGTTGCTTCCACACTGAATCAACCATGATTCCAAGTGCCTTATATTTGGTGGTTGAAGACGACTAGCTGAGCACCTCATCGATAATTTGCTGTCGAGAGCCTCAAACAATAGTACTATTGTAGGCAACTCATGCCAATATATAATTTTTGCGGCCTTACCAATGCCCTACTCTGCTTAGTTCCAGTTCCACTTTGAGTTCCTCTTCCCCGACATTGCTGAGAACAGTGGCTGAGAACCTTTTCGATGAACTCCTCTACAATCACGGGAATGTCGAGGATCTCTTCAACAACCATTTCAAAGCTATTCGTCAACCAGCTACTTATTTTAATAGCCTCATTCTGCAATCCTTTACTCCTTGTTGGCATCCTTATCCACACTTCTCGCCGGATTGTCAAGGACCTCGGAACAGAGAGCCTTTTCAAGAACCTCCAGCTCCTCATCATGTGCTCTTCCTCTTTGATTGATGCCCAAAACCTTCTCGTCGGTGGTCTCTTGACTTAGGCTCTGTTTGGCGCGGCGTTTTGAGCGTGGGGTGCCGGGGTTTTTCAAAATGCTGCACCAAACAAGAATTTTGGGGATGACGATTCGAGTCGCCCCAGTTGTGAAATTGCGGAAAACTCACGATTCTCGGTCGGTTTTTTTTTTTTTCGCGACTAGAAGCCGCGACCACGTTTTCCGCATCCCGTGAATTTTTCCCGATTTCCAGCGGTCAAGCTTCTTCGTTGGGTCTCCCTCCACCTTCAAGCTTCGTCTTGTCGGGCCTCCCTCCACCTCTCATCACGCGGAGCTGCCCATGTGCTGCGAGGAGGAAGCTAGGGCATTCCGCGGCCATGGCCGGAATAGTTAGCAGTACTGCAGTAGTGCCATGGACGACATAGACGACGAAGCTTCTCCTCTTCGATGAGATACGCCATGGCAGGAAGAATTGGCAAGAGGAACTTATGCTACTGTTTACAAGGGAATTTATGATGGCCACGTTGTTGCAGGTTTGAATCTCATCTCCATTTTCTTCCTAGAGAACATTCTCCTGCAAATCACTGTTCTGCTAGGATTGATAACAACAAAATCATAGAGAAAATATATTGAAGGAGAAGACGGTCTCAAATTTCCTATCATCCCAAGCATCTATGTTAGTTTGTATTAGTTTTATAATCATACTCAAGCTCAATTAAAAAATTATCGTAAAAATTTTAAACAATTTTTCTGCTTGGAACAACACTAGAAAAGCTGTTCTTCCAAACAATTTTATAGATTCTGCCACCACTTTGCAAAATAGCTGATTATTCCACCACTGCTTCTCCAGTCGCTACAGCCGCGCCAAACAGAGCCTTAGAGGGCCGTCTCGTCAGTGCCGAGACATCTTATCATTGGAAACCTTGAACTGTCATTTTTGAGAATCCGCAGGGCAAAATTTTGTGAAGAATTCCTTGCTAAGCTCTCGCCAACAACCCAATCTCTCAAAGGCTGACCACCACGTCAACAATCATCTATCAATTGTATAGTTTTGTTGAGTAAATTTTTTTATGATTACTATTGCAACAAATGGGGATCTGTGCAAATTTCATAGTTGTCCATCTGTTTTGGTTCCTGTGATATCCTCTCTGTGTTGATTGACTACCAATTGTTACATACACTGATACACTTAACTTCCGGTCTTATAGTTTTTTTTAAATAGCCCCGCCCGCCCATACAAATAATACACTTGCTCTCCATATGATCAGGATTTGGCCAACGCTACACCTTACCAGTGGGCAGGTGTGGGCTTCACCCGCTTGTGTGCAAAAAAGCTCTTTCTATTGATTTCATTTAATAAATTCCTATCAATCTTGTCAGGTTGGTTTGCAGTATCTAACTGGGTCTAGCACTGGTGGAAATGCTCGGTGTAAGGAAATGCTTCTTGGGTTTCGGGATGCTATTTTGGACTATTCTACACCACCAGAGAAAACTCTTGTTCGAGATTTGACCTCAAAAATTAATAGTTTTGTATCATTTTTAATTGAGTGCAGGCCTCTTTCAGTTAGCATGGGGAATGCTATCAGGTTTTTGAAGTCTAGGATTGTGAAATTGCAGCCCAACCTATCAGAATCTGAAGCAAAATCTAATCTCATATCAGATATTGACCATTTCATAAATGAGAAAATAGTAATTGCTGACCAAGTTATTGTTCATCATGCCATTACAAAAATAAGAAATGGTGATGTACTACTCACTCATGGTTATTCAACTGTTGTGGAGATGATATTAGTGCAAGCACATGAGCTTGGAAAACAGTTTCGCGTTGTTGTAATTGACTCTCGACCTAAGCTTGAAGGGAAAACATTACTCCGAAAGTTAGTTATGAATGGCCTCAAGTGTACTTACACGCACATAAATGCAATTTCATATATCATGCATGAAGTCACACGCGTGTTCCTAGGAGCTTCCGCAGTTCTATCTAATGGAACAGTTTATTCTAGAGTTGGAGCAGCTTGTGTTGCTATGGTTGCTCATTCTTTCCGGATTCCTGTTTTAATATGCTGTGAGGCTTATAAATTTCATGAAAGAGTGCTAATTGATTCGATATGCTCTAATGAACTTGGTATGCATTAAAATGTGCACACATTGAGTTTGAACTTTACAATTATTCATTTAGTTTCTTTCTATGGTATGTTTTTAACTTTTTCTAGTCAATAGGTGATCCAGATGTAATCTCCCATGTCCACGAGAGAGAAGAATTAAATCATTTGCAAAATTGGTCTCATAAGGAGAATCTCCAGCTTTTGAATCTTGTGTATGCTTGCTATCAACTTATTGGCTGATAAATTTTAATTTTGGTTCATTTGTTTGTTTTAGAGCACTTAATATTTTTTTATGTGACAGTTACGATGCGACTCCCTCAGACTATGTATCAATGATTGTGACAGAACATGGAATGGTGAGTAGTATTCAACCCTCGAGTTTTATTTGCTTGATATTTTTGTGAATTCTTGAAACTAGAAGGCAGACTTATTCTTTTCAAGTAGTCTAGTATAAAACTTTAAGCAGAAATCTTACAAATTTTTTTCATTAATCATTGTACCTGAGGCGCACCCAAGGCGCACCAAGGCGAATTGGGCGCCAATTCGCTGAAATTGAGCGAATTGGGCGCCCAATTCACTGATTTTATTTTTTTTCCTATTTTTGCGTCTCACGTGCCTTAGGCGCGCGCCAGCGCCTTGCGCCTAGGCTCCGGGGATTCTTTGCGTCTCGGTGTGCCTTGCGCCTTTAATAACTTAGATTTCACCTTAGCACTAGATCGTATTACAATATTTTATTTCTTGCTCCTCTAAGATATAAGATTTTCACCCACAAAGGAACAATATTCTGTAGTGGATTTCTAGTCATCTTGGCTACCACCCAATCAGTATTAGTAAAAAATTTAATTTTTAAGGATTGGTTTGCCAAAAATAAAGTCTCATGTCCTAGAGAGTTCTTGAGGTACCTCAAGACCCGACAAGCTGTCTTCTAATGTCGGATCCTGGGAGCATGCATGAATCTACTAAAAATGCCCACAACATACGTAATATTAAGATGTCTATGATATAAGTATATGAGTCTAACAACCAATCTTTGGTAGTTTGATGAGTCAATTTTATCACCTTGTGTTTTCATCAATTTTGTGATTGGCCTCAGTGGGGGTATCCACGGGAGCACATCCAGGCAAACCAGTTTTCTCTAGAAGTTCAATGCCATGCTTTCTTTGGGATATGAAGATCCCTCGGCTGGACCTTGTCACCTCAATCCCCCAGAAATTTTTCAGCTTTCCTTGATTTTTAACTTCAAAAACTCTGTACAATTTATCAATAGCCCTTTCAAGTGCATGATTTCCTCCAAATAATTTTCTGTAATGATGATGTCTTTCACCTATACAATGAGCACCAACATTGTAGTTCCTCCCCTCTCAACAAAGAGGGTGTGATCAACATGTCCTTGAATATAACCTAGCTGTAACATGGTTGTATGTAACCATTCAAATCAAGTTTTGAGAGATTGCTTCAACCCATATAAGGATTTCTTTAGACGACAAATGCTACCTAATGAGAATATTTATGATACACACAATGAACTTGATGCAATCATGAGGTATGCTTGTGCCTAATCTCAGGAGTCTGGTTCCTCCTAGAAGTCTCTCTTCCAAATGAGAGATCTCAAAACCCTAAACATTCAAAAATGACAAACTTTGAAGCCACCTCCATATATAGGGAGGGGGTGGGCTCACATACAAATTACCCTTATGCCCTACAAAATAACAATACAAAATACAATACGATGTCGCGTGTGCAAGCGTAACAATATATCCTGCCAGAAAATTGACCTTGTCCCCAAGGTCGAGGTGTCGCCCGCCGTCTAGTTGTGATATGCCCACGGGTGGGCTGCTGCACAGGTGCCAGAGGCTCCGTCCGGCGGTACATCTGTGATCATCAGGGTGTCAAAGTCAGCAATGCCGATCTCCTCCAACTCATCCCCGATGAGGGCTCGACTCCTTGACAGGACAATCATGAGTAGGCGAGTAGGGTTATTTTCATTGAAAGCACATACCCTTACTTCACAAGTCATGATATTCTTGGTTGGAAAGACGATGAGTAGGGATAAGGCGGGTGTTGTGTGAAGGCATAGTGGGTGGGCGAGTTAGAAGGTGGAGGTGGTGGAGGTAGAGTAAGGGGGCACAATATAGTTGGTAGGGGGTTTGGAAGGAGGTGAGTAGGAGGGTCCCCGGACTCTGCAAGGAATTCGGCCTCCACGAGTAATTATAGGTCCTTGGCTTGGTTGACGGTAGACAAATGGGTGTGGAAGTAAGCGCGGATATGAGGCTGCAAGCCGTGCATGAAATAGCCCAAATACTGGTCAGGTGGGAGATCAAGAGTGTAGCTGACCAACTCAATAAATTCATCCACATAGAAGACAATGGAGCAGTTCTGACGGACCCCGCAAAGGTGTTTGATCACTTTGTCCGAGTAGCGGTGATCATAGCGTTGAATGAGTTCCTCAGTGAGAGCTGTCCAAGTGAGGCCAGGAGAGGATTGACGAAGCCAACGGTTCCATGCCGATTAGGGCCATGAAGACCTACTGCGTCTAAGGAGTTTGGTGAATGTTTAAGTACTGCTCAGCATGGGCAATCCAACCCATTGGGCCAGTTCCGTTGAACGTGGGAATGTCGAGGCGAGGGAGGTGCGGAGGAGGCAATCCTGCTAAAGCGGGTTCTTCAGGGGACAATGCACTGGGGGATCCAAAGGAAGAAGTGGTGTTAGACCCGAAGTGCTGACCGGATTGCAATGTTGAAATTTCACAAGCTGATCAGAAGATAGCTCTGCTACCAAGTAAAACTTTCAGAACTATCAAGCTGACTACTTGATCAAGCGGAAATGGAAACTAGGCGCAGGAACACTCCAACCATAAACAGAGCTATGTAAATCAGAGATAACAGATAGCAATCACAAATCTTGTAATATCAACTATCTTCATTACAATGCAAGACATACATGACGAGACATGATTTCGCCAAGTACAAGAGAGAAGCAAACAAGCAAACAAGAAGAAAACAAGCCGGGCGAACCGCCTCAGAGACCGCCGAGTTCGCCGAGACCGCCAAGCCGCTGCTGCACCAACTGAACTACGGAGTCCGCGAAGTTCGCAGACTACCCGTTATTCTGCTGAACGACTGCTCTGCAAGCCGCCGCCGAACAGAAAGAACAGACCGCCTAGTCCGCCGAGACCGACAGTCAGGTTATTGAACTGGAAATTGTTGAAGGAGAGAAGACTGACTGGCCGCAACTACGACCTGCTGAAACCGCCGATTGATAACCGCAAATCCACTGATTCTTGACCGCAGTCAGAACCAGACTCCCGACTTCTCAGTGCTAGCCGCACAACCTGCAAACAGCAACCAGTTAAATCTACTCAAGCCGCGCGGACAAGAAAACCGAGGCCGCAACAATTAACCCACGCTCAACTTACTGTTCCTCTGTTATCTGTTGAAGTGACGGGGGGGGGGGGGTCCTATTTATAGGCGCAGAGAGAAGTGTGGTCACCGCCCTAGTGGATAGATTCACCACCCCAGTCCGCAGCTAGCTCAAGCCAGTCCGCAAAGTCCGCAAGGACAGCTGGACAAGCCAATCCAAAACCGCCTGGCACCAAGGCTGGAAGCCAGCCCGCAACCCGACTGACACTGCACAAGTCCGCACGCTGTAGCGGGCACAACAACATCCTGCACAGCCCGCGAACAACGCACCAACCCGCAACAACAAGTCCACGACCAACAGGCATAAACCGCCTGGTCAACCAGTAGACATTGCGGACACTGCGAACAACCTAAACTTATAACAAATTTGACCAAGTCCAGCAACCAACCAAAAACCCAGGCGCGAGCTCGACGGACAAGAGATCAGTCCGCCAGCTCCACAAGACAATCTGCCACAAGAAAACTCTAGTTATCGCCTAACCGCTCCACCAGAGCAAGGGCAACAACCAAAGCTGATCTTGCGGTCTCCATATGGCGGACTCCGCGACCTCAAAAGGAGTCTGCCACTTTCCCGCGGATATACATCTATCCATCCGGTTACTTCAAAGAACATCCAACAACAGAACAAGCTGAGCAAGCTTGTCGCCAACATTAGACCGCACCCTCAGTCCGCCAGTCAGACCGCCCAGGCCGCGCGGTCTGCTTGATCAACCCCCACTTTCACTTCACAATTTCAAACCTGCAAAATTGTGGAGCATGACGATAATTGAAGTGACTGCTCGGCTTGGGCTTCGAGACGAGAGTTGATAGTGATGATGACGTGTTTGAGGGACTCCATATGGGATTCCATCGATTGAAGGCCCTTTGGCATAAGAAGAAGTGGGCTATTATGGGATCTTTATTATGTCTTTATTATGTCTTTATTATGTCTTTATTATATCTTTATTATGTCATTATGTGAGGGACATCGAGCCCCGGGTCTAGTAAGTAGGTATCATGATGAGTCTTTGTCCTTATTATATCTTGTAGCCTATATAAAGGCATGTGTGTGTCTTATGAATCTAAGCAAGAAAGTATTCTAATTTCTCTTCTTTGATTGTGAGATCTTGGTGGCTCTCTCCTCCGACGAGCAACCCCGCTTAGGCAGCCGCGGTCACGGCTCCATAGTATCCCCGTCATCATCTCCACCACCATCATCCCTACATCCGGCCACCATCGAAGAAGGTCCAAAACAACTTGGTATCAGAGGGAATCGACCCTCATTCGCCAACGCCCGCTGCCACTTCTCCCACAAGCTCCTCCCCCACAGTAAGCATCACATCCAAACAGACCACCTCCCGCACTGTGCGTCAACCCCATCGCTGCACCACGCTCCTCCCCCGCGTTCCAGCTAGAACACCGCCTCTGCTCCCTGTGCAGCATCGTCCCCAGCCTCGTCGAGCCGCGCCGCTTCGGCCACCCCGATCTCTGCCTCTGTTCGTCCGGCACGGGCGACGGAACACTCCTATTTCTTCTCCGTTTTTTTTTTCCACGCCGCACGCGCGTCCCGCCATCCTCTGATTTTTCCTCCGCCGCAGCACGCCGTCGTCGAGCCCAGCGCCCTGCTACATCGAGCCCCGTTTCCTCTGATTTTCCCCTCCCGCATGTCTTTTTCATTTGGCCGCGGGTCCCACCCCTCCACCACGCCACTCCTTTTCATTTAAGTTTCTTTACTTTCCGCGGACCCCACTTCCACTCATCTTATAATTTTTATTCCCTCCCCTCCGCATCCTACCACAGCCGTTTTATCAAACATTGGGCGCCGACGCGGCTCTCGCGGCAACTCCCAATCGGCTTCGTCCGAGGAATCAAGCCGACCAGTCACCCGGTCCGGCTCACGTGCTATCTCCAACCCCAATATGGGCGACCCACAAGATTTCAAGACTGCACTCGAGGGATTCATGACGACCATAGAGGCCCGATTTCGGGACGCCGAAGCACGTCATCAGAATGACATGGCCGCCATCACCATCAAGCTTAACGAGCTGACTGCCATCCGCCCCATTGTTACTACCCCAACGACGGATCACGCCACCAGTAGTCAGGCACCACCACTTCTTCGACCGCCACCGCCGCCAGCACCAGCGTTTCCCGATGCTGTCATTGTTCCTCGTTACACTCGATTGGAATTTCCCACTTATGACGGAAAATGTGATCCCTTGAGTTGGTTAACAAAGTGCGAGCAATTTTTCGCCAACCAACACGTTCCGGCCGCGGACCAGATCCACATTGCCGCCTTCCATATGCTTGACTCCGCCGTTCTGTGGGCTTCTCGTCTTCTCACCGACCGCCCAAATCTTTTATGGGATGACTTCAAGCGGTGCTGCAATTTACGCTTCGGACCTCCCATCCGCAGCAATCCCCTCGGCGAACTCACGACTCTACGACAGCTGGGGTCCGTGGACGAGTACCTGGAGCAGTTCCAGCTTCTCTTGGCACATGTCCCTCTTCCTCCGGATATGCAGGTCAACATTTTCACTGCAGGACTTCGCGACCGCCTCCGCCTGGATGTAGAGTTTGAAGGCCCCCCAGACTTAGTCACCGCTATGAGTTTGGCCCGGCTTTGCGACCGTCGCCTCCAGCTCGCACGGGAAGCCTACCCCACTACTCCAGACATTGTTCCACAAGGCCGCACCGAGGCTCCTCCAACTCCACCAATTCGTCGCTTATCCCGGGCCGAGATGTTACAACGCCGCGCCCATGGACTATGCTATAATTGCGATGAACAATACACTCGCGGTCACAAATGCAACCGACTTTTCTACCTGCATGTCGAGGACTCGGACGACGAGGGCTTCGGATAAAAGCTTGCGGACAAGCTCTTTTGGAGACCGGATGAGATATTATGGGATCTTTATTATGTCTTTATTATGTCTTTATTATGTCTTTATTATATCTTTATTATGTCATTATGTGAGGGACATCGAGCCCCGGGTCTAGTAAGTAGGTATCATGATGAGTCTTTGTCCTTATTATATCTTGTAGCCTATATAAAGGCATGTGTGTGTCTTATGAATCTAAGCAAGAAAGTATTCTAATTTCTCTTCTTTGATTGTGAGATCTTGGTGGCTCTCTCCTCCGACGAGCAACCCCGCTTAGGCAGTCGCGGTCACGGCTCCATAGTATCCCCGTCATCATCTCCACCACCATCATCCCTACATCCGGCCACCATCGAAGAAGGTCCATAACATGGGCACGGGCGGAAGCGAAGAAGGCGCAAGCGAAGGGCAACCTGAGGAGAAACTCACCCGCCGGAAGGGCGTGTGCGTAGGTCGAAAGAGCTGGAGGTGCGACGGTTGCATGAGCTGAGGTAGAAGAGGGCGCAGGAGTTGCAGGGTCGAGAGAGAGCGCCAGAGCTGGCGGGGATACGCTAGCTGGCGGACGATCGCTGCGGGGGCTTGCAACAAGCTCGTTCGGGCGTCGCGGGGCGCTGGTGTAGAGAATCTGGTGGCAAGGAGAGTAAGGAAGAAGGAATTTGATCGGTGTTGTCGAACGAGCTGGCATACGACTTGGTGCAACGAAGATGGGATCTGGCGGACGGAAACTGGAGGACGACTATGAGGCGACTGCGAGTCGGAAGGAATTGATGGTGGTCGGGCGCTGCCGATGCAGGTATCAGTGTGGGCTAGAATTGGCTGGATCAATTGTGAGAAAAAGGAAGCGAACTGCTGTTGTCAGACTGGATTTGGTTCTGACGGAAGGAATAAAAGGCGGGAGGGCTACTGCTATCTCAAGAAGAAGGAAGCGGAGAGGAATCCCGTGGCACGCGATGCGCAGGCGGGGAGGCTAGGTCGGACCAATGCTACCTAATGAAAATACTTGCGATACATATGATGAACTTTTTACAATCACGAGGTATGCTCGCGCCTAAGCTCGTGAGGCTGGTTTCTGCTAAAAGTCCCTCTCCAAATGAGAGATCTCAAAATCCTAAACATTCAAAAATGACAAACTTCCAAGCCACCTTATTATATAAGGAGGGGGTCTCAGATACAAATTACTCTAATGCCCTACAAAATAACAATACAAAATACAATAGGATATTGCACGCACGTGCGTAACAACAAACCTTACAGTTAGACCCTTTTTTGGAAAAGCCAGAAGGAAGCGTCATGTAGACTTCTTCTGATTCACCATGCAGGAAGACTTTTTTAACATCTAGTTGTTGTAGGTTCCACCCAAGACATGCATCACATGAAAGGAGCACCTGAATAGAGTATATCTTTACAGCATGAGCAACGATTTTTTTATACTCAGTTCCTTGAGTTTTGATGTACTCTTGAGCCACTAATTGAGCTTTATATCGCTCCACCATCCCTTCTTGATTCTGCTAAACTGAAAAAAAATCCAATGTGACCCAACCTTACTTTTTTCAAGAGGAAGATGCACAAGTTATCGTGTGTCTAAGACATGCATTTCTTCCTCCATAGCTTATTTCCATTCAGGCATCTTGATAGTCTCCTGTCAGGTCTTGAGAATCACAACAAAGAAAAGAGTTTAGATAAAATTTTTGTGAGTAAGAGAGAGGTGATGATATGAAATGTAATTAGACTATAGGATATTTGGTACTGCCAGTGTTACCTTTGAGATGAACAATGAGAATATGGATGTAATGATCAAATTCTGGAGCAGAAACAGACACTTATAGAGGCTGAACATCCGGAGACTCTGCCTACTCAGTTTTGTAGGACTTGCGAGAGTGTGTATGCAACAAAGGAGGTAGTGGTCCCGAAGAATGAAGGAGAGCAGGAAGAACATGAGCATAAAGTATATGAGGAGGGATGCGTGTAGAAGCAACTATCAGATGAAAAATGAGTGGAAGAGGCATGTCAAAGGTCCCGTCATCAGCACTAGCCGTCTCCCTCTGACGAGAACCAAAGTAAGCCCCCCCCCCCCCCCCCCCCCACACACACACAGAAGGTAACATCAACGGTATAGAAGACGAGGGTGATACAGTCGAGAGACAAGCTCCACCAAGCACCTGAAGGTTGGGTCCTCTAAGGTACTCCCCTCTCCAAAGAGAGACCTCTTCAAGAGGAGGGAGGAAAGGAGAGATCAAAGAAAAGAAGAAGGAATAATCCCAAATAACCATTCAGTCCCCCCATTTAAATCATAATTAATGTTCATCAAATTGGTAGCAAAGGTAGTCCTAATAAAAAATGGGCAGCCCGGTGAAAAAAGCATCCTTGTGTAGCGAAGGTCTAGGGAAGGGTCCCATCACAAGGGTGAAATATAGGCAAATCTTACCTTGCATTTTTGCAAGAGACCGCTTCCAAGACTCGAGCCCATGACTTCAAAGTCACATGACAACACCTCAACCGGTGCACCAATCCCCCCTTCAAAGATAATCCTAATAATTAAATTAAGTTAAAATTAAATCCAAGAATAATTGGAATACTAAGAAATTCTAATTCATTGCATGAATTTGCTAATTTTATTTTCAAGTTTTTAATGGATTATTTTTTCAATTTGCAGATTCCGCCAACCAGTGTCCCGGTCATCTTCCGAGAATATGGAAGAGATCAATTGTTATTCTTTTAATAGTTCTTTCTTCTTTTCTCCCGTCCCTTCTCCACCACCGCCCCACATATTATGAGGATTTTGAGTCCGAGTTTTCTCTCATATTTCATTTCTCTGGCTGAAATAAGCCGTGTTCTCTTATGCTGCTGGAGTAATATTTCCGTCGATTTGATTTCGACACCGCGAAGAGTGCGCCTGTTTGCCTCTCCGGATATTTTGAGAACCAACCTTTCTTCCTTCTGTTTTTTTTTGGATTCTCGCAGTTTGGTCGTTATTGCCATTTCTTGAAGAAAGACGGCTGTTGCGTGGCGAATAAGCTGAGAATAAGTGAATATACTGTGATTATACGCCCCATAAGTGATGTTTTTGTCGTTTATGAACTCTTTTTTTGTATGTTTCTTTCCTGTATTTCTAGTATAAGATTGATAACAAAATGTGTCTTCAATAGTTTGGACTGATGGAGCTTAATTTGTTCACTTCTTGTCGCGTGCATAGGATCTTCTCGCTCTCCAATCTCCGTCGCATACTTAATTCTTACGCATGAATGAGTTTTGGAATCTTTATTTTTTCCCCTTGTAATCTCACAAGGCTGGTGAATTTTTTCCCCTGATATGGAGGAGATCAAAATTGTCTACTTTGGTGTATTATGTATTTCCTTGAAATTACTCTGATGCATATTGTTATCCTCTTATCTAGCTAATATTGGCTAAAATTATCAGTCTGAACAAATGCCGCTTTTCTTGTTTGTAAATATGTCTAGTTTTATCTCCATGACAAAAGATACAGGCCCAATTAAGCCATTAGGGCACAATGGAGACAAAAGATCCATATGGCCAACCCTATTATAGTGGGATAAAGGCATGCGTGTTGTTGTTGGCTAAAGATAGGGGCCCAATTTGGCGGTTTTGACGCCCAAAGTGTGCCTTTTATTTTAAATTTTAATATTAGTTAAGGTAGCGCACTGCGCATGCTACATCTATTTGAGGAATATATAGTCATTTTTTTTATTAGGAGATGAAATTATACGGAAAGATACGATGTATTTTGATATTAGTGAGATTATGACAAAAGATAGGGCATAGTGGCGACAAAAGATCCATATAGTCGACCCCATTATAGTGGGATAAATGTTTGAGTATTGTTGTTGTTATTTATAGTTATTATTTATTAGACAGTCTCTTATATATAGTGTTTGATGAGGGTAATATGCAATCATTGTATACTATATTGTGCACTATGTTTTAGTATTATTACTATTATTGTATCTATTTATTAATTTGTTATGAAATTATATGGTGATGAATAAATAATCGATCTTAAAATCAATGGGAGCGGCAAATGAAATAGAGTAAAAAGGTTTGGAACTGTAAGAAGGGCAAAATTTTTAGGCTAAATTTAATGTAGATCATTTTAAAAAGATCATATTGAATGAAATAATGGAAGGACAACTCCTATATTTTAACTGCTTGATTTTAATAGCTCAATTCTTTGGTAGGTTATGTCTACTCAAATAATGTATAAAGAGTCGAGGACCGAATCGAACGATCAGTTATAAAAATTTTAGACTTATAACCGAACTGACACTCATTATAACTGACTAGAATTGCATGATTCTGATCCGGTTCTCGATTCTTCGGATATTTTTGCACGCACCAAAATACCTGATTTCAATAACTCGATTCTTTGGTAGATTCTGTCTACTCAAATAATGTAAAAACCGAGAACCAAACCGAGCGACCAGTTCTAAAAATTTGGACCTAGAACCGACACCCATTAGAACCGACTAGAACTGCTTGATTCTGATACGGTTCTCAATTCTTCGGTTATTTCTAATCTCAATCCACTCCACTAATGACGCCCCCTAATTTCACTATAATCCAAAAAGAAACAAAAAATACAAAATATTGCCCCAATCCACTGAGAAGAAAAAAAAACTCTGTATATCTGATATCTCTAATATAATAATTCTCATGACACCAGATTAAAAATTTTCATTCAGAGAGAAAATAAGAATACACGGCATTCTAATACTTGGCTAATGAAAAGCTAATACTTAACAAAAATAAAATAAAAATCAAAGTTTCATCCCAAATCCATAATCAAATAAAGCAGAAGAAAAAGAAAAGAAAAACACCACAACCAGGAATTAGCGTAAAAATAAATCTAGTTCACCGGTGCACAAATTGGACATGGGGACGACGAGATGACGCTACTTGCAGAGCTGCTCCACCGCAGTGACAATCTGCGCAGGCTGCACCACCGTCCACTCTTCCAGCGTCCCGGCGTAAGGCGTCGGGACGTCCTGAGAGGAGAGGCACATGATCGGCGCGTCCAGGTAATCCCAAAAATTATCGATGATGGCGGACCTCAAGCTCGCTCCAATTCCTCCGGTGCGCATGCACTCCTCCACGATCAGCACCCGGTGGGTCTTCTTGATCGAGTTTCCGATGGTGTGGAGATCAAACGGCTTCAGAGACCGGATGTCGATGACCTCGGGATCGTAGCCCTTGTTCACGAGCGTCTTCGCCGCCTGCATCACGTGGTATCTCATGCGAGAGTAGGTGAGGATGGTGACGTGTTCGCCGGGCCGGACCATCTCCGCCTCTTCCAAGCACAGCACGTACTCCTCGTCGGGGATCCTCTCCTTGAGATTATAAAGAAGAACGTGCTCGAAGAGGACGACGGGGTTCTCGCTACGGATGGCGGCTTTCATGAGGCCCTTGGCGTTGTACGGCGTGGAGCAGGCAACCATCTGAAGGCCGGGGATGGATTGAAAGTACGATTCGAGGCGCTGCGAGTGCTCCGCACCCAGCTGGCGGCCGACGCCTCCCGGCCCTCGGATCACGACGGGGATGGTGAACTGGCCGCCGGATGTATAGTGCAGCATGCCGCAGTTGTTAGAGATCTGGTTGAAGGCGAGGAGGAGGAAGCCCATGTTCATGCCCTCGATGACCGGCCTCAGGCCCGTCATCGCAGCTCCAATTCCCATATCAGTGAACGAATTCTCTGCGATGGGCGTGTCAAGAACTCTCAGGTCGCCGAACTTTGTTGCCAGACCTTTTGTCACCTTATACGAGCCGCCGTAGTGGCCAACGTCTTCACCCATCACGCAAACTCGGGAATCAGAATCCATTTCTTCTTCGAGTCCCTCTCTTAAAGCTTCAAACAGTAGGAGTTCGTGCCTGAGGACAACAATTCAGCAGTTACTATAAGAAAATTACACATTCTTTCTAATTCTGTGTCATAAATCATGCATCTAATCTTTTGAATTTTGATATCATGAAAACAAAATGTGGCATTTGAAAATATTTTCTTGAATTATCTGACTATTTGATTTTAAAGAACAAATAATTGAGCTTTCTTGGATTATCCAAACATTCGAGTTCCTAAGACGATTGCATAAATGTGCAACACCCACATTCGGGGATTGGATCCAATAAAATCCTACTTTTGTGTAGAGTTGGTTCTATCATCAAACCCAAATGAATGCTATGTTTGTCAAAGAACATAATCACACACATGCACTAAGGGTCCGTTTGGCATGTCGGTGTGAACACGGTGGTTATGAATGGTTGCTGGTGAACACTCCATCCACTTTTATGTTCAAAAATAATTTTTTTTCTCTTGGTGGCGTTTTTGTCCAAACTCACTGGTGCAAAAACGCCGCGCCAAACGGAGCCTTTAACATAATGGAAATTCTAAGCTAGGTATGAATAGCTTCAAATTAGTCTGTTAGATTTCACATTAAATTAGTCTTTTAGACCTATCTAAGGCTCCGCTAGACACGGCGTGTTTTTACTTTAGTGAGTTTGGACAATGCTAACCATCATCGAATGTATGTTGACATGACAACAGTTATGACCACCACCAAGAAAAGAAACTACTTTTGAACATAGAAGTGGATGAAGTTTCTTAGGTGAGGTCACGAACGACGGTTCATAACCACCGTGTTCACGACTTCCACTGCCGAGCCAAATGGATTCTAAATAGGCATTGCCATAAAGAACATATGATCACTAAAAGAAGTATGATAACTGAATGAATTTGACTCTCATACGTACTGTTCATACCATAATGTATTACTTCTCTAGTTCATATTCTCGTTTTAAGAATAATACTCTTAAGCAAGTATCCAAGGCTTACATAATTTTGTATGCATGCATGCATGTGTAGTATACATATCAACTAATCCATCAAAATAAAAAATACACCAAATGTAAAAATTAAATGTAAGATACCATCTCCTACAAAGTTTAGAAGTAAAAAAACCGAAACGTACAGGTCGGCTACAAAGTATTTCTCCTGAGTAACCATAGAAAAACACAATGAAAAGAAGAATTCTCATAAATGGGAAAAATAATCGAACTGTAAAAATCAGGAGGTAGGAAGCATAGTCAAGATACACGAACCAGAACATAACTTAGGCTCTGTTTGGTACTCCTTTTTTGCTCATGTGATGTTTTTTATTTACCTCACTGGGAAAATTAAAGTACTCTGGATAACCTTCATTTTTAAGCTACGGAGTGGCGGGGAATGTCAAAATTTTCGTTTTGAGCTTCATTTAGCATTGAGGAGTGTTTCGATGGGAGATCTATTTCTCATTGGAGTTCGGTTAAGGAAGCCTTAATGTGTCGTTGTAAGTGATTGTTCTTAGAACCACTCCACTAGAAGTCATAACCTTGTGACATCGAAATAGAAATGAAAGAATGAATGGGACAAACTCTCACCATAAAAACTATTTTCTAATTTGCAATGTACAAGTCGAGGAAGAGAGAAAAACCTAATGCCCATAATAAATGCAAAAAAATTACAAAATTGTTTGTCTTTGTTAAAGCCGAGGATCAAAAGCTCACATAGGGACTCATTGTAATTTTCCTTGTTGTATTTAGTCTCAGATCTCCAAATGTACATACATATTCATCTACTACTTTATATAAAGAGGGGAGCTCTCATACTGTTAAGAAGATTTTTTGAAATAATAATATTTAATAGTGTTTGAAGAGCTCAAAACTTGTATGTATTGCTTGTGTGTCTAAATACAAGGAGAGAATACATATATATAGGAAGAAGAAGAGAAAAGACAATCCTATACAAGATGTGGGACTAAAGGAGGAGAGAAGATAAAAACAATAAATGGGCCCAATAATGGGCCCTTTACATGAGCTATTTTAACACTCCCCCGCAAGCTGGAGCGTACAAATCGTATGCGCCAAGCTTGGACAAACACTGATAGAAGAGTGTCTTGGAAAGAGCCTTCGTGAAGACATCCGCAACTTGTTCCGATCCTGGGACATGCTTTAGGTCAAGCTTCTTCATTTGAACCTTTTCCCGTATGAAGTGACAATCGACCTCAATATGCTTCGTTCTTTCGTGAAAGACCGGGTTCTTTGCGATGTGTATGGCGGCTTGACTGTCACAAAGGAGAAGAGCTGGTGATGGTAATTTTACACCCAGATCAGTAAGAAGACTCTCAAGCCATGTCAATTCTGATACAACCGATGCCATTGCCCGGTATTCTGCCTCAGCTGAAGATCGGGCAACAACCGCTTGTTTCTTACTCCGCCAAGTAACAAGATGTCCGCCAAGGTAAGTGCAAAAACCACTCGTAGATCGCCTATGGTACCGCGCAGTGGTAGCTTCAAGATAGAAGCTGGACAAGAGATTGAATTCTCATTCTCTCTCTCTCTCTCTCTCTCTCAGTTCTTGAAATTCTTGAGCGAAAGAGTCTGGGGTTGAGATTTGCACGCTTGGTGAAAGAGATCCTATGGTCGGATTCATGAGCTGAAGCAAGTTCCGGGAAAAGGAAGCTGTTGTGGTGAGTTCCATCCAAATCAAAAGCAAGAACATGACTCCAAAATGATCCACGAGGGTAACGATCTTCCTTCTTTGACAAGTGAAGTCCTACGTTTTGCATATGCATGGGGTTAGAGTGATATAGGGCTTGTTGGCCCTACTAGCTGGTGGCTCGGGTCATTGGTCGATATCAGGATGGGTTGGTCTTACGAGCTGGAGGCTCGAGAGGGTATTGTTATACCTAGTTTGTGTTTATGTGGTGGGTCACTCGATACTGGTTCAGTCGGCACACCGACAGAATCAAGATGACTCTAATGCGGAGTGTAGACCTTTGGGGAGACCGGTAAGATGTTTATACTGAGGTCCGGAATACTATGTCTCCTAAGAGCGCACTCGACCATGGAAGACTGGTAGTCGCCAGCAGGAGTATGCAGGGGCTCTGCTGTTGTGTTCTTAGCGTTGAGGCATACGATAGGTCTAGGTCTGGTAGTGTGCCTGCCAGCCTAAAAGTGGAGATACCTGATCCACTACCACCGTGAGCCATGACGATTGGTACCTGAGAGGTTGGCCACCTCCAAAAAGTGGGGATGCATGAAAGGTCTGTGCACAGAGTCGTGTGTGTTAGTTACATAATCATTACATAGCATGACATGACATGACATAGCATATGCACTTGCAGAGTCGTGTGTGTTAGTTACATAATCTTACCCTGCATTTTTTGCAAGAGACCGCTTCCAAGACTCGAACCCATGACTTCAAAGTCACATGGCAACACCTCAACCAGTGCACCAAATCCTCCCCTTCAAAGATAATCCTAATAATTAAATTAAATTAAGTTAAAATTAAATCCAAGAATAATTGGAATACTAAGAAATTCTAATTCATTGCATGAATTTGCTAATTTTATTTTCAAGCATTTAATGGATTATTTTTTCAATTTGCAGATTCCGCCGACCAGCGTCCCGGTCATCTTCCGAGAATATGGAAGAGATCAATTGTTATTCTTTTAATAGTTCTTTCTTCTTTTCTCCCTTCCCTTCTCCGCCACCGCCCCACATATTATAAGGATTTTGAGTCCGAGTTTTCTCTAATATTTCATTTCTCTGGCTGGAATAAGTCGTGTTCCCTTATGCTGCTGGAGTAATATTTCCGTCGATTTGATTTCGACACCGCGAAGAGTGCGCCTGTTTGCCTCTCCGGATATTTTGAGAACCAACTTTTCTTCCTTCTGTTTTTTTTTGGATTCTCGCAGTTTGGTCGTTATTGCCATTTCTTGAAGAAAGACGGCTGTTGCGTGGCGAATAAGCTGAGAATAAGTGAATATACTGTGATTATACGCCCCATAAGTGATTTTTTTTCATTTTTGAACTCTTTTTTGTATGTTTCTTTCCTGTATTTCTAGTATAAGATTGATAACAAAATGTGTCTTCTGTAGTTTGGACTGATGGAGCTTAATTTGTTCACTTCTTGTCGTGTGCATAGTATCTTCTCGCTCTCGAATCTCCGTCGCATACTTAATTCTTACGTATGAATGAGTTTTGGAATCTTTATTTTTTCCCCTTGTAATATCACATGGCTGGTGAATTTTTTCCCCTGATATGGTGGAGATCAAAATGGTCTACTTTGGTGTATTATGTATTTCCTTGAAATTACTCTTATGCATATTGTTATCCTCCTATCTAGCTAATATTGGCTAAAATTATCAGTTTGAACAAATGCCGCCTTTCTTGTTCATAAATGTGTCTAATTTTATCTCCATGACAAAAGATACAGGCCCAATTCAGCCGTTAGGGCACAATGGCGACAAAGGATCCATATGGCCACCCTATTATAGTGGGATAAATGCTTAAGTGTTGTTGTTGACTAAAGATAGGGGCCCAATTTGGCGATTTTGACCCCCAAAGTGTGCCTTTTATTTTAAAATTTAATATTAGTTAACGTAGCACACTGCATGCTACATCTATTTGAGGAATATATATAGTTATTATTTATTTTAGATATTAGCGAGATTATGACAAAAGATTGGGCAAAATGGTGACAAAGGATTCATATATCCCATCCCACTATAGTGGGATAAAAGCTTGAGTATTGTTGTTGTTTATAGTTATTATTTATTAGACACGATCTCTTATGTATAGTGTTTGATGGGGGTAGTATGCAGTCATTGTATACTATATTGTGCACTATGTTTTGGTATTATTACTATTATTGTATCTATTTATTAATTTGTTTTGAAATTATATGGCGATGAATAAATAATCGATCTTAAAATCAATGGGAGCGGCAAATGAAATAGAGTAAAAAGGTTTGGATCTGTAAAAGGGCAAAATTTTTAGGTTTAATTTAATGTAGATTATTTTAAAAAGTTCATATATCACTCGATTTTTTGGTAGGTTCTGGCTACTCAAATAATGTAAAGAGTCGAGGACCGAATCGAGTGATCAGTTATAAAAATTTTAGACTTAGAAACGAACTAACACCCATTAGAATCGACTAGAATTGCTTGATTCGAATCCGGTTATCAATTCTTCAGTTATTTTTGCACACACCAAAATACTTATTTCAATAACTCGATTCTTAGGTAGATTCTAGCTACTCAAATAATGTAAGAACCGAGAAAAGAACTGAGCGACCAGTTCTAAAAAATTTGGACCTAGAACCGACACCCATTAGAACCAACTAGAACTGCTTGATTCTGATCCGGTTCTCAATTCTTCGTTTATTTCTAATCTCAAATCACTCCACTAATGACGCCCCTAATTTCACTATAATCCAAAAAAAACAAAAAATACATGATATTACCCCAATCCACTGAGTAGAAGAAAAAAAGGCTCTGTATATCTGAGATCTCTAATATAATAATTGTCATGGCACCAGATTTAAATATTTCATTCTGAGAGAAAATAAGAATACACGACATTCTAATACTTGGCTAATGAAAAGCTAATACTTAGCAAAAAAAAAAAAAATCAAAGTTTCATCCCAAATCCATAATCAAATAAAGCAGAAGAAAAAGAAAAGAAAAAGACCACAACAAGGAATTAGCAACTTTAACCTGTAAAAAGAAATATAGTTCACAGGTGCACAAATTGGACATGGGGAAAACGACACGGCAACGCTACTTGCAGAGCTGCTCCACCGCCGTGACAATCTGCGCAGGCTGCACCACCGTCCACTCTTCCAGCGTCCCGGCGTAAGGCGTCGGGACATCCTGAGAGGAGAGGCACATGATCGGCGCGTCCAGGTAATCCCAAAAATTATCGATGATGGCGGACCTCAAGCTCGCACCGATTCCTCCGGTGCGCATGCACTCCTCCACGATCAGCACCCGGTGGGTCTTCTTGATCGAGTTTCCGATGGCGTGGAGATCAAACGGCTTCAGAGACCGGATGTCGATGACCTCGGGATCATAGCCCTTGTTCACGAGCGTCTTCGCCGCCTGCATCACGTGGTATCTCATGCGAGAGTAGGTGAGGATGGTGACATGTTCGCCGGGACGGACCATCTCCGCCTCTTCCAAGCACAACACATACTCCTCATCAGGGATCCTCTCCTTGAGATTATAAAGAAGAACGTGCTCGAAGAGGACGACGGGGTTCTCGCTGCGGATGGCGGCTTTCATGAGGCCCTTGGCGTTGTACGGCGTGGAGCAGGCGACCATCTGAAGGCCGGGGATGGATTGGAAGTACGATTCGAGGCGCTGCGAGTGCTCTGCGCCCAGCTGGCGGCCGACGCCTCCCGGCCCTCGGATCACGACGGGGATGGTGAACTGACCGCCGGACGTATAGTGCAACATGCCGCAGTTGTTGGAGATCTGGTTGAAGGCGAGGAGGAGGAAGCCCATGTTCATGCCCTCGATGACCGGCCTCAGTCCCGTCATCGCAGCTCCAATTCCCATCCCAGTGAACGAATTCTCTGCGATGGGCGTGTCAAGAACTCTCAGGTCGCCGAACTTTGTTGCCAGACCTTTTGTCACCTTATACGAGCCGCCGTAGTGGCCGACGTCTTCACCCATCACACAAACACGGGGATTAGAATCCATTTCTTCTTCGAGTCCCTCTCTTAAAGCTTCAAACAGCAGGAGTTCGTGCCTGAGGACAACAATTCAGCAGTTACTATAAGAAAATTACACATTCTTTCTAATTCTATGCGTCATAAATCATGCATCTAATCTTTTGAATTTTGATATCTTGAAAACAAAATGTGGCATTTGAAAATATTTTCTTGAATTATCTGACTATTTGATTTTAAAGAACAAATAATTGAGCTTTCTTGGATTATCCAAACATTCGAGTTCCAAAGACGATTGCATAAATGTGCAACACCCACATTCGGGGATTGGATCGAATAAAATCCTACTTTTGTGTAGGGTTCTATCATCAACCCAAATGAATGCTATGTTTGTCAAAGAACATAATCACACACATGCACTAAGGGTCCGTTTGGCATGTCGGTGTGAACACGGTGGTTATGAATGGTTGCTGGTGAACACTCCATCCACTTTTATGTTCAAAAATAATTTTTTTTCTCTTGGTGGCGTTTTTGTCCAAACTCACTGGTGCAAAAACGCCGCGCCAAACGGAGCCTTTAACATAATGGAAATTCTAAGCTAGGTATGAATAGCTTCAAATTAGTCTGTTAGATTTCACATTAAATTAGTCTTTTAGACCTATCTAAGGCTCCGCTAGACACGGCGTGTTTTTACTTTAGTGAGTTTGGACAATGCTAACCATCATCGAATGTATGTTTGACATGACAACAGTTATGACCACCACCAAGAAAAGAAACTACTTTTGAACATAGAAGTGGATGAAGTTTCTTAGGTGAGGTCACGAACGACGGTTCATAACCACCGTGTTCACGACTTCCACTGCCGAGCCAAATGGATTCTAAATAGGCATTGCCATAAAGAACATATGATCACTAAAAGAAGTATGATAACTGAATGAATTTGACTCTCATACGTACTGTTCATACCATAATGTATTACTTCTCTAGTTCATATTCTCGTTTTAAGAATAATACTCTTAAGCAAGTATCCAAGGCTTACATAATTTTGTATGCATGCATGCATGTGTAGTATACATATCAACTAATCCATCAAAATAAAAAATACACCAAATGTAAAAATTAAATGTAAGATACCATCTCCTACAAAGTTTAGAAGTAAAAAACCGAAACGTACAGGTCGGCTACAAAGTATTTTAGGTTTCTCCTGAGTAACCATAGAAAAACACAATGAAAAGAAGAATACTCATAAATGGGAAAAATGATCGAACTGTAAAAATCAGGAGGTAGGAAGCATAGTCAAGATACACGAACCAGAACATAACTTAGGCTCTGTTTGGTACTCCTTTTTTGCTCATGTGATGTTTTTTATTTACCTCACTGGGAAAATTAAAGTATTCTGGATAACCTTCATTTTTAAGCTACGGAGTGGCGGGGAATGTCAAAATTTTCGTTTTGAGCTTCATTTAGCATTGAGGAGTGTTTCGATGGGAGATCTATTTCTCATTGGAGTTCGGTTATGGAAGCCTTAATGTGTCGTTGTAAGTGATTGTTCTTAGAACCACTCCACTAGAAGTCATAACCTTGTGACATCGAAATAGAAATGAATGAATGAATGGGACAAACTCTCACCATAAAAACTATTTTCTAATTTGCAATGTACAAGTCGAGGAAGAGAGAAAAACCTAATGCCCATAATAAATGCAAAAAAATTACAAAATTGTTTGTCTTTGTTAAAGCCGAGATCAAAAGCTCACATAGGGACTCATTGTAATTTTCCTTGTTGTATTTAGTCTCAGATCTCCAAATGTACATACATATTCATCTACTACTTTATATAAAGAGGGGAGCTCTCATACTGTTAAGAAGATTTTTTGAAATAATAATATTTAATAGTGTTTGAAGAGCTCAAAACTTGTATGTATTGCTTGTGTGTCTAAATACAAGGAGAGAATACATATATATAGGAAGAAGAAGAGAAAAGACAATCCTATACAAGATGTGGGACTAAAGGAGGAGAGAAGATAAAAACAATAAATGGGCCCAATAATGGGCCCTTTACATGAGCTATTTTAACACTCCCCCGCAAGCTGGAGCGTACAAATCGTATGCGCCAAGCTTGGACAAACACTGATAGAAGAGTGTCTTGGAAAGAGCCTTCGTGAAGACATCCGCAACTTGTTCCGATCCTGGGACATGCTTTAGGTCAAGCTTCTTCATTTGAACCTTTTCCCGTATGAAGTGACAATCGACCTCAATATGCTTCGTTCTTTCGTGAAAGACCGGGTTCTTTGCGATGTGTATGGCGGCTTGACTGTCACAAAGGAGAAGAGCTGGTGATGGTAATTTTACACCCAGATCAGTAAGAAGACTCTCAAGCCATGTCAATTCTGATACAACCGATGCCATTGCCCGGTATTCTGCCTCAGCTGAAGATCGGGCAACAACCGCTTGTTTCTTACTCCGCCAAGTAACAAGATGTCCGCCAAGGTAAGTGCAAAAACCACTCGTAGATCGCCTATGGTACCGCGCAGTGGTAGCTTCAAGATAGAAGCTGGACAAGAGATTGAATTCTCATTCTCTCTCTCTCTCTCTCTCTCTCTCAGTTCTTGAAATTCTTGAGCGAAAGAGTCTGGGGTTGAGATTTGCACGCTTGGTGAAAGAGATCCTATGGTCGGATTCATGAGCTGAAGCAAGTTCCGGGAAAAGGAAGCTGTAGTGGTGAGTTCCATCCAAATCAAAAGCAAGAACATGACTCCAAAATGATCCACGAGGGTAACGATCTTCCTTCTTTGACAAGTGAAGTCCTACGTTTTGCATATGCATGGGGTTAGAGTGATATAGGGCTTGTTGGCCCTACTAGCTGGTGGCTCGGGTCATTGGTCGATATCAGGATGGGTTGGTCCTACGAGCTGGAGGCTCGAGAGGGTATTGTTATACCTAGTTTGTGTTTATGTGGTGGGTCACTCGATACTGGTTCAGTCGGCACACCGACAGAATCAAGATGACTCTAATGCGGAGTGTAGACCTTTGGGGAGACCGGTAAGATGTTTATACTGAGGTCCGGAATACTATGTCTCCTAAGAGCGCACTCGACCATGGAAGACTGGTAGTCGCCAGCAGGAGTATGCAGGGGCTCTGCTGTTGTGTTCTTAGCGTTGAGGCATACGAGAGGTCTAGGTCTGGTAGTGTGCCTGCCAGCCTAAAAGTGGAGACACCTGATCCACTACCACCGTGAGCCATGACGATTGGTACCTGAGAGGTTGGCCACCTCCAAAAAGTGGGGATGCATGAAAGGTCTGTGCACAGAGTCGTGTGTGTTAGTTACATAATCATTACATAGCATGACATGACATAGCATATGCACTTGCAGAGTCGTGTGTGTTAGTTACATAATCTTACCCTGCATTTTTTGCAAGAGACCGCTTCCAAGACTCGAACCCATGACTTCAAAGTCACATGGCAACACCTCAACCAGTGCACCAAATCCTCCCCTTCAAAGATAATCCTAATAATTAAATTAAATTAAGTTAAAATTAAATCCAAGAATAATTGGAATACTAAGAAATTCTAATTCATTGCATGAATTTGCTAATTTTATTTTCAAGCATTTAATGGATTATTTTTTCAATTTGCAGATTCCGCCGACCAGCGTCCCGGTCATCTTCCGAGAATATGGAAGAGATCAATTGTTATTCTTTTAATAGTTCTTTCTTCTTTTCTCCCTTCCCTTCTCCGCCACCGCCCCACATATTATAAGGATTTTGAGTCCGAGTTTTCTCTAATATTTCATTTCTCTGGCTGGAATAAGTCGTGTTCCCTTATGCTGCTGGAGTAATATTTCCGTCGATTTGATTTCGACACCGCGAAGAGTGCGCCTGTTTGCCTCTCCGGATATTTTGAGAACCAACTTTTCTTCCTTCTGTTTTTTTTTGGATTCTCGCAGTTTGGTCGTTATTGCCATTTCTTGAAGAAAGACGGCTGTTGCGTGGCGAATAAGCTGAGAATAAGTGAATATACTGTGATTATACGCCCCATAAGTGATTTTTTTTTTCATTTTTGAACTTTTTTTGTATGTTTCTTTCCTGTATTTCTAGTATAAGATTGATAACAAAATGTGTCTTCTGTAGTTTGGACTGATGGAGCTTAATTTGTTCACTTCTTGTCGTGTGCATAGGATCTTCTCGCTCTCCAATCTCCGTCGCATACTTAATTCTTACGTATGAATGAGTTTTGGAATCTTTATTTTTTCCCCTTGTAATATCACATGGCTGGTGAATTTTTTCCCCTGATATGGTGGAGATCAAAATGGTCTACTTTGGTGTATTATGTATTTCCTTGAAATTACTCTTATGCATATTGTTATCCTCCTATCTAGCTAATATTGGCTAAAATTATCAGTTTGAACAAATGCCGCCTTTCTTGTTCATAAATGTGTCTAATTTTATCTCCATGACAAAAGATACAGGCCCAATTCAGCCGTTAGGGCACAATGGCGACAAAGGATCCATATGGCCACCCTATTATAGTGGGATAAATGCTTAAGTGTTGTTGTTGACTAAAGATAGGGGCCCAATTTGGCGATTTTGACCCCCAAAGTGTGCCTTTTATTTTAAAATTTAATATTAGTTAACGTAGCACACTGTGCATGCTACATCTATTTGAGGAATATATATAGTTATTATTTATTTTAGATATTAGCGAGATTATGACAAAAGATTGGGCAAAATGGTGACAAAGGATTCATATATCCCATCCCACTATAGTGGGATAAAAGCTTGAGTATTGTTGTTGTTTATAGTTATTATTTATTAGACACGATCTCTTATGTATAGTGTTTGATGGGGGTAGTATGCAGTCATTGTATACTATATTGTGCACTATGTTTTGGTATTATTACTATTATTGTATCTATTTATTAATTTGTTTTGAAATTATATGGCGATGAATAAATAATCGATCTTAAAATCAATGGGAGCGGCAAATGAAATAGAGTAAAAAGGTTTGGATCTGTAAAAGGGCAAAATTTTTAGGTTTAATTTAATGTAGATTATTTTAAAAAGTTCATATATCACTCGATTTTTTGGTAGGTTCTGGCTACTCAAATAATGTAAAGAGTCGAGGACCGAATCGAGTGATCAGTTATAAAAATTTTAGACTTAGAAACGAACTAACACCCATTAGAATCGACTAGAATTGCTTGATTCGAATCCGGTTATCAATTCTTCAGTTATTTTTGCACACACCGAAATACTTATTTCAATAACTCGATTCTTAGGTAGATTCTAGCTACTCAAATAATGTAAGAACCGAGAAAAGAACTGAGCGACCAGTTCTAAAAAATTTGGACCTAGAACCGACACCCATTAGAACCAACTAGAACTGCTTGATTCTGATCCGGTTCTCAATTCTTCGTTTATTTCTAATCTCAAATCACTCCACTAATGACGCCCCTAATTTCACTATAATCCAAAAAAAACAAAAAATACATGATATTACCCCAATCCACTGAGTAGAAGAAAAAAAAGGCTCTGTATATCTGAGATCTCTAATATAATAATTGTCATGGCACCAGATTTAAATATTTCATTCTGAGAGAAAATAAGAATACACGACATTCTAATACTTGGCTAATGAAAAGCTAATACTTAGCAAAAAAAAAAAATCAAAGTTTCATCCCAAATCCATAATCAAATAAAGCAGAAGAAAAAGAAAAGAAAAAGACCACAACCAGGAATTAGCAACTTTAACCTGTAAAAAGAAATATAGTTCACAGGTGCACAAATTGGACATGGGGAAAACGACACGGCAACGCTACTTGCAGAGCTGCTCCACCGCCGTGACAATCTGCGCAGGCTGCACCACCGTCCACTCTTCCAGCGTCCCGGCGTAAGGCGTCGGGACATCCTGAGAGGAGAGGCACATGATCGGCGCGTCCAGGTAATCCCAAAAATTATCGATGATGGCGGACCTCAAGCTCGCACCGATTCCTCCGGTGCGCATGCACTCCTCCACGATCAGCACCCGGTGGGTCTTCTTGATCGAGTTTCCGATGGCGTGGAGATCAAACGGCTTCAGAGACCGGATGTCGATGACCTCGGGATCATAGCCCTTGTTCACGAGCGTCTTCGCCGCCTGCATCACGTGGTATCTCATGCGAGAGTAGGTGAGGATGGTGACATGTTCGCCGGGACGGACCATCTCCGCCTCTTCCAAGCACAACACATACTCCTCATCAGGGATCCTCTCCTTGAGATTATAAAGAAGAACGTGCTCGAAGAGGACGACGGGGTTCTCGCTGCGGATGGCGGCTTTCATGAGGCCCTTGGCGTTGTACGGCGTGGAGCAGGCGACCATCTGAAGGCCGGGGATGGATTGGAAGTACGATTCGAGGCGCTGCGAGTGCTCTGCGCCCAGCTGGCGGCCGACGCCTCCCGGCCCTCGGATCACGACGGGGATGGTGAACTGACCGCCGGACGTATAGTGCAACATGCCGCAGTTGTTGGAGATCTGGTTGAAGGCGAGGAGGAGGAAGCCCATGTTCATGCCCTCGATGACCGGCCTCAGTCCCGTCATCGCAGCTCCAATTCCCATCCCAGTGAACGAATTCTCTGCGATGGGCGTGTCAAGAACTCTCAGGTCGCCGAACTTTGTTGCCAGACCTTTTGTCACCTTATACGAGCCGCCGTAGTGGCCGACGTCTTCACCCATCACACAAACACGGGGATTAGAATCCATTTCTTCTTCGAGTCCCTCTCTTAAAGCTTCAAACAGCAGGAGTTCGTGCCTGAGGACAACAATTCAGCAGTTACTATAAGAAAATTACACATTCTTTCTAATTCTATGCGTCATAAATCATGCATCTAATCTTTTGAATTTTGATATCTTGAAAACAAAATGTGGCATTTGAAAATATTTTCTTGAATTATCTGACTATTTGATTTTAAAGAACAAATAATTGAGCTTTCTTGGATTATCCAAACATTCGAGTTCCAAAGACGATTGCATAAATGTGCAACACCCACATTCGGGGATTGGATCGAATAAAATCCTACTTTTGTGTAGGGTTCTATCATCAACCCAAATGAATGCTATGTTTGTCAAAGAACATAATCACACACATGCACTAAGGGTCCGTTTGGCATGTCGGTGTGAACACGGTGGTTATGAATGGTTGCTGGTGAACACTCCATCCACTTTTATGTTCAAAAATAATTTTTTTTCTCTTGGTGGCGTTTTTGTCCAAACTCACTGGTGCAAAAACGCCGCGCCAAACGGAGCCTTTAACATAATGGAAATTCTAAGCTAGGTATGAATAGCTTCAAATTAGTCTGTTAGATTTCACATTAAATTAGTCTTTTAGACCTATCTAAGGCTCCGCTAGACACGGCGTGTTTTTACTTTAGTGAGTTTGGACAATGCTAACCATCATCGAATGTATGTTTGACATGACAACAGTTATGACCACCACCAAGAAAAGAAACTAGTTTTGAACATAGAAGTGGATGAAGTTTCTTAGGTGAGGTCACGAACGACGGTTCATAACCACCGTGTTCACGACTTCCACTGCCGAGCCAAATGGATTCTAAATAGGCATTGCCATAAAGAACATATGATCACTAAAAGAAGTATGATAACTGAATGAATTTGACTCTCATACGTACTGTTCATACCATAATGTATTACTTCTCTAGTTCATATTCTCGTTTTAAGAATAATACTCTTAAGCAAGTATCCAAGGCTTACATAATTTTGTATGCATGCATGCATGTGTAGTATACATATCAACTAATCCATCAAAATAAAAAATACACCAAATGTAAAAATTAAATGTAAGATAGCATCTCCTACAAAGTTTAGAAGTAAAAAACCGAAACGTACAGGTCGGCTACAAAGTATTTTAGGTTTCTCCTGAGTAACCATAGAAAAACACAATGAAAAGAAGAATACTCATAAATGGGAAAAATGATCGAACTGTAAAAATCAGGAGGTAGGAAGCATAGTCAAGATACACGAACCAGAACATAACTTAGGCTCTGTTTGGTACTCCTTTTTTGCTCATGTGATGTTTTTTATTTACCTCACTGGGAAAATTAAAGTATTCTGGATAACCTTCATTTTTAAGCTACGGAGTGGCGGGGAATGTCAAAATTTTCGTTTTGAGCTTCATTTAGCATTGAGGAGTGTTTCGATGGGAGATCTATTTCTCATTGGAGTTCGGTTATGGAAGCCTTAATGTGTCGTTGTAAGTGATTGTTCTTAGAACCACTCCACTAGAAGTCATAACCTTGTGACATCGAAATAGAAATGAATGAATGAATGGGACAAACTCTCACCATAAAAACTATTTTCTAATTTGCAATGTACAAGTCGAGGAAGAGAGAAAAACCTAATGCCCATAATAAATGCAAAAAAATTACAAAATTGTTTGTCTTTGTTAAAGCCGAAGATCAAAAGCTCACATAGGGACTCATTGTAATTTTCCTTGTTGTATTTAGTCTCAGATCTCCAAATGTACATACATATTCATCTACTACTTTATATAAAGAGGGGAGCTCTCATACTGTTAAGAAGATTTTTTGAAATAATAATATTTAATAGTGTTTGAAGAGCTCAAAACTTGTATGTATTGCTTGTGTGTCTAAATACAAGGAGAGAATACATATATATAGGAAGAAGAAGAGAAAAGACAATCCTATACAAGATGTGGGACTAAAGGAGGAGAGAAGATAAAAACAATAAATGGGCCCAATAATGGGCCCTTTACATGGGCTATTTTAACACTCCCCCGCAAGCTGGAGCGTACAAATCGTATGCGCCAAGCTTGGACAAACACTGATAGAAGAGTGTCTTGGAAAGAGCCTTCGTGAAGACATCCGCAACTTGTTCCGATCCTGGGACATGCTTTAGGTCAAGCTTCTTCATTTGAACCTTTTCCCGTATGAAGTGACAATCGACCTCAATATGCTTCGTTCTTTCGTGAAAGACCGGGTTCTTTGCGATGTGTATGGCGGCTTGACTGTCACAAAGGAGAAGAGCTGGTGATGGTAATTTTACACCCAGATCAGTAAGAAGACTCTCAAGCCATGTCAATTCTGATACAACCGATGCCATTGCCCGGTATTCTGCCTCAGCTGAAGATCGGGCAACAACCGCTTGTTTCTTACTCCGCCAAGTAACAAGATGTCCGCCAAGGTAAGTGCAAAAACCACTCGTAGATCGCCTATGGTACCGCGCAGTGGTAGCTTCAAGATAGAAGCTGGACAAGAGATTGAATTCTCATTCTCTCTCTCTCTCTCTCTCTCTCTCTCTCTCTCTCTCTCTCTCTCTCTCTCTCTCTTAGTTCTTGAAATTCTTGAGCGAAAGAGTCTGGGGTTGAGATTTTCACGCTTGGTGAAAGAGATCCTATGGTCGGATTCATGAGCTGAAGCAAGTTCCGGGAAAAGGAAGCTGTAGTGGTGAGTTCCATCCAAATCAAAAGCAAGAACATGACTCCAAAATGATCCACGAGGGTAACGATCTTCCTTCTTTGACAAGTGAAGTCCTACGTTTTGCATATGCATGGGGTTAGAGTGATATAGGGCTTGTTGGCCCTACTAGCTGGTGGCTCGGGTCATTGGTCGATATCAGGATGGGTTGGTCCTACGAGCTGGAGGCTCGGGAGGGTATTGTTATACCTAGTTTGTGTTTATGTGGTGGGTCACTCGATACTGGTTCAGTCGGCACACCGACAGAATCAAGATGACTCTAATGCGGAGTGTAGACCTTTGGGGAGACCGGTAAGATGTTTATACTGAGGTCCGGAATACTATGTCTCCTAAGAGCGCACTCGACCATGGAAGACTGGTAGTCGCCAGCAGGAGTATGCAGGGGCTCTGCTGTTGTGTTCTTAGCGTTGAGGCATACGAGAGGTCTAGGTCTGGTAGTGTGCCTGCCAGCCTAAAAGTGGAGACACCTGATCCACTACCACCGTGAGCCATGACGATTGGTACCTGAGAGGTTGGCCACCTCCAAAAAGTGGGGATGCATGAAAGGTCTGTGCACAGAGTCGTGTGTGTTAGTTACATAATCATTACATAGCATGACATGACATAGCATATGCACTTGCAGAGTCGTGTGTGTTAGTTACATAATCTTACCCTGCATTTTTTGCAAGAGACCGCTTCCAAGACTCGAACCCATGACTTCAAAGTCACATGGCAACACCTCAACCAGTGCACCAAATCCTCCCCTTCAAAGATAATCCTAATAATTAAATTAAATTAAGTTAAAATTAAATCCAAGAATAATTGGAATACTAAGAAATTCTAATTCATTGCATGAATTTGCTAATTTTATTTTCAAGCATTTAATGGATTTTTTTTTTCAATTTGCAGATTCCGCCGACCAGCGTCCCGGTCATCTTCCGAGAATATGGAAGAGATCAATTGTTATTCTTTTAATAGTTCTTTCTTCTTTTCTCCCTTCCCTTCTCCGCCACCGCCCCACATATTATAAGGATTTTGAGTCCGAGTTTTCTCTAATATTTCATTTCTCTGGCTGGAATAAGTCGTGTTCCCTTATGCTGCTGGAGTAATATTTCCGTCGATTTGATTTCGACACCGCGAAGAGTGCGCCTGTTTGCCTCTCCGGATATTTTGAGAACCAACTTTTCTTCCTTCTGTTTTTTTTTTGGATTCTCGCAGTTTGGTCGTTATTGCCATTTCTTGAAGAAAGACGGCTGTTGCGTGGCGAATAAGCTGAGAATAAGTGAATATACTGTGATTATACGCCCCATAAGTGATTGTTTTTTTCATTTTTGAACTTTTTTTGTATGTTTCTTTCCTGTATTTCTAGTATAAGATTGATAACAAAATGTGTCTTCTGTAGTTTGGACTGATGGAGCTTAATTTGTTCACTTCTTGTCGTGTGCATAGGATCTTCTCGCTCTCCAATCTCCGTCGCATACTTAATTCTTACGTATGAATGAGTTTTGGAATCTTTATTTTTTCCCCTTGTAATATCACATGGCTGGTGAATTTTTTCCCCTGATATGGTGGAGATCAAAATGGTCTACTTTGGTGTATTATGTATTTCCTTGAAATTACTCTTATGCATATTGTTATCCTCCTATCTAGCTAATATTGGCTAAAATTATCAGTTTGAACAAATGCCGCCTTTCTTGTTCATAAATGTGTCTAATTTTATCTCCATGACAAAAGATACAGGCCCAATTCAGCCGTTAGGGCACAATGGCGACAAAGGATCCATATGGCCACCCTATTATAGTGGGATAAATGCTTAAGTGTTGTTGTTGACTAAAGATAGGGGCCCAATTTGGCGATTTTGACCCCCAAAGTGTGCCTTTTATTTTAAAATTTAATATTAGTTAACGTAGCACACTGTGCATGCTACATCTATTTGAGGAATATATATAGTTATTATTTATTTTAGATATTAGCGAGATTATGACAAAAGATTGGGCAAAATGGTGACAAAGGATTCATATATCCCATCCCACTATAGTGGGATAAAAGCTTGAGTATTGTTGTTGTTTATAGTTATTATTTATTAGACACGGTCTCTTATGTATAGTGTTTGATGGGGGTAGTATGCAGTCATTGTATACTATATTGTGCACTATGTTTTGGTATTATTACTATTATTGTATCTATTTATTAATTTGTTTTGAAATTATATGGCGATGAATAAATAATCGATCTTAAAATCAATGGGAGCGGCAAATGAAATAGAGTAAAAAGGTTTGGATCTGTAAAAGGGCAAAATTTTTAGGTTTAATTTAATGTAGATTATTTTAAAAAGTTCATATATCACTCGATTTTTTGGTAGGTTCTGGCTACTCAAATAATGTAAAGAGTCGAGGACCGAATCGAGTGATCAGTTATAAAAATTTTAGACTTAGAAACGAACTAACACCCATTAGAATCGACTAGAATTGCTTGATTCGAATCCGGTTATCAATTCTTCAGTTATTTTTGCACACACCGAAATACTTATTTCAATAACTCGATTCTTAGGTAGATTCTAGCTACTCAAATAATGTAAGAACCGAGAAAAGAACTGAGCGACCAGTTCTAAAAAATTTGGACCTAGAACCGACACCCATTAGAACCAACTAGAACTGCTTGATTCTGATCCGGTTCTCAATTCTTCGTTTATTTCTAATCTCAAATCACTCCACTAATGACGCCCCTAATTTCACTATAATCCAAAAAAACAAAAAATACATGATATTACCCCAATCCACTGAGAAGAAGAAAAAAAGGCTCTGTATATCTGAGATCTCTAATATAATAATTGTCATAGCACCAGATTTAAATATTTCATTCTGAGAGAAAATAAGAATACACGACATTCTAATACTTGGCTAATGAAAAACTAATACTTAGCAAAAAAAAAAAATCAAGTTTCATCCCAAATCCATAATCAAATAAAGCAGAAGAAAAAGAAAAGAAAAAGACCACAACCAGGAATTAGCAACTTTAACCTGTAAAAAGAAATATAGTTCACAGGTGCACAAATTGGACATGGGGAAAACGACACGGCAACGCTACTTGCAGAGCTGCTCCACCGCCGTGACAATCTGCGCAGGCTGCACCACCGTCCACTCTTCCAGCGTCCCGGCGTAAGGCGTCGGGACATCCTGAGAGGAGAGGCACATGATCGGCGCGTCCAGGTAATCCCAAAAATTATCGATGATGGCGGACCTCAAGCTCGCACCGATTCCTCCGGTGCGCATGCACTCCTCCACGATCAGCACCCGGTGGGTCTTCTTGATCGAGTTTCCGATGGCGTGGAGATCAAACGGCTTCAGAGACCGGATGTCGATGACCTCGGGATCATAGCCCTTGTTCACGAGCGTCTTCGCCGCCTGCATCACGTGGTATCTCATGCGAGAGTAGGTGAGGATGGTGACATGTTCGCCGGGACGGACCATCTCCGCCTCTTCCAAGCACAACACATACTCCTCATCAGGGATCCTCTCCTTGAGATTATAAAGAAGAACGTGCTCGAAGAGGACGACGGGGTTCTCGCTGCGGATGGCGGCTTTCATGAGGCCCTTGGCGTTGTACGGCGTGGAGCAGGCGACCATCTGAAGGCCGGGGATGGATTGGAAGTACGATTCGAGGCGCTGCGAGTGCTCTGCGCCCAGCTGGCGGCCGACGCCTCCCGGCCCTCGGATCACGACGGGGATGGTGAACTGACCGCCGGACGTATAGTGCAACATGCCGCAGTTGTTGGAGATCTGGTTGAAGGCGAGGAGGAGGAAGCCCATGTTCATGCCCTCGATGACCGGCCTCAGTCCCGTCATCGCAGCTCCAATTCCCATCCCAGTGAACGAATTCTCTGCGATGGGCGTGTCAAGAACTCTCAGGTCGCCGAACTTTGTTGCCAGACCTTTTGTCACCTTATACGAGCCGCCGTAGTGGCCGACGTCTTCACCCATCACACAAACACGGGGATTAGAATCCATTTCTTCTTCGAGTCCCTCTCTTAAAGCTTCAAACAGCAGGAGTTCGTGCCTGAGGACAACAATTCAGCAGTTACTATAAGAAAATTACACATTCTTTCTAATTCTATGCGTCATAAATCATGCATCTAATCTTTTGAATTTTGATATCTTGAAAACAAAATGTGGCATTTGAAAATATTTTCTTGAATTATCTGACTATTTGATTTTAAAGAACAAATAATTGAGCTTTCTTGGATTATCCAAACATTCGAGTTCCAAAGACGATTGCATAAATGTGCAACACCCACATTCGGGGATTGGATCGAATAAAATCCTACTTTTGTGTAGGGTTCTATCATCAACCCAAATGAATGCTATGTTTGTCAAAGAACATAATCACACACATGCACTAAGGGTCCGTTTGGCATGTCGGTGTGAACACGGTGGTTATGAATGGTTGCTGGTGAACACTCCATCCACTTTTATGTTCAAAAATAATTTTTTTTTCTCTTGGTGGCGTTTTTGTCCAAACTCACTGGTGCAAAAACGCCGCGCCAAACGGAGCCTTTAACATAATGGAAATTCTAAGCTAGGTATGAATAGCTTCAAATTAGTCTGTTAGATTTCACATTAAATTAGTCTTTTAGACCTATCTAAGGCTCCGCTAGACACGGCGTGTTTTTACTTTAGTGAGTTTGGACAATGCTAACCATCATCGAATGTATGTTTGACATGACAACAGTTATGACCACCACCAAGAAAAGAAACTAGTTTTGAACATAGAAGTGGATGAAGTTTCTTAGGTGAGGTCACGAACGACGGTTCATAACCACCGTGTTCACGACTTCCACTGCCGAGCCAAATGGATTCTAAATAGGCATTGCCATAAAGAACATATGATCACTAAAAGAAGTATGATAACTGAATGAATTTGACTCTCATACGTACTGTTCATACCATAATGTATTACTTCTCTAGTTCATATTCTCGTTTTAAGAATAATACTCTTAAGCAAGTATCCAAGGCTTACATAATTTTGTATGCATGCATGCATGTGTAGTATACATATCAACTAATCCATCAAAATAAAAAATACACCAAATGTAAAAATTAAATGTAAGATAGCATCTCCTACAAAGTTTAGAAGTAAAAAACCGAAACGTACAGGTCGGCTACAAAGTATTTTAGGTTTCTCCTGAGTAACCATAGAAAAACACAATGAAAAGAAGAATACTCATAAATGGGAAAAATGATCGAACTGTAAAAATCAGGAGGTAGGAAGCATAGTCAAGATACACGAACCAGAACATAACTTAGGCTCTGTTTGGTACTCCTTTTTTGCTCATGTGATGTTTTTTATTTACCTCACTGGGAAAATTAAAGTATTCTGGATAACCTTCATTTTTAAGCTACGGAGTGGCGGGGAATGTCAAAATTTTCGTTTTGAGCTTCATTTAGCATTGAGGAGTGTTTCGATGGGAGATCTATTTCTCATTGGAGTTCGGTTATGGAAGCCTTAATGTGTCGTTGTAAGTGATTGTTCTTAGAACCACTCCACTAGAAGTCATAACCTTGTGACATCGAAATAGAAATGAATGAATGAATGGGACAAACTCTCACCATAAAAACTATTTTCTAATTTGCAATGTACAAGTCGAGGAAGAGAGAAAAACCTAATGCCCATAATAAATGCAAAAAAATTACAAAATTGTTTGTCTTTGTTAAAGCCCAAGATCAAAAGCTCACATAGGGACTCATTGTAATTTTTCTTGTTGTATTTAGTCTCAGATCTCCAAATGTACATACATATTCATCTACTACTTTATATAAAGAGGGGAGCTCTCATACTGTTAAGAAGATTTTTTGAAATAATAATATTTAATAGTGTTTGAAGAGCTCAAAACTTGCATGTATTGCTTGTGTGTCTAAATACAAGGAGAGAATACATATATATAGGAAGAAGAAGAGAAAAGACAATCCTATACAAGATGTGGGACTAAAGGAGGAGAGAAGATAAAAACAATAAATGGGCCCAATAATGGGCCCTTTACATGGGCTATTTTAACACTCCCCCGCAAGCTGGAGCGTACAAATCGTATGCGCCAAGCTTGGACAAACACTGATAGAAGAGTGTCTTGGAAAGAGCCTTCGTGAAGACATCCGCAACTTGTTCCGATCCTGGGACATGCTTTAGGTCAAGCTTCTTCATTTGAACCTTTTCCCGTATGAAGTGACAATCGACCTCAATATGCTTCGTTCTTTCGTGAAAGACAGGGTTCTTTGCGATGTGTATGGCGGCTTGACTGTCACAAAGGAGAAGAGCTGGTGATGGTAATTTTACACCCAGATCAGTAAGAAGACTCTCAAGCCATGTCAATTCTGATACAACCGATGTCATTGCCCGGTATTCTGCCTCAGCTGAAGATCGGGCAACAACCGCTTGTTTCTTACTCCGCCAAGTAACAAGATGTCCGCCAAGGTAAGTGCAAAAACCACTCGTAGATCGCCTATGGTACCGCAGAGTGGTAGCTTCAAGATAGAAGCTGGACAAGAGACTGAATTCTCTCTCTCTCTCTCTCTCTCTCTCTGTCTCTCTGTCTCTCTCTCTCTCTTTCTCTCTCTCTCTCAGTTCTTGAAATTCTTGAGCGAAAGAGTCTGGGGTTGAGATTTGCACGCTTGGTGAAAGAGATCCTATGGTCGGATTCATGAGCTGAAGCAAGTTCCGGGAAAAGGAAGCTGTAGTGGTGAGTTCCATCCAAATCAAAAGCAAGAACATGACTCCAAAATGATCCACGAGGGTAACGATCTTCCTTCTTTGACAAGTGAAGTCCTACGTTTTGCATATGCATGGGGTTAGAGTGATATAGGGCTTGTTGGCCCTACTAGCTGGTGGCTCGGGTCATTGGTCGATATCAGGATGGGTTGGTCCTACGAGCTGGAGGCTCGGGAAGGTATTGTTATACCTAGTTTGTGTTTATGTGGTGGGTCACTCGATACTGGTTCAGTCGGCACACCGACAGAATCAAGATGACTCTAATGCGGAGTGTAGACCTTTGGGGAGACCGGTAAGATGTTTATACTGAGGTCCGGAATACTATGTCTCCTAAGAGCGCACTCGATCATGGAAGACTGGTAGTCGCCAGCAGGAGTATGCAGGGGCTCTGCTGTTGTGTTCTTAGCGTTGAGGCATACGAGAGGTCTAGGTCTGGTAGTGTGTCTGCCAGCCTAAAAGTGGAGACACCTGATCCACTACCACCGTGAGCCATGACGATTGGTACCTGAGAGGTTGGCCACCTCCAAAAAGTGGGGATGCATGAAAGGTCTGTGCACAGAGTCGTGTGTGTTAGTTACATAATCATTACATAGCATGACATGACATAGCATATGCACTTGCAGAGTCGTGTGTGTTAGTTACATAATCTTACCCTGCATTTTTTGCAAGAGACCGCTTCCAAGACTCGAACCCATGACTTCAAAGTCACATGGCAACACCTCAACCAGTGCACCAAATCCTCCCCTTCAAAGATAATCCTAATAATTAAATTAAATTAAGTTAAAATTAAATCCAAGAATAATTGGAATACTAAGAAATTCTAATTCATTGCATGAATTTGCTAATTTTATTTTCAAGCATTTAATGGATTTTTTTTTCAATTTGCAGATTCCGCCGACCAGCGTCCCGGTCATCTTCCGAGAATATGGAAGAGATCAATTGTTATTCTTTTAATAGTTCTTTCTTCTTTTCTCCCTTCCCTTCTCCGCCACCGCCCCACATATTATAAGGATTTTGAGTCCGAGTTTTCTCTAATATTTCATTTCTCTGGCTGGAATAAGTCGTGTTCCCTTATGCTGCTGGAGTAATATTTCCGTCGATTTGATTTCGACACCGCGAAGAGTGCGCCTGTTTGCCTCTCCGGATATTTTGAGAACCAACTTTTCTTCCTTCTGTTTTTTTTTTTGGATTCTCGCAGTTTGGTCGTTATTGCCATTTCTTGAAGAAAGACGGCTGTTGCGTGGCGAATAAGCTGAGAATAAGTGAATATACTGTGATTATACGCCCCATAAGTGATTGTTTTTTTCATTTTTGAACTTTTTTTTGTATGTTTCTTTCCTGTATTTCTAGTATAAGATTGATAACAAAATGTGTCTTCTGTAGTTTGGACTGATGGAGCTTAATTTGTTCACTTCTTGTCGTGTGCATAGGATCTTCTCGCTCTCCAATCTCCGTCGCATACTTAATTCTTACGTATGAATGAGTTTTGGAATCTTTATTTTTTCCCCTTGTAATATCACATGGCTGGTGTACAACCCCGTATCCCGCGAGTGGTCGACAGGGGTTGAACCGGCCGGCTCAGACCAATTTGGACCCAGCATGCCGAGCCCGAGCTCGGCAATAGTCGAGCTGAGCTCGGCGATGGCCGAACGAAGCCCGGCATGCCGAGACCGAGCTCGGGTGCGGGAACAGGGCTCGACGGTAGTCGAGCCAAGCTCGACGATCTCCGTGCCGAGTCCGAGATCGGCGATCGTCGTGCCGAGCCCGAGCTCGGCAATAGTCAAGCCGAGCTCAGCGGTAGTCGAGCACAGGTCTGCCGAGTACCTGCCCGCCTAGGCCCAAGGCGAGGCGAATCAGGCCTCCTGCCGAGCGAGTGCCCTCTCAGGTCCAGCTCGCATCTTGGCCATGACATACTTTTACTATGTGGCCCCTTTTGGTTTGCCTGTAGTCCTCGAAAACAGTGAAGGTTGTATATTGGCAGGCCATCTTTTTCTATAAATAGGACCCAAGGGGTACCTCAGAAGGCACGCTTACTAATTCTCCGGCCTACTAGCGCTTTCTGAGGTACTTTAGCCCGGCATTTGGCTAAGGAGGGGAAGCGCTCTAAGATCTTCCGGGTGTGTGGTGGGACCTCCCCGCCGAGCCCTTGGTCTAGTCCTTGTTTCTTCTCTTTTCTTTGTCATTTTCTTGCAGGAGTGAAGTAGGTGCGCGGCCACCCCTTCCCCAAGGGTCGAACTCCACAAGAGACCGGTTTTCTGGTTTCAACATTTTGGTGCGGTGAGCGTGGAGAGTGGTCAGCAGAGAAAACCTTCTGCAGGATCGATGACTGGAGATGAAGGACAAGGATCAGGCAGGGGCAACTCGCCACCCCCTCCCCCACCCCCAGCGGCGAGCATGCCGGCAGAGCTCAGGGAGGAGATCCTCGGGCTCGTCAGGACCGCCCTCGGCATGCGAGCTGAGAGTGCGACACCGGCTGTCCCGGTGGTCGCCGTTCCCGCACTCGGCGACGACGCACCGCTCAGGCGACCAGGGAAGGAACCCGCCGAGAGGGGCGAGCGCGAGTTCCAGGGGCGAGTTCTGTTCCCTGGCTCGGCCGCCGAGTACCACTTCGGCGAGACTGCAGGGAGGGAGTTCCCGACTCGCCCGGCTGAAGGGGGGAGTCCCTTCAGCGAGTTCGTTTCTTCAGCCCCAGTTCCCGAGGGGTTTCGCGAGCCGGAGATGACTTACTACTCCGGGAGAGGAGACCCGGTCCACCACATCCAGTGGTTCGAGGACATGGTCTCCATTCGACAGATGTCAGACGGCTTCAAGTGCCGACTCTTCGCCATCACCCTCAGAGAAAAGGCGAGAGAGTGGTTCCATCAACTCCCGACCGGGTCCATCTACTGCTTTGAGGATCTGCGACGGGGTTTCATGCTGAGATTCACCACTTCTAAGAAGAGGAAGAGGGAGGCGGAGTCTTTGTTTCGCATCAAGCAGAGGGTGGGAGAGACCCTGGGAAGCTATCTGGACAGGTTCCAAGAGGAACTGTCCCAAGTTCAGGAGATGCCAGGGCACACCATGATGGTGGCCTTCACCCTGGGTCTCCAGTCCGGGTTCTTCGCAATGGAACTGAAGAGGTCACCTCCCGTGTCTTTTGAGGCACTTCTGGAGAGGGCGGCCAGTGAGGCCGAAATGGAGGCAGCACATCCAGAGTTTGCACGAAGGTTGGCCAAGTGGGCCGTGGAAGAGGAAAGGCCAAGGGGTGGCCGAATTCAGGAGGAAAGGAGGGCTGAACCTCGGCAAAGGGAGCAGCCGCAGCAGCAGCCGCAACCCAGGTGGGTGCGTCCGGAGCAGACCCACCGTTTGGGATGGAGGCCCGAGTGGCAAGACCAAGCACCACGAAGGGGTTATCAGGGAGGAGATAACCGCCAGGGTGGCCGAGGGCAGTACAACCCCCAGGGGGGTAGGCAGGGTCAGAGACCCCCTCTCCCCGACCAGGAGGAGGCAATGGCAATTGCCATGAGGGGGAGGAGGAGAGGACAGCCGAGGAGAAGGAGGGAGGTCAGGGTGGACCTGCCCTATTGTGACTTTCATCAGGAAGAGGGGCACCTCACATCCACGTGCCCGGAGTTCCTCGAAATGAGAGGGAGAAGGGAACAACAACAACAAGGCCATCAGGAAGTTCGGATAGAGGAGATCCGGCCTCGGGAGGAGGGGGATCGGTGCGAAGACCGGGTTGATGTGGGCACCCGAGGAAGGATCGGAGCGATCCACGGGGGGGCCGGGATCGAGGCCTCCCGTAAGTCAAGCCTCCACACTATGTACCGGAGGAGCGTTGGCTCCACCTCCCAATCCCCTCCCCCGGAGGAGAAAATCACCTTCTCCAGAGAGGACTTGCCGGGTCACGAGGACTCCTTCTGCGATGCGCTGGTTATCCAGACAGCCATCGAGGATTTCACTGTCTCCCGAATCCTTGTGGACAATGGGAGTTCGGTCAACGTCATCTTCAAGAAGGCGTTCGATGCGATGAAGGTAGAGGCCAGGAGGGTGTTAGCCTCGGACGGGCCTCTGTTCGGCTTTTCAGGGGAGAGGAAAGAAGTCGAGGGAGGAGTGGGACTCCATGTCACTCTAGGGGGGCAGTCGCGCAACTGCAAGTTTGTTATCGTGGACGCCCCTAGCAGTTACAGCGCCATCTTCGGGAGACCCCTCATCAGCGCCTTCCGCTGCGTCCCCTCGTCCTTCCACCAGTGTCTAAAGCTCAACGTCGAGGGGGTCCAGATCCGGGTCCGAGGAGACCCTAAGGAGGCAAGGGAGTGCTACGTCTCGGCGGTGAACTCCATCTTTTGGCTGGAGGGGGCCGAGGAGATGGGGCAGAGGTTGGAGGAGAAGCAGGAAGCTGACAAAGAAATGGAGGGGGAGTGCCGCGCTCGGGAGGAGGTCGCGGAAGAGACTCGGGGGTCGGCCGAGGCCATGACCGTCGAGGAGGCTGAGGAAGAGGTCCTCGCCCCCGGAAGGGGAGGTATCGAGGAATGGGAGGAACAGTCCCGTCTGGAGGCGGCGGAAGAGGTGGAGGAGATGGAGGTCCTCACCATTGGAGGCAGGGTGGAGAAGGTCCGCGTCAGCGGAGGCCTGACCCCGGAAGCTCAAGGCAGGATGCTGGAGTGCATCCAGAGGAACGTGGACATCTTCGCCTGGAGCGCCGCGGAGATGCCAGGGATCGACCCCGACGTGGCCTGCCACCGCCTCAACCTGGACCCGGAGGCTCCCCCCATCCAGCAGAAAAAGAGATCCATCACGGACAAGCTCGCCGAGCCAATCAGAGAGGAAGTCGCCAAGCTCCTCGAGGCTGGCTTCATATCTGAAATCCAATACCCCGGCTGGGTCTCCAACATTGTAATGGTTAAAAAAGGAGACGGCCGGTGGAGGATGTGTATCGACTTTTCTCTTCTTAATAAATCATGCCCGAAAGATTATTATCCTTTGCCTCGGATCGACGCGCTGGTTGACTCAGCCGTCGGTTTCCCTGTAATGAGTTTTCTGGATGCTTTTTCAGGTTATCACCAAATCAGGATGCACCCCCCTGACGTCAAAGACGTCTCATTCATCACGGGAGACGGATGTTATTGTTACAAAATGATGCCCTTCGGGCTAAAGAATGCAGGGGCTACCTATCAGAAAACGATGGATAGGGTCTTCCGAGAGCAGAAGGGGAGGAATCTCGAAGTGTACGTGGATGATCTCATGGTCAAGAGCTTGGATGTCGACTCCCACATCCAGGACTTGGAAGAAACTTTCGCCACTCTTCGCAGGTTTAAGATGAGGCTGAACCCCTCGAAGTGTGTCTTCGGGGCAAGCCGGGGAAAGTTCCTAGGGCATCTTCTCACCCCCGCTGGGGTAGAACCTAATCCAGATAAGGTGAGGGCAATCTTGGAACTAAGGTCGCCGCAAAATACCAAGGAAGTACAGCAACTGATAGGGAAGTTGGCAGGGCTGAGTAGATTCCTCTCCCGGGCCGGGGAGAGGTGCTCCTCGTTTTTCAAAACTTTGAGAGGGGGTCGAAAGTTTGAATGGACCTCGGAGTGCGAGGAGGCATTCCAGGCTTTAAAGAAACAGCTGACTCAGGCCCCCCTGCTCCAAGGGCCCAAGGAGGGGGAAGACTTATTCCTATATCTAGGGGTCGGGGCTGAAGCCTTGAGTTCGGTTTTGGTTCGGGAAGAGGGGAAGAGACAACTCCCCGTCTATTATGTAAGTCGGATATTGAAGAGGGCCGAGCTCCGTTACCCCATCCTGGAAAAACTGGCCTTCGCCTTAATCATCTCAGCCCGGAGACTTCGACCCTATTTCCAGGCACACTCAATTCGAGTAGTGACCGACCACCCCCTGCGCAACATCTTCAAGGGGGTAGAGAATTCAGGTAGGTTGGCCAAATGGTCAGTGGAGCTGAGCGAGTTCGACATCTCCTTCGTCCCCCGCCTCTCAATCAAGGCCCAAGCTATGGCTGACTTCCTGGCAGAGTATGTGGTCGAGGTGGCGGAGGAGAGACTCACTCGCCCTCTCCCCTGGAAAGTCAGGGTGGACGGTGCCTCGGGGAAGCATTCTTTAGGAGTTGGGTCATCTTGGAAAGCCCCCAGGGGATAAAGATCGAGCAGACTGTGGTAGTGCACTTTCCTATCACCAATAACCAAGCCGAATACGAAGCCGTAATCGCAGGTCTGCGCCTGGCAAGAGACTTGGGGGTGCATGACGTGGAGGTCCTCACTGACTCCATGGTGGTGGCTTCCCAGATCAAGGGGAGTTTGAGGTGAGGGAGCCCACCCTGCAGCTCTATTTGATGAAGGTAAGGGGAGTCATTGGGACCTTCCAGACCTTCTCAATCAAGCACGTGCCGCGAGGGGAAAACGAGCCAGTCGACCAGCTGGCAAAGCACGGCCCCCGGATGGGAGGCACCATTACGGATCTCTTCCGACCTTCCATCGAGGAGGGAGAACTAATGGAAGTAGAACAGCACCCCTCATGGATGGATCCCTTCGTCACCTTCTTGTCCACCGGAGAATACCCGGAGGGAATGGACCGAAGAAGGCTCAAGCACAAGGCGGCATACTACCTCCTACGTGAGGGACAGTTGTACCGCAAGACCCTCTCAGGGATGTTGGCCCGTTGCGTGGCCGAAAGAGAGGTGCACAAAATTTTGGAGGAAGTCCATTCCGGTGAATGTGGGAGTCATTCGGGGAGTCGGACCCTGGAAGGGAGAATCGTCAGGCAAGGGTACTTCTGGCCCACCCTCGGTCAGGATGCAGCCGAATTCGCGAAAAAATGTCATAAGTGCCAACTATATGCCCCGCTCCAGCTCCAGCCGGCTCAGAGGTTAAGAAGCATCATGGCACCATGGCCCTTCGCCATATGGGGGCTGGACCTCGTAGGACCTTTTCCTCAGGCCAGCGGGCAGAGGAGGTTTTTGTTGGTCATGGTTGATTATTTTTCTAAGTGAATGGAGGTGAAGGCTCTAGCCAAGGTGACCTCTCAGGTAGTCAGGAACTTTATCTGGGGAGAGATCATCTGCAGGCATGGGCTGCCACAGGCTATCGTCACGGACAACGGACCTCAGTTCGCCAGCACGGAGTTCATTCGTTTCTGCGAGCAGCTAGGGATTGACCTTCGGTTTGCTTCTGTCCATCACCCCAGGAGCAACGGGCAGGTGGAAGCGGCCAACAAAATCATCGTGAACCTTTTAAAAAAGAAAGTGGAAAATTTGAGGGGAAGTTGGGTGGAACAGCTTCCATCAGTCCTCTGGGCCTTGAGGACCACCCCCAATACGGCCACAGGGGAGACACCTTTCAAACTCTCTCACGGCTGCGAGGCCGTTCTACCTATCGAATTCGAGGTCCAGACGCCTCGGGTCGTCGAGGCAGGAGCCGGAAGGGAAGAATGGAGGTCAGAGAATGAGGAGGAGCTTCGACTCTCCCTTGATATGGTGGAAGAACTACGCGACTTGTCCGTCGTCAGGCAGGAAGAGGCCAAGCGAAGGATGGCCAAGTATTTCGACAAAAACGTCCGTGTCAAGCAGTTCGTGGAGGGGGACCTTGTCTTGAAAAAAGTGGACGCGGCAGGGAGATCAGCCGTCGTGGGAAAACTCCACCCCAATTGGGAGGGCCCCTACATTGTGCAGGAGGTCTTGAAATCGGGGGGGTATCGCCTCCAAGATGTAAGAGGGGACACCCTCAGCCACACTTGGAGTGGCGACGATCTGAAACGTTTCTACCCTTGAAAATATTGTAAATATCTTGGTCTTAAGAATGAAAACAAATCTCATTGTCGTATTTTATGCTCTGTCAAAATAGTGAGGGTAAAGGGGTTCTCAGCTTAAACCCCCAAGAGGCAAAAATTTCTAAGTCTTCTCGCTCTGGGGTTAGGTCTCGTCACTCCCCTGCCAGGCTCCCACCTAGCTGGCACGGCCGAGTCTCGATGGACATCGCTATGACCCTGGGGCTGAGCCCGGAGGATGTTCAACACCCGCCCTCAGGCTCTCACTTAGCTGACTGGCCCGGTGGTAGCACCCGGGAGAGGCAAAAATTTCTAAGTCTTCTCGCTCTGGGGTTAGGTCTCGTCACTCCCCTGCCAGGCTCCCACCTAGCTGGCACGGCCGAGTCTCGATGGACATCGCTATGACCCTGGGGCTGAGCCCGGAGGATGTTCAACACCCGCCCTCAGGCTCTCACCTAGCTGACTGGCCCGGTGGTAGCACCCGGGAGAGGCAAAAGTTTCTAAGTCTTCTCGCTCTGGGGTTAGGTCTCGTCACTCCCCTGCCAGGCTCCCACCTAGCTGGCACGGCCGAGTCTCGATGGACATCGCTATGACCCTGGGGCTGAGCCCGGAGGATGTTCAACACCCGCCCTCAGGCTCTCACTTAGCTGACTGACCCGGTGGTAGCACCCGGGAGAGGCAAAAATTTCTAAGTCTTCTCGCTCTGGGGTTAGGTCTCGTCACTCCCCTGCCAGGCTCCCACCTAGCTGGCACGGCCGAGTCTCGATGGACATCGCTATGACCCTGGGGCTGAGCCCGGAGGATGTTCAACACCCGCCCTCAGGCTCTCACTTAGCTGACTGGCCCGGTGGTAGCACCCGGGAGAGGCAAAAATTTCTAAGTCTTCTCGCTCTGGGGTTAGGTCTCGTCACTCCCCTGCCAGGCTCCCACCTAGCTGGCACGGCCGAGTCTCGATGGACATCGCTATGACCCTGGGGCTGAGCCCGGAGGATGTTCAACACCCGCCCTCAGGCTCTCACCTAGCTGACTGGCCCGGTGGTAGCACCCGGGAGAGGCAAAAGTTTCTAAGTCTTCTCGCTCTGGGGTTAGGTCTCGTCACTCCCCTGCCAGGCTCCCACCTAGCTGGCACGGCCGAGTCTCGATGGACATCGCTATGACCCTGGGGCTGAGCCCGGAGGATGTTCAACACCCGCCCTCAGGCTCTCACCTAGCTGACTGGCCCGGTGGTAGCACCCGGGAGAGGCAAAAATTTCTAAGTCTTCTCGCTCTGGGGTTAGGTCTCATCACTCCCCTGCCAGGCCCCCACCTAGCTGGCACGGCCGAGTCTCGATGGACATCGCTACGACCCTGGAGTTGAGACTGGGAGTTGGCCCGAGGAAAACACCAGGGTGCGAGCTCGCCAGTCAAGACGGCGAGCTCGGAATATCCTACCCCCCCTCTCTCTCTCCAGCTCGCTACTAAGGAAGCCCTGGTCCTGTCCCAGACCCAGGGGAAGGAAAGCGGCTCTCTCCAGCGAGCCTAGCCTCGCTCCAGCTAACGCGGCGAAAGACACACCCTGATGTCTAAGGCGGATGCCGGCAACATCTTGACCCAAGCGTATTTTCACTTGTCTGAATTATCGAAAAACTAAGGCGAGACATGGCGGGGGAAGGTGAGGCGCGAGTAGGATATGGCGCGAGCACGTGTCCTAGGGATTCGCCGCGAGCACCGCGGGGGCTGGTCCTAACTCAAGACATTCTACAGGCGAGGTCGCTCTACCAAGCGCGCGGGTATAATATCGCAAGTGAGCTTAAAAAGAAGATAGTAGAATTGTGCAAAATATCTTTGATTCATCATTACAAGTTTACAAGGCCTGCCTCGGCAGGGTACAAAAAAAAAAAGAAAGAAGAAAACAAAAGTTAAGTCTCGCCCTCCCCCCTCGAGTGACGGTCCTCCTCGTCACCAAGCCGAGCGTCCTTCTCCCTCACCCCCGCAAAGAGCGAGACGAAGCTATCTTCCTTCTCGCTGAGCGGGCTGGGCGGGAACAGGGTTGGCAGAAGCTCCCGGACGGTGACCTCCTCGCAGCCTTCCGCCAAAATCCCCGTCCCCCTCATGGCTTGTAGAAGACACTCGGCAGCCTCGACGGAGTTGACTCGCAGCCGCTCCGCGACATCAGACTCGCCAAACACCCGGGGCCTCTTGAAGGGGAAGGCCGGCTCGCTGGCGTCCGGGGGAAGGAGAGCGTCGGCTTGGCGGAGGACCTCTCCCAGGAGCCCCTTGTTCTTCTCTTTCAATTCCTCCACCTCCGCCCCCAGCCGGGCGGCAACAGCCTCCTGCTCCTGGGAATATGTCTTTTGCTCGGCGAGCTGGGCTTCCCGCTCAGCGAGCTGAGCCCGCAACTGAGCTACCTCGTCTCGCATCGCGTCAGCGGCTTCGGCGTCCTGTAAGGGTTAAAAGTTCAGAACACGCGCAGGAATAATCTTAAGCAAGGTAAATAGAGGTATCCAGTGATTACCAAGCCACCGACAGACTTCGCGAGTAGAGCGTCCGCGAGGCCGAACTGCCTTTCCGCGTCGACCGCGCTCTCCTTCGCCAGGTCGCGCTCCTGCTCGACAGTCAGCAGGGCGTTGCTGAGTTGGAAGCCGCGGCGGACCATCATGTGATGGAGCTCGAAGGCCCGCAGGTGGGCCTGCATCCCCTCGTAGCCGAGCTGACTGGGGGTAAGTTTCTTGTACGACTCGGCGCTGTCGCGGCTGTAGAGGCCGAAGCCGAAAGCGAAGGCGTGGGCGGTGGGCGGCCGGCGAGCTCCCCAGGAGGGGGCGCGAGTAGAGACGGAAACTCGGTGAGCCCCCTCGTCCCACTTCAAGATGGGCTCGCCAGCCGCATCTTTGCTCTTGCACCCCTTGCCGAAGTTGGGGTGATCCTTCGGCAGACTGGGCTCGCGGACGGCGTCCTCCCCGGTAGAATCGGAGGACGGCCCGCTCTTCTTCTTCCCCTTTCGGGGGGAGGAGGCTTCTTTCAACGGACTCAAGGGCGGCTCGTCGGACAGAGCCTTCGGCGAGCTCATGAACTTGGTAGGCGACGGGGGAAGGTGCAGCCGTCCGCGCGAGACCACCTTCGCCCTCTTCTTCTTGGGGAGCGAAGGATCGGGGCGCGAGCTCGACCCCCCGGATTCCAAGCGCTTCCTGCCAGGGGGTTGGACTCGCGCTTGCTCCTCGCGACAAGCCGCTGCCGCCGCCCGGGCCAGCTCCAGAGGGTCTGAGAATATCCCCGGGTCGGCGAACGGCGGATGCTCCGGCAGAACCCGTTCCCCTGCAGAGAGAGACTTAGTCGAAAAAAAAGGGAGAAAGAGGAAAATATATGATAAAGTTCGCGAAAGGGCAGAGCGAGATATACCTTCACCGGGGAGAACGGGTTGAAGCGAGTCAAGGCCGCGGCGGAGGAAGGCGACCTCGAAGTCCTTGTGGAGGAAAAACTTGTGGAGGTCGGCGTCGCTACCAGACAGGGAAGGAGGACGATATATGTCCTCACTCTTCTGCAGGGGGTGAAAGGGGATGTTGCCGAGCTCGCCCTTAATGAAGACGAGCCGGGTCATCCAATTATGATTCTTGTTCGCCAGCTCGCGAACCTTGATGAAGGACCCGCCGAAGTAGGCGACCCCGTCGGGGGTAGCCTTGTAAGAGAACAACTTGCGGAACACCACGAGGTTGAACTCAATTCGCTCCCGGCGAAGGAAGCAGGCGAACGCCACCATCATAGCGATGGCGTTAGAATTCAACTGCGCGGGCACCGCGCCGTAGTACTTCAGGATCTGGCGGATTTCTGGCCAAAGGGGGAGGCGCAGTCCCACCTCGAAGTGCGAGATGGGGAAGGCGAGCTCACCCTCCGGGAAGGAATTGATGGCTTCATGCTCGGCGGGCCTGCGAGCCTGGAAGCCGGGGGGGACGAACGCCGCCGTGAACTCGGCGAGCTCCTCCTCTGTAATGTGCCCCTCGAAAAAGCAATGATCAACAAAGTGCTGGGCGCACTTAGACCGACCGTCCGCGTCAGGGTTGGTCTTGACCATGGTCGCAGAGAAAAGGGAAATCGCGAGCTCGGGAAGACAGAGACGAAGCAAGGATTCGAAAGCAATAAAAGCGTGTCTCGGGGGTAGGTGAGAAGGTCTATTTATAGAAGAAGGTAAAGAAGAGCGAGAGGGAGGGCGAGTCGGCCGATCGGTCCGGTCTCGCCGCGCCACCTCGCCACCCTCTCCTCGCAAGTCCTGCGAGCCGGCCAGGTCCCCGAAGGGGGAATTCGAAAAGACTCAGCAAAATATTTAAAAAGCATCTACATATACAAAGTGGTCGAAAAGTTGTTCCAAGTTATTACAAGCAGACCATTCAGAGCAAATAAAAGAAAAAATATAAATAAGGGCGCGAGGACAATGTGAGGGCGGGGGCGAGTACCGGCCGACTGACAGAGGGGCTGTTTCATTCTCCCCGGTCTCGCCGGCCCGCCGTCGCAGGCCGCCGCGCATGAAGTTCGCGAAGCCGCCCCATGTTCCTATTTATCACCCGCAGGTTCTCGTCAATTTCGTCCATCAGCACCAGGGAAGACGCCTCCTCGAACGCCAGGCTGACTCCAGCACCGTCCGCGAGACGCGAGCACTCCCACTATAGCCTGTTGTTGTCCTTCCGCAGGTCGTGGAGCTCGCGCACCAGCTTCTTGAGAACCTTCCGCTCCCGTCTTGCGCGTTCAGGGCTGCCCACCTCGGAGTCCAGGAAGGCGTCCAGGGCGCTTGGAGAAGGGAGGGGCGAGTAAGGAGGTCGATCTACGGACTCGCCGTCCTCCGTCCGCCCGGGAAATTCTGGGTGAAGAACTAAAAGACGGTCAGAAAAGCAAATATCCACGGAACAGAAGAGCAATGCCGGAAACTTACCGCGCGAGCCTGGCTCCTCCGGGTTGGCGCGAGGAGAGAAGTGGCGCAGGTCCTTGCCACGCCCCAGCAGTTCTTGAGGAGCGAGTTGGTAGCCGGGAACAGGGATAATCCCGGCGCCTCTCCCCACGACCAGGGATCCAGGGGAGGGTTGCCGAGAAGGGAGGCGACTCGGCGACGCCAGTTCTCGCGAGCCCGGCTCCTTAACCTCGGGATCCTGCCGTGGTGAGTTGACAGGAATACTTTTGGCCCGAGGGGTGGACGCTTCGCCGCTGTTCTCCCGGTCGGAAGAAAATTCCACGAGATTTTTAGTGGAAGAGCCAGGAACTGGCTGGTTGGAGGAACCGGCCCCGTTCCCCAAGGCGGCAGTAAAGTCGGCCAGAATGGGTTCGGCCCCCGGGGGAAAAGGCTTCGCCTGCTTGGCCGAGCCAAAATCGGCAAAACGGCGAGCAGGGGCCTCAAGGTTGGTCAGCCCCGCGGCCTGGGCAGCGATCTCCTCGCGGGAACGTGCGAGTCGCTCTAAGACTTCCTTGGGGAGCGGCATCTTGTCAGAATTTGGGGAAGGGCAAAGGTCAGCCAGATGCGCAGGGGTACATATATATAGCTACCTGTGGGGCCTACCAGAAGATTCCTTTTTGCCCCTGTCGCACTCGCCGGATCCTGTGGGGTTGGATGTTTCTTTCCGAGCTTGTCCCAACCTCGCAAAGAGCGGGGATTATGTACAACCCCGTATCCCGCGAGTGGTCGACAGGGGTTGAACCGGCCGGCTCAGACCAATTTGGACCCAGCATGCCGAGCCCGAGCTCGGCAATAGTCGAGCTGAGCTCGGCGATGGCCGAACGAAGCCCGGCATGCCGAGACCGAGCTCGGGTGCGGGAACAGGGCTCGACGGTAGTCGAGCCAAGCTCGACGATCTCCGTGCCGAGTCCGAGCTCGGCGATCGTCGTGCCGAGCCCGAGCTCGACAATAGTCAAGCCGAGCTCAGCGGTAGTCGAGCACAGGTCTGCCGAGTACCTGCCCGCCTAGGCCCAAGGCGAGGCGAATCAGGCCTCCTGCCGAGCGAGTGCCCTCTCAGGTCCAGCTCGCATCTTGGCCATGGCATACTTTTACTATGTGGCCCCTTTTGGTTTGCCTGTAGTCCTCGAAAACAGTGAAGGTTGTATATTTGCAGGCCATCTTTTTCTATAAATAGGACCCAAGGGGTATCTCAGAAGGCACGCTTACTAATTCTCCGGCCTACTAGCGCTTTCTGAGGTACTTTAGCCCGGCATTTGGCTAAGGAGGGGAAGCGCTCTAAGATCTTCCGGGTGTGTGGTGGGACCTCCCCGCCGGGCCCTTGGTCTAGTCCTTGTTTCTTCTCTTTTCTTTGTCATTTTCTTGCAGGAGTGAAGTAGGTGCGCGGCCACCCCTTCCCCAAGGGTCGAACTCCACAAGAGACTGGTTTTCCGGTTTCAACAGCTGGTGAATTTTTTCCCCTGATATGGTGGAGATCAAAATGGTCTACTTTGGTGTATTATGTATTTCCTTGAAATTACTCTTATGCATATTGTTATCCTCCTATCTAGCTAATATTGGCTAAAATTATCAGTTTGAACAAATGCCGCCTTTCTTGTTCATAAATGTGTCTAATTTTATCTCCATGACAAAAGATACAGGCCCAATTCAGCCGTTAGGGCACAATGGCGACAAAGGATCCATATGACCACCCTATTATAGTGGGATAAATGCTTAAGTGTTGTTGTTGACTAAAGATAGGGGCCCAATTTGGCGATTTTGACCCCCAAAGTGTGCCTTTTATTTTAAAATTTAATATTAGTTAACGTAGCACACTGTGCATGCTACATCTATTTGAGGAATATATATAGTTATTATTTATTTTAGATATTAGCAAGATTATGACAAAAGATTGGGCAAAATGGTGACAAAGGATTCATATATCCCATCCCACTATAGTGGGATAAAAGCTTGAGTATTGTTGTTGTTTATAGTTATTATTTATTAGACACGGTCTCTTATGTATAGTGTTTGATGGGGGTAGTATGCAGTCATTGTATACTATATTGTGCACTATGTTTTGGTATTATTACTATTATTGTATCTATTTATTAATTTGTTTTGAAATTATATGGCGATGAATAAATAATCGATCTTAAAATCAATGGGAGCGGCAAATGAAATAGAGTAAAAAGGTTTGGATCTGTAAAAGGGCAAAATTTTTAGGTTTAATTTAATGTAGATTATTTTAAAAAGTTCATATATCACTCGATTTTTTGGTAGGTTCTGGCTACTCAAATAATGTAAAGAGTCGAGGACCGAATCGAGTGATCAGTTATAAAAATTTTAGACTTAGAAACGAACTAACACCCATTAGAATCGACTAGAATTGCTTGATTCGAATCCGGTTATCAATTCTTCAGTTATTTTTGCACGCACCGAAATACTTATTTCAATAACTCGATTCTTAGGTAGATTCTAGCTACTCAAATAATGTAAGAACCGAGAAAAGAACTGAGCGACCAGTTCTAAAAAATTTGGACCTAGAACCGACACCCATTAGAACCAACTAGAACTGCTTGATTCTGATCCGGTTCTCAATTCTTCGTTTATTTCTAATCTCAAATCACTCCACTAATGACGCCCCTAATTTCACTATAATCCAAAAAAAAAAAACAAAAAATACATGATATTACCCCAATCCACTGAGTAGAAGAAAAAAAGGCTCTGTATATCTGAGATCTCTAATATAATAATTGTCATGGCACCAGATTTAAATATTTCATTCTGAGAGAAAATAAGAATACACGACATTCTAATACTTGGCTAATGAAAAGCTAATACTTAGCAAAAAAAAAAAAAATCAAAGTTTCATCCCAAATCCATAATCAAATAAAGCAGAAGAAAAAGAAAAGAAAAAGACCACAACCAGGAATTAGCAACTTTAACCTGTAAAAAGAAATATAGTTCACAGGTGCACAAATTGGACATGGGGAAAACGACACGGCAACGCTACTTGCAGAGCTGCTCCACCGCCGTGACAATCTGCGCAGGCTGCACCACCGTCCACTCTTCCAGCGTCCCGGCGTAAGGCGTCGGAACATCCTGAGAGGAGAGGCACATGATCGGCGCGTCCAGGTAATCCCAAAAATTATCGATGATGGCAGACCTCAAGCTCGCACCGATTCCTCCGGTGCGCATGCACTCCTCCACGATCAGCACCCGGTGGGTCTTCTTGATCGAGTTTCCGATGGCGTGGAGATCAAACGGCTTCAGAGACCGGATGTCGATGACCTCGGGATCATAGCCCTTGTTCACGAGCGTCTTCGCCGCCTGCATCACGTGGTATCTCATGCGAGAGTAGGTGAGGATGGTGACATGTTCGCCGGGACGGACCATCTCCGCCTCTTCCAAGCACAACACATACTCCTCATCAGGGATCCTCTCCTTGAGATTATAAAGAAGAACGTGCTCGAAGAGGACGACGGGGTTCTCGCTGCGGATGGCGGCTTTCATGAGGCCCTTGGCGTTGTACGGCGTGGAGCAGGCGACCATCTGAAGGCCGGGGATGGATTGGAAGTACGATTCGAGGCGCTGCGAGTGCTCTGCGCCCAGCTGGCGGCCGACGCCTCCCGGCCCTCGGATCACGACGGGGATGGTGAACTGACCGCCGGACGTATAGTGCAACATGCCGCAGTTGTTGGAGATCTGGTTGAAGGCGAGGAGGAGGAAGCCCATGTTCATGCCCTCGATGACCGGCCTCAGTCCCGTCATCGCAGCTCCAATTCCCATCCCAGTGAACGAATTCTCTGCGATGGGCGTGTCAAGAACTCTCAGGTCGCCGAACTTTGTTGCCAGACCTTTTGTCACCTTATACGAGCCGCCGTAATGGCCGACGTCTTCACCCATCACACAAACACGGGGATTAGAATCCATTTCTTCTTCGAGTCCCTCTCTTAAAGCTTCAAACAGCAGGAGTTCGTGCCTGAGGACAACAATTCAGCAGTTACTATAAGAAAATTACACATTCTTTCTAATTCTATGCGTCATAAATCATGCATCTAATCTTTTGAATTTTGATATCTTGAAAACAAAATGTGGCATTTGAAAATATTTTCTTGAATTATCTGACTATTTGATTTTAAAGAACAAATAATTGAGCTTTCTTGGATTATCCAAACATTCGAGTTCCAAAGACGATTGCATAAATGTGCAACACCCACATTCGGGGATTGGATCTAATAAAATCCTACTTTTGTGTAGGGTTCTATCATCAACCCAAATGAATGCTATGTTTGTCAAAGAACATAATCACACACATGCACTAAGGGTCCGTTTGGCATGTCGGTGTGAACACGGTGGTTATGAATGGATGCGTGTAGAAGCAACTATCAGATGAAAAATGATCGGAAGAGGCATGTCAAAGGTCCCGTCATCAGCACTAGCCGTCTCCCTCTGACGAGGACCAAAGTAAGCCCCCCCCCCCCCCCCCCCCCCCCCCCACACACACACACAGAAGGTAACATCAACGGTATAGAAGACGAGGGTGATACAGTCGAGAGACAAGCTCCACCAAGCACCTGAAGGTTGGGTCCTCTAAGGTACTCCCCTCTCCAAAGAGAGACCTCTTCAAGAGGAGGGAGGAAAGGAGAGATCAAAGAAAAGAAGAAGGAAGGTTGTAATTTTGATTCATCGTGCAATAATCCCAAATAACCATTCAGTCCCCCCATTTAAATCATAATTAATGTTCATCAAATTGGTAGCAAAGATAGTCCTAATAAAAAATGGGCAGCCCGGTGAAAAAAGCATCCTTGTGTAGCGAAGGTCTAGGGAAGGGTCCCATCACAAGGGTGAAATATAGGCAAATCTTACCTTGCATTTTTGCAAGAGACCGCTTCCAAGACTCGAGCCCATGACTTCAAAGTCACATGGCAACACCTCAACCGGTGCACCAATCCCCCCCTTCAAAGATAATCCTAATAATTAAATTAAGTTAAAATTAAATCCAAGAATAATTGGAATACTAAAAAATTCTAATTCATTGCATGAATTTGCTAATTTTATTTTCAAGTATTTAATGGATTATTTTTTAAATTTGCAGATTCCGCCAACCAGCGTCCCGGTCATCTTCCGAGAATATGGAAGAGATCAATTGTTATTCTTTTAGTAGTTCTTTCTTCTTTTCTCCCTTCCCTTCTCCGCCGCCGCCCCACATATTATGAGGATTTTGAGTCCGAGTTTTCTCTCATATTTCATTTCTCCGGCTGGAATAAGCCGTGTTCTCTTATGCTGCTGGAGTAATATTTCCGTCGATTTGATTTCGACACCGCGAAGAGTGCGCCTGTTTGCCTCTCCGGATATTTTGAGAACCAACCTTTCTTCCTTCTGTTTTTTTTTGGATTCTCGCAGTTTGGTCGTTATTGCCATTTCTTGAAGAAAGACGGCTGTTGCGTGGCGAATAAGCTGAGAATAAGTGAATATACTGTGATTATACGCCCCATAAGTGATGTTTTTTTCGTTTATGAACTCTTTTTTTGTATGTTTCTTTCCTGTATTTCTAGTATAAGATTGATAACAAAATGTGTCTTCAATAGTTTGGACTGATGGAGCTTAATTTGTTCACTTCTTGTCGCGTGCATAGGATCTTCTCGCTCTCCAATCTCCGTCGCATACTTAATTCTTACGCATGAATGAGTTTTGGAATCTTTATTTTTTCCCCTTGTAATCTCACATGGCTGGTGAATTTTTTCCCCTGATATGGAGGAGATCAAAATTGTCTACTTTGGTGTATTATGTATTTCCTTGAAATTACTCTGATGCATATTGTTATCCTCTTATCTAGCTAATATTGGCTAAAATTATCAGTCTGAACAAACGCCGCCTTTCTTGTTTGTAAATATGTCTAGTTTTATCTCCATGACAAAAGATACAGGCCCAATTAAGCCATTAGGGCACAATGGAGACAAAAGATCCATATGGCCAACCCTATTATAATGGGATAAAGGCATAAGTGTTGTTGTTGGCTAAAGATAGGGGCCCAATTTGGCGATTTTGACGCCCAAAGTGTGCCTTTTATTTTAAATTTTAATATTAGTTAAGGTAGCGCACTGTGCATGCTACATCTATTTGAGGAATATATAGTCATTTTTTTTATTAGGAGATGAAATTATACGGAAAGATACGATGTATTTTGATATTAGTGAGATTATGACAAAAGATAGTGCATAGTGGCGACAAAAGATCCATATATTCGACCCCATTATAGTGGGATAAATGTTTGAGTATTGTTGTTGTTATTTATAGTTATTATTTATTAGACAGTCTCTTATGTATAGTGTTTGATGAGGGTAATATGCAATCATTGTATACTATATTGTGCACTATGTTTTAGTATTATTACTATTATTGTATCTATTTATTAAATTGTTATGAAATTATATGGTGATGAATAAATAATCGATCTTAAAATCAATGGGAGCGGCAAATGAAATAGAGTAAAAAGGTTTGGATCTGTAAGAAGGGCAAAATTTTTAGGTTAAATTTAATGTAGATCATTTTAAAAAGATCATATTGAATGAAATAATGGAAGGACAACTCCTATATTATGACTGCTTGATTTTAATAGCTCGATTCTTTGGTAGGTTCTGTCTACTCAAATAATGTATAAAGAGTCGAGGACCGAATCGAGCGATCAGTTATAAAAATTCTAGACTTATAACCGAACTGACACTCATTATAACCGACTAGAATTGCTTGATTCTGATCCGGTTCTCGATTCTTCGATTATTTTTGCACGCACCAAAATACTTGATTTCAATAACTCGATTCTTTGGTAGATTCTGTCTACTCAAATAATGTAAAAACCGAGAACCAAACCGAGCGACCAGTTCTAAAAATTTGGACCTAGAACCGACACCCATTAGAACCGACTAGAACTGCTTGATTCTAATACGGTTCTCAATTCTTCGGTTATTTCTAATCTCAATCCACTCCACTAATGACGCCCCCTAATTTCACTATAATCCAAAAAGAAACAAAAAATACAAAATATTGCCCCAATCCACTGAGAAGAAAAAAAATCTCTGTATATCTGATATCTCTAATATAATAATTCTCATGACACCAGATTAAAAATTTTCATTCCGAGAGAAAATAAGAATACACGGCATTCTAATACTTGGCTAATGAAAAGCTAATACTTAGCAAAAAAAAAAAAAAATCGAAGTTTCATCCCAAATCCATAATCAAATAAAGCAGAAGAAAAAGAAAAGAAAAACACCACAACCAGGAATTATCGTAAAAATAAATCTAGTTCACCGGTGCACAAATTGGACATGGGGACGACGAGATGACGCTACTTGCAGAGCTGCTCCACCGCCGTGACAATCTGCGCAGGCTGCACCACCGTCCACTCTTCCAGCGTCCCGGCGTAAGGCGTCGGGACGTCCTGAGAGGAGAGGCACATGATCGGCGCGTCCAGGTAATCCCAAAAATTATCGATGATGGCGGACCTCAAGCTCGCTCCGATTCCTCCGGTGCGCATGCACTCCTCCACGATCAGCACCCGGTGGGTCTTCTTGATCGAGTTTCCGATGGTGTGGAGATCAAACGGCTTCAGAGACCGGATGTCGATGACCTCGGGATCATAGCCCTTGTTCACGAGCGTCTTCGCCGCCTGCATCACGTGGTATCTCATGCGAGAGTAGGTGAGGATAGTGACGTGTTCGCCGGGCCGGACCATCTCCGCCTCTTCCAAGCACAGCACGTACTCCTCGTCGGGGATCCTCTCCTTGAGATTATAAAGAAGAACGTGCTCGAAGAGGACGACGGGGTTCTCGCTACGGATGGCGGCTTTCATGAGGCCCTTGGCGTTGTACGGCGTGGAGCAGGCAACCATCTGAAGGCCGGGGATGGATTGAAAGTACGATTCGAGGCGCTGCGAGTGCTCCGCGCCCAGCTGGCGGCCGACGCCTCCCGGCCCTCGGATCACGACGGGGATGGTGAACTGGCCGCCGGATGTATAGTGCAGCATGCCGCAGTTGTTAGAGATCTGGTTGAAGGCGAGGAGGAGGAAGCCCATGTTCATGCCCTCGATGACCGGCCTCAGGCCCGTCATCGCAGCTCCAATTCCCATCCCAGTGAACGAATTCTCTGCGATGGGCGTGTCGAGAACTCTCAGGTCGCCAAACTTTGTCGCCAGACCTTTTGTCACCTTATACGAGCCGCCGTAGTGGCCGACGTCTTCACCCATCACGCAGACTCGGGGATTAGAATCCATTTCTTCTTCGAGTCCCTCTCTTAAAGCTTCAAACAGCAGGAGTTCGTGCCTGAGGACAACAATTCAGCAGTAAATATAAGAAAATTACACATTCTTTCTAATTCTGTGTCATAAATCATGCATCTAATCTTTTGAATTTTGATACCATGAAAACAAAATGTGGCATTTGAAAATATTTTCTTGAATTATCTGACTACTTAATTTTAAAGAACAAATAATTGAGCTTTCTTGGATTATCCAAACATTCGAGTTCCAAAGACGATTGCATAAATGTGCAACACCCACATTCGGGGATCGGATCGAATAAAATCCTACTTTTGTGTTCTATCATCAACCCAAATGAATGCTATGTTTGTCAAAGAACACAATCACACACATGCACTAAGGGTCCGTTTGGCATGGCGGTGTGAACATGGTGGTTATGAATGGTTGCTCGTGAACACCCGACCTCACCTTAGACACTCCATCCACTTTTATGTTCAAAAATAGTCCAAACTCACAGGTTTTTTTTTCTCTTGGCTTCAAATTAGTCTGTTAGATTTCACATTAAATTAGTCTTTTGTTCAAACTCACAGGTGCTAACCGTCTTGGAATGTATGTTTGACATGACAACAGTTATGACCGCCACCAAGAAAAGAAACTAGTTTAGAACATTGAAGTGAATGAAGTTTCTTAGGTGAGGTCACGAACAACGGTTCATAACCACCGTGTTCACGACTTCCACTGCCGAGCCAAATGGATTCTAAATAGACATTGCCATAATGAACATATGATCACTAAAAGAAGTATGATAACTGAATGAATTTGACTCTCATACGTACTGTTCATACCATAATGTATTACTTCTCTAGTTCATATTCTCGTTTTAAGAATAACACTCTTAAGCAAGTATCCAAGGCTTACAAAATTTTGCATGCATGCATGCATGTGTAGTATACATATCAACTAATCCATCAAAATAAAGAATACACTAAATGTAAAAATTAAATGTAAGATACCATCTCCTACAAAGTTTAGAAGTAAAAAAACCGAAACGTACAGGTTGGCTACAAAGTATTTTAGGTTTCTCTTGAGTAACCATAGAAAAACACAATGAAAGGAAGAATTCTCATAAATGGGAAAAATGATCGAACTGTAAAAATCAGGACGTAGGAAGCATAGTCAGGATACACAAACCAGAACATAACTTATGCTCTGTTTGGTACTCCTTTTTTGCTCATGTGATGTTTTTTATTTACCTCACCGGGAAAATAAAAGTGTCCTGGATAACCTTCATTTTTAGCTACCGAGTGGCGGGGAATGTCAAAATTTTCATTTTGAGCTTCATTTAGCATTGAGAGTGTTTTGATGGGAGATCTATTTCTCATTGGAGTTCGGTTAAGGAAGCCTTAATGTGTCGTTGTAAGTGATTGTTCTTAGAACAACTCCACTAGAAGTCATAACCTTGTGACATCTAAATAGAAATGAATGAATGAATGAGACAAACTCTCACCATAAAAACTATTTTCTAATTTGCAATGTACAAGTCGAGGAAGGGAGAAAAACCTAATGCCCATAATAAATGCAAAAAAAATTACAAAATTGTTTGTCTTTGTTAAAGCCCAAGATCAAAAGCTCACATAGGGACTCATTGTAATTTTCCTTGTTGTATTTAGTCTCACATCTCCAAATGTACATACATATTCATCTACTACTTTATATAAAGAGGGGAGCTCTCATACTGTTAAGAAGATTTTTTGAAATAATAATATTTAATAGTTCAAATTCTCATATGGTATCAGGGCAAGATGTAATCTCTCGCTCCTCTCCTTTTGTGTGAATACTCTCAACCTTCTTGTGAAAGCTGTCAAGTTTTGCATGAACTCTCCCGGTCTCACCTGCAATCCACTACGTACTCGCCAAGCTGCTTTAGGCACTCGCACCCATGCTCTCCCAGTCCGATCGGGATCTTCGACCAAAACTGAAGCCCTCCACAACCTTTTATAGATTTTGCTAGAAGGATAAGAACTCGTTGCTCCTCAGCCCACCGCTCCACGTATTCGCAACATCTAGTTCTCTTCGGTTTCTTCTACGTGCATCTGCGACTCTTGCTTATTTGAGCTCGTTGTTCCCTCTCAGTTGAGCGCGCGTCTAAGACTCGCCCAGTCGAGCTCGCGGTCCCTCCCAAACAGAGCGTGTTGCTTCTATTAGTTGTAATCACCGCCTCAGCTCATCCCAACAGCTATCGTCGCGATTGATTTTGATGTTGCCAAGTGTGTGCGTACTTTCAGATACTTCTTCCTCCCAGCAGGCGCGTCCCTGCTTCGAGTAGCTTCCGCTCGACGAAACTCGTTGGTCCCTGTCACTGTGTGCTCAGCGATTCAGTCACACTCTTAGCTCCGCTTGAATTGTGCTACATGCAGCCTTCCCTTGCTAATGCGACCACTTGTGGTTTGATAGAGGTCCTGCGAGTAGATATTCCGCAAACAGAGATCCTACGAGCGTACAACTGCGAACCCTCCTGCCTAGTCTTGCTGCGAGCTCTCCCAACAAGTTGCCCCCTGCAACACTTTCAGCAAGTTCTCTCTTCTTTTCCCCGCGTTTTCTCTTCCTGGGACTACTCGCAGCTTCATCTCACCTCTCACTGAACTTGACTTATGACAGTTCCCCCGCTATCACCTGCTACAGGTGTCTTCAGTACCACTTCAGGTAGCGCACATGTTGCTACTCAGGGTACATGGATCATCGATTCTGATGTCATCAATCATATGAATGAGAACTCTCTTCTCTTCTCTCACCTTGAGAAGCATAACTGATTACCATCGGTCTTTGTGGTTGATGTCTCTCCTGCTCTAGTTTGTGAATATGGCGTTATAACCACCGTCTCTCTTCTTCAGTTGGACGACACTCTTTTAGTCCCAAATTTCCCTTGTAATTTGTTGTTTGTCAATGCTCTTTCATGACAGTTATAATGCTCTTTCTCATTTTCTCTTATTGTTTGTTATTTTCAAAACCTTCACTCCAAGAGTATGATTGCTACTGGGACTGAATGCGGCGATCTCTACTATCTTGACAATTTGCCTCTTTTCTCTACCTCTACACTCTACAGTCTCCACTTCTCTGCTTCAGTGACATCATCAACTTGGTCATCCTATGATACATCTCCGTCAGCTTTTGTCATCTTTAAAGTCAGAAGATTCCACTTTGGAACGCGAAGCTTGCCACTGATCTTTTTTCTCCGCCAAGTTTTGTAAGAGTTCTACTTGTTAGTTCGACTTTGTTCACTCAGACATTTGAGGTCCTAGTCCCACCAAGTCTGTTGGTCGAGGCAGTCTGTACTTTGTCACTTTTATCGACGACTTCTCTAGATGTACTTGGGTGTATCTTTTGAAGCAACGCTCTGAACTTTTTTTTGCGCTTTCTCAATTTTATAATGAAATTCACACACTATTTGGTTCACCTCTCAAAATTATCCGAACCAATAATACGAAGGAATATATCAGTAAACAATTTTCAACATTTTGCACTTCTAACAACATTATTCATCAGATCAAGGTGTGCATACATCCCAACAAAATAGAGTGGTGGAACAAAACAATCATCATCTCATTAATGTTGCTCGACACTCCTATGTCAGATGAATGAGACAAACTCTCACCATAAAAACAATTTCCAATTTGTCATGTACAAGCCGAGAAAGAGAGAAAAACCAAGTGCCCGTAATAAATGCAAAAAAAATTTGTTTGCCTTTGTTAAAGCCCAAAATCAAAAGACTACATAGGGATCCATTGTAGTTTTCCTTCATCTTGTATTTCGTCTCACATCTCCAAATATGCATACCTCTTTCTCTACTATTTTATATAAAGATGGGAGCCCTCGTGTAATTAAGAAGAATTTTTGGAATAATAATATTTAATATTTCAAGTTCTCACATAGTATAAGAGTAGGGCGTAATCTCTCACTCCTCTCTTTTGCATGAATACTCCATACCTTCCTGTGAAACCTATCAAGTCTCGTGTGAACTCTCCCAATCTTACCCACAATCCTCCATGTACTCACCAACCTACTTTGGGTACTCACACCCTTGCTCACCCACCCCGATCAGGATCCTCAACCAAAACTAAAGCCCTTCGCGAATCACGACCTTTTATAGATTTTGCAAAAAAGAAAAAAAAAAGTAGTCGCAACATCTGGTTATAGTCGGCATCTTCCGCGCGCATCTGCGACACTCGCCCATTTGAGCTCGTCGTTTCCTCCCAGTCGAACCCGTTCAGTCGAGCTCACTTCCCTCCTAAAGAGAACTTGTTGCTTCTATTTGGCATAATTGCCGCCTTAACTCATCCCAACAACGATCGTCACAATCGATTCTGATGTCATTCAGTGCGCAAGTACTTCCCGCGACTTCCTCCTCCGGGCAGGCATGTCCCCGCTTCAAGGAGCTTCTCGCAGCTTACACTCGACAAAACTCGTCGATCCCTGTCATTGCGTGCTCACTTATCCAGTCACACTTGCTACAATACTTGAATTGCGCCACCTGCAGCCTTCCCTTGTTGTTTCGACCTCTCGTAGTTTGATAGAGGTTCAACGAGCAGATATCCCACAAACAGAGATCCTGCGAGCGTCCAGCTGCGAACCCTCTTGTCCAGTCTTCTCGCGGGCTCTCCTGCAAATTCCCCCCTGCGACACTTCCAACGACTTTTGTCTGCGTTCTGTTGCCTTTTTCCAACGGTTTCTCTTCCTGCAACTACTCACAACTTCATCTCACCTCTCACTAGATTTGTCCTATGATGGCTCCTCCGTTGCCTCCTGCTACAATTGCCTACACTAACACTTCTTCAGGTAGCGTGCATATTGCTACTAAGGGTAAGTGGATCATCGTCAACTCTGGTGCCATCAATCAAAGAACTAAGAACTCTTTTTCTTCTTTCACCTCGAAAAGCATAACCGGTTGCCACCAGTCTTTGTGGCGGATGACTCTACTGCTCCAGTTTGTGGATCTGGCGTTGTAACTACCGTCTCTCTTCTTCAGTTGGACGACACTTTTTTCATCACTAATTTTCCTTGCAATTTGTTGTTTGTCAATGCTCTTTCACGACAATTGCAATGTTGTCTCATTTTCTCCTACTGCTTGTTATTTTGATGACCTTCACTCTAAGAGGGCAATTGCTACTAGGACTGAACGCGATGGTCTATGTTATCTCGACGATCTATCTATTTTTTTTGCCTTTGTTGTCATGATACAACCTAAGTTTGCATCTTTATTTTATTTGCAATATTTTTATTTTTGTAGCGCATGTCTTCACGCATTTTAGTTTTCGTATATGTTGTATCGCGCATGTTAGTGCCCTATCGTTTGGATTATTGGTGTGACCGGTCAATAAGTCCCTAAATAAAAAAGGTTCGTCAAATTAGGAGTAGTATTGGTTTAGGCAGACAAGTGAGATATCAAACAAGCTAAACTATTATTATAAATATAATATGAAAATATATTCGCTTTTAAAATTATTTTGATGGGGAATATCTAAAGCCATTTCATAATTTAGTTTTGTCATCAAGAGCCTCAAATAACACCTCATTTATCTCCACTTAACCCCCAATTAATGTTTAATAAGTTATTAGTTGAAACTTGAAACCCCCTTATTTCCCCCTGCCGGCTTGTGAAACCCCCATATTGAATATCATGAAAAACCTTTCTTTATAATCCCCTATTTTTTTCATCAGAGGTAGCTTGGGAAAAGTACAAAAAGACAGAAATAGCTCTGTTCTTTCCGTAACTCCTAGCCATATCGCTCTCCCTCTCCCGTTTTCACTCAGCGCCGCTCGTCCGCCACTCGCCAGCCAACGCCGCCCACGTCGGAGCCCTTCCAAGGCTTCGACGATCTCTTCTCGGGCGACTGCCAACCGGGAGTCTGACATCGGGCCCTTTCCGCCCCGTTGAGGACATCGGTTCCGCCCCTTCTGAGTGATTTCAACTCTCCCACCATCGACATGGTTTTTTGTGGGCTCGACTACCCCCGACGAGCTTTCCTCCAGCAGCCTCCGACGGTGGCGAGGCCCGGCTTCTGTGCGGCAAGGCCGTCAGACGCCTGTGCGGATCCCGTCAGCTCCCCCAGAGGCGATTCCTTCAGACTTTGCCAACCAATAACTAGAGTTGTTTCTTGCAGAAAACTGAAAGTATAACCCTTCTACCCATCTCCTGCTCCTGCATATTAGCATAATATTAAGCTTAGTTGTATTTGGTCATTACAAAATCAGAGCTTGCTTACCTAGTTCAATATTTCCCTGTTTGGCGTTAATTTTCACCTCCTTATTTTTATTTCCTCTTTGTGATGCTTGTGGAAGAAATAATCAAAAGGCTGAATACGTACGAACATTAATTCTCTTTGCAAGTATATGAACCCTAGGTCGGTTATCAATTGAGAATATTCGTGGTCGCCGGCCGGCACCGTCTTATTTTGAAAGACGTCCAACAAATTTAGCTTTTTAAAAAAAATCAATTTCAGAATCTGGAATGCATCAAGTCTCCACTTCTCTGCTTCAGCGGCAACATCGACTCGGTCATCCTCCGATATGTCTCCCCCACCAGCTTTGTCATCCTTAAAGTTAGAAGACTCCACTTTAGAATATAAGGCTTGCCAATATGGCAAGATTCACGAAACTTCTTTCCCTGCTATGTTTTGTAATAGTTCTATGCGTTAATTTGACTATGTTCACTTGAACATCTGGGGTCTTACTCCTACCAAGTCTGTTGGCTGAGGCCGTTTGTAAATGTCACTTTTATTAATGATTTTCTCGATGTACTTGGATATCTTTTGAGGAATTGTTCTGAACTTTTCTTTGTGTTCTCTCAATTTTATAATGAAATTCACACACAATTTGGTTCACCTCTCAGAATTATTTAAACCGATAATGCGAAGGAATATATGAGCTAACATTTTTCACACTTTTGCACCTTTAACGACATTATTCATCGGATCACCAGTGTGCGTACATCCCAATAAAATTGAGCGGTAGAATGAAAAAATCGTCATTTCCTTGATGTTGCTCAGACACTTTTATGTCAGATAAATATTTCTCACTCCTATTGGGGTCATGCAGTTCTCATATCTTGTTTTATAATTAATCATTTACCTCAAAACCCCTTTCTTTCTTCTATATCTGATTGGTACACATTCTATCCTCACCCTGCGTGTTTGGTTGTACTGCTTTCGCCCACACTCCGGCATTTGATCGCGATAAACTCTCTACTCGCACCACCAAATGTATCTTCGTGGGGGTACTCTTCAACTCAGAAAGGATATTGTTGTTTCAACCCTATCTCCAAACGACAATATATTTTTGTTGACGTCACTTTTTTTATACGCCTTACTTTTCGAGAACAGGGGAACTCTTCCTCTCGAGATCTCTCATCCTCCCTCTACAACCACTCCTCCTCTCACCTCTATTTCATCAGTCTCTATCATTCATGCTCCTTCCCCTAATATCCCATAGTCGACACCAACTCTTGCATGTATCCCTCCCATTTCACACTTTCCATTATCATTATCGTTGACGCCCTGCTTCCCCACCCGTTCTCACTCCTTCCACTCTAGAGTCCCCGCCGATAGCTCCCAAGCTATCACTCTCCTCTTCAGAAATTAGTTATTAAAGGCTCAAGGAGCATCAAGATGCAAAAGGGCCTTGGAGCCTAGGCGCAAGACTGAGGCGCGCACCTGAAGAGGGCAAAGTTCCTCTTTTTGATCAGATTCTTCATTTATTCTACTTATTAATCATTTGTTGGTATCATTTATATCTCTTTAAAAATAGAATCAATGTAGTCACTTACATCATATCTAAGTCTCAACGTTTGATTATGTTTCACAAACACTAAATCAATTATTGAATTTTTACATTATTACTTTTTTTATTTTGAAAAAACAAATGCTTGCAACAAAAATTTCACTCAAGAGTGCATTTTATGCTCCAAAGGCACAAAAAAATGCACTTGAAGGAGCAAACCTCTGAACTTGGTAATACAATCTATGGTTTTTAGGATAATTTACTAACATAAATTTAGCTAAAATTAAATGAAATGAGCTTTGGAGCTCAATGTGGAGAGGCATGTGGATACAAAAAGCATATCTTACCCTGGTTTTGATGCGGAAGAACTAACCGCTGTATCAACCTTGGTCTGTAGTAGAAATTAAAATAACGGTGAGTAAAGGGAAAGAATGTGTTAGATAATATGAGAAAGGGGAGAAAAATAATGATCTGTGATACAAAATTAACTGTATTTTTAAAAGCTTGAATGCTTCGGGAAAAAATAGGAGAAAACGATGCTCAACTGCAACTGCATTTAAGGTTAAATTTGCTCGGGAAGATCTAACAGAAGAAGTTCCAGAGAATCGCCCATCAGCCTTGAAGAGCAGAAAACCCTCGCGCCGGACTGCCAGAATAAGCCCAAAAAAAACGTCAGATCCAAATCCAGTTCTCAGATCAACAATCTAGCCAGCGCCATCAAAGTGTATCCCTAAAACTCAGAGCCAAAACATAAAATTCTCCATCTATTCCACCTACCTACCTACCTAGCTTCGAAATCCCATCAATCGCCCCTAATGCAAGCTCAAAACCTAACGGAGACGACGAAGACCAACATGTGTATTCGAATACGAGCCAGTAAGATAACAATGCATTTATCGGGACCGAAGGAGGCTAACCGGGAGCAGATCGAAGCACAGATCTGAATCTAATCCTCTCGACGCCGTTCGGGGACGTCATCGCCGCAGCCGCCTGCAGAGCCGCCGCCATACCGCCGGAAGATTCCTGAGATCTGGAGAGAGATCGGGAGGGGAGAGAGAGAGAAAGAGAGAGAGAGAGAGAGAGAGAGAGAGAGAGAGAGAGAGACGAGGAGGTGGGATTTATGGAGGCGGCGAGTTAAGGAGGGAGTTGGGTGGGCGGAGAGATCGAAGCCTCAGAATCTCCCTCCGATTGTCTTTCACGGCCTCGCTCTCATCGACCAGAGCTTACCCTCGAGTTTCCTGGCAATTAACTATAAACAGCTCGTAATTATTATTTAGGGGTTATTATTGGTAAATTATAAACGGAATCAAAATTTTTTTATGTTTATAAATATCTCTTCATATATCAATTTTCAATTTTAGCACTTTCTTTTTCTTATGAGTAATATTCAATGATGAACATTTAATGAGGACAAAGATAATTCACGTCAAAATGATAAATTTCACTTCAAAATTGTGAAACTCGCGTCAAAATGTTGAAATTCATGTCAAATTGTTGGCATGAAATCGTCGGTATAGGATCAAAATGTTATCGAAGAAGTTCTTTCGTTGTTAAAATTTAAAGTTCATTTATGAATAAACATGAAAATCTACAAATAGACGTTTATAATTTATGAATAACAATTGTCATTATTTAAGAGCGTTTATATTGGCAGCCCGACAAAATAATTAAAAACATGCATAATATGACCGCTAATAACATCTCAAAATGAGGAACACACGTCTTTTGAAAATAGGTCTACTGTACAACCCCATATTCGCTGGGAGGGACCCAAAGGCTTCAATGGTCAGGATTGGGCTAGTCTCAGGCTAGCCCCGGGTTAACCCTAAGGCATACTTGGGGAGTTCTCGTCCTATAGGAGCTCTCGCCAAGGACAGGCAAAAGCAGATAGTCGAGCTCTCGGCAGGAGAGATCGTCGACCGACAAGGGCAGATAGTCGAGCTCTCGGCAGAAGAGATCGTCGACCGACAAGGGCAGATAGTCGAGCTCTCGGCAGGAGAGATCGTCGACCGACAAGGGCAGATAGTCGAGCTCTCGGCAGGAGAGATCGTCGACCGACAAGGGCAGATAGTCGAGCTCTCGGCAGGAGAGATCGTCGACCGACAAGGGCAGATAGTCGAGCTCTCGGCAGGAGAGATCGTCGACCGACAAGGGCAGATAGTCGAGCTCTCGGCAGGAGAGATCGTCGACCGATCGAAGCAGAGGGCCTGACTACGGAAGCTCCCGCCTTAGGGAAAGCTCCCACCCAGGGCGGGCGAGAAGGCCCTAAGTAAGCCTTCAATCGGGATAGTTTCAAGACCGTGAGGGGCGCGAACCTCCCTGGCAAGGGGTCTCGCCAAGGGTGGCCCAGTTGGGAGTCCGGCGAGAGCCTTCACGGCCAGGGTTCTCGCCAAGTGGGCCCACGTGGTAGGGCCCGGCGCTCGTAAAGGGGATTATTTTATTATTATTATCCCGAGGTGAAATTACCCAAATGCACTTGGGAGGACAGCGGGATTTGGCTATTGGCAGACCCCTCAGGGGTAGTTCAGTATTTTCAGGTCAGGGGAAGACTATAAAAAGACCCATAGGGGCTCTTTGGAAGGCAGGACTTTCATTATTCTCCCACTCTAGTGCCTTCTGAGGAGCTCCCAGCCCAACATTTGGCTTTGGAGGGGAAGCTCTCAGAGATCTTCCGGGTGTGTGGTGGGACCTCCCAGCTGAGGCTTTGGGTCAGTCTTTTTTGACCTTAGCAGCCAGTCAAGGGTCGAGATAAGAGAGAAGTAGGCGTCGGCTGCACTTTGGTTCGTGAACATTCGTTGGGGTCATTTTTGGCTTCAACAGTTCTGGTGCGGTGAGCGTGGAAGCAGCCGGTGTAAGAAAATCTCGAGTTGAGTCCCATGGTAGGAGGCGAAGGTGAAGGATCAGGCGCAGGAGGATCCCCCACCCGGGTGGACGAGGCGACGAAAAAGATGTTTGAAGACTTCAGGCGGGAAGTCATGCAGACGATCAACTTGGCCTTCTCGGCAAGGAATGAGTGGAAGACGCCGCAGGTCCCGATGGAGGTGGTTCCGCTGCTAGGCGAGAACGCTCCAGGGCAGCGCCCCGGGAAGGAAGTCCCGGTGGAGGCAGGCGAGAGGGACGTAGCCGCGCGGGAGCTCTTCCCAGGCCAGCGTCCCGAGAAGGAGCTTCCGGCGGATCTGGGCGAGAAGGAGGCGACGGTGCGGGAACTCTTCCCCGGGCATGGTCTCGCGGATCGGTCCAGCCAACCGAGGTCGCGAGACGGGCCTTCTCGCCAGGCGGGAGGCGAGACCCCCTTTAGTGAGCTCATTGTCTCGGCTCCGGTGCCGGAGGGGTTCCGGGAGCCGGACATGACCTACTACACCGGGAAGGATGACCCGGTCCAGCACGTGCAATGGTTCGAGGACGTAGTGTCCATCAGGCAAATCTCGGATGCCTTCAAGTGTAGGCTCTTCGCCATCACTCTGAAAGAGAAGGCCAGGGACTGGTTCCACCAGTTGCCGGCGAGTTCCATCTACAGCTTTGAGGATCTGCGGAGGGGTTTTCTGTTGAGATTCTCAACTTCGAAGAAAAGGAAGAAGGAGGCTGAATGCCTGTTTGCAGTAAGGCAAGGGCCGGAAGAGACGTTGGGTCATTATGTTGACCGGTTCCAAGAGGAGGTTCTCCTGGTCCAGGAGGTCCCGGGGTACGCGCTGATGCTTGCCTTCACCCTGGGGCTGAGACCAGGGTTTTTCAGCATGGAGTTGAAGAGGGTGCCCCCTCTCTCTTTTGAGGAGCTCATGGAGAGGGCGGCGAAGGAGATAGACTTTGAAAGGGCAAACCCTGCGTTTCCGAGGAAGCTGGCCAGGTTGGCCGAGGATGATGTGAGGGAGCCAGTAGTGGGAAGGCAGAGAGAGCAGAGGGAGCAGAGGGAGCCGAGGGAAGATAGGAGAAGAGAAGAGCCCCGAGGGCAGGGACAGCAGCATGGGGGGGCCAGGGAGCCGAACAACCGACTGGGTTGGAGGCCTCAGGAGGGTCGCCCCCAGGGCCAAGGAGGACTTCAGGGAAGAGATAACTTCCAGGAGCAAAGAAGGCTGGAGCAGGGAGGATGGCGACAAGGACCAAGGGGTCATTTCCCACCACCGCAGGAGGCCATGGAGGTGGGAAGAGGAAGAGGAGGAAGAATTCGGGGAGCCGGAAGAAGGGGAGGAGGAGAAGGAAGAGGGGGCAGGGTGGCGTTGCCTTATTGTGACTTCCATCAGGAGGAAGGTCACGCAACGGCCACCTGCCCAGAGTTTCTGGAGATAAGAGGGGCCAGAGGGGCCGGAAGGCAAGACCCGCCGGTAAGGATCGTCGAAGTACAGCGAGAAGAGGCTGATGACAGGTGTGAAGACAGGGTAGACGTGGGGACCCGAGGAGGGATCGGAGTGATCCATGGGGGAGTGGGGATCGAGGCAACCCGCAAGGGGAGCCTTCAAACCATGTTCCGCCGAGGGGTCGCCTCAACCTCCCTGGATCCCCCCCTAGAGGAGAAGATCACCTTCTCATCCGCGGATATGCCAGACTACGAGGATCCGTTCTGCGACGCGCTTGTGATCCAGACAGCGATAGAAAACTACACCGTCTCCCGGATACTGGTGGACAATGGGAGCTCGGTGAACGTGATCTTCAAGAAGGCCTTCGATGAGATGAGGGTGGAAGGAAAAAGGGTCCTGGCTTCTGATGGACCGCTTTTTGGCTTCTCCGGAGAAAGGAAAGAAGTGGAAGGGGGAGTGGGCCTGCATGTGAGGCTTGGGGGCGTCTCACGGAACTGTCGGTTCGTGATCGTAGACGCCCCGAGTAGTTACAATGCCATCTTTGGACGTCCCCTCATCAGCGCCTTTCGCTGCGTACCCTCCTCATACCACCAATGCCTCAAGTTCAGCAATGGAGGGGTGCAGGTTAGGATCAGGGGGGATCCGAAGATGGCAAGGCAATGCTATGTGATGGCGGTTAATACCGTGTCGTGGATGGCGGAGGCAGAGGAGTTGGAGAAGGAGATGGCTGAGCCGGAAGGGGTTGAGAAAGGGGAGATAAGCCTGGGAGAGGCGATGGAGGTTGTTGAGGAGCTGGCAGAGGTGGAGGAGATCAGCCTAGAAGAGGCGAGAGGAGTGATGGATGAAGAAGAGCAGAGGCAGGAGGAGAGCCTGGAGGAGGCGATGGAAGTTGATGAGGTTGGGGGAGAGGAGCTCGAGTCTGAGCAGGAAGAGGCAAGGGTAAGTTGGGAGCGGCCGGGGCTGGAGCCGGCCGAAGAAGTGGTGGAGATGGAGGTGCTTACAAGAGCGGGGGAGGCGCAAAGGATTCGGATCAGCGGAGGCTTGAGCCTCGAGGATCAGGAGCGGATGCGAGCCTGCATCCAAAGCAACGTCGACATCTTCGCTTGGAGCGCGACAGACATGCCGGGCATCGACGCGGACGTGGCCTGTCATCGCTTGAACCTGGATCCCAGAGCCCGCCCCATACGCCAAAAGATGAGGGCCATCGCCACCAAGCTAGAAGCCCCCATCCGAGAGGAGGTCAAAAAGCTCCTGGACGCAGGCTTCATCTCAGAGATCCAGTATCCAGGCTGGATCTCCAACGTAGTAATGGTAAAGAAGGGAGGAGGAAAATGGCGCATGTGTGTTGATTTTTCTTTATTAAATAAATCATGTCCCAAGGATTGCTACCCCTTGCCTCGAATCGACGCGCTGGTTGACTCAGCCGTTGGTTTTTCTCTTATGAGTTTTTTAGATGCATTTTCAGGTTACCACCAGATCCGGATGCACCCTCCTGATGTCAAGGATGTTTCCTTCATCACGAGAGAGGGATGCTTCAGCTATAAGATGATGCCCTTCGGATTGAAGAACGCAGGGGCGACGTACCAACGTATGATGGATCGAATCTTTCGAGATCAAAGGGGAAGGAACCTGGAGGTCTATGTGGATGACCTCATGGTCAAGAGCAAGTGTGTTGATTCCCACTTACGAGACTTGGAGGAGACATTTGCCACCCTGCGAAGGTTCAAGATGAGGTTGAACCCCTTGAAGTGTGTCTTCGGGGCTAGTCGCGGGAAATTCCTCGGACACCTCTTGACTCCCGCGGGGGTAGAGCCTAACCCTGATAAGGTTAAGGCTATCCTAGACCTGGAATCGCCTCGCAGTGCCAAGGAGGTCCAGCGCTTGACCGGGAAGTTGGCCGGGCTAAGCAGGTTCCTCTCTTGGTCAGGGGATAGATGTTCCTCTTTCTTCAAAGTACTTCGTGGCAACCAAGCATTCGAATGGACGGTCGAGTGTGAAGAGGCATTTCAGGGGTTGAAGAGACAACTCTCCCAAGCTCCGTTACTTCAAAGCCCGAAGGAAGGGGAGGACCTAGCCTTGTATCTCGGAGTGGGGGGAGAGGCAGTGAGCTCCGTCTTGGTTAGGGAAGAGGGGAAGAAGCAGTTACCCGTCTATTATGTCAGCCGAATCTTAAAAAAGGCGGAGCTCCGATACCCCATCCTGGAGAAGCTAGCGTATGCTTTGGTCATCTCAGCTAGGAAGCTTCGCCCTTACTTTCAAGCACACTCGATTAGGGTGGTAACCGACCATCCCCTTCGCAAGGTCTTGGAGGGGGTGGAACATTCAGGAAGGTTGGCAAAGTGGTCCATCGAACTAAGCGAGTTCGACATTTCTTTCGTCCCGAGGCTCTCCATCAAAGCCCAGGCAGTAGCGGATTTTCTGGCGGACTATGTTACCGAGGCCGAGGTTGAAGAACCAAGGCCGCAAGAAGCGTGGAAGATGGTGGTCGACGGGGCCTCAGGAAGGCACTCCCTGGGAGGAGGTGTGGTGTTGGTAAGTCCTCAGGGAGTTACCATAGAGCAAGCAGTGACCTTCCACTTCCCTGTAACCAATAACCAAGTGGAGTATGAGGCTGTGATCGCTGGCCTTCGCTTGGCAAAGGAGCTGGAAATTCAGGACGTGGAGGTCTTCACCGACTCAATGGTGGTAGCATCGCAGATCCGAGGCGAGTTTGAGGCCCGGGAGCCTACCCTCGCAAGATATCTATCAAAGGTAAGAACTATTATTGGAGGTTTCCGTTCTTTTTCTATTCAACATGTTCCCAGGGAGGAAAGCATGGCAGCTGACCGATTAGCGAAGTTCGGGCCTCGGGGTGGAGGTACCCTAACCGAACTATTTCGGCCAGCCATTGAAGAGGGGGAGGTGATGGAGGTGAATCGGCGGTCCTCATGGGTAGATCCGTTGGTGACCTTCTTGACCACAGGAGAACTGTCGGAAGAAGTCAAGGATGCAAAGTGCTTCAGGCACAAGGCGGCTCGTTACCTGATGCTGGAGGGGAGCTTGCATCGGAAGATGTTGTCAGGGCTCCTCGCGAGATGTGTAACCGAGGAGGAAGTCCCGAGGATCCTGGAAGAGGTGCATTCTGGAGAATGCGGCAGTCATTCAGGGGGAAGGACATTGGAAGCAAGGGTGATAAGGCAAGGATATTTCTGGCGGACCTTAAGGAAGGATACAGCTGAATTCGCAAGGAGGTGTCGGAAGTGCCAAGTACATGCTCCTCTCCAGCTCTTGCCCGCGCAAAGGCTTCGAAGCATCACGGCGCCATGGCCCTTCGCCATTTGGGGAATGGATCTGGTTGGACCCTTTCCTCCAGCTAGCGGGCAGAGGAGGTTCCTCCTAGTTATGATTGATTACTTCTCCAAATGGCTGGAGATCAAGCCGTTAGCCAAGGTAACCTCCCAGGTCATCAGAAACTTCGTTTGGGGGGAAATCATTTGCAGGCACGGACTGCCCCAAGCGATAGTGACGGACAACGGTCCTCAGTTTGCCAGTGAAGAATTCATCAGTTTCTGCACCCAATTGGGAATTGACCTCCGGTTCGCCTCTGTCCATCATCCTCGGAGCAATGGCCAGGTGGAGGCGGCAAACAAAGTCATCGTCAACTTGCTCAAAAAGAAGGTGGAGAACCTGAAGGGCAGCTGGGTGGAACAGCTCCCTTCCGTCCTGTGGGCTTTGCGAACAACTCCGAACACGGCCACAGGAGAGACCCCCTTTAAGCTCTCTCATGGGTGTGAGGCTGTCCTCCCTGTGGAGTTCGAGGTTAGGTCCCCAAGGGTCGCGGCCGCAGCTGAGGGAAGCGAAGCTTGGAGGTTGGAGAATGAGGAAGGGTTGCGCCTCTCATTAGATATGGTGGAAGAGCTGCGGGATGTTGCCGCCATCAGGCAAGAATAAATAAAACGGCGAATGGCTCGGTACTTCGATAAGCACATCAGAGTCAAGCAATTCGCCGAGGGGGATCTAGTACTGAAAAAGGTCGACGCTGCGGGAAGGTCGGCCGCGGTTGGTAAGCTCAACCCTAGCTGGGAAGGGCCTTACATAGTAGAGAAGGCTCTGGTTAACGGAGGCTACTATCTCCAGGACGCGGAGGGAAGGACCTTGAGTCACACCTGGAATGGTGATGACCTGAAGCGCTTCTACCCGTAGGAGGGAAAGAAAGATTGTAATGTTGTAAACAACTGTTGCATTTTCAATGAGTTTATTTCAAAATGTTGACTGTCGCTGAATAGGCAATCTTTATGTTTTTTGTTTTAACTAGCTATGATTCCTCATCTCAGTGATAGAATAGGCCTGGTTGAAGGAATCTTCATCAACACCCCGAGCTCGGCTCGGCCCCAGGTAGACCCGCTGCGCAGGCTCTCATCTAGCTGGCAGGTCCGAAGGCTCGCCTGTGGGGGAGAGGTTTGGTTATCTTCATCAACACCCCGCGCTCGGCTCGGCCCCAGGTAGACCCGCTGCGCAGGCTCTCATCTAGCTGGCAGGTCCGAAGGCTCGCCTGTGGGGGAGAGGTTTGGTTATCTTCATCAACACCCCGAGCTCGGCTCGGCCCCAGGTAGACCCGCTGCGCAGGCTCTCATCTAGCTGGCAGGTCCGAAGGCTCGCCTGTGGGGGAGAGGTTTGGTTATCTTCATCAACACCCCGAGCTCGGCTCGGCCCCAGGTAGACCCGCTGCGCAGGCTCTCATCTAGCTGGCAGGTCCGAAGGCTCGCCTGTGGGGGAGAGGTTTGGTTATCTTCATCAACACCCCGAGCTCGGCTCGGCCCCAGGTAGACCCGCTGCGCAGGCTCTCATCTAGCTGGCAGGTCCAAAGGCTCGCCTGTGGGGGAGAGGTTTGGTTATCTTCATCAACACCCCGAGCTCGGCTCAGCCCCAGGTAGACCCGCTGCGCAGGCTCTCATCTAGCTGGCAGGTCCGAAGGCTCGCCTGTGGGGGAGAGGTTTGGTTATCTTCATCAACACCCCGAGCTCGGCTCGGCCCTAGGTAGACCCGCTGCGCAGGCTCTCATCTAGCTGGCAGGTCCGAAGGCTCGCCTGTGGGGGAGAGGTTTGGTTATCTTCATCAACACCCCGAGCTCGGCTCGGCCCCAGGTAGACCCGCTGCGCAGGCTCTCATCAAGCTAGCAGGTCCGAAGGCTCGCCTGCGGGGGATAGGTTGGCTCTTGCGATACTTTGTTCTTAGCCACTTCTACGACACCCCGAGCTCGGCTCGGCCCCAGGTAGACCTGCTGTGCAGACTCTCATCAAGCTGGCAGGTCCGAAGGCTCGCCTGTGAGGGATAGGTTGGCTCTTGCGATACTTTGTTCTTAGCCACTTCTACGACACCCCGAGCTCGGCTCGGCCCCAGGTAGACCCGCTGCGCAGGCTCTCATCAAGCTGGCAGGTCCGAAAGCTCGCCTGTGGGGGAAAGGTTGGCTCCTATGATACCTTGTTCTTAGCCACTTCTACGACACCCCGAGCTCGGCTCGGCCCCAGGTAGACCCGCTGCGCAGGCTCTCATCAAGCTGGCAGGTCCGAAGGCTCGCCTGCGGGGGATAGGTTGGCTCTTGCGATACTTTGTTCTTAGCCACTTCTACGACACCCCGAGCTCGGCTCGGCCCCAGGTAGACCCGCTGCGCAGACTCTCATCAAGCTGGCAGGTCCGAAGGCTCGCCTGTGGGGGATAGGTTGGCTCTTGCGATACTTTGTTCTTAGCCACTTCTACGACACCCCGAGCTCGGCTCGGCCCCAGGTAGACCCGCTGCGCAGGCTCTCATCAAGCTGGCAGGTCCGAAGGCTCGCCTGTGGGGGAAAGGTTGGCTCCTATGATACCTTGTTCTTAGCCACTTCTACGACACCCCGAGCTCGGCTCGGCCCCAGGTAGACCCGCTGCGCAGGCTCTCATCAAGCTGGCAGGTCCGAAGGCTCGCCTACGGGGGATAGGTTGGCTCTTGCGATACTTTGTTCTTAGCCACTTCTACGACACCCCGAGCTCGGCTCGGCCCCAGGTAGACCCGCTGCGCAGGCTCTCATCAAGCTGGCAGGTCCGAAGGCTCGCCTGCGGGGGATAGGTTGGCTCCTGAGATACTTTGTTCTTGGCCACTTCTACATTACAACGAGCTCGACTCGGCCCCAGGTAGACCCGTTGCGCAGGCTCTCAATAAGTTAGCAGGTCCGACGGCTCGTCGGTGGGGTAGGGGTTTAATTGGTTGGAAAAATACGTGGGTAGGGCCCTGACCTAGACTGGAGGCAAGGCCCTAAAGGTCTCGGCCAGTAAGGGTCTCGGCTCAAAGGTCTCGGCCAGTAAGGGTCTCGCCCCAAAGGTCTCGGCCAGTAAGGGTCTCGGCTCAAAAGGTCTCGGCCAGCAAAGATCTCGGTCAAAGGGGGGGTTCTCGCAAAAAGAGGCTCCCGGCGGACCTGAGCAGGACAACTTAATTAACAACGCGAGGTTCCCGCCTAACGGATTTCTAAGAGGTTATCCTAAAGAGACTAAGGGTCTCGGCGGAAGTTCGCGCGGAAGCCATTCGGCAGAACAATATACTTTCAAGCACGCTGAAAATGAGAGATGAAACATTACTTTACATAAAATTAATTACAAAAAGTTGGAGCCTCTCGCTCATTACAAAAGAAACAAAAAGAAAGAAGTTTAGGGGGACGCGCTGTAACTCCCGCTGGTGCTTTCGCTTGAATCCTCGCCAGAGCCCTCTCCAGATGTCTCGCCAGCGGTAGAAGACCTCGGGATGTCTGAGGGAGGTGAGTCCGGCGCGCCCGGAGGTTTGGGAACTGGATCGTAGAGCCAAGGAAGAAGCTGGCGAGCGTCGATGGTCGCGCCGTCCTCCCGAAGCAGCTTGACGTCTCGCAGCGTCTCGAGCGTCAGCTTGACGGTTGCCTGAGCGTTGGCTTGGAGCAGCTTGTCAACGTCGTACTCCGAAAGGTAACGACTCCGCAGCCTCGCATCTAGCTCCGGAGGCGGGACCTTCGCCAGCTCTGCGCGAAGCTGTTCCCTCAAGAGGACGCTCTCGCAGCGCGCGTTGGCCAGCTCTGCGCGAAGCTCCCTGACTTGGGCAGAATCCTGTGAAAAGAAAAAGAGAGTTCAGCCTGCAAACATCGCACCATCATAGCTTTGAAAAACGAAAGCAAGGGTTCGGGAGGGTCTCGCTTACCTCAGCCGCAGGGCGTAGAGACAGGGCCAGTCGAGCATCCGCAAGCTCTTGTTGAGCTTTCGCGAGTTCTTCTCCCGCGGTGTGCGCTCGAGCCATCGCGTCCTCCCTCGCCTTGCGCATATCGGTGAAATTCTTGTCAAGGGTGATGCTTCGGCGCGCACACATATGCGCAAGCTCGAACCCGCGCAATAGAGCCCGGATGGCATCGAAGGCTATAAGGCGGGTGGACATCTGGTCAAATACGCTGGCATCCTCCCGGCTGTAAAGGCCGTATCCAAGCGAGAAGGCCTCGCCAGTCACATTTTCCCCCTCCGCCCAGCTGGGAAGGAGCGTCGTAACTTTGATCAAGTTCGACTCAGGGTCCCATTCCATCTGAGGCTTCCCTTCCGCGTCGACGTACTTCACGCCGAAGCCAAAGTTCCTGTGCCCTCTCGGCACCTCCTGGGGCGGGACGCTGGCAGAGGTTTCGGTGGCGACCACTCCTCCCCCAGCCTCGCTCGCGGCCGATGGGTTCCCGGTAGAAGCCTCGGCGCGGCTCTTGGCGGCGGCATCCATCTCGCTGGCCATCTGAAGGATCGCTTCAAAGGACCTGCCCTCGGGAGGAGGTTGGACAGGCGGGACGGCCGGGGCTTTCCCCTTCTCAAGGGCAGAGGGTTTCGGCCTCTTCAGCGTTCGGAGAGGAGGAAGGGTGACCTTCCGCTTCTTGGCTGGTGGCGGCAAGGGAGGGGCTGGATCGTCTCGGCAGGCGCTGGCGCTAGCTTCCGCGAGCGCAAGGGAGCCTCTCGCGGCCAGACCCTCGACACTCCGGCCTTCAGCGAAGGGTTGGCGCAGAGGGACCTCCCGCTCTCCTGCAAAGTTAAAACGCTTTAGCGCGGGAAGATCTTTGATGAAAGAGGGAATCCGAGGCGAGGCCATACCTTCGCCCGAGTGAACGAGTGGGAGGGAGTCGACGTCTCGCCTGAGGTGGAGGACATCGAACTCCTTGGTCCCAAAGAATTCCAGGATTGCGTTCTCGCGCGATCCCAAAGTAGGCGGCTTGTAGGCAGCGTCCTCGTACTGAACGGGCTGAAGCGGGACGTTGCCGAAGTCTCCGCTGACATAAACGAACTTCTCGCCCCAGTGGTGGTGCTTGTTGGCGAGACCGGTAACCTCGAGCAGTTGCCCAGAGAAGAAAACCACCCCGCCCTTGGCGCGGAAGTTGAATAGCTTCCGGAAGATGGGCAAACTGAACTCGATCCTCTCGGATTGCATATAGCATATGAATGCTATAAGGATCGCGACCGAGTTCGGGTTCAGTTGGGCGGGAACCACCCCATAGTAGCGAAGAGCAAGCCGAACCTCCGGCCAAAGGGGAAGGCGGAAGCCCACCTCGAAGTGCTCGAGGGGGATGGCGAGCTCTCCCGCCTCCGGAGTATTCACCCTATCGTGATTACCCGGGTTCCGCGCCGAGAAGCCGGCGGGAACGTAGCGATCAACGATCATGTTGTATTCGTCGAGGGAGAGCTTGCAGGAAGGGAAGAGATGTTTCTGGAAAGCTTCCGCGCAGTGGGCGCGACCCTTGTTCTCGTCAGGCATGGTGGGTTTGCGGGTGAGAGCGAGAGCTGAAAAGAGGTCGAAGCGGAAGCAAGAACGCGAGAGCAAGGAAGGAAGGCTGAGGTTCCGGATCGAAGAAGTAAATGCGGTTGGTAGACTTCTCTATTTATAGGGAATCATAATCATCATGGATCCATCCGACAGAGAGAGAAAGTGACAGCGGGGTACAGCTGTCAGAATCCGGGCTAACGGCGCCTCGATTTTCCCCCTCGGATGGCAGCGGTCAACGGTCGTTCCGGGTTTCGACGCGACTATCGGGATTGGCGCAAGCCTCCTAGATTGGCGTAAGCCTCCTAGATTGGCATAAGCCTCCTAGGTTGGCGCAAGCCTCCTAGATTGGCGCAAGCCTCCTAGATTGGCGCAAGCATCCTAGATTGGTGTAAGCGTCCTAATTTAAAAAGCCTCGCAGAGTAATAAAAAGAAAAAGAAAAGAAAGACATGGATAACAGCGAGATCCTCGCTAGCGCAAGCTGGATAAACTTAATTAACAGTAATGTTTATTACAGATGCATTGATAAAAGAGATACATTGAGATTCAAAGCGGGAAGGCTAGTAGGGCTTCCAGCTCCATCGTCCTCGTTCTCGCCGCCTAGTTCTTGGGGGCGCCAACGGGTTGAAGTAAGACGATAGCGTGGTACATCCAAGGTTGATCCGCCTGGCGTAATCCCGGATCTGCGAGATGCACCTCCCTGGCGAAGACCCGGCAGAAGGCCCTCCCGGGCAGACAGTCTCGCCCAAGAAGAAATCCCGCTCCAGAGCCTCCAGCCTTTGCTCCACGGATTCGCGGAATGCTTTCGCCGCGGCAGCATGGGCACGGTCTCGCCGGACAAGCTTGGCCAGAATGACCGAGATCTTCCTCCTTCTCCCCTTCGCGCTCCCAGCGCTGTTCAAGGTTTCTTCTATCTCGTCAGACGAGGGGAGGGGGGATTCTTCTTCTTCTTCTTCTTCTTCCTCTTCTTCTTCTCCTTCCTCGTTGACTCCCGACCGCAAGCCAGGATCACCTGCGAAAGAAACACGCGAGAATTTTGGTCAAGGCATGACAATCAACAGTCCAGAAAAAGTTTTCGCATACCTGCGGTTGGGCAAGAACCGTTAACCAAAGTTGGACGAGAAGGCCCGACCCCTCCGTTGGTTCCATAAAGGAGGTGAAGAGGCTTGCCCAGCCCCGGGCGGAAGGGCTCGCGCACGATGATCCCGGCCTGGCCGGAAGCATGAGGGGAGTTGTCTTCTCTCAAGGGACGATCAGCATCCTTGAGAGTAGCGGAAGGTTCGGAAGCCGCCCCTCCCGCCTGCAGGATAGGATCGGCCACCGCAGGAGGCTCCTCAACGGTTCTCGCTTCATCTTCCCGGGTGGTTAGACCCGGGTCGGCGGGAGCTGGCACTGCGAGAAGACGGTTCAGAAAAGAAAGGGTCGGGTTGAAATATTGACAAGGGAAAATGTACCTATCGTTCCGGTTTCGGCCGGAGGAATCCTCTCCGAGACCCGCGTTTGGTCCTTGGGTGAATGAGCGGGCAGGTTCGAAGAACTTGGCGGGATCTCGGCGTCATTGTTAGGAGCGGGTTCCTGCGAAAGCTTTCGTTAATCATTGGGTCTAGTGCACAGTCTAGTGCACGGTCAGCTCGGAAGGCACGGTTGAAAGGCTTACCTTCTGCGGGGAAGGATCCCCCGCGGGATTGGGAGTGGGGGAAGGAGGCTCCCTGTTCTCGCGAGAAAGGTCCCGCCGGACCACCTTCGCTCTTTTCTTTTCCTTCTTCTTCAGCTCGGAAGGCCCGACGGTCGAAGTCTTTCTCGCTAACCATGGAGCCACCGCCGCGCAGTTAGCCAAAGCCCGCGCTTGGGCAGCGGCTAACCGGTCTTGAAGGTCTTGCGGAAGTGGTTTGGCAGCGAGTTTGGGATGCATGGTAAGCTCGCGCAAAAGTCCCGGGGGGCGAGAGCTCAATCGTAAAAACAGTATTTCGAGGGCGAGGCATGTGGTCGCCTATCGGTGCATATTTATAGCCGCAGTAGGACCCACCAAAAAGATTCCCCTGGTTAGTTGGCACGTGTCCAGCGAATATTTCGGGGGTTGGACTTGTCTTGTCGAGCGCAGGGCTAGCTCGAAAAGAGCGGGGATTGTGTACAACCCCATATTCGCTGGGAGGGACCCAAAGGCTTCAATGGTCAGGATTGGGCTAGTCTCAGGCTAGCCTCGGGTTAACCCTAAGGCATACTTGGGGAGTTCTCGTCCTATAGGAGCTCTCGCCAAGGACAGGCAAAAGCAGATAGTCGAGCTCTCGGCAGGAGAGATCGTCGACCGACAAGGGCAGATAGTCGAGCTCTCGGCAGAAGAGATCGTCGACCGACAAGGGCAGATAGTCGAGCTCTCGGCAGGAGAGATCGTCGACCGACAAGGGCAGATAGTCGAGCTCTCGGCAGGAGAGATCGTCGACCGACAAGGGCAGATAGTCGAGCTCTCGGCAGGAGAGATCGTCGACCGACAAGGGCAGATAGTCGAGCTCTCGGCAGGAGAGATCGTCGACCGACAAGGGCAGATAGTCGAGCTCTCGGCAGGAGAGATCGTCGACCGACAAGGGCAGATAGTCGAGCTCTCGGCAGAAGAGATCGTCGACCGACAAGGGCAGATAGTCGAGCTCTCGGCAGGAGAGATCGTCGACCGATCGAAGCAGAGGGCCTGACTACGGAAGCTCCCGCCTTAGGGAAAGCTCCCGCCCAGGGCGGGCGAGAAGGCCCTAAGTAAGCCTTCAATCGGGATAGATACAAGACCGTGAGGGGCGCGAACCTCCCTGGCAAGGGGTCTCGCCAAGGGTGGCCCAGTTGGGAGTCCGGCGAGAGCCTTCACGGCCAGGGTTCTCGCCAAGTGGGCCCACGTGGTAGGGCCCGGCGCTCGTAAAGGGGATTATTTTATTATTATTATCCCGAGGTGAAATTACCCAAATGCCCTTGGGAGGACAGCGAGATTTGGCTATTGGCAGACCCCTCAGGGGTAGTTCAGTATTTTCAGGTCAGGGGAAGACTATAAAAAGACCCATAGGGGCTCTTTGGAAGGCAGGACTTTCATTATTCTCCCACTCTAGTGCCTTCTGAGGAGCTCCCAGCCCAGCATTTGGCTTTGGAGGGGAAGCTCTCAGAGATCTTCCGGGTGTGTGGTGGGACCTCCCAGCTGAGGCTTTGGGTCAGTCTTTTTTGACCTTAGCAGCCAGTCAAGGGTCGAGATAAGAGAGAAGTAGGCGTCGGCTGCACTTTGGTTCGTGAACATTCGTTGGGGTCATTTTTGGCTTCAACATCTACTATATGATATTTTTGAAAATTGTGAAAGCTCAAATCGAGATCTACAACTTTCATGTTGAACACTTTTTCTAAAAATGCAATATAGGAGACTAATTTTCAAAAGATGTGGAACCCGGGCAAAACTATGCGATTCACAATAGTTACGACGGCATGTACAAGACGTACTTTGGAAATGCACTCAGATTTCACGCCTTTTAAAAATACGCCTTGTACATACATTTTTAGGAAAACTGTTCAACACGAAAGTTGTAGATCTCGATGAGATCTACAACTTTGGTGTTGAACACTTTTCCTAAATATGCATGTACAAGACATATTTCCAGAAGACGCGAAAAATTATGAAAAAATATGTGCGTCTAGCCAAAACTGTAGTGCGGATAACAATCGCCTATTAATTATAACTCAACAAAAATTATATTAAGGTTTTTTCTTTTATTCGTTTTTCAGCTACTTTTCGTCTTTACCATTCATTCATCGAGCGGCAAAAATATCTTTAGCAACAAGCAGATCACCCCCGCTCGCCGGAATGGAGGTCTTCTATTTGGTCTGGGCCATTGCCTCCACCGTCGTCTCCTCCTCCCTTCTCTCTATCCTTCTCGTCATTCGATCCCTCCCTCTCCTCTCCCAATTTCTCTCTCCTCTCATCGGCGATCGTTACGACGGCACCGCCGTTCGACTCTATGAGGGCCGCGTGCGCCATTCCCGGACGAAACCCGTTGTCAATTCCTTCGAGTATCCTGTTCGATATGCGCTGTTTGACCTCGAACGTTCGCCGGATCTCTCCCATCTTTCCGCCGATCGAGCTCGGGAGGCTGCCGGCACCGACGGGCCAGTGTAATCCGACGACCCATTGAGTAAACCCTATTCCTCTTCGAGAAAGTTCTGCTAAACGCTCAATTCTCATATTGCTTTAGGTTTCTTCTGACCATTCCCGCCAGCGTGGGGTACGAGCAGAACCCGCTCAAAGTATACTATTGCTACAATTTGAACCAGGAAGGGAAGGAAGGAGAGCGCGGTTCTTCACCTCGTTTGAAGAAATGCCTTGCTGAGGTGAGCTCTTCACGCATTTAGTGGTTCCAACGATTTTGCATTACCAGTGTTTGTGGATTTACCTGAGCGAGTTTCAGGTGACGAATACTCCTTGGGGGGAGAAAGTGTTTTTTGAATTCTGCCCAGGATCAGATATAGTTGCAAAGCCCTTGCATGTTAGCCCCTTCATGGTAAGGCGTTTTATAGGCTGCAAATTTAGATTCTGATGAAATTTATTATGTGAACAACTACCATTTCAATTCTACTTCTCAAGAAAGTGTGGTTTTTTTTCTCAAATTTTAGGTTAGAGAATACTTCTGGCTGTTATTTCTGCCCTTGTTACCATTATTCTGTTTAGTGTAGGCATAATCAATGGTTTTCTTCTGAATGAGTGCTATTGTGAGATATTATGCCAAGATGAAAAAGTTTATTTCTTTTTTCTTTCTAGAGGTTTGTTTGGTTGTAAAAATTTATGCATATTGCCAGTTTCTATTAGTCTTTATAGTTCATATAATGTTTCTAGCCTGTTTTCTTTCGTATTTTGTTGCATGAATTGAGATTGTCCTTTTTTTGTTGTTTCCAATTTGTTGTTTGTTTGTTCTCGTTCCGATTGTCTGGATTGATGTTGCTCTTCTGATTCAGTGACTTATATTGTTCATTTTTTAAATTAACGTCATCTACTGTTTTGTTGCTTTAGTTACTTGGAATCACTAAGGCTCCGTTTGGCGGGACTTATTTTCACCGGTCAAGCAGTTACGACCGCACGAACCGGACCTTAATTACGGTCCGATTCATGCGGTCGTAACCGCTTGACCGGTGAAAATAAGTCCCCCCAAACGGAGCCTAAGCTTGTCTATCAAATGTGTTCCCCTTGGCCCATTTGTTGGAGAAAATTGGTTGGTGCTGACTAGAAATTTGTTGTTCGAGACAAATCAAAGTGAAAGTGCAATGATCTGTGTGCAATATGATGTAGAGAAACATGTAAGCACAAATTACAAGAACTGTAGTTGTTTATTGAGTATTTTCTATAGGTGTAACTTGTAAGATAGGTAGGATCTGACAGTAGATTTTGATGAAATTTTGACTGATATTCTAGAAAATGTTGAATTTTGGATATGGAAGAAACAACATGAAAAAGAACAGACATCAATTAGTAAAAAACTTTATTGATCATGTTTTGGGGTCTCAATTCCTAGTGAGAAATTTCGAGCAGTCCTGTAGCCCTATTTATGTTAAAGAATGCTTCAAAATTGCAGTTACTTGAGAACGAGCCTGCTGTTATTGTTCGAGGTGCAATATGTGTGCAAAAGTGCATAGTTGAATAAACAAATTAAGGAACCATGCGGGAGTAAGATATCTCATTTGAGGTTTCAGAAGGGAGTGTATGTTATTCGTTACATCAATTCAAGGATGGATTAACCAATCGAGCATTTGGTGTTGGAGAATCTTTTGACTAACCTAAAATAATTCGCTAGACAGATGGCATGAGAATATATTTTAGGAACTGATGATTTCATCTTGAAATGAAAATGTAAGAGTAAGACTACATCAGTGGGTTCATTCACTAGTGGTTTTGAAAAGAAATTAAATGACAGCAAGTCATGAAAAGAAGGATACAAGATGATAGCGATCCGATGCTATAAGTTATCAAGTTATTATATTATTATGTTTATTTATGTTATCAAGTCGAGTCGTTATGTATTGAGTCGAGTCTTGAGTTGTATCGAGTTGAGTCCAGCAGAGTCGAGTTGAGTTGGTCGTATTATCTTTATTATTAGTATCTTTATTATAAGTATCTCTATTTGTTAGGGTTAGTGTCGTGGGTCTATAAATAGACCGTTGCATGGGCAAGGTTATCAAAGAAGTAAATCAATTTCTCGTCTCTCTCTAAAGTTCTCCCCCTCTCTCTAGCTTCTCTCTTCTCAACTCCTTCCTCATTCTAAGGTTTACCCCTTGTATCCCTGCTCCCTCTCCGATGTCTACACCTCAGACAAAACAACTTGAATTGGAGAAGTGGGGAATGAGGGAATGAGAGTGATTTTAGGATTAGTTTCCCGGCCTCTTGTTTTTAGGAGGTGGTCAGTAGCATGGGTAGGTGGCTTGGGTGTTGGGATAATGATGGGAGGGTGGTTGCTGTCCAAAGGTGGTCGGTTGTGATCGCCGGAGGCGGTGAATCCTGTGATGGTGTCCGGAGTTGGTGTCAACGATCGTCGGAAATCTAAAGATGGAGGGAATTATGGTGGTGGTGGAAATTTTAATACGCGGTGGATAGGGAGGGGGAGGTGGTCTGTTACGGTTCCCGATGGAGCGGACAATGGAGAAGGGCGACCACCAGTGTGACAGGTGTATCAACGCCGCGAGCGCAGTGCGCACAACTTATCGTTGTAGCTGACAGGGGTGAAGGGCGTTATTCTAGCATTTACATTATTGTTGTATTATTTTTCAGTTATGTTACTTTGTGTTATGACCGGCGGCTATATAAGCCGGGGACTATTGTTTTCTTGGCAAACTTGAATGAATTTGGAATTTTTGGTTTTCCCTCCCTCTCTTTCCCTCTAATCTCTTCCCCCTTCCTCTCTCTCTTTTTGGAACCCTAACATTTGGTCCGACCTACCGCCTTCCGATCGTGGTCTCCGCCGCCCGAAAAAAACCCGCGCCTACCACACCACAGCCAAGCCCTGCTCGTCCTCCTTCGTTGTCCCTTGCATCCAGCGCGTTCGACCATTTCTGCATCGCGACGCACGCATTCGTCTCGAGCGACTCCGCACGGCTTCGTTGCCTTCGACGCCGGCTTGACATCATCCGCACGACATCGTCGCCTAGCATCACCCACAACCTAGTCCAGTCGTCGATAGGTTTGCTTCGCCGCTCGGAGTTTTGGCCGCGTCCTGCATCGCCGCCTCCCCTAGCCACCGCGCCGGCTGAGATCGCGCCTCCGCCCTAGGGTTTCCACCAGTTTCTGGGTTGGCGTCTTCCACTGATCGAGTGCATGCCCCCTCAGTTGCGATCGATAACCAACACCGACGCATCATCGCCAGCCCCAACCACGAACCCCGCCATCCTTCGTCGTCTTGACGACCACGTCGGCTCCATTGCATCGCTGCATGTTCTATACTCCACATGGATGCAAAGATAGACTTCGTCTTGGCCGGCCACTCATCTACATCCGCGACATTCGCGACAGACTCTTCATCCCTCTCTGGAGCTCCCCCAGAACCGTGCCAGGCACCAGCCCCCCGGGGGGGGGGGGCTCTCTCACCGGGTCCTCATTCCTTTGATATTTCCTCGTTCAACGACACTGATCCCATAGGATGGATTGCCCGGGCCGAATAGTTTTTTGAGATTCAACAAATCTTGGAGCCACAGAAGGTCAACACGACCTTGATCGGCATGGAGGGCTCCGCCCTCCACTAGGTGCGCTGGCTGCGACAATCCAAACCGATCATGTCCTGGTTGGACCTTCAACAAAAGCTCATTCGCCGTTACGACACCCGCTACTCAGGCTCCGCGGTGGAGCGCCTCTGCGGCCTCCGCTAGATGGGCTCCCTCAACGAGTACAACAATTAGTTTATCTTTCTCGCGACGCATATGCTAAGACTTCCGCGGATCACTACCTCAACTTCTTTATGCATGGGCTCCTTCCCCACATCTGTGCCCGGATCTACATCCACCATCCGTCGTTGATTGCAGAAGCCATGGATCTCGCTCGTTTGGTGGAAGAAGAATTTTAGATTCGGCCTCTGGATCCGGGCCTCCTCGTCCACCACAACAGGAGATACCCCCGGGCCGCAGCCGGGCCGCAGCCCCGCCCTGGCCGCCTCGACTTATGGCCCACCCTTGGCTCTCCAATAAAAAATACCATGATCTGCGTACCAAGGGGTTGTGTTTCCGCTGCAAGCAACTTTACTCTCCTACGCCCGAGTGTCCACTGAAAGACCTCCGGATCCTCATTGGCGAGGAGCAGCCCGAGGTGGCACTTGTGGATTTCGAGGCCCTTGAATTGGATACAGCGACCGAGGACCCCCAACGACCACCTTTCACCGTTTGGACCTTCCGCTATTTCCATGGGCGGATTCTCGGGCCCACAGACGATAAGCTTTAGGTGACGCTTCATGGGGCCTCCGTTGTGGTGATGATCGATAGCGGGTATCTCTTGTACCCATCCCTTCTATGCCAGTTCAAGTCATTACAGAGATACTTGTTCTTGATGAGGATGTTACTGAGGATGATGTTGATATTGGTGTTGATGGATATGCTAATGGTGGCAATGATGATGATGATGGTGAAATTATTGCTACTTTAGATTTGGTAGTCGGTTTCTCGAAACATCTTCCAGCTATGGCTGAGGGGGAGCTGAACTAGCCATCTGATCTACTTCAGAGTTACAATTGTAAATGCCCTAACTTCAAAAGTCAGAAAGGGGGAGGATAAACTTCAGAGCAAGGTGAATGCACTAGAAGCTGCAATGCATCAAGAGATCAGTGGTGTCAACACATAAAACTATAAAAATTTCAAGTGGTTGCACGTCGAGTTGTTTGGACTACCCCCGAGTACTGAAGCCAGGATGCCAGAACTAGTACCGCGACGGGCTACAGGTGGCCTGTGTGCGGCCCTCACTCTCACCATCGACAACATCCCATTTCAGGCAAACTTCTACGCCTTCTCCTTGGGCAGGTGGATGTTATTCTCGGGGTGGCTTGGCTTCGTACCCTGGGGGACGTCAACATCAACTGGGGCTGCATGACCATGTGTTTGATCCCTGTAAGTGGGTGTGTCTTCCATCTCGGTCCGACCCTACCGCTACGACCACGCTCAAAAGGGAGAGATCGAGACACTGGTGTCATGCTCGCGGCAAGCATCATTCGCCCCAACTCTTGCCCTTTCTCGAGCCCGGTCCTTCTAGTTCGCAAAAAGTACGGTAGCTGGCGCTTTTGTGCGGACTACCGGAAATTCTGGATAAGTACCCTATTTCGGTCATTCAGGAGCTCCTGGATGAGCTACGAGGAGCGATCTATTTTTCTAAGTTGGACCTACGCGTCGGCTACGATCATTATGAGTTCCTGGTCATGCCTTTTGGCCTGACCAATGCTCCATCCACTTTTAAGGCACCATGAATGATCTATTCCGTCCAGTGCTGCGCAGGTACATATTGGTTTTCTTCGATGACATTCTAGTTTATAGTTCATCTTGGCAGGATCATTTGGACCATGTTCGGGCCACCCTCACCACTCTCCGGGAGCACTCCTTCTGTGTGAACCCCATATCCGCAAACGGTGTAGCTATGGATCTAGACAAGGTTCGAGCCATTCTTCAGTAGCCCACACCTAGACACTCCGCGATGTCCGGGGATTCTTGGGTCTCACCGGATACTACCGTCGGTTCATCTGGGACTACAACAAGATCGTCAAACCGATTCCACCCTGCTGAAGAAGTCAAAGACCGCTTGGTTTCAGTGGCCACCGAAAGCGGCGGCGGCATTCTAGGACCTTCAGCAGGCCCTCAACACCGCCCCCCGTGTTAGCGATGCCAGATTTTTCACAACCCTTTGTGGTGGAGTGTGACGCCTCCGGCTCGAGCGTCGGTGTTGTTTTGATGCAGGCGGGACAACCCGTCGCCTATTTTAGTCGATCGTTTGCAGCCATTGTGCATCCTCGCTCCGCATATGAATCCGAGTTGATGGCTTTGGTCCTAGCCATACAACATTGGCGGCCCTACCTGCTTGGCCTCCCCTTCACCGTTTGAAAAATCATCACAGCCTGAGCTATCTCCTCCACCAGAAGATTGTGACCCCGACACAATAGGTTTGGGTGGCCAAACTCTTGGGGTACGACTTTGACATCGAGTTTCGAGCGGGGCCGTCCAACCGGGCGGCCGACGCCCTCTCCCGCCGTTTGCAGATGGCGAATTCTACAACCATTTTCCGACCGGTCTGGGAGGACGCCTCCATTCTCCAATGCGAAGTTGCAGTCGACCCCGAGCTCCAGTCGATTGTGGAGACCTTGCGGTTGGATGCTACGACCCGACCCCCATATCGCCTTGTGGGCGATCGCCCACCTCCTCTCAGTTGATTCCCCGCCTACTCGTCGAGTTCCATGTGATCCCGGAAGGGGGCCGCGCGGGCGCCTTCAGGATCTATCGCCACCTCGTCACCTCCCTGTATTGGCCGGGAATGTTCCAGTGGGTAAAGACCTTCGTCGCGACTTGCCTACAGTGCCAGCACTCCAAGTACGAGACTACCTTCCCTGGGGGCCTCCTCCAGCTGCTTCCCGTTCCGACACGGGTCTAGGAAGACATTTCTATGAACTTCATCACCCGACTTCCCCGCTCCAAGACATGGGACTGCATATTGGTGATCGTGAACCTACTCTCCAAGTATGCTCATTTTATTGTGTTTCGGTCATGGCTCCCTGAGTAGCTGTTGCTTTCGTTGACCGGGTGGTCCTCCTCCATGGGTTCCCTCGCTCCATTGTGAGCGACCGCGACCCCCTCTTCCTAAGTTCCTTATGACAGGCGTTGTTCAAGATACGGGGTACGCAACTTCGGATGAGCCCGACCTACAACCTGTTGATGGACGAACAGTCTGAAGTCATGAATCGATGCTTAGAGACCTATCTGCGTTGTTTTGTGTGTGATCATCCGCAGGCTTGGGTTGAGTGGTTCTCCTAGCCAGAGTACTCCTTCAACGCATCCTTCTACTCCAGCACCGACACCACACCATTTGAGGTAGTTTATGGGAGGCCTCCGCCGGCCCTCACACAGGCCGTACCCGGCGAATGTGCTGTATCCGCCGTGGATGTCCTCCTCCGCGACCGTGATGCCATACTCCGTCAGTTGTGCCAACACCTCCTGCGTACCCAGGATAGGATAGTGGCCTCAGCCAACCACCACCGGCACGACGTCCAATTCACCGAGTGTGATTCAGCGTTCCTCAAGCTCTGGCCGCACTGACAGGTCACGATGACCCTGCAGACACACTCCAAGCTGGCGGCCAAGTTATACGGGCCCTTCGAGATCCTAGCCCGAGTGGGCACTCAGGCATATCGCCTTCGCCTAGCTCCGGAGAGCCGCATCCATCTGGTGTTTCATGTCTTGCAGCTCAAGCGAGTGATCGGTGATCACCCAATCGAGGCAGCACTTCCTCAAACGGTCCCTGACACCACCCCTGCAATGTTCCTTCCTCAAAGCATTACAGACACGCGCACGATTATCCGAGCGAAGCAGCCAGTGGATCAGGTCTTCGTGGCTTGGCAGGATCGCCCATTCTCGGAGACGACATGGGTGGACTGAGCGGATATGCTCCACCAGTTCCCAGACTTCTGTCTTGAGGACAAGACAAATTTCCCAGATGACAGTATTGTTACAGATCCCGATGGAGCGGACGAGGGCGAATGAAGACCACCAGTGTGGCAGGTGTATCAACACCGCGAGCGCGGCACACACAACTACCGTAGTAGCCGACAAGGGTGAGGGGCATTATTCTAGAATTTACATTATTGTTGTCCTTTTATTCGGTTCCGCTACTTTGTGTTATGACTGGCGGCTATATAAGCCAGGGACTATTGTTTTCTTGGCATGCTTGAATGAATTTGGAATTTCTGGTTTTCCAACCCTCTCTTTCCCTCTAATCTCTTCTCCCTTCCTCTCTCTCTCTCTCTTTTTTTGGAACCCTAACATGGTCGGTTGTAGAATATGGAGGGGGGAGGAGATGGAAGGTGGTCGGCTAGATGGGGGGGGGGAGGAGATGGAAGATAATTGGGAGGGAAGATGGCCAGTTGGAAGGTAAGGAGGGGGAATCAAGTTGGCTGGCTAGTTGTTAGCGGGAGGAAAGATGGTGGTCAGCTAGTTGGGGAACGGGGAGGAGGATGATGAGTCTCAAACTTCGCATTTGGGTTCTGATTTCTTCACCGATGATTAAGTGAAAAATGAGAGAAAAACGGACAAGAAATAAATAAATCGCAAATTTTATTGCTCCAAAAAGGTAAGTAATACATAGGTATGTCCCCTTATTTATAGAAAATGGGGGAGGTGAGAGAATACAATACACGATGTGGGACTAAATACAAGTTGTGCGGACTGAGCGGTTTGACATGCACAAACCGCTCACTACACAAAACATAACATTACATCCTCCGGATACAAGAGAAGGCCGCCACTATCTGTACAAGACCGCCAGACAAGCCGCTAAGCCGCACCTGCGGATAGCCAACAGACCGCAGTGCGGATAACCACTAGGCTGAAGCTGCTGCAAGCCACCAGACCGCATACTGCGGGTTGCCACCAGACCGCAGAGAAGATAACCATTAGACCACTGTTGCGGCTTCAATCAGACCGTCATGACTTCACAAGATCACTGCGGCTAACACCCTAACCGCAGCCACGAACTCCTGTCAGACCTGATGCAACCAAACTCCAGACATCCAATGCGGCTTCATACAGGCAACTGCGGCTACACCAGACCGCTGCAAGTTACATCTAAACCGCTGTAGCGCCCACTGGTCAGAACGTTGCGGCTTCCACTGAACAAACATCCCAACAGCTCGCTGAGATAAACTGCTAGAAGATCGGCAGGACAGACCGCGGCGGCTTGTTCGGCTAACCTCCCGAACTGAGTTCCAACACTCTCCCTCAAGCTGGAGCATATATGTCAACCATGTCCAGCTTGTCACAAACCTCTGTGAACGAAATAACCGGTTTCGTGAAGAAATCTGTCAGCTCTTTATCAGAAGTAACGAATGGAGTGCATATCTTATTCTTCAGGATCTCTTCTCTAATAAAGTGGCAATCAACCTCGATATGCTTCGTTCTCTCATGAAAGACCAGATTCTTCGAAATGTATATAGCTGCTTTATTATCACAGAACATCAGTAGGGGGTGATCATAAAACTCTCCCAGATCCAGTAAGAGAGTTCGAAGCCATTTCAGCTCACAAACAGTCAGAGTCATGCTTCTATACTCTGCTTCTGCACTCGATCTGACAACTACATCTTGCTTCTTGCTCTTCCAACTGCCTAGATTTCCTCCAACAAAGGTGCAAAAACCAGATGTTGACTTTCTGTCGCCCATATCATCTGCGTAGCTTGCGTCAGAATAAGCCTCTACTTTTAAATGTCTTCTTTTCAGGAACAAGAGTCCTTTCCCTGGTGCACCTTTCACATACTCGAGAATCTTCAAAGTTGACTGCATATGACACTCCCTGGAAGTTTGCATAAACTGACTTACTTTCCCAACCACATAACAGATGTCTGGTCTTGTAACAGTTAGATAAATGAGTTTACCAACAAGACGTCTGTACCTGGTGATATCTTCAATGAGAGGAGAAGACTCACTCCAGCACTTGTCATCTCCAATAGCCATAGGGGACCGAGCAGGCTTAGCTCCAAGAAGACTTGTCTCTTGTAAAAGATCCAGAGCATACTTCCTCTGTGAAAGAACGATAGATCCAGGTTTTCGAGATATCTCAATCCCCAAAAAGTACTTAGGAGACCCCATATCCTTCGTAACAAAATGTCGGAGCAGATACTGCTTTGTCATATCAATGTCTTTCCTATCATCCCCAATATGAAGGATATCATCCACATACACCGCTAGAATTACCAGTCCAGACGAGGTTTTTTGAATAAACAAAGAGTGATCTGCAGCACTTAGAACAAACCCAGCAACAGAAATAACCTCGTTAAACTTTTCAAAACAGGCTCTCGGACTCTGTTTAAGACCATAGATGGCTTTCTTCAACTTACACACCTGAGACTCCCCCTGAGCAACATACCCAAGGGTTGCTTCATATAAACTGTCTCGTTCAAATCCACATAAAGAAAGACATTCTTGACATTTAACTGAGATATGTTCCAATCTCTGTTCACAGTCACAGAAAAGAGAACACGGATCGTAGTAATCCGGGCAACATGAGAGAATGTATCAAAAAAATCCACACCATAAGTTTGCGTAAATCCTTTGGCCACAAGACGGGCTTTGTAACGATCAACTGTACCATCAGGAAGATACTTGATAACAAAGATTCAACGACAGCCAACCACATCAACACCAGGAGGAGTAGGAACAAGAGGTAAATAAACGGACAAGAGAATGGAGCAAAGGACCGGTTTTCCTCCGATATCAAGTGAAAAATGAGAGAAAAACGGACAAGAGATAATAAAACCGCAAATTTTATTGCTCAAAAAGGATAAGTAATATATAGGTATGCCCCCTTATTTATAGAAAACGGGGGAGGTGAGAGAATATAATACACGATGTGGGACTAAATACAAGTCGCGCGGACTGAGCGGTTTGACATGCACAAACCGCTCACTACACAAAACATAACATTACATCCTCCGGATACAAGAGAAGGCCGCCACTATCTGTACAAGACCGCCAGACAAGCCGCTAAGCCGCACCTGCGGATAGCCAACAGACCGCAGTACGGCTAGCCACTAGGCTGAAGCTGCTGCAAGCCACCAAACCGTATACTGTGGGTTGCCACCAGACCGCAGAGAAGATTACCATTAGACCACTGTTGCGGCTTCAATCAGATCGCCATGACTTCACATGATCACTGCGGTTAACACCCTAACCGCAGCTACGAACTCCTGCCAGACCTGATGCAACCAAACTCCAGACATCCAATGCGGCTTCATACAGGCAGCTGCGGCTACACCAGACCGCTGCGATTTACATCTAAACCGTTGTAGCGCCCACTGGTCAGAACGTTGCGACTTCCACTAAACAAACATCTCAACAGCTCGCTGAGATAAACTGCTAAGAAGATCGGCAGGACAGACCGCGGCGGCTTGTTCGGCTAACTGCCCGGACTGAGTTCTTACAGATCAAAAGGAGGAATTTCTTCTCAAATTTTAATTCCCTCTAAACGAGTCTTCCATCCCTATTTATAGGCTAAAAGGCCATCGTGGAGGGGCGTGATTTTCTGATCATGATGACCCTCAAGATACGTTAAATAAAAAATAATAATAATAACTAAAACTAATAGACTGTTGGACAACTTTGATTGTCATGTAGGTCCTTGGAGTTATGTGTTACGGGCTTGCTGGAGTAGTGACCGGAGGCGGAGGGAATATTGTGGAGCTGGAACTGGGACTGTCTAGGTGGGGATCGTGGGGTGTGCTTGGGAAGAGAGCAATCAATATCTCAGAACAAGGACAAGGGCAAATAAATTATTTTCTTGCATGCCATTCCAATAACCCAAGGTACCGTTAAATATGTTTAGAACATTTGGACTCAAGTATAAAAATATCCTTATACAAAGTAAAGACGAAATAAAGTAATCTATGCTAGACTCATTGACATTAATAAAGATGACCTACGCTAGACTCGTTGTCATAAATAACGACTTGACAAGAAACTCTTTTCAGACTTTTAATTTCCTCTAAACGAATCTTCCATTCCTATTTATAGGCTAGGGTTCATCATGGACGAATTTGATTCTCCCATCATGGCGATCCTCAAAATACATTAAATAAAAAAAAACTAAATATTATAAATTGTTGTACATCTTTGATTATCGTGTAGGCCCTTGGAGTCGTGTTTTATGGGTTTGTCGGACTAGTATCCGGTGACGGAGGGGATACTATGGAGCCGGAATCATGTTTGCTTAGATGGGGGATGCTCGGGAGGAGAGAGCTACCAATATCTCATAACAAGGACAAGGGTAAATAGATTACTTTTTTGCATGCCATTCCACTGGCTCAAGGAGCCGTTAAATAAGATTACAATATTTGGACTTGTGAGAAAATCTCAATAACGGGGTTTTTTCATTCACCAAAAAGTTAATTTACATGGGTATGACATCTTATTTATAGGGAAGAGAAGAATGAGAGAGAATACAACAGACGATGTGAGACTAAATTACAATATGCGGACTAGGCGGACTGACACTTTCAGTCTTCATGAACTGAGCGGTTAAGGCATGCTATCCGCAGTGTATCAAAGGTCCGCCTGGTTTGCTCCTCAGACCGCAGTTGACCACCAGAAGAACCATAAACGGTCAGATGTCTGTATCTGCTAGACTTTAACAGTTTCAGCCACCTGTACGCCAAACCTCAACAGTGATCAGAGCACTATGCTCCCTCTATTTGCAGAGGCTCCAGACTCTTGAGCATAAGTCCGCAATTACGGATAGAACGGGCCTCCTCGTCCTATCAAAGAGGCGGTCTCAATGTTCTAAAGGTCATCTAGATCCAGACCGCCACACTTCTGGAACCAGTCCGCCAAGGTCGACTGTCCTCAAGACAGCCTGTCAGACCGCTGAACCACAATGCAGACCGCCAGACCATCAGTCCGCCAAAACATCATTCTGCCAAGTTCAAACTACCAATCTGCCATGTTCAATTTGTCAGACCGCTAAATCTCCAGACCGCCAAGCTTAGTCTGTCAAACCGCCAGACCGTCAAGATTAGTCTGCCAGACCGCCAAACCGCCAAGATTGGTCCGCCAGACCGCCAAATTCTAACACTCTCCCTCAAGCTGGAGCATATATGTCAATCATGTCCAGCTTGTCACAAACATCTCAAAGAGAAGCGAAAATTGGTTTGTAAAGATATCTGTCAGTTCTTTGTTGGAAGTGACAAATGGAGTGTCGATTTGATTCTTCAGTATTTCTTCTCTAATAAAGTGACAGTCAACTTCGATGTGTTTTGTCCTCTCGTGAAAAACTAGATTCTTGGATAAGTAAATAGCGGCTTTGTTGTCACAAAACATAGGAAAATGATGATCATAGACTTCCCCCAAGTCAAGCATAAGTGCTCGTTATCATTTTAACTCACATGTTGTTGAAGTCATGCTTCTGTACTCAGTTTCAACACTTGACCTAGAAACCACAGACTGCCTCTTGCTTTTCCTGCTAACTAGATTTCCTCCTACAAATGTGCAAAAACCAGATATAGATTTTCTATCTTCTTTATTTTCAGCATAGTTGACATCAAAATATGCTTCAATATTCAGATGGTTATGTTTTTGAAACAGTAACCCCTTTCCTGGAGACCCTTTCATATACTTCAGAATTTTCATAGCTGAACGGAGATGACACTCTCTGGGAGCTTGCATAAACTGACTGACCATCCCTACTGCATAGCAGATATCTAATCTGGTAACAGTCAGATAGATGTGTTTTCTCACTAGTCGTTTGTATATAATACTATCTGGAAGGAGAGGAGAATCCTCAGTCCAACCCTTGTCATCACCAATGACCATCGGACAACGAACAGGTCTCGCCCCAAGAAGACGAGTTTTTTTCAAGAGATCCATCACATATTTTCGTTGTGAGAGCACCACAGAGTTGTGTTTTCGCGAGATCTCTATTCCCAGAAAATACTCATATCCTTTGTAACAAAATGTTGTCGAATGTGTCTTTTTACTTGATCAATTCTCTCCTTATCATCACCAGTAAGGAGGATATCATTCACCTAGACAACAAGAACCACAAGGTCTTTAGTTGGCTTGCATATGAAAAGAGAGTGATCAACAGAGCTTCGAGTAAACCCAACAAGAGAGACAACTTTGCTTAACTTATCGAACCATGCCCGTGGACTTTGCTTGAGGCCGTAAATCGCCTTCCGTAGCTTGCACACTTGAGACTCCCCCCCAGCAACATACTCAAGAGGTTGTTCCATGTATACCACCTCTTGCAGATCATCATACATAAAGACATTCTTTACGTCTAACTGATACATCTCTCAACCTTTGTTAATTGCCACAGAGAAAAGAACACAGATTGTGCTGATGCGAGCAACCGGGGAGAAGGTATCAAAGAAGTCCATACCATATGTCTGAGTAAAGACTTTGGCAACCAGCCTAGCCTTATAGCGATCATTAGAGCCATCTGGATGAAACTTGATGACAAAGACTCACCGGAAACCAACCACATCCGCACCTAGAGGAGTAGGGACAAGAGTCCAAGTACCCCTTTCGGTCAATGTCTTCATTTCTTCATGCATTGCCGCTTTCCAATGCGGAATAACAAGAGCCTCCTGATAGTTGTTCGGGACAATATTAGACGAAAGAGCAAGAGCAAATCTCCTTCCAGCAGGAGAAAGATGAGCATAAGAGACAACATCGTGAATTGAATGTTTAATGTACGTTTTAACCCCCTTCCGTAGAGCAATAGGAAGGTCAAGATCTGACTTGTCTTCTGTAGAAGATCCATCCATCGGAGAGATTACTGGCCTGGGAACTGTCAGTAATGGCTCTAAAGGCAGAGGAGTAGAAGACAGAGTCGGAGACAGAGGATCTAGTATAGGAAGAGGAGAAATAGGCGTAGGAAAATGAGTAAGTTCAGGTGCAGGTGCGAAAATAATAGGTTAAGAAAAAGAAGAATCGTCAGGTGGCGAGAGAGTAGAAGCTCGAGAAAAATAAGACACATCTTCAAAGAAGGTAACATCAGCAGTGACATACTATTTCCTGAGGGGATCAAAACATCGATACCCCTTTTGGTTAAGAAGAAGAAGAATCGTCAGGTAGCGAGGAGAAAGTTTGTCACGACCTGGTGAAGGAGAGTGCACAAATTTTGTGCAGCCAGAGATACTGAGGGATAATGGAAATAGTTAGGCTCCTGGATGTAGGATGGAGCACGGGGTTTTGCCCTGAAGAACTGAAGAGAGAATACGGTTGATGAGATAGCAAGAGAGGAGCACAGCATAACCCCAATATGACCGGATAACATTCATCTGTGTGAGAAGGGTGCAAGTAACATCCAAGAGATGATGATTTACGCTCAGCAACATCATTTTGTTGAGAAGTGTCGGGACAACTGGTTTGATGAATTATGCCACAATGCATGCAAAAATCGGAAAATTGTTGACTAAGATATTCTCGCGCATTATCAACACAAAGAACTTTAATAGAAACATCAAACTGTGTATGTATTTCATTGTAAAACGCAGTGAACACAAAAAAGTTTAGAATGTTCTTTCAACAGATATAACCAAGTACAGCGGGAAAAATCATCAACAAATGTAACAAAATATAAACTCTCCTGCCAACAGACCTAGTAGGAGAAGGACTCCAAATATCAGAATGAACATGATCAAAGGGACGAGAAGAACTCTGTCCTTATCTTGCTTGATAAGAAGAGCGATGGTGTTTGTCAAGTTGGTCGGCTTCACAGTTCAAAGAGGAGTCCTCCGAAGGTAAATCTGGTAGGAGTTTGTAGATAAGACGAAGAGGAGGATGACCAAGACGGAGATGTCACTGTAGAAGAGAAGCAGATAAAGCATCAACATTGTCGAGGAAGAACAGATCATTGCTTTTAGTCCCAATAACAATCTTCTCCTTGGAATGAGGATCCTGAAAAGAACAAGTATTAGATGTAAATGTAACCGTGCAGTTCAACTGTTTGTAATGAGCAGAAACAGATATTAAATTGCACGGAAAGGATGAGATGTAGAGCGTGTCCTCAAGCCGCAGAGTCAAAGTGATGTGGACTGTACCAGTCCCGCACACGGGAGACAGAGTACCATCCGCCACAAAAATCGGAGGAGACCGATTATGCTTGTTCAAAAAAGAGAACAAATGAGGATTGCCCGTCATGTGGTTAGTGACTCCCGAATCAATAAGCCACTTATTTCGAGTGATCATATTAGCACTTCCCGAAGAAGAGGCAATGAACGTGGACTTCCTCGTGGTGTCAGTCGCAGACGGGCGAAGTGAGGATACTTGGCCCAGCAACGATCAACCAGATGTCCTGTTTTTCCACAATGAGAACAGAGATGATGAGACTGACTACGCTCACCAGAGTGACCCCCACTGCCACTAGAATTACCAGATCGAACCGGATGAGCAAAGGTGTCGGGATGAGGTGGGGAGGCAAGCAGGGGGCGCTGAAGAAGAGTGGTAACAGTTGCAATGCGAGCAGCAGTTGCATCAAAGGTGAGAGAGTCAGCTTTGCCAAGAATTTGTTGTCTTATCATGTTATAAGACTCTGGAAGACAAGGAAGATAACAAACAACCAGGAGTTCCTGTAAGTGTTTGTGTTGTTCTGCAAGGTCAGCGGAGAATGAGCGATGCTGTAGAATTTCAGCTACAATAGCTTGCACCTCCTGGTAAGCAACATCATGAGTCAAAGTAGGACGGGGTAATAGATCAGCATATAACGTGTATATGCGTGAAGTTTGAGCACCCTTAGAGTACAAAGCAGCAAGATGGGTTCAAGCAGCTTTAACTGTCTCAACATGGCGAATGATAGGCAGACACTCATCAGAGAGACTATTAACAAGTCATGTCCTGACCAAATCATCACTAGCATTTCAGTCATCAAAAGTTGCAGACTCTCGAACTGGAGGGTCATCATTAAGGTGATGGCGTTTGCGTTGAGACCTCAGCAAGAACACAAAGTAAACACTCCAGCTCGGATAATTTGGGTTTGTCAACTTGGAAGCAGTTCCAAGATTGTCGGAAGAAGTGTTAGCAGAGGTTGCGGTCTGAAGAGAGGGCGTGGACAAGGTAGAAGGAAAGAGAGGCGAAGTCTCCATAGAGAAAAACTGACAGAGAAGTAAACCACGCAGGCAGAGAAGTAAACCACGCGGACAGACAAGGAAACCGCGCGGATAGAGGAAGAAACCGCAGATAGAGTAAGAAACCACAGATAGAGAGAAACCGCGCGGACAAAAAAGCAAACCGCGCGGGTAGAGAAGGCAACCGCAGGAGTTTGCAAGATGCAAACAGGAGACCGCAAGAGGCGAACAAAATGAGTTTGCAAGAGACGAACAACACAACTAAGGACAAAGGACTCAGTGGGAAGTTGGAAAGCCGAAGTCCGCATAGACCGCTGAAGAGCTCGCGGTTAGGAAAAAAGAGACCGCAAGGATCGAGTTGTACTCTGATACCATGTGAGAAAATCTAAATAATAGAGTTTTTCATTCAGCAAAAAGTTAATTTACATGGGTATGACCCCCTATTTATTGGGGAGAGATGAAAGAGAGAGAATACAACAGACGATGTGAGACTAAATTACAACATGCGGACTGACACTTTCAGTCCGCACGAACTGAACTGTTAAGGTATGTTATCCGTTGTGTATCAAGAGTCCGCCTGGTTTGCTCCTTAGACCACAGCTGACCACTAGAAGCCCCATAAGCGGTCAGATGTCTGTATCCGCCAGACTTCAGTAGATTCAGCTACCTGTCCGCCAAACCTCAACAGTGGTCAGAGTACCATGCTCCCTCTATTCGCAGATGCTCCAGACTCCTGAGCATCAGTCCGCAACTGCAGATAGAACAAGCCTTCTCGTCCTATCAAGGAGGCGGTCTCAATGATCTAAAGTCCATCTAGATGCAGACCGCCACACTTCTGGAACCAATCCGCCAAGGCTGACTGTCCTCAAGGCAGCATGTCAGACCGCTGAACCACAATGCAGACCGCCTGACCATCAGTCCGCCAAAAAAACATTCTGCCAAGTTCAAACCAATCAATCTGTCAGACCACTAAATCTCCAGACCGCCAAGCTTAATCTGTCAGACCACCAAACCGCCAAGATCAGTCTGCCAGATCGCCAAACCACCAGACCGCCAAGATTGGTCTGCCAGACCGCCAAGTTCTAACAGGACTCAAGTTCAAAATTACCCTTACATGAAATAAAGATGAAATAAATAAACCTACGCTAGACTCGACGACATTATTAAAGACTACCTACATTAGACTCAATGGCATTAATAAGGACGTGACAAGATATTAATAAAATACATAATTTATTCCTATAGTATATCTAGGGTGACTAGCCTATGCCCCAAACATGCCGCCCCTCCTTGAAACCAAGCTTGCCCTCAAGCTTGAGTTTGGCCCGGTTGGGGCAATCCATAGGTCCTTCAATTCGCGCCAAAACAAATCCTTGCGTGGGCACGGATTTCACGGCAGGATGCGGTCACCGGCAGGAATGGTGTTTGAGGGGTCGGCAAGACAGGAGTTTGTTGTCGGAGCTGAGGATGTTAAGATGGAGGTGGTTGGCATAATAAATGACACAAAACTCAAATTCAAAGAGATCTGCGGCGTCGAGGGCAACAACTGGGGATGGATGAGACTCAAAGGAGTCGGCGGCAGCTGGGGTGGCAGAACAAACAATGAGTTTGATGGCGATGTAGAGCTTGGAAGATGAGCGAGCAATTATTTATGTTTGTGTGCAATGATCAAGTCAACGAGTTTGGGGAGGATGGCGGCGGCCCGACTTGTCATTGTCGTGGCATGAGAGGCTATCTTGGCCTCCCAATATTCGTGTCGGGCCGCCTCAGACGTCATTTGCAAGACAATGTAATTAATTAATTAAAATTTGTTTTTTTGCAATTAATGAAGTAATAATTAATTAATTAATTAATCAAATATGTTTAATCAATTAAAAAGTAACTTCACGTATGGTTTTGGACTTGAAGGCAGTGGCGGGGTTAAATTAATGGAGTGAAATCGGCATCTAGATAGCAGCATGGATGGTAAAACAAAAGGCGTGGTTGCAGCAGGTGGCTCGAGCGAAGATGGTCGAGCTGCAAATCCAAAAAAAGGTGTGCATGATACAGGCGTAGGTGAGCATCAGTCAATGTCTAGAAGGTTGTGTGTACGAAACCTGCATCTCAGAAGGTTGCGTATTCGATTCACGTTAGCGCTAGCGTTGGACGCGAGAAGATTAGCAGTTGGTTTCTTCTGTAGAATGTGCGGCGTTGGATGCGTACATGAGCGCACACCACTGATTGTTTTGGGAGATCGACCCGCCACACGCGGACGTTGAAAATTTTACTGATGGTGATGTTGTTGCGGGGAGGATACCGCGAGGGATGCAATGTTCGGTGGTTGTCGAGCAGAAGAACTTAGGTCGGCGGTTTCTGCTTCAATAGGGCTGTGATTTCTTCCGCAGATCCTGGTCAGTCTGGAACTAAATCCAGGGAAAGAACTAGCTGAAGGTGAGACTAGCGGGGACTACCCAATAAACGGTGGTAATGTAAGAAATTTCGAGGTCCTAAGAACACTCAACCAGACAAGAGATTAAACCACTAGCAATGGAAGAAGAGAAACAATAGCAACTTGTATTAACTTCAATAACAGATACAATGACGAGGATTACAAATTGCGAGACATGATTTTGCATTGCATTGAACATGCATAAAAAAACAATAAGATAAACAGCAGTGACCGCCGAACTCCCTTCTAACCGCAGAGGTCGCACCCTTGGTCGCTTATTGAATTGTTGAAGGTCGCCCAGAGAGAAGATCCCTAGTCCTAGTCGCTTAACCGTTGTTAGAGTGGGCGGTAAGACTTACCTCCGCGCGCTAACCGCCTGTTCACCAACTGTTGCCCGCACACTCCATTGAAGTTACCGCCGCTCGCTAGCCGCCTTATCGCTGGCGCTAGTCGCTGAACTCGCAATTGTTGTCCACGAATGGCCAACCGCAACCTTGGCTCCTAATCTGTTGCTCTATACATACGACGGAAGGGGTATGAACCCCTATTTATGTTGAGGCTCCGCTCAAAGTATTCTACGAATACCTCATCTATGTATGGAATGGGTATTTATAGTACTTCCAGCGTAGAGCCTAACCCTAGAGCGACACGAACCCGTAACCTATACCGAGTCGGGCTAACACGCGTGCGGACATATTATAAAATATCTAACAATCTCCTCCTATGTCCGCCGTGTACCCAGACTTCGGATAGAGGGTGGTTTGTGTAAAGTTCAACCAAACGTGAATCATACACAACCGTGTCCAGCACCTGTTTCAAACAAAATTAGACTTAAGCACAGAATAGTATGCACGCATAAGTAAACAAAACTCAGCTGCAACACATAAATAGTCTCAGGTACAACAAGACACAGGCCTCATATGCCTGGCGTCACGAATCAACAGAGAGCTAGAAAGTTCAAACAAAACAGTGCATAAAAGGAAGAGCTAAACAGTGCTCTAAACAGAAGTAGCAAAAGAGAAACTAATAACGCTCTAAAACTCATCATCCAAAAGATCATCCTGATCCGGATTCCAGTCAACCAGTGCTCCTCCTATCCCAGCAGCTCCTGCAATTTCAACACAGAATTTCATTTCAGAATGAATTCTATCCTTTGCAAATTTGCAAATATCTAGTTCTACAAAAAGAACTTAGTATTAATCATTTTAATGGCTGGGAGGACACGTTCACAGAGTATTATAGTTTTACCTCAGAACCTGATATCTGTTTCAACCGAAACGATCTCAGACTTCTGGACACCGCAGCTATATCTGTGATCCTATATGGAATGTCACGGTTACTGCTCTTCTAAAGTTAATTGGAACTCATCAAGTTTGGAATGGAACCAATCTCCAGAAGAAGAGTCAAGACCAAGTCAGATTGTGTTATCAAGTTTGGAATAACACTCTCCTCCAAGGCAAAAGCCGAATTCAGGTGAAATTGTTAGCATCAAGTTTGGAATGAAACAAATTACCAGATCCGAACTCAGCAACCAAGAGCATCAACGGAGCACAACATGCTTGCTTTGACAAAGGAAATCAGAATAATCAAAACGTTCGGACAAAGGCTGAACTAAATCGCCTGAAGCTGAACTAAGGCCGAACTAAATCGCCTTTAGTCCCATTTCCCCCACTGTTTTGATTAGTCGGTCTTTGGGCATTCCTTTCGTCAATGGATCAGCCAGGTTATCCTTTGAACGCACATCAATCAAAGTGATAATTCCTTGTTCTTTCAGATAATTCAGTAAAGCATGTCTCAGTCGTACATGCCTCCTCTTAGTATTATAGAGGGCATTCTTAACGACTTGAACTGCTGCTTGATTATCACAATACAGGCTCAACGAGTTGACTTGTAGCTTAGACAATGGAATGTCTAGAATCAAGTTTCTGATCCAATCTGCCTCTTCACCGGCCAAGGCTAAGGCAAATAACTCGGCTTCCATAGACAACAATGCTATACAGGTCTGTCTTTTGGATTTCCAAGTTATAGCAGCTCCTCCCAAGGTGAATATATATCCACTGGTGGACTTGCTGTTCCCGACTTCTGAACACCACGAGGCATCAGAATGTCCTTCCACAGTAGGTGGGTAACCAGTGTAGCACAGAGCATGATCTTTAGTACCTCTCAGGTATCTTAGCAGCCTGTCTAGGGCTTCCCAATGCTCTTTGCCTGGATTACTGGTAAAACGGCTCAGCATGCTAACCGAAAAAGCAATGTCTGGTCTTGTACAGCTTGTGGCGTACATGAGACTACCAATTATTTTGGAATATTTAACTTGATCAATGCTGGTCTCTTCATTAGGACTCAACTTGACATTATGATCAAATGGTGTCTCAGCCGGCCTTCAGTTATCATATCCCCAGGTAGAAAGAAGTTGCTCAATATAATGAGCCTGACTAAGAGTAACTCGACCTTTGTCAACTCTGACCTTCATACCTAACAGGGTATCTACAGGACCGAGGTCCTTCATGTCAAAAACTTCTGCTAGAGTGGATTTAATATCCCTAACTGCAGCAAGATTAGACCTCAAAATCAACATGTCATCTACATATAAGCATATGATGACTGTCTGATTCGACAATGAGCGGTGATAAAGGCATTTATCTGAGAGACTGGACTGAAATCCGAGGCTCTTTACCACCTGGTCAAACTTCATGTGCCACATCTTAGGCGCTTGCTTAAGCCCATAGATTGATTTATCCAGTTTGCACACTTTATCTTTTTGATCTTTCTGCACATAACCTTCAGATTGTGCCATGTAGATCTCTTCATCAAGCTCTCCATTTAAGAAAGCTGTCTTCACATCCATCTGATGAACTATAAAGTTCTCGATAGATGCTAAGGCTAGAAGAATCCTGATAGTCGATAGGTGACACACAGGTGAATAAACATCAAAATAGTCTATTCCCCCCTGTTGTTTATAACCTTTAGCTACGAGACGCGCTTTATACCTGGCTATAGACCCATCACTATGAAGTTTCTTCTTCAACACCCACTTGCATCCTAGGACTTTAGCGCCTTTCGGCAAGTCAACTAGATGCCAAGTATTGTTATGTAGCAGCGAGTCCATCTCATCATCAATAGCTTCTGCCCACATCAACGAATCTCTAGATCTCATTGCTTCCTGGTAGGAGAATGGGTCATCCTCTAAGTGATAGGTGACGAAATTCTCACCAAAGTTCTTAGGGATCCTCTCTCTTGTAGATGCTCTAAGTGGAACAGGTTTCACCTCTAACGGTTGAGGAGCAGTGCCAGAGGGGCCAGCTTCAGGTTCTACGATAGATTCTGAAATCATATCATTAGACCCAGAGACAGATAAACCATGATCCTTGACAAATTTATCTTCAAAGAATATAACATCTCTAGACTCTATCACGGTGTTCGTGGATAGATCGAGAAATCTTTTTGCTGCACTGTCTTCTGCACTACCTAGATAGACGCACGTCGTTGTTCTAGGTCCCACCTTAGGCCTCTTAAGGTCTTGTATGCGCACATAGGCAATACATCCTCAAGTCTTTAGAGTATCATATCTACAAGGATGACTGTGTCATAGCTCATACGGGGTAGACGTGAGCTGAGAATGAGGCACTCTATTCAGAATGTGATTTGCAGCACGAACTGCTTCTCCCCAAAAGGAATTAGGCATGCCAGCTGTGAGGAGCATAGAGTTCAACATCTCTGTTAAAGTTCTATTTTTACGCTCGGCAACACCATTCGACTGGGGTGAGTAATGAGCTGTTGTTTCAAGAATTATTCCCTCAGAGGCACAAAATTCCTTGAACCCAGTAACAGTGTATTCTCCTCCTCGATCACTTCTAAATCTCTTAATTTTCAGATTTAACTGATTTTCTACACGAGACTTGAAAGTCTTAAACGTCTCAAAGGCTTCGTCTTTCGATTTTAACAGATATACATGACAAAATCTTGAAAAATCGTCTATGAACGTAATCAGATACTTCTTTCCCCCTCTAGTGACGTGACTACGAAAATCACAGAGGTCTGAATGTATCAACTCAAGAAGTTTCGTGCTCCTGGAAACCGATCTAAAAGGCTTTCTAGTGATCTTGGTCTGAGCACACACCTCGCACTTGTCAAATCGAATCGACAGATCTAAGGGGATGTTATGACTCTTAGCTAACTCTAGCATTTTCCTATAGTTTACATGTCCAAGTCTGTTGTGTAACAACTTAGGATCAATAAAGTTTGAACTAATTTGGTGAATGCTATCATTGTTTAAGCTAAGTCTATACATTCCGTTGATCAGATACGCACACCCAAAATAATGTGAATTGACCGTTAAGGTCATTCTACCGTTTTGAGTTGTGAAGGTCATCCCAGCCTTATTTAATAGACTAATGAAAATCAAGTTCTTAGTTAGGTTAGGAACTACTTTTACATTAAGCAAAAATAAAATTTTACCTGATGAGAGGACCAGCTCGGCTGTCCCTGCATGGGTCACCTGAGTCTCTCCTCCATTGCAGTTCTCCACCTTTTCCTGGACCGCCTTGACCTCAGAGAGAAGACCTCTGTCATTAGTGACATGACAGGTAGCGCCGCTATCCAGCCACCACTCAGGGGATATACTGCGGTGACTACTCCCGACCATAGCCACGAATGGCCTGGGACCCGGGTCATCGACCGGCAGATGTCCATTGTTTTGATCCTCGAGGCGGATGAGTCTCTTGAGATCATCTAGAGTGGTCTCCTCCTCCAGTAGGAATGTGATCCACCCAGGAGGTAGCTTGTGCTGAATCAGACTCGTGAAGAGACTATCGGATATTACAGACTGTTCGTCCGCCAGCTTGAGACACAGTTTTTCCAGTTCTACAATTTGGGAGGTGATTGAAAAGTTTGCATCAAATTTAAAGTTAAAGAATTGCTCGCTGAGAGGAATTCTCAACGATCCCTCCTCCTCTTGGAAGCGCGCGTTCAAGCGATCCCAAAGTTCCTTTGCAGTCTTACAGCCACCGTAGGTCATGGCGAGACGAGGACATAAGGATCTGCGGAGGTAATCCCTGCATAAAACATCGTCCTTTCCCCACTGAAATACGTCCACATCTTCTCGAGTAGTGGCATAATCGCTCAGAACTGTGTAGAAAATATCACGTTCTTTCATCCCTAGCTTGACGTGCAATTTCCAAACTTGGAAATCAGTGGCAGAGAACGACTGAAGCTCCATGATATCGAGTGAGCTACACCCCGACATCTCAATTTAGCTTGAACAGAAAAACAAGTAAGAAGTCACCTGATCTGTGCGGAGACGACCCAGTGTCTTCAGATCCAATCCAGAAAATGTGTTTGTTCCTCCTCTTTGATTGAAAGCAGACTCCAAAGGCTTGAACAGAGCACCAATAACTCCACAAACGCTCACCTCCTCCACCAAGAGAGAGATCCAAAGAGCTCAAACTTGGATCACAATCCAAAACTTTCAAGATCTGGATTCTCCCAGAGATGATTTTCCCTTTATTGTTGATAATAAATAACTTGGGAGAACAAGATTTTGGTCAAAATAGTAGAGTGGATCTGCTATAGATGAGATCTGGATTTCCACTTTGGATCTTTGACTACTAGATCCAGTAACTCCCAAGTCGAGCGGCGCACAGATCCAAACAGTCTTGAAGTTTCTCAACCAAAAAAGAACAACTGCCTGGAGTGCAAGCAGCAGATCTGGATCCTCCAATGGCAAACAACTTCAACAGCACAAAACCGCAAACATCAAAAAAGAACTTAGGAGAGATCCAAAGATGCAGATCTCCCTTAATCAGCCACAAGGAAAAACAACAGCTTCACCCCTATCGATCCAGAGATCACCGGAAAAAAAAAAACAGAGCTTCTTCTCCGGCAATGTTGCAGGGGGGTTTGCGGCCTCCGATCCAAAAAAAAAATTAACTTAATCCCAGATCTGGAAATATGGAGGCGGCGATCCTCGATCTGGATCTTAAAAAAAAACCTTACGGCGACAGAAGCCGCGGACTGCTTCCAAGAAAGCCTCGACCACGATCCGTTGAATCACGGCGGATTCGCAAAACCGATCGTGCGGCAAGGTAGATCTACGATTTCTTAGATCTTGCAGGAGAGCGACGCTGCCTACGATTCGCGAACGAAGAAAATATCGGGGAAGACGAACAAGGGGGACCAACCCTCTTCCAGATCTGTGGCAGAAAAGTCTGCTGTTTCCCGATCTCCACTCCAGCGGACGACGAAACGACGAGAGCGGCGGCAAATCGCAGAACAAGAGCGGCGGGATCAGGAAATCGCCGAACGAACACAGAGAGCGGAAACCCTAGCGTTACTTTGAGAATGTTGAGGCTCCGCTCAAAGTATTCTACGAATACCTCATCTATGTATGGAATGGGTATTTATAGTACTTACAGCGTAGAGCCTAACCCTAGAGCGACACGAACCCGTAACCTATACCGAGTCGGGCTAACACGCGTGCGGATATATTATAAAATATCTAACAATTTATACTATGGGGGATGCTTCCGGAATCACACTTACTGCGTGGCGGTAACTCACTTCAATTTCAACAAGTTATCTGTAAGAGTCCTTTTTGGTGATGTGGTCACCTCTTGATAAGCTTACAAAGACGTCTTTAGCTTCTCCTTTCAATTTAACAACAACTAGTTCTCTAAACTAAGCATTTGCGAACAAAGAAGTTCTTTTTTTAAAATTCTTTTCTAGTGAATTTCTATATCCTCCTTGATACTTTTATGTTCACCTTATTGCATCTCACCTACCATGACTGTTTTTTTATTACAAGTTATTGGTATTATTCCCCCTTGCAGTCTCATTTATTTTATTTGTTTATACTTTTTATTGCATGGTGGGACCCTTCTCCGGTCCCTCGCGGCGTGGGCTGCCCTTATACTTTTTTATTGCATGGAAAATATTTATAGGACATGACAGGAAATTGGATTATCCATGCCGATGAACCTGGAGAGAACCTTTTCATTGCTATTTCAGTTCAACACCCCACTATGGGAAATTACTTTGTCGCTACTCTTGCTGCTAAAAGAGTTCCCTCGCCAACTAGTTCCTTGAATCTGGCAATGTATTTCTGGTCAATGCCACATAAGGTTGCAGTGTGGATATATTGGCAGGTAACTAAGGATGTGAATATTTTTTGTTCTTAAATATTATCTTTAAATTTTATTAATCTTCTTTCCAGCTTTCTATATAGTAGCAGATCAATCTCTGAACTCTTTTGTTGTTGTTATCATCATAATTATAATCATCATCGGCCGTTTTACGATCGTCACTTGTAAGGTGGTGATTGTTGATTACATAGTCTCACATCGGGATACTCATGTAGATTTGTTCATTGAATATAAAAGTTGGTTCTATCTGCCTGTAATCAATTGGTTTTAAGTTAGATAAATAAGTTTTACATGATATCAGAGCACTTGAGGAGCCCAAAGACCCGCATCACCAAAATAAAATCAAAGCACTTGGGGAGCGTGTCAAAATATAGTCCCATAATGGGAAACTCTTAAGTCCCATCTCCCATGCACTTAATATAGATCGTGAATCCTTCCAGCTATTACTGGATTCTTAAGTTCTAACATGATATCAAAGTCGTTTAGACCCAACGCTCCTTCCCACTCCACCTAGTTAACAAACATAGAAAGAAGGTCTGCGTGTTAAAGGTCAAAGACAGGACATGTTGACAATATAGCCTTGTGCTACTTAATGCAGTAGATCCCGGCCCCTCCACCTACAAACAATTTTTTTTGATTAGGTGCGTATATTTTCGCTTTGTATCGGAGCATTTTAGCCCCAAGGGCTCACTCATGCGTCACCTAATAAAAAAGTTCATTGTGTTGCTGGACAAAGGCACTTGAGGTAGCATGTTGACAATATAGTCCTGCATTAGAAAACTCATATAACATGGAATCTCGGGCGTCTTCACCCGCAGCCATAATGGGAAACGACTTTAGACTGGATGCGGAGATTTTGAAATGGCCTCTGAAATTTTATTTTGCAGGTCCTTTTTTTTTGGATTCTCAAGATTTTGGGCTCATCCATTGCGCTCTTTTAGGCTGTTTGATGTTCAGATAATTAGCTCATAACGTTAAGTAAACTAAAATTTGATCGAATTCTGAACATAGAATTCAAATGAAGACACACATTAATCTTCTATTCTTCTTTAACTTTGTCTTCACCCTGTTCAGGCTGTCAAGCTCTGGTGGAAAAATGTCCCATTTGTCGGACACCCCAAGTACTCGAATCCATCCTACAGAGACGATGCTCTGGCACGCGACAACGAGCTTTGCCCTTTGCGCTTAAATGGACAGTTTGGGAATCATCTAAATCAAAACAGCAATGATAAAAGCAGCAGCAGGTGGTGCATTTGGAGAGATGCTGAATGGCCATGGGCTTGAGTTCCATTCTCAATGCCTCATGGTAATGCTACTGGCCATGCAAACCCCGTTCGCAATCTGTGATGACGATAATATGCAACCATCACTCGAGCGACACCGAGCACCATGGTCGCCGTACGATGCATGGCACAAGTCCCTGGCACGGCCCCGCTAGTATCTACAAGCAACATTTTTTTATTTATTTATGCTACTTTAGGTATTAAAAGAGCACATGTTCTATGAGATCAAAGAGACATTTTATGATTTTTTTTTTCTTCTGACAAGTTTTCTTTTATAACTTGTCCCATTATTTGATTCATAATTAGTTTTATTTTATTTTATTTTTTAATGAATCCTAGACTCCATTTGGGAGGACTTATTTTCACCAGACAAGCGATTACGACCGCATGAACCGGGCCTTAGTCAACTCTTCCAAACAGGTTTTTATTCATGCATGTCTGAGCTAATGCATTGATCTATTATGCTTTGTAGCTTTAGCCTAGCATGCCTGCTGAGCTTTTTGAACCCGCGACCACGAGTTTTCACAACTAAGGCTCCGTTTGGGAGGACTTCTTTTCACCGGTCAAGCGGTTACGACCGCATGAACTGGACCTTAATTAAAGTCCGGTTCATGCGGCCGTAACTGCTTGACCGGTGAAAATAAGTCCTCTCAGGCATGGTGGTGGCGGTCATGAGCATGAGGGTTAAATTGTCATTCGCACCAAAGGAACTTCATCCACTTTTATGGTCAAACGGATGATGTTTGTTAGGCGATCCTTAACGAATGACGGTTTAACCCATGCGTTTACGACTGCTACCATCGTGCCAAACAGAGCCTAAATAATGCATAAGATGTATACAAGTGACGAGACAGATATAGCAATGTTGCATTACACCAACTTATTCACAATTATCTTTTTTTTAATGATTTTTATTTTAATAATTGTTATATTTTAATAATTCTTATTATTTATATGATTTATAAAATACATTATAAAAACAGCTATTATATCATGTAAACAATACCAATGTATTTATAATATATATATTTATAATTTATTTGTAAATTAAAATAATGTATAGATATAATAACAAATATGTATCAAATGAATAATATAAATAATCTAGTTAAGAATATTAATATACTAGTGATCCTTTAAGAGGCCTCTTCTCATAAGTACCTGATGTTAATGAATATTATTTTTGCCGCCCATGCATCAAGAGCGACAATATTGTTCCGCGCACGACCGATAGTGTGTGCGCGTGCGCGCACGTGCCGTTTCCAAATAAGCTATAAAATTGTGGGCGCGAGGGCTTAGCTTTTGGCTTATATGTGATGGGCTTCTATCTAGGCATGAGACTCATCTATCTGGACATTAGTCAGTAGGAAATATATTTTATCATTGAATTTATGTGAAAAAATAGAATTATTGCAAATGTAAATGTAATAATTGTTTTAATCATAATTTAGTAGAACAAAAAAAGAAGCAAATCAAACTCATTAAATAGAAGAGCATGGGTCATCAATGTGCTACTTGCTCTCATTATTATGATAAGCCAGAAGATTAACCCTCCTTCCCACACAGTAAATGTAATAATTGTTTTAAGCATAAACTCATTAATTATAGTGCATTTAAATTGTCTAGATTATACTAAGGTTCTGTTTGACGTGATTTTTTTTGCTCGGGTGAATTTGGTCAAAAGCGCCACCATCATAGAATGCATGTTGGCAAGACAATGGTTATGACCGCAACCAAGAAAATGAAACTACTTTTGAACATAAAAATAGATAAAATTCCTTAGCCGAGGTTGGACGTTCACGAACGACGATTCATAACCACCACGTTCAAGACTGCCATCACCATATGTCAAGTGGAGCTCAAGTAAATGCTCACATTCCAATTTTAGATTAATTTTTTTTCTCTCAATATATAAGTTGTTTTTGATGAAACATTCAAAAATATCAAAAATATCTTCATTTTATATTTTATTGACTTAACATATATTATAATCCATTTCAAAAAAAACTAAAAGGCAATGTCCATTCAAATAGTTACATTATCTAAAAACTAAAAATAATGATGAAAATTTATTTAAATACAAAAAAAATTTAGCAAGATTCTACATCTACTATGACAAGCTGTCATTAGGCATGTCAGCAGTCTATTCAAGGAAAGTTGATTAATTAATATTATACTTATTTTAGGATGTATTAAATAATTGATAGGAGCAAAGCCTCAAAACTATCACAGTTGATTCACTGTCGCGATTGGGATTAAAAGACGGAGCCACGTGTCTATTACTCGCATATATATATATATATATATATATATATATATATATATATATATATATATATATATATATATATATATATATATATATATATGAGAGAGAGAGAGAGTAATTATAGAGAGAGAACTGGTTCTCTGAAACTTATATAGAAAACTAGCAAATTGACCACCAAATATTTTTTTTTTTCAAAAAGTGATCAACATGAAAGTTGTAGATATCGATGAGATCTACAACTTTCATGTTGATCAATTTTTGAAATAACACTGTCTAGACCCCCGATTTGAGCCCCGACGCCGAGTCACGCCGAACCTCTGTACCGACAAATTAAGTTCGGCGTGACTTTTTTCGGGGCTCAAATCGGGGGCCTAGACAGTGTTATTTCAAAAAGTAATTAGCATGAAAGTTGTAGATCTCATCGATATATATAACTTTCATGTTGATCATTTTTTGAAAAAACAAACATTTGGGGGTCAATTTGCTGATTTTTTATATAAGATTTCAGAGAATCGATTCTCTCTCTATAATTAATTAATTAATATATATATATATATAGATATATATATATATAATATATTATATAATATAGATATATATATAGAAAAATAATTTCTTCTTGAAATAAATATCTTTTTAATTTTACTCTTTTTTGTTACTAAGTTTTTTAAAAAATAAGTGAATCTAATTTGTATTATTTTAGTGTTACATATAAATTTCTATATTAAAAAACAGAACATGGGAAATTATTTTCTTTTTGACCAAAGAATAAACAAATCTAAGCAAACCTGAAACCGAGACATAAAAAGAATATTATTGTTTTTTTATTCAGCTATAAAATACGGGGTCATTTTGTTTTATTTAATTAAACTTTAAATATTCGAAATTCGAAAATAATAATAATATAAGTAAATTATCTGTACTAATTATTGAGGGAAGAGATTGTAAAATCAAGCATCCGGCGGCACATGCGGCCACGCCCACTATTATTAAAATGTAATTTCTGATGCCGACATGTGTCATGACTCATGTGTGGTCCTCTTTTCTTACACAAACCCTACTTTATACTTTATAATTTGGTGTGAGTTTCTTTCACATATTTCTAGGTGAGAGAATAAATACTCATTAAAAGTGAACTCATCTCTTTCATTCCTCCACAAAATTTCATGTTCCCCCTGATCTCTCATCTCCCTCCCGGCGAAACCCTAAGGTCGCCTCCTCCCCCTCCCACAGTGAACATCCTCCTCCCACGGCGATCCCCGACCTTCTCCCACGAAGAACCCCAACCTCCTCCCGCGGTGAACCCCGACCTCCTCCTGCGGCGAAAACCCGACCTCCTCTGTTGGATGTGGCCCGCCATCCAGGTGTTGGAACTGGTAGCACTCTTCCTAACACTCCGGGGTTTTGGGAGAGTTGGTAGACACCATTCCTAACATCCTCCTCCTCCTGCGACGAAACCCCGGCCTCCTCCTCCTTTAGTGGAGAAACCCTACTCCTCCCGCGGTGAAAACCCCGCCTCCTCCGGCGGTGAAACCCCGACGTCCTCCTCCAGCGGCGAAACCCCGACCTCCCGGTATTTTGGTGAAATACTGGGAGTTCTGACAGTATTTGACCAAATATCATCAGAACTCTCAGCATTTCACCAAAATACTATTAGAACTCTCAGTATTTCACCAAAATACTGTCAATATATTGTTCAATATCGAGAACAATTCAATCTATAAATTAGATATTTTATATCATAATATATATAATAGTGGAGAGAAGAAGTTAATACGATCACATAATATAATATTATATCGTTTTGATAAATTGCAATGAGGTGAAATACTGGGAGTTATGACAGTATTTGACCAAATATCATCAGTGTTGAAGCCAAAATTGACCGAAGCCAAAATCGACTTCTGTGGAGTTCGGGGTCCCAAAAGAGGGGTGACCGCACACCTACTACACTCAAATGAACAATCTAGGCTCTAGACTAGGAACGTAAGGGATAGACCCAAGGTCTCAGCGTGGAGGACCCACCGCATACCCAGAAGACTAACGAACTCTTCCCCTCCCAAGCCAAAAGCTGAGCTAAGACACCTTCGGAGGGCGCTCTTGGCCGACCGGAACATCTAAGGAGGGTCTCAAGACCAACTCTCTCTTATCCAGATGTATCTCCTTGGGTCTATAAAAAATGCTCCTCGCCCGCCCTACTAAAGGCGCAATATCGCCGAACAATTATACAACACGCTGCTCAACTGGGCTGCAAACAGCGGGACTCCGCTGCCTTAAAAGGCTATCAACAGGCCAACAAGGGGCTTCCCGGCATAAACCTCGGGGCTCCCACGGGACGAGCGGTTCACGAGCACACCACTCGCCCAAGACGAAAGGAGTAAACCACACATACACAGAGCATCACAGATTATAAATTATTACAGGAATATGAATTCCATACTTCGGCACGCAGGCCGGCAATATAAACAAAAATAGGCCTTCGAGGGCCGGCACAAGCTCGGGCTTAAGCCCGCTATTCCCCGCTTGATACTGCAACACCTGTACGCCAACGTCTCGACGAGCGGCGGCCAATGAGACATCGGTCGGCTAACATAAGCGGGACAAATATATTCCATACACCCCTTTTGCGGGGCTACGGTGCGCATTCCCTGCAAATAGATAATATCCAACTTCCTCGGAGTCTTCTCCGGGAACCCCAGAACATCACCAATTTGGCTCATGCGTCCGGACGGGCTTCACACAGAACATCACCAATTCGGCCTGTACGTCCGGATGGGCTTCACACAGAACATCACCAATTCAGCTCGTACGTCCGAATGGGCTTCACACAGCACATCACCAATTCGGCTCGTACGTCCGGATGGGCTTCACACAGAACATCACCAATTCGGCTCGTACGTCCGAATGGGCTTCACACAGCATGCCTAAATACATACTCACACTTCCAGATACTAAATGCAATTAATAGCGGGGACGTACACGTCAACCCGTCGGAGAGCTCCCTTCCTCCACTCATTGGTGGAGAGGGGCCTCCATGCAAATATGTAAATTGAGGGCTTCACCTGCCCGAGTAGAAAATTCGTTACCCTTGACGCGTGTTTTGACGAAGCCGCAACCGCGCATATCGCCCGAGTCTCGATGTCTAGCGTCCGTAGTGGTTGTCCATGCTCGGACCCGACCTCCGCGGGAGAGTTGAAGGCTCCAAGTGATTTTTTCCTCCATGGCCGAGCCTCTCCGAGGCCGATCGTACTCCAAATGGCACCGAGGAAGTCGATCCCGGCCTCAACAACTTCAAGCGGCGTCGGGGAAGCTGATCCCGATCGGCCTAGCTCCAAGCGGCGCCGGGAGAGGAGCTCCCGGCCGACCTAGTTGCAGGCGGCGGCGAGGAAGGAGAGCCGGGAGAGAGCCGAGCTCAGGCTGCCCCTAGTGGTCGGCGATGAGAGAAGGGGGGAAGAGCTCGGACATGCCTTGCCGCCGCGGCGAGAGAGAGATCGGGCGGCCGAGCCTTTGCTTCCTTGCTCAGGTCGGCGACGGGAAGAGGGGCCGAGAGAAGCTCAGCCCTGTTGGAGGCGGCGACGGGAAGAGGGGGCCGAGCCTTGCTCGAGGCGGCGATGGCGGCGGCCGGCCTCCCTTCTAGGCCGAGCCTGGCTCGAGGCGGCGTGTGAGAGGAAAACCGAGAGGGAGAGAGGCGGCTGTGCGTGCTGCTCCATGCCGTGAGGAAGAGGGAGAGAGGGGGAGAGAGGCGGGCGGCGTCGGGCTCCAGGCCGGCGGGAGAGAAGAAAGCCCTAAATGGCTTTTTCTCCTTTTTTTCCCAGGTTGTCCCCGAGCCCCCTTCTGTTTCTTCTTTTGTTTTTTTTGTTTTTCCTGCTAACTCCCCTCTCCGCCTGCCCTCCCCACTCCTTTATTTTTTGTCTTTTCTTCTTTTAACCCCTGCCTCCTGTACCCGCATGCTTCCCCCACCTCTCTTCTTTTTCTTTTTTATTCGTGCCTTCCACTCTACCGAGCCCTCCCTCCTCTTTTTTTATATAATATTATCTATATATATAATATATATATTAAAAGCTCCTGCCAGCTATAATCTTATATATATATAATATTTATATTATAATATGATATAATATATATTATAATGTTATATATATATATATATATATATATATATATATATATATATATATATATATATATTAAAAGCCTACGCACGTGAAACCTCCGCACGCACGCACGAGCATCCACACGTCTTCGAACGGGGCTGCACCACATCGTCGCTCGTAGCTCGCCCCAAGCCCGTCACTTGGGGAGGATCCCGCTCGGCCGGATACGGGATTGTACACAATCTCCGCTCTTTTCGAGGTTGGTACAAGCTCGGAAAGAAATGTCTAACCTCAAGTATCCGGCGAGTGGGAGCCGACCCAAAGAAAAATTTTGAAAGAATCCCTCACTTGGAGATAAAGGGAGCTCCGCACCGAAGCTTAAAACAGAAATAACTCATCATGAAAATGCTGCAAAAACAAATCTATTTGCCAAAAACCAAACCAAGCTACACTTTGATGTGGAGGCCAAAAATGTTGATACATATTTTGAGAGGCAAGAGGCTATTATTTAAAACAAGCGCATATTCTATAAACACAATCATCTCGTTTCCCCACAAGCAATTTATATATTCGCATAATCAGCATTAAAAGAAACAAAATATCTCATATTCTTTTTCAGCCCTAAATCAAGTGATGTATTAGTATTAGTCCACTCCATTTATCAAGATAAAAATGCTGATTTCAAATATGATTTGAACTATAGTTACCCCTTTTTGAAAAAGTATTGCACATTTTTTCCAAAAATGCTTATGGGACCAAATCCTTTCCAAAATCTTTTTCCGATCCACACCCTTTCCCCCCAGGTGTGTCTACCGCCCTGCCCAGCTAATGAGAGCCTGGACAGCGAGTCTACCCGGGGCCGAGCCGCGCTCGGGGTAGTGCAGAGCCAAGGACCAAGAACCAGACCTCTCCCCCACAGGCGAGCCTACGGACCTGCCAGCTAGATGGGAGCCTGCGCAGCGGGTCTACCTGGGGCCGAGCCGCGCTCGGGGTAGTGCAGAACCAAGGACCAAGGACCAGACCTCTCCCCCACAGGCGAGCCTTCGGACCTGCCAGCTAGATGGGAGCCTGCGCAGCGGGTCTACCTGGGGCCGAGCCGCGCTCAGGGTAGTGCAGAACCAAGGACCAAGAACCAGATCTCTTCCCCACAGGCGAGCCTACGGACCTGCCAGCTAGATGGGAGCCTGCGCAGCGGGTCTACCTGGGGCCGAGCCGAGCTCGGGGTAGTGCAGAACCAAGGACCAAGAACCAGACCTCTCCCCCACAGGCGAGCCTTCGGACCTGCCAGCTAGATGGGAGCCTGCGCAGCGGGTCTACCTGGGGCCGAGCCCGACTCAGGGTGTCATAGAAGTGGCTAAACTAAAGTATCCCAAAAGCCAACCTTTCCCACACAGGCGAGCCTTCGGACCTGCCAGCTTGATGGGAGCCTGCGCAGCGGGTCTACCTGGGGCCGAGCCCGGCTCGGGGTGTCGTGGAAGCGGCTAAACTGAAGTATTCCAAAAGCCAACCTTTCCCCCATAGGCGAGCCTTCGGACGTGCCAGCTAGATGGGAGCCTGCGCAGCGGGTCTACCTGGGGCCGAGCCCGGCTCGGGGTGTCGTGGAAGCGGCTAAACTGAAGTATCCCAAAAGCCAACCTTTCCCCCACAGGCGAGCCTTCGGACCTGCCAGCTAGATGGGAGCCTGCGCAGCGGGTCTACCTGGGGCCGAGCCCGGCTCGGGGTGTCGTAGAAGTGGCTAAACTAAAGTATCCCAAAAGCCAGCCTTTCCCCCACAGGCGAGCCTTCAGACCTGCCAGCTTGATGGGAGCCTGCGCAGCGGGTCTACCTGGGGCCGAGCCCGGCTCGGGGTGTCGTGGAAGCGGCTAAACTGAAGTATCCCAAAATCCAACCTTTCCCCCACAGGCGAGCCTTCGGACCTGCCAGCTTGATGGGAGCCAGCGTAGCGGGTCTACCTGGGGCCGAGCCCGGCTCAGGGTGTCGTGGAAGCGGCTAAAATGAAGTATCCCAAAAGCCAACCTTTCCCCCACAGGCGAGCCTTCGGACCTGCCAGCTAGATGGGAGCCTGCGCAGCGGGTCTACCTGGGGCTGAGCCCGGCTCGGGGTGTCGTGGAAGCGGCTAAACTGAAGTATCCCAAAAGCCAACCTTTCCCCCACAGGCGAGCCTTCAGACCTGCCAGCTAGATGGGAGCCTGCGCAGCGGGTCTACCTGGGGCCGAGCCCGGCTCGGGGTGTCGTAGAAGTGGATAAACTAAAGTATCCCAAAAGCCAACCTTTCCCCCACAGGCGAGCCTTCGGACCTGCCAGCTTGATGGGAGCCTGCGCAGCGGGTCTACCTGGGGCCGAGCCCGGCTCGGGGTGTCGTGGAAGCGGCTAAACTGAAGTATCCCAAAAGCCAACCTTTCCCCCACAGGCGAGCCTTCAGACCTGCCAGCTTGATGGGAGCCTGCGCAGCGGGTCTACCTGGGGCCGAGCCCGGCTCGGGGTGTCGTAGAAGTGGCTAAACTAAAGTATCCCAAAAGCCAACCTTTCCCCCACAGGCGAGCCTTCGGACCTGCCAGCTTGATGGGAGCCTGCGCAGCGGGTCTACCTGGGGCCGAGCCCGACTCGGGGTGTCGTGGAAGCGGCTAAACTGAAGTATCCCAAAAGCCAACCTTTCCCCCACAGGCGAGCCTTCGGACCTGCCAGCTAGATAGGAGCCTGCGCAGCGGGTCTACCTGGGGCCGAGCCCGGCTCGGGGTGTCGTAGAAGTGGCTAAACTAAAGTATCCTGAAAGCCAACCTTTTCCCCACAGGCGAGCCTTGACCTGCTAGCTTGATGGGAGCCTGCGCAGCGGGTCTACCTCGGGCCGAGCCCGGCTTGGGGTGTTGTAGAAGTGGCTAAACTGAAGTATCCCAAAAGCCAACCTATCCCCCACAGGCGAGCCTTCGGACCTGCCAGCTTGATGGGAGCCTGCGCAGCGGGTCTACCTGGGGCCGAGCCTGGCTCGGGGTGTCGTGGAAGCGGCTAAACTGAAGTATCCCAAAAGCCAACGTTTCCCCCACAGGCGAGCCTTCGGACCTGCCAGCTAGATGGGAGGCTGCGCAGCGGGTCTACCTGGGGCCGAGCCCGGCTCGGGGTGTCGTGGAAGCGACTAAACTGAAGTATCCCAAAAGCCAACCTTTCCCCCACAGGCGAGCCTTCGGACCTGCCAGCTTGATGGGAGCCTGCGCAGCGGGTCTACCTGGGGCCGAGCCCGGCTCGGGGTGTCGTAGAAGTGGCTAAACTAAAGTATACCAAAAGCCAACCTTTCCCCCGCAGGAGAGCCTTCGGACCTGCCAGCTTGATGGGAGCCTGCACAGCGGGTCTACCTGGGGCCGATCCCGGCTCGGGGTGTCGTGGAAGCGGCTAAACTGAAGTATTCCAAAAGCTAACCTTTCCCCCACAGGCGAGCCTTCGGACCTGCTAGCTAGATGGGAGTTTGCGCAGCGGGTCTACCTGGGGCCGAGCCCGGCTCGGGGTGTCGTAGAAGTGGCTAAACTAAAGTATCCTGAAAGCCAACCTTTCCTCCACAGGCGAGCCTTTAGACCTGCCAGCTTGATGGGAGCCTGCGCAGCGGGTCTACCTGGGGCCGAGCCCAGCTCGGGGTGTCGTAGAAGTGGCTAAACTGAAGTATCCCAAAAGCCAACCTATCCCCCACAGGCGAGCCTTCGGACCTGCCAGCTTGATGGGAGCCTGCGCAGCGGGTGTACCTGGGACCGAGCCCGGCTCGGGGTGTCGTAGAAGTGTCTAAACTGAAGTATCCCAAAAGCCAACCTATCCCCCACAGGCGAGCCTTCGGACCTGCCAGCTTGATGGGAGCCTGCGCAGCGGGTCTACCTGGGGCCGAGCCGCGCTCGGGGTAGTGCAGAACAAAGGACCAAGAACCAGACCTCTCCCCCACAGACGAGCCTTCGGACCTGCCAGCTAGATGGGAGCCTGCACAGCGGGTCTACCTGGGGGTCTCCTCTCCAAACAAACTCTAACCCCCGAGTGAGCCTACAGCCCTGCCAGCTTGATAAGAGCCTGGTCAGCGGGTCTTCTCGGGGTCTCCTCTCCAACACAACTATAAAGGTAACATAAAGATAATCCAATGACTCAAAAGAACTGTTAACCCGATCAACCAAGCCAAAGTCTGACACGAGGCATCTCTACCCGCTACGTCCACCCTCTTGGGAACCGGGGTCAATCATATAATATTCTCCATAAACCACCTTTTGATCTCCAGGATAGAACATCCTATTTGATTTACATATATCTTTCTTGTTTCACTATTTTAAATCAAATCATAATTTGAATTTTCTGTTCTCATATCTTATCATATTCGGTATTTTTTGATAGAATGAAGGTCCTATAACTTTGTTGATGTATTAAGCTCTCATGATTATACTTGCAATTAGAGATGTATAAATAACATGCTAACAATCAACTTCATATAGAATTTCCACTAAGAGAAACACGGTAACTAATTTTTACTTTATTCATTATACGCATCACTTTAACCGCCTTGTGTTACGCGGTGATACAGTAAGTGTTCTTCGCTTCATATTCATATGTATGCTTGTCATGAGAGAGTGAAAGATTGAGCCTTTAGTAGTTAGTTGTCCGTTAATCTTTCCTATATAAATCTAAAAAACCGTAATTATACTTCTATTTCACCTATAGCAAATATCTCTTTGCTTAACCATGACAAAAGTTCTGAGGAGTCATAAGCAGATGCGGTGGTAATTGGTAGTGAGATTGGTGGGTTATGCTATGCTGAGCCTTTTGCTAAATACAATCAGGATATATCTGGTGGTGCTGCACATCCATTTGAAATTAAGGGTTACAATTTTGATTCTGGTCCATCTTTGTTCTCCGGGTTTCATTTTACAGGTTCGCAAGCAAACCCCCTAGCACAAGTGAATTAGTTACGGTTCGTGAATGTCGCGATCCTCTTTGATTTTACTGCTCTTTTTATTCTCACCTCTCCCATCATAAAACACACATTTGAGGATAATTGCTAATATACGTTTTTTAGAACTTGGATGTCTCACATAAGTCTGAACCCAATATGCTAATACTAACACTTCGGCCCTTTGACTGTGCATTTCCTAACCATGAAATTCTAGCCAGCGGAATATTATTTTAAGTGCTACTTTTCAACTGTGAGGTTTTTAACTTTGGTATTTGAGAAATGTTTGAGAAGAAAAGCTAGAATGGTTAAGATCGACTAAAGAGGAGTGGGAGGGGACTTCTTTCATCACATGACCCTGGTCGTCACTTGGTTCCTCTTCCATAGCCATGACAATCGCATGAGTTCTTCTGTGCTGGTCACTCTCCACGCTCACCGCACCATAACTGTTGAAGCCAAAATTGACCGAAGCCAAAATTGACTTCTGTGGAGTTCGGGGTCCCAAAAGAGGGGTGACCGCACACCTACTACACTCAAATGAACAATCTAGGCTCTAGACTAGGAACGTAAGGGATAGACCCAAGGTCTCAGCGTGGAGGACCCACCGCATACCCGGAAGACTAACGAACTCTTCCCCTCCCAAGCCAAAAGCTGAGCTAAGACACCTTCGGAGGGCGCTCTTGGCCGATCGGAACATCTAAGGAGGGTCTCAAGACCAACTCTCTCTTATCCAGATGCATCTCCTTGGGTCTATACAAAATGCTCCTCGCCCGCCCTACTAAAGGCGCAACATCGCCGAGCAATTCTACAATACGCTGCTGTTAAAACCGGAAACCGGCCTCTATGGAGTTCGACCCTTGGGGAAGGGGTGGTCTCGCACTTACTTCGCTCCTGCAGGAGAAACAATGAGGGGGAGAAGAACAAAGGACAGGACCAAGGGCCCGGCTCGGAGGTCCCACCACACACCCGGAAGATCTTAGAGCGCTTCCCCTCCTTAACCAGTTGCCGGGCTAAGGTACCTCAGAGAGCGCTATAAGACTTGAGAACCGAAAGCGTGCCTTCTGAAGTACCCCTTGGGTCCTATTTATAGATTACCTTGGACGGTCTGCGAATAACCCGCCTCTGGTGGTCTGAATTTACTAAAGAGCCCCTCGAATTGGCCTGCCAACAGCCATATCCCGCTGTTCTGGCTGGTTATACGCACCTCTTGCCGGGTCACCCCTCGTCATCTGGAGGGAGGTGGGCAGCAGCCGGTCCGCCTGAGAGAGGCGGTTGGGGCCGGCTTGCTTGGAAGGGGCGAGCGGGGGCTGGCCGCTTGAGAGGGGCGGCTGGGGCCCGGCCCGCCTGGGAGAGGCGACTGGGGCCCGACCCGCCCAAAAGAGGCGAGCGGGGGCTGGCCCGCTTGAGAGGGGCGGCTGAGGCCCGGTCCGCCCAGAAGAGGCGACTGGGGCCCGGCCCGCCCAAAAGAGGCGAGCGGGGGCTGGCCCGCTTGAGAGGGGCGGCTGAGGCCCAGCCCGCCTGCTTGCTTGGGCCCCTTGGGCGGCTGAGGCCCGGCCCGTCTGCTTGCTTGGGCCCCTTCGGCGGATACGGGATTGTACACAATCCCCGATCTTTGCGTGCTTCGCAGAAGCTCGGAAAGAAACGTCCAACCCTCGTGTCCAGCGACGACCTTGCTGAGCTGGAGGGAATCTTTTGGTGGGACCCACCTTTTAGCTATAAATAAGCCACCGGGCCTTCGATGACTGGCCCCCTCCCCTTGCTCCCTGCGTGGTTTGAGGCCAGGAGATGCCTGCGTCTGAGGAGATACGTGCTCGGTTGGCAGCCGCTAGGGAGGAGAGTCGGGAGGAGGCCCTCGCGGCCGCCCCGTGGTTGGCGCCCAGATCATCCGGCCCGCAGTTTAAGCCAATAAAGGGAAAGGTTATTCGCCGTTCCACGCCGAGTGATGACCAGGGCTCCGGCGGCTCCGAGGTTGAAACTGGGTACGTGGTTTCGCCCTTCGACCTGCGCTTTCCACTGACTTTTCCCTTTGCAGGAGACGCCCCCTGAAGACGCATTGGAAGGGGGCTCCGGGAACCTCGCGGATCTCTCCGTGGAGATGATCGACCTGGGCGTTAGTCCTCTTTCTCCCGCGCGCAGCCTTCCTGCGACTCCTCCCCCGCTGAGAGTCCAGGGTCTGGGGAAGCCGCTCGTCGCCCCGGGAGGGAAATCATTCCAAGGTCTGCCGGGTTCTTCTCGGCCAGCTGACGACGCGGGAGACGTGAAGACGCCGGGTAACCCTCCTGAACTAACCCGCTCGCCGCTCGTCTGTTTCTGACCTTGCTTCTGCAGGATATCGCGTCGTTTCTTCTGATATCGAGATGAGCGAGGGGTACTCGCCTCCCGTGGAGCCGGGAAGACATTGCGGACTTCTTGGGCGACCCGCATGATAGCGAGAAGATGAAGGCGCGGGTGGCGCGAATGTTTCAGAAACACACGATGCTGCTCAAAGAGGCCTTCGTGGGGATGGAGAGAGACAGAGTCAGGGCGGAGGAGCGACTCGCTGCTTTGGAGGGGGCAAGGGGCTCGGCTGAGGATGATGACCGCATCTCCCGGCGCGCATATTACGCGAGCAAGGAGCGGCTGACAAACATTTCGAAACAGGCCCGATCAGACCAAGCGGGAGCTGGCGGCGGTCGCGAGTATCATGACTCTCGCGTGCCGCCTCGAAACGGCTCTCGCAGAGGCGGGTAGGTGGAAATGGATTGAGCTACGCCAGCCAGCCTGCCTCGCCCGCCCGTGCCCGCAGTTGCTCGCGGGGTCTGAATCGTCTCGATGCGATCCATCCCAGGTTATCGGAGGCGGATATTATCTAAGAACAATTGCTTGTAATAATTCAGGGTTCTTCTCGCCCGTTCCAGGGCGCATGCTGTTATTATCATTATTATTTATTATTTTTTTGCTGGGTTCTCAGCTTCAACCTTGGAGAGCCCACCTAGTTGAGGCGGGCGAGGGCCGGCCCGCCTAAGGAGAGGCGAGTGGGGGCCGACCCGCCTAGGAGAGGCAAGCGAGGGCTAGCCCGCCTAAGGAGAGGCGAGCGAGGGCCGACCCGCCTAGGAGAGGTGGGCGCGGGCCGGCCCGCCTAAGGATAGGCGGGCGGTTCGCTCGTCACCCCTCGGCTGGGCACTCTTCTCGGACTCTGCTCTGTGCGGGAGGGGAAATGGCTCGACGGCCGGGAGACTCTCGCGCCGACCGGCGATTCGAGCGGGCCCGGGCGGGGCTCGGGAATCAAAGCATCGGGGTTGGTCCTGCTGTCCAGTTCGCTTTCCCGCCTTTTCCGATTTTTCCCGCTCTTTTCCCGGCCCTATAAATAGGCCCTTATTTATTATTTCACCTACCGTATTCAAGAACCCTTCCAACTTTACCTCGCGAGAACCCTCTCTTTTCTCTTTCCTCTCGCTCGGCTCGCTTATCAGTTCCGCGAGATGACTGGCGGCAGCGGCAAAGCGGACGGGAGGGGCAAGTGTGCCTGGATCTTCGCCGACCACAGCTTCCCTCCCGCCATTATCTCGGAGAAGGAGTTCTTGGACACCGTCGGCAACTTCATCCCGCCGGTTTTCGTGGCGAGGCAGCCCGGGAAGGAAGAACGGATCAACGAGCTCTCGGGTGATGAGCTGGCTCTCCCGACGGCCCACTTTGAGGCGGGGCTCCGGCTACCCCTCTGGCCGGAAGTCCGCCAGGTCTTCAAGTATTATGGGGTTGTCCCGAGGCAGTTGACCCGAACTCGATCGCCGTCGTCGTCGGGTCGCCTGCTACCTTCGCGAGGAGAGGATTGAGTTCAGCCTTGCGGTCTTCCGCAAGCTGTTCTCCTTCCGCGCGAACAAGGACGGGACCGCGTGCTTCGCGAGCATGCATGCCAAGGTGCGGGAGACGGTCAACAAGAGCCACAACTGGCTCAAGAAGTTCGTCTTCGTCAAGGGCGACTTCGGCAACATTCCTTTCTCGCCGGTGCAACTCGGCGAGGCGAGCTATCGGCCCCTAGCCTGGGGGGCCATGAGGCGAAACTATATGAGTTCTTCGCCGGGAAGAACTTCGAGGTCGCCTTCCTCCGTCCGAATCTGGATGACCTCGTCCTTGTCACGTCCCCCCGGTGAAGGTAGGCGGCTCGCTCGCCTCTGCTTGAATCGTACCTTTGATTTTTCTAACTCTTGTTTCTGCAGGCGAGCGCGACGTCCCTCTCCCGCCCGCCTTACGAGAGCGCGCGGTCCGCTTTGAGCGAGCTTGGCCGTGCCGAAGCGGCAGCCTTAGCTCACCGCGAGCTCTCGGCTCCCGCCGGCCAGAAGCGCTCCGGAGGTGAGCTGACTCAGGGCCCTCCCCTTTCTAAGAAGCCGAATAAAACGAGCGGTCAGCTCCTTCAGCCGGCGACAAGGGCAAGGCCCCCGCAGATCAACCGTCCTCTGCCCCCGCCCCTGCGGTTCCCTCGGCCGCTGATCCCGCCGGCGGCGGCAGGGTCGTCGCGGCCGCTCGCGGCGACTCGGCCCGCTGAGAAGCCGTCCCCGAGGGCATCCCAACTTCGGCTACGGCGAGGGGCCCACGGACAGATCCGGTGCCCCGTTGCCTTCAGTGGGACAAGGAGGGCAACCGCGTCTCGGTGTCCTCGCTGCTGCCTAGTTGGTCGGAGCAGGACACCGCCTCCAGGATGCCTTCAATCCCTCCTCTCCTTCGGCATGTACGGGCGGGAGGATGCCTCTACCTACGGCGAGGAGGCCACGCGGGTGCTCATCTATGAGAGCGCGCGGGCGCAATTTCAAAGCCTCGCCTTGGCCCACATGGTCGGCGGCGATGCCTCCGACTGGACAGGATACCCCTTCGCTCAACAAGTTGATCGACGAGAAAGGAGGAGGCCCGCAAGCTCGCCCAGGAGGAGGCGGACGACCTGCGAAAGCGGCTCGAAGCGGCCGACGCCGCCCTCACCGCGCGATATCAGGGGGCGCGGTAACCATCTGACTCGCACCCGCCTTTATACCGCGACTCGTCCTAATAAATTTCTTTGCAGGATGCGGAGACCGCCAGCCGACTTGGTACCGTCGAGATCGCCACCCTCCAGCTGGAGAACCAGACCCTGCAGGCGCGGGTGGGTCGCTCGAGGCTGCTGCTGTCGTCCCGCCGGCATCTTCGAGCGGCGGCCCAACTCGTTCATCACAGCGAGTATGATCTGGCGGTTCTGATGCAACAGAACGGGGCCGACGCGGTGACGTACCTCTTCCGGACGCTGCAGCGGGCCAGGCTCCTCAAGGACGAGTGTTCTGGCTTGCGGGTGACCGACGTGGTACCGGAGCTGTTCCTCCCTCCCAGTACCTAAGTCAGGCGAGTACCACCGCATATGAAGGGCTCGCCGCCTTGAGGCTTCTATCTCCCCCCCCTTTTTTGGACATGTATTTTGTTTATTTTTGTGTGATCGTGCCGCGGGCCGCAGTTACAATTTTGTAAAAGATAATATACTCACTGCATTTACTTTCTTGATTGCCAATTATTTCCCTCCTCTCGCAATCGCTACTGTGTTTTGTTTGTTGATTAACTCTGCTTTTCGTTGTTGCGAGCGAGTGAGTGACCGCGCCCCGTTTGAGGTTCGGGACGTAGATCTGGGTTCGAGAGATACAAAAGCTGGCGCGACGCGAGTGCGAGTCGCGCCTTCCGCTCGGGCTCATCGTTTTGACCATATCCTGGAGTGGACTGGGTACGTGGTTCCGCGCGTGAAGACTTCGCGCGGGCCGGCCTCTCGGGGGGGTCTTGGCGCTTCCGAGCCTTTTGCCTCTAATTCACCCTGGGACCCGCCGAGTTGTAGGTTGGGGCCGGCGTTGCGGCCTCATAGGGTCATCTTGACCGGCTCGCTCACCTGATCTCTGGCGACGTGAGTCTAATCTCTCCACTCGCACGCCATGATTAGGGCTCGCCCCTTTATGCGCCGGGGCCGGCCTTCTTGGCTCGCCGTCTTGCCTGGGCATCTTGGCCGGTCCGCTCGCTCAATCTTTTGCGCCGCGAGAGCCTAACCCCTTCCATCGCGCGTTGCGCTTAAGGCTCGTCCCTTTATGCGTCGGGACCAACCTTCTTGGCTCGCCGACTCGCCCGGGCATTCCTTGGGGATGGTATCCAATCCCTGGTTGCTCGGCGAGAAGTCGCCGGCCCGATCCTGCCCAGGGTCTGGGACAGACCCCTCCGAGTGACATCCAGCCCTGCCAGCTTGGTGAGAGCCTGGCAGCGGGATCTGCTCGGGGTCTGAGGCGGACTCCTCCGAGTGACATCCAGCCCTGCCAGCTTGGTGAGAGCCTGGCAGCGGGATCTGCTCGGGGTTCTGAGGCAGACTCCTCCGAGTGACATCCAGCCCTGCCAACTTGGTGAGAGCCCGGCAGCGGGATCTGCTCGGGGTCTGAGGCAGACTCCTCCGAGTGACATCCAGCCCTGCCAGCTTGGTGAGAGCCTGCAGCGGGATCTGCTCGGGGTCTGAGGCAGACTCCTCCTCGAGTGACATCCAGCCCTGCCAGCTTGGTGAGAGCCTGACAGCGGGATCTGCTCGGGGTCTGAGGCGGACTCCTCCGAGTGACATCCAGCCCTGCCAGCTTGGCGAGAGCCTGGCAGCGGGATCTGCTCGGGGTCTGAGGCGGACTCCTCCGAGTGACATCCAGCCCTGCCAGCTTGGTGAGAGCCTGGCAGCGGGATCTGCTCGGGGTCTGAGGCAGACTCCTCCGAGTGACATCCAGCCCTGCCAGCTTGGTGAGAGCCTGGCAGCGGGATCTGCTCGGGGTCTGAGGCGGACTCCTCCGAGTGACATCCAGCCCTGCCAGCTTGGTGAGAGCCTGGCAGCGGGATCTGCTCGGGGTCTGAGGCAGATTCCTCCGAGTGACATCCAGCCCTGCCATCTTGGTGAGAGCCTGGCAGCGGGATCTGCTCGGGGTCTGAGGCAGACTCCTCCGAGTGACATCCAGCCCTGCCAGCTTGGTGAGAGCCTGGCAGCGGGATCTGCTCGGGGTCTGAGGCGGACTCCTCCGAGTGACATCCAGCCCTGCCAGCTTGGTGAGAGCCTGGCAGCGGGATCTGCTCGGGGTCTGAGGCGGACTCCTCCGAGTGACATCCAGCCCTGCCAGCTTGGTGAGAGCCTGACAGCGGGATCTGCTCGGGTCTGAGGCGGACTCCTCCGAGTGACATCCAGCCCTGCCAGCTTGGTGAGAGCCTGGCAGCGGGATCTGCTCGGGGTCTGAGGCAGACTCCTCCGAGTGACATCCAGCCCTGCCAGCTTGGTGAGAGCCTGGCAGCGGGATCTGCTCGGGGTCTGAGGCGGACTCCTCCGAGTGACATCCAGCCCTGCCAGCTTGGTGAGAGCCTGACAGCGGGATCTGCTCGGGGTCTGAGGCAGACTCCTCCGAGTGACATCCAGCCTGCCAGCTTGGTGAGAGCCTGGCAGCGGGATCTGCTCGGGGTCTGAGGCAATGACATTCATCTCTCATCGGGGGGGGGGAAACAAGTTTATCGCAAGAAATTCCATTAGAGATTGAACACGGTTTTACATAATTTCAGGGAAAAAAAACGCTTCAAGTCGTCTCCACTCCAAGTGAGACTTAGGGTCTCGCCCTCCACATTCCGGAGGCGATACCCCCCCGACTTCAATGCCTCCTACACGATGAATGGTCCCTCCCAATTGGGGTGGAGCTTTCCCTCTGTGGCTGATCTCCCTGCCGCGTCCACCTTCCTCAAGACCAAGTCTCCTTCGGCAAACTGCTTGACTCTGACGTGCTTGTCGAAATACTTGGTCATTCTTCTCTTTATCTCCTCCTGCCTCACGACTGAAAGGTCCCGCAGTTCCTCGACCATGTCGAGAGAGAGCTGCAGCTCTTCTTCATTATTGGCTCTCCATTCCTCTTTGTGCTCTCCGGCCCCGACTACCGAGGTGTCCGGACTTCAAACTCCACCGGAAGTACTGCCTCGCACCCGTGGGAGAGTTGAAAGGCGTCTCCCCTGTTGCTGTGTTGGGTGTGGTTCGGAGGGCCAGAGAACCGAGGGGAGTTGCTCCACCCAGCTTCCTCTCAAGTTCTCCACCTTTTTCTGAGGAGGTTCACGATAATCTTGTTTGCCGCTTCCACTTGCCCATTGCTTCGGGGTGATGAACTGAGGCAAACCTGAGATCGATCCCGAGCTGCTCGCAGAAGCTGGTGAACTCGGCACTGGCAAATTGAGGGCCATTGTCCGTGACGATGGCCTGGGGCAACCCGTGGCGACAGATGATCTCCCCCCACACAAAGTTTCTGATGACCTGGGAGGTCACCTTGGCCAGCGCCTTAACTTCTAGCCACTTGGAGAAGTAATCAATCATCACGAGCAGGAACCTCCTCTGGCCGCTGGCTGGGAAAGGGCCGACCAAGTCCATTCCCCAGATGGCGAATGGCCAGGGAGCGGTGATACTCCTGAGGCGCTGGGCTGGTTTGTAGCTTGAGGGGAGCGAATAGCTGGCACTTGTGACATTCTTTTGTGAATTTTGCCGCGTCGAGACCCAGAGTCGGCCAGAAGTATCCCTGCCTGACGATCCGGCCTTCTAAGGTTCGACTTCCGGAGTGACTCCCACACTCCCCCGGAGTGGACCTCTTCTAAAATCTTCGGGACCTCCCTCTCGCCCACACAACGCGCCAGCATCCTGAGAGAGTTTTTCGGTATAACTGGTCATCTCGCATGAGGTAGTATGCCGATTTGTACTTGAGTTTCTTTCCGTCCATCCCCTTGGGATACTCCCCGATGGTCAGGAAAGTGACGAATGGGTCCATCCAGGAGGGGGTGCTGTTCCACCTCCATCAGCTCCCCTCCTCGATGGATGGGCGAAAGAGGTCTGTGATGGTACCCCCCGCCCGGGGTCCATGCTTTGCCAGCTGATCCACCTGCTCGTTATCCTCCCGAGGCACGTGCCGGATGGAGAAAGTCTGGAAGGTGCCGATGACTCCCTTTACCTTCGCCAAGTAACGCTGCAGGAGGGTTCCCTTGCCTCGAATTCCCCGTTGATCAGGGAGGCCACCACCAGGGAGTCAGTGAGGACCTCCACATCATGCACCCCCAGTTCCCTGGCTAGGCGTAGACCCGCAATCACGGCTTCATACTCAGCCTGATTGTTGGTGATGGGAAAATGCACCACCACGTTTTGCTCGATCCTCGCCCCTGGGGGCTTTCCAAGATGACCCCAGCCCCCAGGGAGTGTCTCCCCGACGCACCATCCACCATGACCTTCCAGGGGACCGGGCGAGTGAGTTCCTCCTCCGCCACCTCGACCACATAGTCAGCCAGGAAATCGGCCATGGCTTGGGCCTTGATCGAGAGGCGAGGTACGAAGGAGATGTCGAACTCGCTCAGCTCCACTGACCACTTGGCCAACCTGCCGGAATGCTCCACCCCCTCGAAGATGTTGCGGAGAGGGTGGTCAGTCACCACTCGGATCGAGTGTGCCTGGAAATAGGGCCGGAGCCTCCGGCCGAGATGATGAGAGCGAAGGCCAGCTTCTCTAGGATGGGGTACCGAAGCTCGGCCTTCCTCAAGACCCGACTTACATAGTAAACCGGGAGTTGTCTTTTCCTTCTTACCGAACTAAAACGGAGCTCAGGGCCTCGGCCCAGCCCCTAAGTACAGGAACAAGTCCTCCCCCTCCTTTGGCCCTTGGAGCAGGGGGCCTGAGTCAACTGCTTCTTTAGGGCCTGGAATGCCTCCTCGCACTCCGAGGTCCACTCAAATTTCTGGCCTCCTCTCAAGCTTTTAAAGAACGGAGAGCACTCTCTCTCCCACTCGGGAGAGGAACCTGCTTAGTCCTGCCAGCCTCCCAGTCAATCGCTGCACTTCCTTCGCATTCCGCAGAGACTCCAACTCTAGGATTGCCCTCACCTTGTCGGGGTTGGGCTCTACGCCGGCAGGGGTGAGGAGATGCCCCAGGAATTTTCCTCTGCCTGACCCGAAGGTGCATTTGAGGGGGTTCAGCCTCATCTTGCACCCGCGGAGAGTGGCAAAGGTCTCTTCTAGGTCCCGGAGGTGGGAGTCGAGGTCCGGACTCTTGACCATGAGATCGTCTACATATACTTCCAGGTTCCTTCCCTTTTGCCCTTGAAAGACCCTGTCCATCATTCTCTGGTAGGTCGCCCCTGCATTTTTCAGCCCGAAGGGCATCATTTTATAACAATAGCACCCATCTCCTGTGATGAATGATACGTCTTTGACGTCGGGAGGGTGCATCCTGATTTGGTGATAACCTGAAAAGACATCCAGAAAACTCATCAAAGGGAAACCGACGGCTGAGTCAACCAGCGCGTCGATCCGAGGCAAGGGGTAACAATCTTTAGGACATGATTTATTAAGAAGAGAAAAATCGATACACATCCTCCACCGGCCGTCCTTTTTAACCATTACAACATTGGAGACCCAGCCGGGGTATTGGATCTCGGATACAAAGCCGGCCTTGAGGAGCTTTGCTACCTCCTCCCTGATGGGCTCGGCGAGCTTGTCCGCAACGTGCCTCTTCTTTTGTCGGATGGGGGGAGCCTCTGGGTCCAGGTTGAGGCGGTGGCAGGCGATGTTGGAGTCGATCCCGGGCATCTCCGCGGCACTCCATGCGAAGATGTCCACATTCTTCTGGACGCACTCCAGCATCCTGCCCTGAGCCTCCGGGGTCAATCCTCCGCTGATGCAGATCTTCTCCACCCTGCCTCTGGTGGTTAGAACCTCCATCTCCGCCACCTCCTCTGCCGCCTCCAGACGGGACGGGACTGCGCCTCCCACTCCTCAGCCTCCCCCTCATCGAAGGCGAGGACCTCCTCCTCAGCTTCTGTCACGGCCATCGCCTTGGCCGGCTCTTGAATCTCTTCCGCGACCTTCTCCTGGGCGCGGCTCTCCTCCACCTCCATCTCATCCCCGCCAGCTTCCGGCTCCGCCTCCTTCAGCCTCCGCCCCATCTCCTCGGCTCCCTCCAGCCAAGAGATGGAGTTCACCGCCGTGACATAGCACTCTCTCGCCTCTTTGGGATCTCCGCGGACCCGGACCTGGACCCCATCGACGTTAAATTTTAAGCACTGGTGGAAGGATGAGGGGACGCAGCGGAAGGCGCTGATGAGAGGCCTCCCGAAGATGGCGCTGTAGCTGCTGGGGGCGTCCACGATGACGAACTTGCAGTTGTGGGACTGCCCCCCCAGAACGACATGGAGTCCCACTCCTCCCTCAACCTCCTTCCTCTCCCCTGAGAAGCCGAACAGGGGTCCGTCCGAGGCCAACACCCTTCGGGCCTCCACCTTCATCGCATCGAACGCCTTCTTGAAGATGACATTGACCGAGCTCCCGTTGTCGACGAGGATCCGGGGGACGGTGAAGTCCTCGATGGCTGTCTGGATGACCAACGCATCGCAGAAGGGGTCCTCGTGACCCGACATATCCTCCCTGGAAAAAGTGATTTTCTCATCCGGGGGCGGGGACTGGGACGTGGAGCCAACGCTCCTGCGGTACATAGTGTGGAGGCTCGACTTGCGGGAAGCCTCGACCCCAGCCCCCCCGTGGATCGCTCTGATCCTTCCTCGGGAGCCCACATCTACCCGGTCTTCGCACCGACCCTCCTCCGCCCGAGGCCGGATCTCCTCAATCCGCACTTCCGAACGCTGTTGTGGTTGTTGCTGCTCCCGGTTGCCTCTCATTTCGAGGAACTCTGGGCACGTGGCTGTGGCGTGCCCCTCCTCTTGATGGAAGTCGCAGTAAGGCAACTCCACCCTCACCTCCCTTCTCCTTCTTCGTATCGCTCTTCTCCTCTCCCCCAGTGCTATGGCCATAGCCTGCTCCTGGTCGGGAAGGGCCGGCCTCTGGCCCTGCATCCCGCCTGGAGGGTAAAACTGGCCCTGTCCTCCTTGACGGTAGTCCCCTCCACGGAACCCTCTCCTTGCCCCGGGCTCCTGCCACTCGGGTCTCCACCCCAGCCGGAAGTTCGGCTCATGTCGCCCCTGCCTGGGCTGCTGTTGATGCTGCTGCGGCGGTGGCTGTTCCCTCTGCCAGGGCTCAGCCCTTCTCTCTTCCTGCCCTCGGCCACCCCTTGGCCTCTCTTCCTCCACGGCCCACCTGGCCAACCTTCGGGCAAACTCCGGATGCGCCGCCTCCATATCGGCCTCCCTGGCTGCCCTCTCCAGGAGCGCCTCAAAAGATACTGGGGGGGACCTCTTGAGTTCCATTGCAAAGAACCGACTGGAGACCCAGGGTGAAGGCCACCATCATGGTGTGCCCCGCATCTCCTGCACTTGGGACAACTCCTCTTGGAATCTATCCAGGTAACTCCCCAGGGTCTCTCTCCACCCCCTGCTTGACACGGAACAAGGACTCCACCTCCTTCTTCCTCTTTTGGAAGTGGTGAATCTCAACATGAACCCCCGACGCAGGTCCTCGAAGCAGTAGATGGACCCGGTCGGGAGCTGGTGGAACCATTCTCTCGCCTTCTCTCGGAGGGTGATGGCGAAGAGTCGGCACTTGAAGCCGTCTGACATCTGTCGAATAGAGACCATGTCCTCAAACCACTGGATGTGGTGGACGGGGTCTCCCTTCCGGAGTAGTAGGTCATCTCCGGCTCACGAAACCCCTCTGGAACTGGGGCGGAGGAGAAACTCGCTGAAGGGGCTTCCTCCCTCAGCGGGGCGAGGGGGGAACTCTCTCCCCGCTGTCTCGCCAAAATGGTATTCTGCGGCCGAGCCGGGGAACAGAACTCGCCCCTGAAACTCGCGCTCGCCTCTCTCGGCGGGTTCCTTCCCGGTCGCCTGAGTGGCGCGTCGTCGCCGAGTGCGGGAGCGGAGACTACTGGAACTACCGGTGTCGCGCTCTCCGCTCGCATGCCGAGGGCGGTCCTGACGAGCCCGAGGATCTCCTCCCTAAGTTCCGCCGACACGCTCGCCGCTGGGGTGGGGGAGGGGGGTGGCGAGCTGCCTCTGCCTGATCCTTGTCCCTCTTCTCCAGTCATCGAGCCTGCTGAAGGTTTTCCTTGCTGACCACGCTCCACGCTCACTGCACCAAAATGTTGAAACCGAAAACGGCCTCTGTGGAGTTCGACCCTTGGGGAAGGGTGGTCTCGCACTTACTTCGCTCCTGCAGGAGAAACAATGAGGGGGATAAGAACAAAGGACAGGACCAAGGGCCCGGCTCGGAGGTCCCACCACACACCCGGAAGATCTTAGAGCGCTTCCCCTCCTTAACCAGTTGCCGGGCTAAGGTACCTCAGAGAGCGCTATAAGACTTGAGAACCGAAAGCGTGCCTTCTGAAGTACCACTTGGGTCCTATTTATAGATTACCTTGGACGGTCTGCGAATAACCCGCCTCTGGTGGTCTGAATTTACTAAAGAGCCCCTCGGATTGGCCTGCCAACAGCCAAACCCCGCTGTTCTGGCTGGTTATACGCACCTCTTGCCGGGTCACCCCCCGTCATCTGGAGGGAGGTGGGCAGCAGCCGGTCCGCCTGAGAGAGGCGGTTGGGGCCGGCTTGCTTGGAAGGGGCGAGCGGGGGGCTGGCCCGCTTGAGAGGGGCGGCTGGGGCCCGGCCCGCCTGGGAGAGGCGACTGGGGCCCGACCCGCCCAAAAGAGACGAGCGGGGGCTGGCCCGCTTGAGAGGGGCGGCTGAGGCCCGGTCCGCCCAGAAGAGGCGACTGGGGCCAGGCCCGCCCAAAAAGAGGCGAGCGGGGGCTGGCCCGCTTGAGAGGGGCGGCTGAGGCCCGGCCCGCCTGCTTGCTTGGGCCCCTTGGGTGGCTGAGGCCCGGCCCGTCTGCTTGCTTGGGCCCCTTCGGCGGACACGGGGTTATACAGCTGCCCAACTGGGCTGCAAACAGCGCGACTCCGCTGCCTTAAAAGGCTATCAATAGGCCAACAAGGGGCTTCCCGGCATAAACCTCGGGGCTCCCACGGGACGAGCGGTTCACGAGCACACCACTCGCCCAAGACGAAAGGAGTAAACCACACATACACAGAGCATCACAGATTATAAATTATTACAGGAATATGAATTCCATACTTCGGCACGCAGGCCGGCAATATAAACAAAAATAGGCCTTCGAGGGTCGGCACAAGCTCGGGCTTAAGCCCGCTATTCCCCGCTTGGTACTGCAACACCTGTACGCCAACGTCTCGACGAGCGGCGGCCAACGAGACATCGGTCGGCTAACATAAGCGGGACAAATATATTCCGTACACCCCTTTTGCGCGGCTACGGTGCGCATTCCCCGCAAATAGATAATATCCAACTTCCTCGGAGTCTTCTCCGGGAACCCCAGAACATCACCAATTCGGCTCATGCGTCCGGACGGGCTTCACACAGAACATCACCAATTCGGCTCGTACGTCCGGATGGGCTTCACACAAAACATCACCAATTCAGCTCGTACGTCCGAATGGGCTTCACACAGCACATCACCAATTCGGCTCGTACGTCCGGATGGGCTTCACACAGAACATCACCAATTCGACTCGTACGTCCGAATGGGCTTCACACAGCATGCCTAAATCCGTACTCACACTTCCAGATACTAAATGCAATTAATAGCGGGGACGTACACGTCAACCCGCCGGAGAGCTCCCTTCCTCCACCCATTGGTGGAGAGGGGCCTCCATGCAAATATGTAAATTGAGGGCTTCACCTGCCCGAGTAGAAAATTCGTTACCCTTGACGCGTGTTTTGACGAAGCCGCAACCGCGCATATCGCTCGAGTCTCGATGTCTAGCGTCCGTAGTGGTTGTCCATGCTCGGACCCGACCTCCGCGGGAGAGTTGAAGGCTTTAAGTGATTTTTTCCTCCATGGCCGAGCCTCTCTGAGGCCGATCGTACTCCAAATGGCACCGAGGAAGTCGATCCCGGCCTCAACAACTTCAAGCGGCGTCGGGGAAGCTGATCCCGACCGGCCTAGCTCCAAGCGGCGTAGGGAGAGGAGCTCCCGGCCGACCTAGTTGCAGGCGGAGGCGAGGAAGGAGAGCCGGGAGAGAGCCGAGCTCAGGCTGCCCCTAGTGGCCGGCGATGAGAGAAGGGGGGAAGAGCTCGGACATGCCTTGCCGCGGCGGCGAGAGAGAGATCGGGCGGCTGAGCCTTTGCTTCCTTGCTCAGGTCGGCGACGGGAAGAGGGGCCGAGAGAAGCTCGGCCCTGTTGGAGGCGGCGACGGGAAGAGGGGGCCGAGCCTTGCTCGAGGCGGCGATGGCGGCGGCCGGCCTCCCTTCTAGGCCGAGCCTGGCTCGAGGCGGTGTGTGAGAGGAAAACCGAGAGGGAGAGAGGCGGCTGTGCGTGCTGCTCCATGCCGTGAGGAAGAGGGAGAGAGGGGGAGAGAGGCGGGCGGCGTCGGGCTCCAGGCCGGCGGGAGAGAAGAAAGCCCTAAATGGCTTTTCTCCTTTTTTTTCCCAGGCTGTCCCCGAGCCCCCTTCTGTTTCTTCTTTTGCTTTTTTTTATTTTTCCTGCTAACTCCCCTCTCCGCCTGCCCTCCACACTCCTCCTTTATTTTTTGTCTTTTCTTCTTTTAACCCCTGCCTCCTGTACCCGCCTGCTTCCCCCACCTCTCTTCTTTTTCTTTTTTATTCGTGCCTTCCACTCTACCGAGCCCTCCCTCCTCTTTTTTTATATAATATTATCTATATATATAATATATATATTAAAAGCTCCTGTCAGCTATAATCTTATATATATATAATATTTATATTATAATATGATATAATATATATTATAATGTTATATATATATATATATATTAAAAGCCTACGCACGTGAAACCTCCGCCCGCACGCACGAGCATCCGCACGTCTTTGAACGGGGCTGCATCACATCGTCGCTTGTAGCTCGCCTCAAGCCCGTCACTTGGGGAGGATCCCGCTCGGCCGGATACGGGGTTGTACAATCAGAACTTTCAGTATTTCACCAAAATATCATTAGAACTCCCAGTATTTCATCAAAATACTGTCAATATAGTGTTCAATATCGTGCACAATACAATCTATAAATTAGATATTTTATATAATAATATTTATAATAGTGGAGAGAATATGTTAATACGATTATATAATGTAACATTATACTGTTTTGATAGATTGTAATGTGTTTATTATTGACTTTTTTGATCACAATACTGTCATAATATACAGTATTTGATCAATACTGTCTGAACTTCTAGTATTTCATAAAAATACTGTCAGAACTCCCAGTATTTCACCTAAATATTGGGAGACCAGGGGTTCGCCGTTGGAGGAGCAGGAGGCCGGAGTTTCTCCGCTGGAGGAGGAGGAGGTCAGGGTTTCGCCGCAGGAGTAGGAGGGGGGAAGGTCGTCGCGAGAGGAGGAGGGCGTCGCGTGAAACCCCAACCTCTCAGTAGGGTGGCACCGCGTGAAGAGGATGAGCTGGGAACTGTCGTTTTATGGTTTTGCAACAGCAGAGGTCGGGGAGGGAAAATTTTCTGAATTAGTGGAGTGGACCCCACTCCCAAATTTTGTTATTTATTCTCCCACCTAATTCTAGGTGAGAGTAACTCACCTAAAATTTTCTCATTATTATTACTAGTGCCCGACACGGGGCTCTGCCCCTATGGCTACGCGCCACAGTACCCGACCCGTGACGGCGGGCTTCGCCCGCACCCAGCTGGCTTCACCAGCACACGACGGGTCGCTGGCGCGACTGTACCCAACCGGCGACGGCTGGCTTTGCCCGCTCCCGGCTGGCTTCGCCCGTCCGCAGCTGGCTCCGCCCGACCCGCAACATATACATATGAGTACTCAAAATGACCGTAAAAAAATATAAATCAAAAATACAATTTTTATTTTGTAAAACAAATTATATTTTAACGTTAAAACACTAATCCTTCTCTTATCATTTCTAGCTAGAGACAATAGGTTTAGGGTATCTGATATTTTTATTTTTTTTATTTTAATATTGTAAAGTTGTGTAATTACGTAAAAAGATATTGTCTTTATAATATACTAATATAAAGTTGGCAAAAATGTTAAATCAGTCCCTCAAGTATGATACCTTTTTGAAATCAGTCCCTCAACTTTTAAAAGGTTGAAATCAGTCCTTCAACTTTTAAAACCAAGACAATTTGATCATATAACTGTTTAGTTTTTGATTTTCTGATTTTCATTTTCCCAATTTACTATTTTCTTTGCTAAACTTTTTATATTTTATGGCTAAACTTTTTATATTTCCAATAATAGCTTGTAATAATATATATTTCATTTCTTTTTTATTTGTCAAGACCTGGGAGGGTCCTCGTGAAATGATTTGGGTTGCAGGTAGTCAAACCGTCCACCTCTTTTGATGGAGGAAGTGAGGTTGACAAAGTCAAGCCACTAGTACAGAAACCGCCGTCGCCGTCACTGCTGCCTTCGCCACCATCATTGATGACATCATCGCTGCTGCCATCGCCGTCGCCGTCATCGTCTTCATCACCGTCACCGTCATCGCAATCGTCGTGGCAACCGCCGCCATCACCATCACTATCTTCATCACCGTCGCCGTCGTCGTCTTCGCCGCCATCGTCGCGACAACCTCCGTCGCCGTCATCATCATCTTCATCACCGCCGCCGTCGCCGGCGGCGCTGCCGGCGCTGCGGCGACCGCCTCCATCACCGCGACAATGGCCACCATTGACGCGACAACCACCGCCGCCGTCGCTCCTCTCTTCCTTGGGCGGCGCCGCAGTCGCCGACTGGATTCCGACTCCGTCCGGCATCCACCAGCCGGATTATTGGTCGTTTTCAATTCTCCACCATCCTATCACGTTCCCGTCATCGTCGCGGTCGGTTACAATAAAAAATAAAATGAAATATATATTATTACAGGCTACCATAGTACCATTGGAAATATAAAAAGTTAAACAATAAAAATATAAAAGATTTAGCAACTAAAATAGTAAATACAGCCATATGATCAAATTGTCTTGGTTTTAATAGTTCAAGGACTGATTTCAACCTTTTAAAAGTTGAGGGACTGATTTCAAAAAAGTATCATAATTGAGGGACTGATTTAACATTTTTGCCTATAAAGTTCTGTATAATTGTGTAATTATGAATACAACTATAATGACAATATATGGATTTTTGTAATGTTTCATCAAAGATTAGTTGTTTCATTTTTTTTGTATAATAGTAGAGATATATACTATAAAAATATATTTTAATTTAATTTTCGGGAAAGGAAAAAATTACTCCCACGCGCTGTATGCCGTAATTCAATCCCAACCGTTATTTTTGTGTTGTTGATTTGCACCATAAATTCCGGTGGTGACGGTCATGAAGATGGGGTTAAATTGTCATTTGTTAATGGTTCATCTAAAAAACTTCATCTATTTTTATGTGATGATGTTTGTTAGATGATTCTTAACGAATGACGTTTTTACTCATGTGTTTACGACCGCCACCACCGTGTCAAACGAAGCCCAAATTAAAGCATGACATTATTGAGTAAGCACTGCTGCATGTGACATATGATTCCTTATGGCTGAACCGCATCACAAATGAAACCACATTGCGTCCGCGAGCGAGAGTTTTGCTCAATTCAATTAGGGCCCGTTCTTCTAAACGGAATTGAAATCGAGATCAATCTCATTAATTTGAATTTCAATTTTGTTGTTCAGCTAGCTAGATATAATAGAATTGGCAAAGCAAAATTGAATTGATTAATTGTACAACTTGGAATGAAGATCCAGTAATTGGCTAGATGAAGTTTCAGTGTGAGTAGCCCCATGAGAAAGAGAATAAGCTCTCTTGAAATTTTGAGAATAGTTCGAGAATTTTCATTTTTTTACGGCAATTGTAGTCCGAAGAAGATTGCAAGAGATCCGACAAATGGATTGATGATGTGTCACCGCAAACAGTCTTGGAATGATGAGAAGTTTTGCTAGAAATTCGCAACGACTTTCATTTTTTTGACATAAATAGTTTGGTGGAGATTTCCCGAGTTTTGACTTTTGACCATCGGATCAATGAGCCGTCACCACCAACAGGCTAGGGACTACGCTAATAAGCTTCCCAAAATTTTTTTTTGATGATGTTAACCAAAAATCATGCAACCAGATTTTTCCAACGGCAGTTGGGCGGTCAGACTCATGTTGACCGTATTGACCGCCAAGACCATCCACCAACAAAGTTCAAGGAAGAGCAGATACATACTGAAGGTTGATCGCCAGACCGCACAACCAGATCGTTTTCTTTTATATGCACATCATGTATCTTCTCATCTTTGCTCGATTCTCATGTACCTCGGGCAGTCAGTAATCGTAAGTCCTGCACATTTGGGCAGACCCCCTAACCTATAAATAGGGGAGAGTAGTACCTTTAAGGAATGCTGATTCGGGTCCCCAAGCTTGCCCCATGTGATTGCGGTCTCAAATCTTGTGTCTTAGCGATCTTCTGTTTGCCGCTAGCTCTCTCTTTCTTTTCTCTGTAACCTCAATTTTCCTCTTCCAATTATAAATTGTCTGTCGTAAGTGGTATTCGCTGCGACAGATAAGCCTGGTCTTGCAGCTCGGCAACCCTCTCGCTTTCCGAACTCATCTAGATCTCAGTCTTCTCTTTCTCTAGCTCTCCCTAACATGTTGTGACGGTGCATTTCATGCATCAACAGATGATATGACAACTTTCATTTTTTTGGCTACTGTGATTCAATATTATTTCTTGAGTTTTTGGAATTGGATTGGTAAATTGTCATCACGAGCAATCTTTAAATGGTGAGATGAACCTTGTTATTTTATAGTTATTTTATTTATTTGTGTTGAGTTGCTGTATTTATGTGAGTTATATATATACCCATTATGTAAGAGAATATGTCAGGTTTTAAGCATAATGAATGAGATTCCTCTCCACTTTTATCATGGTATCAAAGCAATCCTAAAACCCTAGCCGCCCGACCGATTCGTCGCCCTCCGCCGCCCTCTTCTTCGCCGCTCATCGTCGGGCCCCTTGTTGTGGAGGCTTCGTTGTTGCACATCCGTGCTCGTGTTTGTCGACGGGGTTCCGATCTTCCTCCACTTGACCTTACTCTAATAAGTGTCCAAGTGTCATGGCTGGAGTGCCCTCTACTTTGCGGCATACTAAGAAACGCAGTCGCTCTTCAATCTGCGGTCCCTTTTTGGCTTTTTGCCACGGGTTGCGTAATGCTCCAGACTTTTCATGGAGGGCGTGGATGAGTACCGCTATTTTATTGGAGGTCTTTCACTCTCTACAACGAATGATGGTTTGAAGGATGCGTTTAGGAAGTTTGGCCATCTTACTAAGACCAAAGTGGTTATTGACAAATTTTCTGGCAGATCTCGTGGATTTGGTTTTGTGATTTTTGATCGAAAGAGTGCCATGGAAGCCGCCATTGACAAAATGAATGGAATGCAGCTCGATGGGCGGTCTATCACGGTATCCAGGGCTCGACCGCATGGATGGGGCCGCGACCGTGATGGAAGGCGCGATTATGATCGGGCTCGTGGTGGTCGTCGTGATTGTGGACATCATACTCGTGATTTGATCAACGCCGACAAAGTTGCTACCACATTATCATCTAAAGGGGGTTCTTCCACCCACTCACAGGCCCTATCGCATGATCAAGTTCGGAAGTTCCTTGCCCTTCTTAGAATAAATTTCAGACAACTACCCAGGCGTTGAGTGAACAAGCTTTACTCAACGAATCTGGACTTAGAAAATTTCCTGCTCTGCTAGGCGTTGAGTGAGTAAGCTCAACTCAACGCTTTTTAACTTAGTTAACATTCTGCATCCTTCTGCAACTCTAGGCGTTGAGAGTGTTGAGTATATATGCTTCACTCAACACTTTTTGCCTTAGTTTGATCTTCAGCCCTTTCTGCACCTATGACATTGAGAGCGTTGAGTGAACCAACTTCACTTAACGATTCTGGACTTAGAATAATTCTGCTCTGCATGAAGGCGTTGAGTGTGTTGACTACACTCAACGCTTTCTCCTTCAGGCTCAACATTTGACTAGGCGCTGAGTGAACTGGCTTTACTCAACGCTTTTTGCATTAGCCAAATTTTGTTTTCTTCTTTGGCGTTGACAGCAGCAGCATGACTCAACGCTTTCTTCCTTTGGCGTTGAGTGAGCTGACTTCACTCAACGCTATTTATACTTAGACAGAATTTTATGTCTTTCTTTTAAGGCTTTGACTGATTCAGCATGGCGTTGAGTGAACTGGCTTCACTCAACGCTTTTGAACATAGTCGAATTTCTTTGACAGATTTGTTGTGGCTTTGACAGACACTGCATGACGTTGAGAGGTCAAGCTTCACTCAACGCTTCTGGCTATATGCCGTTGAGTGAGTTAACTTCACTCAACGCCTTTGGACTTAGCCACTTTTCTGCCTTGTCAACACTTAAAGCTTTGACTATCTGCCCTTTCTAAGCATTATTAGTTGTATGGCGTTGAGTGAACTGGCTTCACTCAACGCCTATGGACTTAGTCATTTTTCTGTGCTGCAACTTGCGGGGCTTTGACTGTCCTGACTTCACTCAGCGCTATAAGTTGTATGACGTTGAGTGAAGTGGCTTTACTTAATGCCTATGGACTTAGTCATTTTTCCGTCCCTCCAGTCAGCTTCTTTGAGTCCACCTGTCAATGTCACTTGGATCACTTGTCTAATCAATATGACATAGACCAACCTGCATGCATGAACGTAAATATATATCAAATACAACTTTGTGTATATCATTGATTTGTTTGACTTCTTACAAATCTGGGACATTGAGATCAATGGACCCAACAATCTCCCCAAAGCTGGGACATTGAGATCAATGGACCCAACACTAACCCAATCTATTCACACAAAATCAATAATTGTTATTTTATTATTTATTATTTTTAATAAATAATAATTAAATTAGTAGCACGGACTACTAATTTAATAATAGTTTTTAATATTTTCAATAATTGTTATTTATTATTTTTTAAATTTTCCCTGAGTGCGGGCTACTAATTAGGGCTATAACGGTTCGGTTTGTAAGCAAAACCGCAAACAAAACTATCTATATGTGGTTCCAAAAATTTGGAACCGAACTGAACCGCTCAAACATTGAAACCAAACCAAACCTAATGGTTTGGTTTGGTTCAGTTTTGGTGGTTTAAATAATGTGATAAAACCTAGAGATTTATAGATAGAGATCAAAGATGGTGCAATGAATGAGCCTCAATCACCCAACATGAAAGTGTTGTCTGAACACCATTCCTATCACCTAACCATTTCAGAACTCCAAAATTAAATGAATGGAAAATGAAATATTCATCAGCATCGTTTGTTTGAAGAAAAATCTAGATTAGAGAAATATCTAAACTAGAGATCAACGACAACTTAAATGCTTAATCAAAATAAAAAACAGAAAACTTAAAATATATAAGAAAAATACCTATTGTATGATTAACCGTATGGTTCAATAAAATTTAATTAATAAATTAAATATTTTATATACAACGGTTCGGTTTGGTTCGTCTCGGTTCGATTTGCCACACAAAATCATAAACCGAACCGAACCGTATGATTTTTCTAAAATCAAAACCGTAACCAAACCGCGGGCTGCTGAAACCGAACCGAAGTGTGGTTTGGTTTGATTGGTTTTTGCGGTTCGGTTGGTTTTGGCTTACAGGTCTACTACTAATTAGTAGCACGGGCTACTACTAATTCAGTAGAGGGCGATTTATTATTTATTTATTTATTTATTAATGTTTTTAATAATTATTTATTATATTTTCGAAAGATATAAGTTTTTACCTCCTCCGCGACCTCCTCCGCCACCTGCAACACCCCAATCCTCCTCCTCCGCCACCTCATCATCTTCCTTCGCCTCCTCCTCCTCCTCCACCTTCGAAGCGCCCACATCCTTCTTCTCCGCCACCGGCATACAACGCCCACCACCTCCTCCTCCGCCACCTCCAACGCCCACGTCCTCCTCCGCCACCTCTGCAACGCACACCTCATCCCCCTCCGCTGCCCGCAGCGCCCCTATGATTCTTCTCCGCCGACCGGAAGGTCGGGCCAGTCGATCCCTGTGTTGGATTTAGATCACCGGCAAACCTCCACCCTGATTTTTTTTTATTAAAACGGCGGGAAGAAGCGGAGGGGCAGTTTGAAAAACCAATCCCGACCGACGACCTCCAGGCATTGTAGACAACACCTAACTTCTTTATAATCTATAGATATGCAAACCGTGACCAACATTATCTATTTATAATCTATAGATATGCAAACCGTGACCAACATTATCTATTTTTGTATTGATCAAGAAGAATTGATTTTAGCTCAAAACAAATTCAATGAAATTCATTTCGAATTCCAATTATGAGATTCAAGCGCCCAAATGAACATTAAAATGGAATCGAATTAGGACTTCAACTAATTAGATGCTTCATTTCCATCCATACGAACGAACCCTAAATGAATCTGATAAAAATTTGCATTTGAGCCGCTTGATAGCACATAAGGGTCATGCCCAATTAATTGAGAGATCTCTACCTATCTTAGTAATCCCATCAAATTTGTATAATCATGAATCATAGTCAATATAAGATAAGGAGTTATCCGACTATTGTTGGATCTATGGACACATTGTGCTTGAGGGGGCTGCGATCGGAAAGAGTCATGGCAAAGCCCGCTACTGAAAATGGAAGGTGCTACCGTCGGATGGTATCACTATCACTGGACGATATCTTTTGGAGAGTCCATTTTTGAGAGAAAAAGTTGTCAAAAATGCTGGTCTACAAAGTCCAAAAATTTCGTTAAATGACGTGAAAAAGTTTTCTAAAATGGCTATGGAAAGTTGTCAAAGATGCTGGTTTCCAAAGGAGACGAAGGCTGCCTAAAGAAGCTATCGCAGGGCGGTAGTGCTACCGCTGGCGGTAGGTCTGTTCCTATAAAAAAGAACTGTTCTCCTCCTTTTACAGAAAGCGATACGAAGACACCAACCGGTGGCCACTACCGAAGCCATAACTCTCATAATTTTGAGAAAGTCTCCTTCCTGGCGACAAGAACTCCACTCAACGCTCGTGAAGTCCACAGACTCGGAGAAAGGATCAATCACACATATTCAGTGACGAGTCCATCTAATTGAGAGAGTTTCTTTAGTATTGTTGTATTTCATTTCTTTTATTTTCTCTAAATTGTAAATTCGTCGTAGGTAGGTGTGACTAAGTCTTGCGATACTTAGGTGGCAAAATCATCTGGTGTGGACGTCGGTTTCCTGGAAGGATTCCACAAATTCACCGTGTGTTGTGACAACTAGGTCTAGGGTAGACCTAGGAGTCGGTTCAATGCCTTATTTGGGAGAGATTGCTAGAATCAACCGGTCCTTGGGAGAAGGGTAGGTATAAAAGAAGGAAAAAGAACTTTATTGTCACTTCAATCCCAAGCGTGATTGAAATCAAAGTTTTGTAATCATATCTTATGAAATAAAATTACTGTATTTCTTTAATTGTTTGTCTACAATCTTTTTAAGTTTTAAAAAGAAAGCTAAGTTTCTGTTACTATCTCTTGACGGTATCAATATCGCTGATGATAGCAACAGAAAATCAGAATTAAACTAATTCGTTGCCTTAAGATTAAAATTGTTTTAAGAACCCTTATTCACCCTCTCCTCTAAGAACATTGTACGATCCAATAGAGCTCTCTCGAACGTTGAAGGTAAGTTATCTTCAAATGAGGACTTTGAGCTCCATTTATAGCTTTGACAAAGGGTAGCCCGATAACTTTGCCAATGTAACCACTGTAACAACATGATCGGCGAATCACGTTTGTCGATCTGGAACACACAGATCACCATTTCTCAGATATAACCATTTTCCCCCGAGGCAGTTCAGACTGCATATGGTAGCTTTGTTGGCGGTGCCGACTACAACGAATGCTTCATGCAGTCTGAGAAGTTAAGAAGGTTAACTGTCGTGCATAGGGGGTGAGGCTTTGGCCACACCCCATGGGGTGTGCGACTTTGGTCTCTCCCAACCCCAAGGGGGGCGCGGCCTTGGTTGCACCCCAACAGGGGCCTGCACCCCAAGGGAGTGTGGTTGCACCTTGGCCACACCGTAGTGCGACCCGGTCAGCGTGGCTACGCCGCGCGACAGTTCGCTATCGTTACCTTACGATATTTCGTGGCGGTTTCTCAACGCCCTCCATCGTGGAGGTTGACTTTCTTTTCATTTCCTCCACGGTGGAGGTTGGCTTGAATCCAGCTTCCACCGCCATTAGCAATTTAGCATTCCTCATTAGTGGGGTCCTTTGCTAAATGCACCCCTAAATTTCTATAAATTGATGGGTGGATATGAAGAATAGATTAATTCATTTAAATATATTGTTTTTTTATTTCTCAAATAATAATATTTCACATTTATAAAAGTAGTTATATATTTAGGGTGGTGTTAAAGGCACACCATTTTCGGCTATGTGCACACCCATCAAAAATATAATCCTTAATAATTTAGGTTTCCTAAACTCCACCCAACTAAAGCAGAAGCAGTCCGCCTCCCCTTTCCCGATGTGCGCTTTTTGAACTGCGTCTTCTACGTTCATTTTCAGGAGAAGTGTTCAACATGAAAGTTGTAGATCTCGACGATATCTACAATTTTCATGTTGAACACTTTTTGATTTATAGCCGTTTAGGCCCCCGATTTGGCCCCCGAAAAAATCACGCGGACATTCATATGTCCCGCGTGATTTTTTTCGGGGACCAAATCGGGCGCCTAAACGGTTTTAAATAAAAAAGTGTTCAACATGAAAGTTGTAGATATCGTCAAGATCTACAACTTTCATGTTGAACACGTTTCATAAAAATGCACGTAGAAGACGCAGTTCAAAAAGGCGCGTATTTCTTTTAAAAAAAACTATGCAATCACGACAACGTCATCCTCCCCACAGCTCTTGTGGACATGTACTGCAGATGCGGGTGCGTTGAAACAGCTTTGGAGGTGTTCCGCCGGGTTTCGAGCAAAGACGTCGTGCTTTGGAACGTGATGATCGGAGTGCTCGCGATGCAAGGCCATGACCGCCTTGCCGTCGATCTGTTTGCTCTGATGAAAGAGACGGCAACGGCGCCCAACGAGTCCACATACATTGTAGTTATGTTTGCTCAGACTGTGCACATAGTATTGGTGTGCACAAACCCGAATATGGTGTGCACATAAAATTTCAATGGGTGCACATAGTATTGATGTGCACAAAGTCGAAGATGATGTGCCTTTAACACCACCCTATATTTATAAGTTATAATTCATATTTATTATTTAGGATTCAATTCAAGACCTGAGCCCAATAAATACTTGCAAGCAAGCGCACCGTGCGTAAAGCACATGTCTGGGAGCGCAACTTTGTCAGTAACACGTGGCATTTTGTCGCCCCTCAACCTGGATCGTTGTCAACCACAGAGATTAGAACAATAGTACGGACAAAATGAAGTGCCACTTGCCACCAATATCATTACGGCAGCTGTCTTTCAGTTTCATAATTATTTATTAAATTTATTAACTGGCTACTGGCAAAGAACAGTGGAAACGTGAGAATAGAAAATTTGAATTATTATTTTATTTAATATTGAACCTATATTTTTTTATTTATTTTAAAATTGGTCCTTCTTTGTGTTTTTAGTTAAAAATATGCATGAAATATTAAAGCAAAAATCTTAAATGAGACCCGAATGAGGAATGTTATACTCCTTTTTGAAATAGATCCCTTAAGCTGTAAAAATATGAAATTAGTCCTCAATTTTATTGAAAAGCTGAAAGAAGTCCGATCTAACAGAATATTTATATAGAAATCAACTTAATTGGTGAACAATAAACTCATAAATTAAGAAAAGGAGACTTTTTTTAAAAAAATTAACACCATTTAAAAAAAAAAAGGATACGCGAAGACCTTATTGCCCTCCGCTTCCGCGGTTTTCCGCGGAAATCAACCGCACCGCGGGAACCGCGGTGACGGTCGGGCGGTGCGGTGATTGTTGGGGAGGCTCCGCTCAAAGTATTCTACGTACAACTATCAAGTTTGGAATAGATATATATAGTACCTCCAGCGTAGAGTCTAGCTCTAGAATGACATGAACTCAATAACACGGTTCGAGTTGGCCCTGACACGTGCATACATATATCTAATATTTCTAACGATCTCCTCCTATGTCCGCCGTAAACCCGACTTCAGATAAATGGTGGTTTGTGACTTTGTGCAATGTTCAACCAAAACGTGACTCATTCACAACCGTGTCCAGCACCTATTAAACATATTGGACTTAAATAAAAATAGTATGCACGCATAAGTAAAACAAAAACTCAACTGCAACACAGAATAGTCTCAAGTACAATCAAGACACATACCCTATACGTCTTGCATCCCAAATCAATCAGAGAGCAAATATAGTTCAAACTCACAGGTGAAAATAGAGCTAAACAATACTTTGAACAGAGATAACAAAAAAAAAATCAACTAATACTCTAACAGTCATTATCCAGAAGATCATCATGATCAGGATCTCAGTCTACCAGTGCTCCTCCTATGTTAGCATCCCCTGTAATTTTCAACAGAAAATTTCATTTTGGAATGAATTCAATCCTTTAAAAATGTACAAATATCTAGTTTTACTGTAAAAACATAGTATTTTTTTTATTATTAGCTAGATGACACATTCACGAAGTATTATAGATTGACTTCAAAATCCGTTATCTATTTCCAAATGAAATGATTTATAGACATCTGGACACCACAGTTATATCTGTGTTTATATATGAAATGTCATGGTTACTGTCCTTCTAAAGTTAACTAGAACTCATCAAGTTTGGAATGGAACCAATTAACAAAAGAAAAGTCAAGCCAAATCAGATCGTGTTATCATGTTTGGAATAACACTCTCCTCCAAGGCAAGATAGTCAAATCCATACGAAGTTATTAGCATCAGATTTGGAATGAAATAACTTACCAGATCCGTATTCAACAACCAAGAGTATTAACAAAGCACAACATGCTTGCTTTGACAAAGAAAATCTGAAAAATCAAAACATTTGGACTAAGGATGAACTAAATAGCCTAATATTAAACTAAGGTCGAACTAAATTGCCTTTAGTTCCATTTCCCCCATTATTTTGATTAATCAGTCTTTGGGCATTTCTTTCGTCAATGGATCAGCCAGGTTATCCTTCGAATGCACATCGATGAAAGTGATAATTCTTTATTCTTTCAAATAATTCAACAAATCATGTCTCAGTCATACATGTTTCCTCTTAGTATTATAGAAGACATTATTAACAACTTGAATTGTTGCTTGATTATCACAAAAAAAAACTCAATAAGTTGACTTGTAACTTAGATAAAGGTATGTATAAAATCAAGTTCTTGATCCAATCTGCCTCTTCATTAGCCGAAGCTAAGACAAACAACTCGGCTTCCATAGACGACAAAGCTATATAAGTTTGTCTTTTGGATTTCCAAGTAATAGCAGCTCCACCCAACGTGAATATATATCCACTAGTAGACTTGTTGTTCCCAACTTCTGAACACCATGATACGTCAGAGAATCCATCCACAGTAGGAGGGTAACTAGTGTAGCATAGAGCATGATCTTTAGTACTTCTTAGGTATCTTATCAGCCTATCTAGGGCATCTCAATGATCATTGCCTGAACTACTATTAAAACAGCTCAGCGTGCTAACCGAGAAGGCAATGTCTAGTCTTGTACAACTTATGGCGTACATGAGACTACTAATTATTTTAGAATATTTTACTTGATCAATGCCGATCTCTTCATTAGGACTCAACTTAACATTGTGATCAAACAATGTCTCTGTTAGCCTACAGTCTTTATATCCTCAAGTAGAAAGAAGTTGCTCTATATAATGAGTCTGTCTAAGTGTAACTCAACCCTTTTAAACTCTAACTTTCATACCTAACAGGATATCCACGGGACCAAGTTCCTTTATGTCAAATGCTTCTGCAAGAGTGGATTTAATATCTCTAATTACAGCAAGATCCGACCCCAGAATCAACATATCATCTATATATAAACATATGATGACTATTTGATTTGACACTGAACGGTGATAAAGACATTTGTCGGAAAGACTGAAATAAAATCCAAAACTCTTTATCACTTGGTCAAACTTCACGTGCTACATCTTAGGCACTTGTTTAAGCCCGTAGATTGATTTATTCAATTTGCATACTTTATCTTTTAGATCTTTATATATATAACCTTCAGGTTATGCTATATAGATCTCTTAATCAAGTTCTCCATTTAAGAATGCTATTTTCACATTCATTTGATGAACTATAAAGTTCTCAATAGAAGCTAATGTAAGAAGAATCTGAATAGTCGATAAGTGACACACAGGTGAATAAACATCAAAGTAGTTTATTCCCCCTGCTGCTTATAACATTTAGCTACTAGACGTACTTTATACCTGACTATAAACCCATCACTATGTAATTTCTTCTTCAATACCCACTTGCATCCTGGGACTTTAGCTCATTTCAGCAGGTCAACTAGATGTCAAGTATTATTCTGTAGCAGCGAGTCCATCTCGCCATCAATGACTTCTGCCCACATCAACAAATCTCTAGATCTCATTGCTTTCTGACAGGAGAATGAATCATCCTCTAAGTTATATGTGACGAAATTCTCACCAAAATTCTTAGGGATTCTTTCTCTTGTATATGTTCTAATTGAAACAGATTCCACCTCAAAAGGTTGGGGAGCAGTGTTAGAGGGGTCAACTTCAGGTTCTACAGTAGATTCTGAAATCATATCAGTAGACTCAAAGATCATAAACAAATCATGATCCTTGACAAATTTATTTTCAAAGAATATGACATCTCTAAACTCTATCATTGTATTAGTGGATAGATCGAGAAATCTATCAGCTGCACTATCTTTTGCAATACCTAGATAGACACAGGTTGTCGTTCTAGGTCCCATATTTGGTCTCTTAAGGTCTTGTACTCGCACATAAATAATACATCCTCAAGTCTTTAGAGTATCATATCTACAAGAATGACCGTGACACATCTCATGGTAGAAATGAGCTTAGAATGATGCACTCTATTTAAAATGTGATTTGTAGTGATGACTATTTCACTCCAAAAGAAATTAGGCATGACAGCTATTAGGAGCATAAAATTCAACATTTTTGTTAAAGTTCTATTCTTACGCTCGGGAACACCATTTGATTGGGGGTGAGTAAGAAGTTGTGGTTTCAAAGATTATTCCCCCAGAGACACAAAATTCCTTAAACCTAGTGGCAGTGCATTCTCCTTCTCGATCACTTCTAAATCTCTTAACTTTAAGCTTCAACTGATTTTTCACACGAGACTTAAAGGTCTTAAATGTTTCAAAGGTCTCATCTTTCGATTTCAACAAATACACATGACAATATCTAGAAAAATCGTCTATGAATGTAATTAGATACTTCTTTCCTCCTCTAGTGACATGATTGCGGAAATCACAGAGGTCTGAATGTATTAATTCCAAAAGTTGTATGCTTCTAAAAACCAACTTGAAAGGTTTTCTAGTAATTTTGGTTTGATCAGACACCTCACACTTATTAAATCAAATAGACAGATCTAATGAGTTGTTATGACTTTTAGTTAGATTGAGCATTTTCCTATACTTTACATGTCCAAGTCAGTTATATAACAACTTAGGATCAATAAGGTTTGAACTCACTTGGTTAATGCTATCATTATTTAAGCTAAGTCTATACATTCCATTGATCAAGTACACACACCCAAAAATAATGTGATTTGATCATTAAGGGCATTCTACCATTTTGAGTTGTGAAGGTCATTCCCGCCTTATCTAATAAACTTATGGAAATCAGGTTTTTAGTTAAGCTAGGAACTACTTTAATATTATTTAAAAATAAAGTTTACTTGAAGTGAGAACTAGCTTTGTAGTCCCAATATGGGTCACCTCGGTCTCTCCTCCATTACGGTTCTCTACTTTCTCCTAGACAACCACAACCTCAGTCAAAAGTCCTCTATCACTCGCTACATGACAGGTAACACTGCTGTCTAGCCACCACTCAGAGGATGAGTTGCGTTGACAGTTCCTGATCATACCCACGAAGGACTTGATGTAAGACCCCCGCCCCCCCCCCAACCTTTGCCCGGGTCAGACCGGAGGGGATCTTACTTGCCTAGGGCATCCACCCAATGCTCCTTAAGAGTGTCAACCCATACTATTAAACACTAGTTGGTTGCCTTGCTCAGCTTGAATCACAATATTCAAATCTCATCATAGAGTTTAGCGGAATCATTATGAAAGAGAAGGGATAGATACTACTCTAGAGGGGGGGGGGTGAATAGAGTAATCAAAAATTGCACTTAGCAAAGTTGACTTTCTACTCAACTCCCTTGGAGTTAAATGCGGAATGAAAGTTCTAGATATTTTAGATTAAACCTTAGAGCCTAACACAAGGTGTTGTGCACAAACTAAAGCTAATTGTAATTACAGTTAAGCTTCAGGTCCTATCCAGCAACTAGCAATCCTAGTTAAAACTAATCACAGTCACAATGCAAGAATTTAAACAAGGCAATCCAGACGACACAAGGAATTTATAGTGGTTCCCCAAACAACTTGGGTACATCCACTCTTCTACCAACAAGGTAGGAATCCACTCAGGTTTTTGATCAGGTGCCCTGCCACCAACAAGATCTGCTTCAGGTAGATCAAAAGACCCTTTAGACTTTTGATCAGGTGTCTAAAAACCAAACACAGGTTTTTGATCAGGTGCCCTGCCATCAAGGGATACTTTTGAAGGGAGTAATAACCCTGTACAGGAGGGGGAAAGGGGTTAAGGTGTCTTCTCTATTTTACAATAGATTAGAGAAGCACAATAACTTGCACTGAGCTAGAAAGCTCTAAAAGAATCAAGGCTCCCCCTGGCTCAAAGAACGTCCAGGTGAAGTCTTGCTTCAGTGCAGAAACACTTCAGTAAATACTGAAGGAAGAACTACAAGAAGATATAAAATAAGAAATGAAAATCTTCTAGCAGCTATCTTCTTCTTCTTCTTCAAAAGATCTCTGAGTTAGAACTTCCTGGAACAGGAGAACTCAGGTTGAAGAAGAGCAGAAGAGTTAACACTTCTCAGTTGAGTGAAGATTGCTGAGAGCAGTTAAACTTGTTCTTGTTGTAAGCTTGCTGAATGAATTTCTTATCTCTGTGAACTAGTTAATTTCTTCTTCAAAGAAGTCTTTATATATCAGTAGCAGTAACAGCTCTAATTGAGTTTGAATCTTGTCGTTTTTTGAACTCTGCAAGCTGGGCTGCAAAAAGCATAAAGCAAAAACAAACTACAGCAGACAGATATCCTATAAAAGGATAAAGCTTTTTAAGAAGCTGCAAATACTTCTGATGAAATAATATAAGATAAAGTCACATCAGAAAGAACTCTTTACGGCCAAGGAAGACTTTTTGAGTCTAACGGCTATAAAGGACAGCCTGGCAGATAAAGTAGATTGCATATCTCAGCTATAAGACAAACAACTTTGCCAGAAAAGATTAGCTCATGCATATAGAATAGAACGGATATTGCATGGAAATAATGTTACAAAATATTCAGATAATCTATTATAAAATATGCCAAAATAGAAATGAAATTAGTCACATCACAGAAGACGACAAACTAAATAAGAGCATACAGCAAAACATCGAACGACCTTCGGAGATCGTCGAACGGCGCACGGAGATCGTCGATCTATCAGACAGATAGTCGAACGATCCAGATAGTCGAACTATCAAAGAAGATAGTCGAACTACCTCGGCAGATAGTCGACCTATCAGAACAGATAGTCGAGCTATCAGATAGTCGATCTATCCTGACAGATAGTCGAACTACCAAATAAACACAGATAGTCGACCTATCAAGCAGATAGTCGACCTATCCCAGAAAACAGATAGTCGACCTATCAACAGATAGTCGAACTATCAAAACAAAACAGATACTCGATCTATTAACAGATAGTCGAACTATCAGATAGTTGAACTATCCAAGCAGATAGTCGAACTATCAAGGCAACACAGATAGTCGACCTATCAACAGATAGTCGAACTATCAAAGCAAAACAGATAGTCGATCTATCAACAGATAGTCGAACTATCAGATAGTTGAACTATCCAAGCAGATAGTCGAACTATCAAGGACAAGCAGATAGTCGACCTATCAACAGATAGTCGAACTATCAAGACAAACAGATAGTCGACCTATTAACAGATAGTCGAGCTATCAACGCAGACATAACGTCGACCAACTGATAGACGATCATCGATCAGCCGATAGACGATAGTCGAGCGACGTTCGACTATAGTCGAACGAAAAACTACTTAACCAAATATTCATCTGGAAAAGCAATTCTACACAACTTAGAGAGTCTAACCTATCAACTAACCTTTGACCATAGATAAATCTTGGGTCAAGAGACAGAAAGAGAGGACTGAACTCAAATCAAAACCTAGGGTACCAACAATCTCCCCCTATTTGAGTTAAGTCTTTCAACAATTAAAACAAACAGCACTACTTACAGAAAGTAAATAAAATGCATAAAGGGAAATAACACATCAGATATCATCAATCAATCAGATAAAAATTAACTGTCAACCAATGACTAATTTAAGGTACTTTAGAGTTAGATTCAGGATTAGAAGAACTAGAAACAAAAGTAATTTTCCTTGTAGGATCTAGAGCTTCTTTCTTTGATTGCTTCAAATCTTGTTCTCCAATAATTTTTAATTCAGTTGTCCTTGGGACCACTGCCTCTGGATGCTTTTCCATATATTTAGAAGGATCAAACATCTCAGGTCTAACCTGGAACTTTTCGAGCTCCTTCTTTCTGAATTTAGACATAGTAGTCAATCCGGCAGTGTCCTTTCCTTCTTCTTTAGCTTTCCTGATTTGTGCTGCTCCAACCAATTCGAGAAAACGAGCCATCCTAAAGTTAGGATCAAGCTCAGGACTTTCATAAACAGTCTCAGAAGGAGTATCATCTGGTTCTTTATCTTGATTAACTAGATAAGACAGGGGAGCAGACTTAGCAAAGTTCTTGCTAGAATTTTTAAACAAAATAAACTACTTACCTTTTGGAACAACTTTCTCAGAATGCACTGACTTTGGAGATGGAACCTTTTTCTTTGGAGAAGGAGGAGGGGAAAAGGTTGGTCTTTGATAAACTACCTCCTTAACTTGTTCATTAACTGTATCAGTTCTTTGATAGCCAGATTGGCTTTTACCTTGAAAACTTTGAGACCTTTTCCTTTGAGCAGGCTGGGATGGATTTGATCTTTCAGATTGAGAGGCAGATTTAGAAGATAGATTTCCTGAGGCTCCTGCACCGGGAGGTGGAGGAGGAGGACCTCTGGGATTCCATCTAGGAGCAGGAGGGTCATACCACTTAGTCTTTTTCCTTTGCTTTTGTTGATTTTTAGAGAACCACATCTAATGCTAGAATTCTTTAGACTTGGGATCAATCCCTTTCAGAATATAATATGGAGTGTCATTGTTTGGATTTGCTGGAGGAGGAGCTACAGCCTTTCTTTTCTTTTTAGCAATCCTCTTTCTCTTATAATCAGCAGATTCATCAGAATCACTTTCTTCTTCAGAATTTGAAGAGATAGGCAAATCATAGGGATCAATAGCCTCTTTTAAAGCTTTTTCTTTTTCCTTAGCAGCTTTTCCATTTCTTCTTCCATGGCATCTTGTGCCAGGAGAGTATATAAGTCTAAGCCAGGGGAATCATCCCATGCTGTATATTTTTCAACTTGACTTTCAGGATCCATTTCTTGACGCTCAGGAACTGTCGTAGGGACCAGTTCAATTTGCACTGCTTGCTCAGAAGCCTCAGAAGCTGGAACAGCTACTTCTGGTTCAGGTTAAACTTCAGAAGCAGGTTCACATACTGGTTCTACAGCCACTTGGACATCAGGAGCAGATACAGGTTCAGGCTCTTGGACAACAACTACTTCTTCCATTATATCTGTAGGATTAGGAATAAAATCTTGCTAAATGACATCTAGTCATCCCTTCCAGATATTCCCATACTAACATATCAATTAAGTAATCTACAAATTGGGAAAGAGACATACCTTCAGGATATTCTTCAGGGTGACCTAACTCCCATAAATCATCTAGAAAGGAGGTGATTATTCCTTCTAGGTACTGGGCAACCAAGGGAGTTGAGGATTCTTCCAGGTAAACTTTTACAACAAATTCAGTCAAAATTATTGCATCAGATATTTCTTTTTCAGATGGAGGAGGAGCTGAAACTTCTGCTACTTTTTCTGTTACTGCAAGTTGAGCTGCTGGAGGGGAGGCCAAAGGCTGCTCTGCGATATCTTCATCAAGCATCTCCCCCTGCCTGATTTCAGTAGAAACTGAAACCAGGCCCCTAGAAGAAGAGGGCTCAGCAGGCTTTGAGGGTGCCTGAACAGCAGCAGTCAAAGCAGATATAGAAGAAACAAGGGGAGCAATTGCCTCATCAATCATGGTTTTGATTGAAGGGGTAATTAACTCCACAATGCTAGCAATAAATGCTGGAGATATATCAAAAGAAGATGATGATGATGGAATTTCTGAGGGTGGAAGAACAACAGGGGTGGTATGTGCAATATGAGCTGGAGAATGATGTGGAGATGCAGCTAGAGAATGAGCTGGAGATGGAGCTGGAGAATGATGTGGAGATGCATGGGTGGATGCAGGGTGATCAACATGTTCTGAAGATAGAATTGGAGAGTGAGGAGGAGTTGGAATTGGAGAATGAACAGGAGAAGAAATATCAGACGCCAACAAATCAAAGCTGGGTTGAGAAATCCCAGCAAGATCAGTTGGGAGAGAAGATACAGGAGGAGAGGCAGAATGTTGTACTTCAGTTGAAGTTAAAGGAACTTCAACTGTAGTAGACGGCATAGCAAAGGAAGATGGAAGAGAGAGATCAGCTGAGCCAGCTGCTAAAAGGGGGGAGTGACTGCAGCAGTCCTGGTGCTCTCAGATATAACTAGAGCAACCCCTGTGGGAGCGGGCTTCAGGAATGTCTTTTTCCACTTTGAGAACAGGGAGGGATCCATCTTCTTACTCGCGTTGATGGAGGTGGCGGCAGACACAAGCAACTGGGGGTATTTTTCCTTCAGAAAAATACCAACAACCCTTCCTAGGGTAACCTCTTTCTTTCCATTCTTCTTTCTTATCAAATCAAACATAACACCAGCCCAGTTTATTTGCTTCTTATTAACAATTGTACACATTAGTGCAAATTATTGTCTGGTGATGTTATCATGGGCTGAGTGCTTTCCTAGAAGCACTTTTCCAACTATTTCTGCAAGGAACTTGATCTTGAAGGGAAAATTCACCTTGAGGAGCTTGGAGGGAATGCCTTCGGCATGTCCCAGCTCTAACAACATTCTTCCGAATTCAGAAGCATCTTGCTCATATTCTTCTTCACCATTAATTAAACCAAAAACTTCAGTCAGAACAGCGAGAGTCAAAATTACCTCTTCTCCGCTGATTGTCCCAGACATCGATTCGTCAGTCGACGATGAAGTGAAAGCCCATTCCTTGATTTCCTGAATGTTTATCTTTACTCTGTAGGACATGAGCCTCTCTAGTCCTTGTTCTCTGCACAGATTTAGAATTTCTACAATCCCTGGTTCGCAACTGCTGAACACGTCGAAATCAACGCTGAACCCGACATCAAACTTTACCACTGTAAGCAGCGCTGGAGCAATCGCCATTGAAAATGCTGTAGAAGATGAGAGAGAGACGGCGAGGACGGAGTGCAAGACAGAGAGCAAGACGAAGAGCAAGCGGGAAGACGGAATGCGAAAAGACGCTCTCCGTCGACGATAAAAGCAACTATCTTTTAACCTAGGTCGACTATCGGCTTTATATTAAAACAGCGATCGTCGATCTATTTAAGAGATACTGGAGACGATAGTCGAACGGTCGTTCGACGATCGGTCCTAAAGCAGAGTAGTCGATCAATCGTTCGACTATTTCTATCTTCACACATAACAAGCTGTCGTCAACCATGGATCGACGATGAGCTCAACCTGTTCGACGATCTTCGAACGCCGGTCGACGATCTTCAAACAGATAAGCTATCATCAACCATAGGTCGACGATAGGCTTGATCCGTTCGACGATCTTCAAGCATCGTTCGACGATCTTCAAGCAGGTTTCAACAAGGCAGATAGTCACACTTAGTCTCGTCCATTAATCATGCCTAGTTGAACTAAAAAGAACAGATGCTTCTGTTCATCTAAGGGCTTGGTGAATATATCACCTCTCTGAAGGTCTGTGGATATGAACTCAAGGCAGATCTTGTTCTTTTCCACACAATCTCTCAGGAAATGGTGTCTAATCTCAATATGCTTCGTTCTAGAGTGGTGCACTGGATTTTGTGCAATGGAGATAGCACTTGTACTGTCACACATGATTTTAGTGTTCTTGTGTGAGTACCCATAATCCAAAAGCTGATTTTGTATCCACAGGATCTGTGAACAACAACTGCCAGCTGCTATATATTCAGCTTCTGTAGTTGAAGTTGATACAGAGGTCTGCTTCTTACAGAACCAAGAGACCAATCTCTCTCCCAGGAACTGACAAGTTCCTGAGGTACTTTTCCTGTCAACTTGACAACCAGCATAATCAGAATCAGAATATCCAATCAATTCAAATTCTGACTCAGCTGGGTACCAAAGTCCTAGATTTGGACATCCCTTCAGGTATCTCAAGATTCTCTTTAGAAGAATCAGATGAGATTCCTTGGGGTTGACCTGGAATCTAGCACAAAGGCATGTAGCAAACATTATGTCTGGCCTACTTGCAGTTAAATACAATAGGGAACCAACAATGGCCCTATAATTCTTTTGATCTACAGGCTTTCCCTGATCATCAGAATCAATAACTACATTAGTAGCCATAGGTGTATGCATTGCTGAAGCATCTGTCATCCCAAACTTCTTTACCAATTCCTTGACATATTTGGATTGGGATATGAAGATGTCATCAACATCTTGCTTTACTTGGAGACCAAGAAAGTAAGACAGCTCACCCATACTACTCATCTCAAACTTGGAATGCATTAAGTTGGAAAACTTTTTGCACAGTTTGAGATCAGTGGAACCAAAAATAATGTCATCTACATACACCTGAACTAACAGGATTGTGTCCTTGTGGTGCTTGACGAAGAGGGTTCTATCAACTACTCCCCTAGTAAATTTGTGCTCTAACAGGAAACTAGCTAAAGTCTCATACCAGGCTCTGGGAGCTTGCTTTAGTCCATAAAGAGCTTTCTGCAACTTGAATACATGTGAGGGCTGAGTTGAGGAAACAAAACCAGGTGGCTGTTCAACAAACACCTCTTCCTTTAGCTCACCATTAAGAAAAGCACTTTTGACATCCATTTGAAAAACCTTAAACTTCATGTAGGCTGCATAGGCCAAGAAGATCCTTATTGCTTCTAGCCTTGCAACAGGAGCAAAGGTTTGGTCATAATCTATACATTCCTCCTGTCTGTAGCCCTGAGCTACAAGCCTAGCTTTATTCCTTACAATGATGCCATTTGCATCCAACTTGTTTCTATACACCCACTTGGTGCCTATGATCAGTTGGCCTTTAGGTCTTGGAACCAAAGTCCAAACTTTACATCTCTCAAACTGATTGAGTTCCTCTTGCATAGCAATGATCTAGTGGGGATCTAGCTCTGCATCTTTAATGGTGAGGGGCTCAATCTGTGAGAGGAAACAAGCATGCATCACATCCTGTCTTAACTGATGTCTTGTTTGAACACCAGCTGATATGTCTCCTATCACTTGAGATGTGGGGTGATCTCTAAGTGTGACAATATCAGCAGGTGAGATGTGATCTTCAGCAACAGTTGGGATTAATTTCTCAGGAGGAATTTGATCTACTGTTGGTGGAACAACAACAGCTTCAGCAATGTCTTCATCACTGTCTGATTCAGTGATATGAAGAGTTGAAAGATGGAGGATATCTTGAGTGACATCTTTGGAAGAATCTTGTACCTGTAATGAACTTGAGGAAGGGGAAGTTTCCCTCTCCTTGTAAAACATTTGGGATTCATCAAAGGACACATGAACAGACTCTTTAATTTTAGAAGATGATTTATTAAATACCCTATAAGCTTTGCTTACTTGGGAATATCCTAGAAAAATTCCCATTGAAGCCTTTGCTTCAAACTTTCTAAGATATTCTTTATTATTATTATGAATATAAACTAGACAGCCAAAAACTCTAAAATAGTTTATTTTAGGTTTCTTTCTTTTAAGTAACTCATAAGGAGTTTTACACTTAAGCTTGTGTATCAGACTTCTATTCAAGACATAGTTGGCTGTGCTAACAGCTTCTGCCCAATAGGAAAGAGGCATATTAGCATCTGCCAACAATGTGCCAGCAGCTTCAATTAGTGTTCTGTTCTTCCTTTCAACTACCCCATTTTGTTGGGGAGTTCTAGGAGCTGAGAAGCTATGTTTGATACTTTCTCTCTCACAGAATTCTTGCATGAGAAGAGAGTCAAACTCAGTACCATGATCACTTCTGATCAAGGCCACATGAGTAGAGTACTCAGTCTGCACACATAATAGAAAGTCTGTAAGGGCTTTGAAGTTATCAGCCTTAGTTCTCAAAAAGAACACCCAAGTGAATCTAGAGAAGTCATCTATAATGACTATGGTGTAATACTTCCCTCCTAAACTCTGTACATTTATTGGGCCAAATAGGTCCAAATGTAATAAATACAGGATTCTAGGAGAATCACTTTTATTTACTGATTTAAAAGAATTCTTGGTTTGCTTGCCTAGCTGACAAGCCTTGCATAGGCTCTCCTTCTTGTAGGGGCAAGAAGGTAAACCTCTAACAAGGTTGTGTTTAGATAACCTAGATATATTCTTGAGGTTAACATGGCTAAGCTTTTTATGCCACAAGGTATTATTATTAGTTACTTCATTAAACAGGCAGATTTCAGAATCAATTGAATTAAAATCTACTAAATAAATATTACCTTGTCTAATGCCTACCAATACAACACTATTATTTAAAGTAATATTACAGAGAGAGTTAGAGAATGATACCTGGTATCCAGCATCACATAATTGACTTACTGAAATTAGATTGTGCTTCAGTCCAGTCACATAAGCAACTCTCTTGAAAGTAACAGCTCCAATGGTCATCCTGCCATAGCCTTCAGTTTGACCACAGCTTGAATCTCCAAAGATTACATTTGGGCCAAGCTTTGCTTTGAACTTTGACAGATGTTCTTTGTTTCCTGTCATGTGCTTGGAGCAACCACTATCCAAATACCACTTATTTTGAGTGATAGGATAGGTCTTCACTTGCAATTAAAGCAATTTAAACATTGTGGACCCAGGTAACCTTGGGTCCCTTATTTTTCACATAAGAAAAACTGGAAATAAAAGAGTAAGCAGGCTGAGGGTGATAACCTAATGGGTAAGATCTCCTAGGTGGGATTCTCCATGCAGATGATGGGTCAATGAACCTAGGGTTTCTATTCATATTCGGGTTTCTAAGGTTCTGGGTGTAATTTTGAAATTCATATTGGAAACGTCGACCAGCGTTCGACGATGGCTGCTCAGATCGTCGATCTTCGTTCGACCGCTGAGCTTGCGATCGTCGATCGACGTTCGACGATAGATGCTCAGATCGTCGAGCTTCATTCGACCACTGAGCCTGAGATCGTCGAGCAGCGTTCGACGTTCTTTGTAGTTCTTTAAATTTCTGTTTTCTTTTCTCTCTTTTAGCTTTATTTAAAGCTCTGTTTACTTGATTTACTTGCTCAGTGTTCTTTATCCCATCAGCTGAGATAAAGTTCACTGGAGTTGAAAGTTGGTTTTTAAGAATGATTGGGGGCTCGCTAGAAGATGCTCCTAAGCCTAATTTGTTATTGTCTGTCCTAGTGTTAGACATGCTGGTTATTTCAAGTAGCTTAAGGCTTCTACCATTTAGAGACTCTTCTAACCTTTTGGATTTAGCTAACTCATTCTTAAGAAATTTAATTTCTTCACTAGAATTAGTGAGATCTTCCTTTAATTTAATGTTTTCATTAGATATGATTTCTGATTCAGCTAGCCTATGTCTAAGTTCTTTAATCTCTTTTTCAGAACTAATTAAATCTAAACATAAGGATTTAAATTCTAATTAAAATTCTGCAGAAGTAAAATCATAAGAAGATAGTACCTCATCTTCTGTTGGCATTTCTTCATCTGAATCTGAAATCTCTATAGCTGAGTGATTGCTGCAGGCATCAATTGCCATTAGGCAAACTTCCTTTGCCTTCTTTTCTTCTTCATCCTCACTGGAGCTTGAGGAAGAGGATTTCTCATCAGAATCACTCCAGGTTTCAGCGACGAAGCCTCTCTCCTTCTTTTTATTCTTGTAGGAGGATGGCTTGGAGTGCTTCCTGTGCTGATCTTTATCTTTCCTCTTTTCTTTATTCTTTTCCTCTGGACAATCTGGAAGGATATGTCCAGGCTTCCTGCAACCATAGCAGATAATTTCTTTAGAAGGGGTGCGATCATACCTTGGCTTTTCTTCATATTTTGAGGACTTCTTTCTGAATTCCTTCCTTCCCATCTTGAGAAACCTTTTGGCAAATAATATCATTAGTTCCTCATTTGACTGGCTGCCTTCAGAAGTGTCAGCAGCTTTAAGAGCAAGAGTTTGCTCTTTTCTTGTAGGAGTTGGTGTCTTTGCTTCAGCTTCAGCTTCCCTGGACTTCAGCACTTGCTCAAAAGACTTGAGCTTGCCGAGAAGGGCTTCTGTTGAGATTTCATTTGTGCTTCTGGCCTCCTTAATAGGCCAGATCCTCAGATCCCATGTGCTAGGGAAGCACATAAGAATCTTATCATTGACCTCTGTCAATGAAATGTCCTTGTCAAGGATCCTCAGCTCATTGATGATTGAGCTGAGCCTTGTGTACATTGCTTCAACTGATTCAGCATCAGTTTTCTTGAAGTTCTCATATTGTGAGATAAGGTTGGACCTCCTGTCCTTCCTTTCATCAGCTGAACCAGCTACAATCTGGTTCAGTGTATCCCACATAGCTTTTGCTGAGGAGCAGTCAGCAACCTTCTGGAATACCTCATCAGACATTGTCTGAGCCAGAATGTTCATTGCCTTGGCATCTGCTATCTTTGCCTTTTTGTACTCATCATTGTAGTCTGGAGGAGGCACTGCACTCATATCAGATGATGAGGCAGAAGCAGCAGCAGGTGCTCTTGGGGGTCCTGACAAAATAGAAGCAAAAATACTTTTATCAATAGAATTCATATATAATTTGATCCTTGCCTTCTAGATGCCAAACTTAGCTAAGTTGCATGCTGGAGGTCTGGTGCTAGAATAATCCTTGGACTGGGCCATGATAGTGATAGTGAATATCTATAAACTTTGGTATCTATCAGGATCTTGTGACTTAGGTGTTAGCCTATTCAATCAGTCAACCTCCCTCTGATACCAATTGAAAGAGAAGGGATAGATACTACTCTAGAGGGGGGTGAATAGAGTAATCAAAAATTGCACTTAGCAAAGTTGACTTTCTACTCAACTCCCTTGGAGTTAAATGCGGAATGAAAGTTATAGATATTTTAGATTAAACCTTAGAGCCTAACACAAGGTGTTGTGCACAAACTAAAGCTAACTGTAATTACAGTTAAGCTTCAGGTCCTATCCAGCAACTAGCAATCCTAGTTAAAACTAATCACAGCCACAATGCAAGAATTTAAACAAGGCAATCCAGACGACACAAGGGATTTATAGTGGTTCCCCAAACAACTTGGGTACGTCCACTCTTCTACCAACAAGGTAGGAATCCACTCAGGTTTTTGATCAGGTGCCCTGCCACCAACAAGATCTGCTTCAGGTAGATCAAGAGACCCTTTAGACTTTTGATCAGGTGTCTAAAAACCAAACACAGGTTTTTGATCAGGTGCCCTGCCACCAAGGGATACTTTTGAAGGGAGTAATAACCCTGTACAGGAGGGGGAAAGGGGTTAAGGTGTCTTCTCTATTTTACAATAGATTAGAGAAGCACAATAACTTGCACTGAGCTAGAAAGCTCTAAAAGAATCAAGGCTCCCCCTGGCTCAAAGAACGTCCAGGTGAAGTCTTGCTTCAGTGCAGAAACACTTCAGTAAATACTGAAGGAAGAACTACAAGAAGATATAAAATAAGAAATGAAAATCTTCTAGCAGCTATCTTCTTCTTCTTCTTCTTCAAAAGATCTCTGAGTTAGAACTTCCTAGAACAGGAGAACTCAGGTTGAAGAAGAGCAGAAGAGTTAACACTTCTCAGTTGAGTGAAGATTGCTGAGAGCAGTTAAACTTGTTCTTGCTGTAAGCTTGCTGAATGAATTTCTTATCTCTGTGAACTAGTTAATTTCTTCTTCAAAGAAGTCTTTATATATCAGCAGCAGCAACGGCTCTAATTGAGTTTGAATCTTATCGTTTTCTGAACTCTGCAAGCTGGGCTACAAAAAGCATAAAGCAAAAACAAATTACAGCAGGCAGATATCCTATAAAAGGATAAAGCTTTCTAAGAAGCTGCAAATACTTCTGATGAAATAATATAAGATAAAGTCACATCAGAAAGAACTCTTTACGACCAAGGAAGACTTTTTGAGTCTAACGACTATAAAGGACAGCCTGGCAGATAAAGCAGATTGCATATCTCAGCTATAAGACAAACAACTTTGTCAGAAAAGATTAGCTCATGCATATAGAATAGAACGGATATTGTATGGAAATAATGTTACAAAATATTCAGATAATCTATTATAAAATATGCCAAAATAGATATGAAATTAGTCACATCACAGAAGACGACAAACTAAATAAGAGCATACAGCAAAACGTCGAACGACCTTCGGAGATCGTCGAACGGCGCACGGAGATCGTCAATCTATCAGACAGATAGTCGAACGATCCAGATAATCGAACGATCCAGATAGTCGAACTATCAAAGAAGATAGTCGAACTGCATCGGCAGATAGTCGACCTATCAGAACAGATAGTCGAGCTATCAGATAGTCGATCTATCCTGACAGATAGTCGAACTACCAAACAAACACAGATAGTCGACCTATCAAGCAGATAGTCGACCTATCCCAGAAAACAGATAGTCGACCTATCAACAAATAGTCGAACTATCAAAACAAAACAGATACTCGATCTATCAACAGATAGTCGAACTATCAGATAGTTGAACTATCCAAGCAGATAGTCGAACTATCAAGGCAACACAGATAGTCGACCTATCAACAGATAGTCGAACTATCAAAGCAAAACAGATAGTCGATATATCAACAGATAGTCGAACTATCAGATAGTTGAACTATCCAAGTAGATAGTCGAACTATCAAGGACAAGCAGATAGTCGACCTATCAACAGATAGTCGAACTATCAAGACAAACAGATATTCGACCTATCAACGGATAGTCGAGCTATCAACGCAGACATAACGTCGACCAACTGATAGACGATCGTCGATCAGCCGATAGACGATAGTCGAGCGACGTTCGACTATAGTCGAACGAAAAACTACTTAACCAAATATTCATCTGGAAAAGCAATTCTACACAACTTAGAGAGTCTAACCTATCAACTAATCTTTGACCATAGATTAATCTTGGGTCAAGAGACAGAAAGAGAGGACTGAACTCAAATCAAAACCTAGGGTACCAACACATTAACAGGAAGCCACAATAAATATATATAACAATATATATTTAACAGAAAACGCAAAAGGCCGTAGCCACTGTTTATACATGAAGCCCGTAGGTTATAATAGTACTACAACTAGTAAAAAAAAAAATTCTCTCTCTCTCTCTCAACTCTACTCGCTAGTACTCACATCTAAAAACTCTAAAGACGATGGGGGTGCATTTGCTCGGGTAGTCCTATCAGCTGGGGTGTCATCCTGCAATGACTGATCCATATGGTACTTCATATCCTGTGAATGGATATTAGGATAACCATTAGTCATAGAGCTAAGTGGAATCAAATCTCCTCCCCGGATCCATATCCTGGGGACGAGTGCACGCACCCAACAAAATAAGATAGTCGAAGCAAGAGAGGGTTAGCACAACATTTCACAAATGAGCTAGGAGCAATAAAAAAGTATAATAAGATATAACTGGACTAGCATCAGTAATATATATCAGTTATATTATAGGCTCTACTAGCATAGCAGCGCAATAGGTATTCAAACCTGAACAAACTTCGCAGGCCTTCAAGCCGCGCACATATTGCAGGCATTCATCGCCGTGCAAAAACCGCAGGCATTCACAACCGCGCATAATACCATATATCGACACAGAATGGACCGCTTCTTTTCAAGAAGGGTATCGAGCCTCGCGGGCCTCATTGATGTGGCCGTCGGTGATAGTGTCCAGTCCTGCCACTTCTGGGGGTGATTGTACTACACAGCCTAGACCCTTACGTACATCTCCGTGTACTCTTGGATGTGAGCGACATCCGGTGATTCAACATTTTGGCCGACCAGCGGAGGAAACCTAACAGGGAAGAAAACATATGGCCAGTCACTTGTGGTGCTCATCTCCCTATCGCCTTGAGTCGTTGAACTTCCTGCACCGGTACAAACGGTCTGCGGAAGTGACTGACCTGCCATAATTTACCTCAAGAAATTAATGGCAATCAAAATAATCAATTTCGCTAGCACGCACCGGGTCGGTGGCGGATTGCCCTACTATGCTTTAAATAATTCAGGCAAATTACATATGGCTCGACTTTTGACAAGGAGCATGAGAGTGCTTTATTTGGTGCTAACTTAGGAGGAACATCTAAAATCCTGTTATCCCCAACTAAGGCTCAACCTATCAAATTACTGCCCGTCAGGGCAGGACCCGTGCTTAAAATAATAAATTGCAGAATAAAGTGCGGTAATAAAAACTATTGTTAGTATAAGTTGCAGAATTGAAATGCTATAAAGAAATAGGACAAGTAGGACACTGGAGTAGTACTGAACTGAAAGTAAGTACTGAAAAAAACTGGACCAATACGAGAATGCAATAATACTTAAAATAAATGAACTGAACTGAAAGTAAGTACTGAAAGGAACTGGACTAGTATGAGATTGGAATAATACTTAAAAGAAATGAACTGGACTGAAAGTAAATAACCAGGACTAGTACTAGACTGGAGTACTGAAAAAAAAAGTACTGAACTGAAAAGAATAAATGAACTGGACCAATACGAGACTGGAATAAAACATAAATAAAATGGTTAGTAGTTCAATCACTCCATTCAGGAGGCTTCAGTTCTATCTACGTTCTCAGGAGGCATGCTCAGTTCCATCTTCGTTCTCAGGAGGCATGTTCAGTTTCATCTCCGTTCTCAGGAGGCATGTTTAGTTCCATCTCCATTCAAATGAGGCTTAGTTCAGTTCCATCTCCGTTCTCAGGAGACTTAGTTTGGGTTTCACCCATTATTTAGGTCTGATAATAGTTTCGTTGCATCCTTTATTATTGTGGATTAATTAGACCTAGAGAATTTAAAGGTTACACCTTTATTATTCGTCAAATATGTCTGCTCGTATTTTCATTTTCCAAACTTGTCCGAGTTACTCGGGAGCTTTACCAAAAATAAAGACGAAGCGCTCAGTAGTTCTACGAAATCTCGGAATACTCAGAGCTTCATACTTGCCTCGATCACTCTCGTTGGTAAAATAATTTGAAATTATTATTGGACTAAAAGATGGCCGCGCGCTCCAATTTTCATTTCGAGAAAATCAGACGCATTGATTTTTGAGCGCAACCCTATGCTTCAATTAAATTAGAAAAACTCCAATTTTTCTCTCAAGACTCCCAAATTTTAATTCAACTTTTAAGAGGGCCTAAAAAGATAGTAGCGTTTTTTTCAAAATTTTCTGAGCAATTTTGGGCCTCTAAATTAGTCAAATAAAATTTATTTGGGATTTTAAGATTACCAAATCTCTTTCAAAAATTCTCAAAATTTTTGTGGAGGAAGCACATAATAAGAGGAACAATTTTCATGTTCAACACCTTTTCCCTAGGACCCTATATTCTTTTATAAAAATTATACAATGTTCTGACTAAGAAATGAGTCTGCATATAGAAGATCAAGCCTGATCTTGCGGCCAGGATCGCGCTAGATAGAGGAATTGGTCAGCGTTTCCCCACAGCGGATCGACCACGGATCCGCTATGGGGGCACAGAAGATGAGGCTGGAGGGGGGGGAAGAGGTTATCCCCGCCGTCCATCTCATCACGAGATCTGGACGGCGGTGATTACATCCCGTCGATGAAGGAGGCGGTGGCCCTCTGCCACCGCCGGCCGGCCACAGCTGGGCACCGTCGCCGCCCCCGATTGACTCGTCAGGTTCTGGCGAGTTTTTGAGTGATGGTCTGTGTTGGAGTTAGTGACCGGGGCGGTCTGGCGACCTATCTTGGCGGATTGAAGACCGCGCGGTCTGGTGGTTTCCCTTCAACGATTTGGTTGCTGGGCTGTTGTTGTCTGGAGTCCAAGCGGTTTAGCGGTTTGTCTCAGGCGGCTTAGAGACAGGGCGGTCTTGCGGTCTCCCGTCGCGGCTTCTCTCTCTCTGGTGGTAGCTGAGCGGTTAGCCCTTCTCATCTAACCGCGCGGCTTGTGCGGTTTGTTTTTGTAAAGGCCGCTTAGTCCTGTAAATTTTTAGTCTCACATCTCTAATTTGTATTCTCTCTTCTCTCCTCCATTCTATAAAAGGGAGGTCATATCTTTGTAATAGATACTTTTTTTGGATAATAAAATTTCTGTTAATCCACTTCCGGCTTGTTTTTAGTTCGTCTTTAACATGGTATCAGAGGACTCGATCTTTTTCGCCTGATTCGGTTTCTCTTCCGTTCGCCGACTTGTTCCTCTCTGGTTGTCTGTTCGCATGGCTTCTTCTTCTTCTTCTTGTCGCTGCCCCTTGTGTGTGCGACCTCCCTGTACGACCTCTGTTCTGCTCGCACGGCCTGTTGCCTTCCCGCGGACTTCTCTCTGTTCGCACGGTCTTCTCTTCCTTCTGTTTACGCGGGCTGTTTTCTAGACGCTCGACCTCTTTCCCTCTGCTTGGCTCTGTGGCTTGGTTGTGGCCTCTCTTGCCGCTGGTTTCTAACACCTTGACCGCTACAACTCTCTCCTAACCGCGGCGATTTCTCCCTGTTCGCGCGGCTTGTTCCTAATCCCGCGGCTTGTCTCCTAACCGCGCGATTTCTTCATGTTGTTTTTCGTATGGCTCTGTTTGAAGCTTCTGCTACCACCACGCCTATCGCCAATCCTCCTCCGCCTCTTCCTCCTACTCCTTCTGGGAACCTTGGCACCGTTTCCAAGCTTGTCGGCTCCAACTACCCGGATTGGAGCGTCTCCTTCACCTTTCTCCTTCGCTCGCAACACAAACGTCACCATCTCGTTGATGACCCTCCTCCTACCACTTCACCTCTATTTGATGACTGGGATGCGAGCGACGCACTTGTGCGTACTTGGCTCGCTAATAGCCTATTTGATGAATGCCTTCCCGTCATCTGTCATGATGAGACGGTCAAGGACACTTGGCTTAACCTTGCTGCTCTATACTCCAAGGGGGCTCAGACGTTGCGCATCTATACGTTGTATGCGGACCTCTTTGCTCGTCCTACCTTGTCTCCTGTTGCTGCCTACCAACAGGTTCAGGCTCTCGGGGCTGAGATTCTTCAGAATCGCTCCTTTTTTGCGGATTTTGCTCAACAACACAAGCACTTCCAAGAGCTTCTGGTTGTGTGCTACCTTCTACGGCTTCCTGATACTTATGATATGATCTGCCAACAAATTTTGGGTGAGGCGGAATCTCCTACCTTAAATGCCACCGCAGCACGCATCGCTGCTGTCACCTCTCTTCTTCAGCGCCCTCTTCTACCCGCACCTCCTCCACCGGACAACTATTGTAAGACCCTTTTTTTTCTTTTTAGACATCGGGGTCTTATGCCCAGAATTGCCGCTTTGCGGTGACACCTTCACGTCCTGAAGGGTCATCACCACAAGGCGCCGATTCTGCCGGCCAATTCGATCACAGAAAGGTAGCACAAAATGAAGTAAGTAAAAGCAAGTCCACTGAAATAATCACATATATAGAAATAAAATCTCCACGAAGGGAGTGTCCATAGAATAAAATATCAGAGTACTAAAATACGGGCTTATGCCCGGTACATCATGTCCTCACTACAGGTCACTCATGCGGAAGCAAAACAAAGCATCTACTCAAGGTCGAGACTCATGGTCCCAGCTATATGAACTCTGGAGCTAGACTGCCCTATCTCCAAGCGCACCGGTCTATGGGGCTGCTCCTCCATGCTGGGCTCCACGATCCCCTAAATGATGCGGTTCGAAAACCGTTAGTCATAAAGACTAAGCTCTATCATCCCCTACCCCTTACCCCATGGCTCCTAGGTACCGAGCGGAGAGGAAGAAAGGGAAGGGCATGAAGGTGGAGAATGAATCAAAAGAAACAAGTGACAGCGGAACTAATCTAGCAATTCTATAATAGATAATAGCAATGACAGAAAGTAAGAAATGTAACATTAACTTAGGTGCGGAAGCACCTAAGCCAAGGGATCTTCTGCAAGGCTCCCATCGTATAAAGTGTCCCATACCACTTATACGTTGGGGTGTCGGTTATCAAACAGCAGCATATATATATTGAATTTAACCTTAATTTATAAACTTGCCCACACAAGCTTATAGACCAAGGGGTCATTTTGCAATGCCTAATGTATAAGCGTCTCATTCCACTTATACATTAGGTGTCAGGAGTTAAATGAACCGATTATGCTATGACATGCAAGTGGGTATGATGGAACATGCAAGTGCAATACACACACCCGACTCTGTGCACACAGACCTTTAGTTTCCCCTTTCGGAGCCATTACCTCCCAGGATACCTCCGTAGTGGCAGACGGAAGCGGTGGGTTGGGCCTCGCCCACCTCTAAACCATTAAAGCACTACCGGTCAGACCTATCGTATGCCTCAATGCTTGGTGCACTAAGCGGACTCCTGCGTACTCTTGCCGGCTGGCGCACCGGACTTCTGTTGGCGAAGTGCTAACCACACTTGCCGAGTCAGCGTATTGGCGTCGGTGCATCGACCCTCCAATACCGAAGACCCACCACCTTAATTTTCTTTCCTTTTATGCACATGCAAATTAATCGTAATCAACAAAAAACCGAGCCGAAGCTCCCCGGACCAAAACGTCCGTCTCTTAACCAACCGAGTCGAAGCTCCCCGGACCATTCCGTCCGTCTCTTAACCAACCGAGCCGAAGCTCCCAACCATCTTCCTGTGCTAACGGTGTTTGTGAAAAGTGCGATCCTAATTACTATGTTACTCTTGTCAGTTTGTTAATGCAGTTTACGTTAACCCAGGACTGCCCCCGGTATTCCCCGTGAAGGGCTCTCAAAGGGCACTAGGAACTATGATGGTAGCTGAAGCCCATCGTTCCCTTTCGCAAGACACTTAGTGTTATTGGTTGATTCCCTTTACCCTTCCCTTCTCATATTACGATAGACTAACCTAGGGTGATTTTTAACCTTCCTCTCTCGGGAAAGACGATCTTTCGTCGAACCCGAGCACCTCTTAACTCTAGCCAACACCACTTCCCACTACTCCTTATATCATTCTATTGTGATATCATCCACATCTATCCACCCAAATAAAATGGCTAACTCCAACACTATCCCTGATCATGTCATATTGCAATTTAATAATTTGTTATATGCAGACTAACCTAGACTATATGTCGAACCGGTTAGGCAATGATCCAATACTCATCCAAATGTCCTAAATTATTTACTGGAGACTTATCATGATACAATTAACCTAAATCAAGAAAATGGTAATTTTCCTAATTTATCTGGCATTTAATTAATTTCTTCAAAAATTCCAAGGGCTACTGATTTGAACATGAACTACCCTAAGTTCTCATACAAGGTGTCCAACAAAATTATACTAAATATTATGTAATCCCAAAATAGTAAATCCAAAGTATCACAATTTTTCTATCATCAAAAGGGCACTAAAACTATTTTAGCAATATCTCCTATATTTTATTATTTATGAACCAAGTACATAGTATATCCATCCAAAAATTATAAATTAATTACAGTATGCAGGTATAGCCTTAAAAATAGTATTGACCAAGTTTCATAATTTTTCAGTAATAATATCATCCATAATTAATTTTCAAAGCATAAAACCCTTTTTTAACATTTGTAAAGGAAGTACTGGATTTACTGAACTAACAATTATACAAAAATTCAAGGGTGATAACTTGCATCCACCACATTAGTCACCGAGAAGAGGTTATTCTTCATCTCCAATACATGATAAACACTGTTCAACTTGAGTGCACTTCCGTCACTACCCAAGGTTACTGTTCCCTCCTTCTTCACTGCATGCACTAAATCTTCTGCAATAACAATAACATCATTCCCCTCGTAAACTTGAAGAGATGAGATGTCAAAAAACATTTCCCATTTCCTCTTCATCCTTGGATCCCTCTCCTTTGTCCACTACATGCCTCGACTTAAGATTTGCCTCGCAATATCTCCTGAAGTGCCCCGATTTGTTGCACCTAAAGCATTTGTGATCCCTCTGTCTTTCATAAAACTTTGTAGGAACCTTTCCTCCATATCCCTGAGATGAGGTTGAGGGGCCCTCCCTCATGTTCTTCTTCTTCCTCCTATCCCAGTTCTTCTTTTCTGAAAATAATCATTCTGAGACCGCAAAGGGGTTGTAGGCCCTTGCGGAAAGGTTGGAGTGTAAGAGGAGGATAGACCGGCGGATAGGACGGTGGGTAGACTTAAGGAGTCTCGGATGCTGGTGTCGGATTGATTGGAGGAGCAGGTGTTCTTGAAGATTGTGTTTCCAATCGTTGAGTGATAACAGCTAGAGTACGGTTGATCGCTTGAAACTGTTGTGCAGTTTCTCTACGAGATTGCTACAAGGCCTCCCAAAGAGAATCCTCACTGGAACTTGGAGCAAGGCTCTCGGTTGGTTGATAGTCTGACATGAGTAACCACTGATTTCACTGTCTGATCGAGATCTGAAGGTCGCGTGTTAATTGTTGATGCGCGAAATGTGACACCGCCCAGTTAACGGGTTGTTCGATCTCACAAGCTAGGTGAATAAGAGGGTTGTGGGGATATAGGAGAGGTTTGATGGAGCAAGGGAGAAGCTTGCTCGAGCAGAGAAGAAGCTTGATCAGGAGTTGTCGAGCATACGTTACTTTGGCGGTTGAGCTCTGATGGTTAGGCCGAGAGAGAAAAACAGAAGAGAGGGCCGCTAGCAGCGGCAACAACATACTTTGCCCGTCACGGCCTGAATGCCTCTACTGCGACAGGCTTTCCTTTGATTATAATTGAAGTTACAGCTTGAGGTTGCACCTTTACATGGAAAGAAGAATAAAGGGTACAAGGGGGGAAGCTGGAGGCTAAGGAGAGGAGAATGCCAGAGGCCATACGGACTGACCAGAGAGGTCAGCAGACCGCGTGGTCAGCTGATCAGGCAGCTCGTTGGACTAAGCCGGGCGGACTGCTTGATCGAGCGGAGAGAAGGAAAGGGGGAGGAGGTCGCGCGGATTGGGAAACTGAGTCCACAGGAACTGATGTCGGGATCTTGACGCCTCTGTCGTGTCGTCTCTTTCCCAAAATGAGAGGTACAGGGGCCTATTTATAGGCCCAAGGAGGTAACGGTCTTGGTAACGTCACCCTCGGTGAGCCGGTGAGTTGTGCGAGTATGAATGTTGAGTCCGCGGAGTCCGTGCCAGGCCACGTGGTTAGGGACTTGGAGCTGGTCTTGTTGTTGCCGGACTAGGACGAGTCCGCCCCTGCTGCTGAGCAAGCTCGCGCTGGGCTATGCGAGCTGAGGAGGTGTTCGTCAGCTGCTGGGAGGAAGCAGACACCGGGAACTGAAGGGCTAGATGGCGGACTGCAGAAAGAGTCCACCCAGCCCGCTATAGAGAGGAGACAGATCGCCGGCTGCCGAGCTGGGGTTCATCTGGCGGACTGCATGACGAGCCTGCCAAACTCGCGGCGGACGGGTTGAGCAGGCTGCCTGCTGGTGGCATCCTTTGCTTGGGGACGAGGGTTGGCGACCTGGCGGACTGACCAGAGAGGTTGACAGGCCGCGCGGTCAGCTGAACAGGCAGCTCGCTGGATGTACGGGCTGGAGTGCTGGCGGGAGGAGCGAGTCCGCCTCCCTTTTACAGACTAAAGACTGAGTCTGTCACCTTCTACCGAATAAAAGGAGCAGGTCGTGCAGACTGGCTGAGCATCTAGCGAGCGGTCTGGGCGGATAGGAATTCGAGTCCACCACTCAGTTGAGTAGTTCGCACCTGAGAGGAAGAATTAACCACCACACGGTTATCCGATCTAACCGTGCGGCCTGCAGGGGCGGACTGAGGAAGTAGTCCGTAGCCCCTACAGAACGAGCGGCTACTGCGCAACCTTGGCGGTCAGACTAGGGAGACCGCCCTAGCCACGCGGACTGAGCGGACTGAGAAGTCAGTCTGCCCACCCTTAGAAGGAAAGGCTGACTGGCCGCGACCTCCTGGAGCAGGCCGCGACTTTCGAGCTAGCTACCTTAGGAGGGATCGCCGATTTCGGGGTTAACACATTAGGGTTCCGGTAGCCCAATAATAGTCGGGATATTACAATCCAATAAAAATAAAAGGATTTTCATTCCAAAAATTTGCTCAAAGTAGGGGAAAAAGAAATAACATACCTGGGAAAACAGTTCTGGGTATTTTTCTCGGACGAGCGCCTATGGTTCCCAAGTATACTCATCTCGTCCATGGTTTGACCACAATATCTTGACCATTGGATTTACCTTGTTGCACAGATTCTTTATTTTATGACCGACTACCCTGACTAGATCAAGTTGGACGGATCTATCAGATTGTAGTTGTACTGGTGGGGTTGGTGGATGTTGCTATGGTTGTCAAAGAACTCACCTTAAGGATGAGACATGAAACTTGTCATGAAGGTTTCCCAATTCTGGGGGCAAGGCTAATCGATAGGCAACAGGGCCAACATGCTTTATCGCTTGATAGGGGCCAAATAGCGGGGATCTAGTTTCTTTTGCTTCCTCAATTAGGAGACACCATGCATGAGCTTAATTTTCAAAAATACCATCTCTCACATGCTAAACTCCACCGATCGGTGTCGCGCATCATAATATTTGGCCTGTCGCCTCTGTGCTTCCCGCATTCGCTCTTGGATTAGTCATATCGCTGACATAGTATCATCAATATAAGCTACTCCCAAGGCTTCTGGGTCCTCATCTTGAGCCCATGTTAGCGGAGTTCGGCAACGTCTCCCATACAATGCCTCGTATGAGGCCATCTTAATGTTGGCATGATAGATGTTATTATATGAAAACTCGACTAAAGGCAACAAATGTTCGCATGGCTCATTGTGTTATACTATGCAAAGTCGGAGTAGATCCTCCATCGTCTTATTGTCTTTTCTGTCTGTCCATCTGTCTAAGGATGGAAGGCGGTGCTAAAGGCCAACTAGGTCCCCAAGTATGCCTGCACCCGCCTCCACTCCTTGGATGTGAAACGTCCATCACGGTCTGATACAATGGAGTTCGGTACTCCATGGAATCAAACTACCTGTTCTATGAACATCCTGGCCAGGATGTCAACTCCGTCACCCTGTCGGTTTGGAATAAACCGTGCCACCTTGGTAAGCCGATACACGACAACTCATATAGAGTCATTTCTGGTACGGGATCGGGGTAAGTCATGAACGAAATCCATGAAAATATCCTAGAATTTCCATTCTGGTATCGATAGGGGTTGCAGCAGGCCTCCTGGGTTGCGACACTCAGCTTTAACACTCTAGTAAGTCTAACACTGAGCCACGAAGTTGGTGACGTCCCTCTTTATTTCGGGCCAGTAAATAGTCCTGCGTAGATCAACATACATTTTAACCACACCAGGATGGATAAAGTATCGTGACTGGTGAGCCTCTCGAAGGATTTCATCTCGGATTCCCCCAGTAGAGGAAATAAATACACAGTGCTTGAATTGCAAGATCCCATCGTGTAGGTTAAACTCTTCTTGTGCTCTGCCTTATAGGGACTGTGTTGGGTACATTGGAAAATGTGTACCTGATTTGAAGAAGCCCAACCTAGCTCAATGATATACATCAAGGTGTATTTGATGTTGTTTTAAGTTGACATGTGCAGGTGAAGAATTGATAAAGTATGCAGAAAAATTATAAGTCCAAGTGTCGACACAGAGGAAGCAGTGTCGACACATAGAAGAAAATAGTCGACACAACACTGGGAAGCAGTGTCGACACATAGCAGTTAGTCTACAACTACACTGGGAAAAAGTGTCGACACAGAAGAAGTAAGTCGACACATCACTGGGAATTTGTGTCGACACAGAAGAAAAGAGTCGACACAACTCTGGGAATTTGTGTCGACACAGAAGAAAAGCGTCGACCTCAACATTGGGAGAATGTGTCGACACAGAAGAGTATAGTCGATCTCAAGATTGTCGACATCAGCTGAATGTGTCGACACAGAAGAAAATAGTCGACCTCAAGTTTGTCGACACCAGCAGAATGTGTCGACACATTGTGATTAAGTCGACACATTAAAGCAGATTTAAGAAATGAATGTGTCGACACCTGAAGGCTAAGTCGACACTTACTAAGTTATGATTCTACAACAACTGTGTCGACACACAGGACTTGTGTCGACACACTGAAGAGTCAAGACCAAGTTATTTTCAGAAGAAGCTGTGTTGACTCAAAGGCAACTTAGTCGACATCACTGAAGACTGTGTCGACACCAAAGTCAATTGTGTCGACACAGATAGACAGATGGTCTCGACACTTTCTGACAGACTGTTTCAAAAAACTTGTGGTTCCAGACTAAGGCACAGGACTTGTTTGATGACTTGACAGCTGTGGGTTACCACCGGTTAACTGAAGCTGTCAGACTTGTCAGAAAACGGTTAGAAACCGGATCAGCCGGTTACCATGAAGAATGTCTATAAATAGACAGATTCAGAAGGAGAAAAAATACAACAGATAGTCCTTTTGAATAACTTTGAATCAAAAAGGAAGAGAAGGATCACAATCCAATTCATTTCAAGAAAGTGCTAGTCACTTAAGAAGATCTTCTCCGGGAGATCTAAGAAGACTATCTAAGGATAGATCTAAGAAGAGTTCTAATCAAAATTCAGAAGAATCTTTCAAAGTGCTGGATAGAGAGAGATCAAGCCTGAATTAGAAGAAGAAGAAAGAAACCACCAGTGGATTCTCAAGAAGCTGTTTGGAATCAACTCAGCTAAGTTCATTTTCAAGAAGCCTTGAAGAAGGCTCAGATACAGTTGATTGCATCAGCTGATCAAGAATTGTCTTGGCCTTTTCTCTCTCAACTTTGGCAAGACAGATTAATAATCTTTTCTATATTTCTGTAGGATCTGTTTACACAGATCTGAGTTGTAAGCCTATGTTATAAAGGCTGAGTGTAGGAGTGTTGAACTCTGAGTGGTAGGGCTGTTTGCCTGAGTGTAGGAGAAGGATATTCTCTAAGTTGTAGGCCTTGGGGCAAGGCTGAGGTAGGGCAGTTGTGTCTGAGTTGTAGGAACCAGTTGGGTTCTGAGTTGTAGGATCTTTTGATCTGAGATAAGTGGAAGTTTGGCCGAATCTAGCATACTGCTAGATAGGTGAAGGGGGAAAGTGGATGTACCCAGACCTTGGGGAACCACTATAAAACATTGTGCAATCTGTGATGTTTTATTTTCTGTGATTGCTGTGCCAATTGTATTAGCTATTGAATTGAATTCTGCCTAGAAATTTTTATAAGAAAAGCAGAACCTATTCACCCCCCCCCCCCTCTAGGTGTTTAGGCTGCCTTGAAAGTTAAACTATCAAGTGGTATCCGAGAGAGGTTCCTCAAAAAGGACTTAACAGTCTGAGGTAGATCTGAAAGGCAGATTCAAGATTCAAGAAGATGGGTTCTGGAGAGAATCATAAGGAGCTAGGGTCTATGAAATTACCCATATGCAAGAAGGAAATCTTTGGGATCTGGAAAGAGAGAGTCAGATTGTTTATGGAAGCATCTGACCCAAGGATTTACATCACAGTACAGGAAGGGCCCTTCACTCCAATGAAGATATCTTTTCTTGATGCAAATATCCAAATACCAAAGGCTTATTCAGAAATGACCAAGGATGAAATCATCTTGGCAACCATGGATAAAAGGGCACAGAACATCATTGTCAGTGCCATAGATGATTCAACATTTCAGAATCTGATTCACTGCAAGACCTCCAAGGAGATGTGGGACACATTGATTGTCTACATGGAGGGATCTGAAGAAGTAAGGCTGGACAGAAAGTCTATGCTAAATCAGGAGTATGAAAGCTTTAGACAAGGAAAAACTGATAGCATAACTGAGTGCTATAAGAAATTCTATAGAATTCTAAATGAGCTAATATCCTATGGAAGAGTCTTCAGTACCTATGAACTGAATGACAAATTCTTAAGATCCTTATCAAAGGATTGGGATACAAAGATCTGTGCCATAAGAGAAGTGGCTAAATTGGCAGAGATATCTCCTCCAACCCTGTTTGGAAAGTTGCTATCCTATGAAATGCAACTTATGGTAAGGAAGGAGGAGGAAAGAAACTCAAGAGGAGAGCATAGAGAAAAGACTGTGGCATTTAATGCTGAAGCCACCAGAAAGAATAGGAGGAAATCACCATCTCCTCCTAAGGAAGTTGAAGAAGATAGTTCTGAAAATTCAGATAAGGGTTCGGTTAGCTGTGATTCAGATGCAGACTTTGCTGCATTCACTAGGCAATTCCAAAGGTTCTTGAAAAAGAAGCAATGGAAGTCTAGGCCTTCCACATCACAGCAAGTTGATGACTATTATCAGAAGAGAAGGTCATCAAGGAAAGAGAAAAGTAGATCAAAGCCCAACAAAGCCACTACTTCAAAGATTGTCTGCTATTGTTGCAATAGGCCTGGACATGTAGTGGCTGATTGTCCTGACAAAAGGAAGGAATCTTCAGAAAAGAAGAAGACTTATCAGAAAGGCAAGAAGGAGAAATCCTTTGTAGCAAAGAAAGATAAAAGTCTGTCAGACCAGTCAACTTCAGAATCAGGATCTGAAGCTGAAGCATATATTGGACTATATGCTGCATCTGAGGAAGAGGAGTTTATGCAGTTGCTAGACTCCATCAATGAACATCAATGCATGGGTTTGATGACAAGATCAGAAGAGGACATATGCCAGAATCAGTCTGATCCTAATGAGGTAAATTGTCCTTCCTGTACATCTGTTTGTAGTACAAGTGAAGAATCAGCTACATCTGCATCAAGTGATGAAGATGCATCTGGATCTGAAGGAGATGTCTATCAATTGATAGACAAGTATGGGGACTTGTTGCTGGCCCTTAAGAAAAGCAAGAACCTGGTTAAAACACAGGCTCAGGAAATTGCTGAACTAAGGGTAGCAACAACTGAGTTAGAAAAAGTCCTTGATCAAAAATTAAATGAAATTGCCAAGCTGAAGAATATAACTATTATTCAGATGGGCACAATTAATTATACTAATGATCAAGTAAAGAGTCTGGAGGCCAGACTTAGAATTGAAAGGGATTTAGTGGCTAGTTACTCTAAGCCAAAATCTGTCTTACCCTTGATATATGAATTTGTCACTCAGAAGGGTAAGGCTGGATTAGGATTTAAAGGTAACTCCAGGGCTGGCAGATTCAAGAGGAAAGGCAAAGCCCCTATTCAGCCACTAAACCTTTCAGTCCCCATAAAGTTTAGTAAGGAGAAAGTGCCTTCTAACATATATGATCATGAAGACATTCAAGGTCATATTAAGACAAATGTTCTGAAGAACAAGGGTGTTAAGGCAAGCAGGCCTACCTATGGTCATAAACCCAATGGTTTTAAGAAATCAGTAGGTGAAGTTGCAACAGCACCAGCAATGAACAGAAATTCTTCTGACCAGGATGTATCTAGATCTAGATACAATAAGTTTGAATGTTGGTGCTGTGGCAAGAGGGGCCATTTTGCATTGGACTGCTGGTATAACATAAGTGTTATAAAGAATAAGAGTCTACCTGTTAGAAAAGGTTATGATAACTTTATTAATGCTAACCTGAACCAAGGACCCAAGACTTACTTGGGTTCTAAGGGTAAGTAATTCTGTATTGCAGGTGAATCCAAGTAACCATGCCCCTATATGGTACTTGGATAGTGGTTGTTCCAGGCACATGACTGGAACAAAGGGGCTGCTGAAGGAGTATTCATCTGTCAAAGATGGACATAAAGTGATCTTTGGTGGATCTGAAAAAGGAGTCATCAAAGGGTTTGGTAACATTTCTTCTAACCTAATTACTATCACCCAAGTGGCCTATGTAAAAGGTTTGAAACATAATCTAATAAGCATAAGCCAGCTGAGTGATCTAGGATATGACATTTTATTTGGTAAGGATGGATGTCATATCAAAAGGTCAAGTGATCAAGAGATCATTTTGACTGGGTATAGGAAGAGAAATGTATATTGCCTTAATTTTGAGTGTGAAAATAAGGCTTCCCCCATTTGTCTTGTAGCTGATGACAATGCTTCCCATTGTGTTAAGTGGCACAAGAGATTGGCTCATCTAAACTACAAGACAATTGGCCAACTCATTAGTAAAGAACTAGTGAGGAATGGACCTCAAGTTAAGTGTATAAAGGAAGGGGTATGCTCAGCTTGTCAAAAGGGCAAGCAGACAAAATCCTCATTTCAAAGCCTTGAAAACAAGGATTCTGTGAGGTGCTTATACCTCTTGCATATGGATCTTTTTGGTCCTATGCCAGTTCATAGTCTAGGTAGGAAGGTCTACACTTTTGTGGTTGTAGATGACTATTCTAGATTTACATGGGTGTTCTTTCTAAGACAAAAATCTGAAACCCCAAGTGTACTACTTAATTTTGTAAAGCAAATTCAGAATGAACTGAATAGTACAGTGGTCAAAATCAGAAGTGATCATGGTACTGAGTTTCATTCTGAAAGCATAACAAATTTGTGTAAAGACTTTGGGATTTTCCAAGAGTTCTCCTCACCAAGAACACCTCAGCAAAATGGAATTGCTGAAAGAAAGAATAGAACATTAATTGAAGCTGGTAGAACTCTATTGAGTGACACCTCTCTCCCAGAATATTTTTGGGCTGAGGCAGTTAACACTGCTTGTCATGTCATCAATAGGGCTTCTATCACCAAAAGCCACAGAAAGACTCCCTATGAGATTGTGAAAGGCAGAAAACCAAATCTATCCTATTTTAGGATCTTTGGTTGCAAGTGCTATATACTTAACAATGGCAAGTCATATTTGACTAAGTTTGCTGCCAAATCCCAGGATGGGATATTTGTTGGGTACAGCACAAATAGTAAGGCCTATAGAGTCTTTAACTTAACTACTCAAGTTGTTGAAGAATCTGTGCATGTTGTATTTGATGAAACAAGATTAATCAATAGTGAGTTGTCTTGTAGATCAAATGACTCAACAGGTATAAGCAAGAAGATGGACAAGCTCTCCATTGCTGAAGCTTCAAAGGAAGATGAAGCATTGGAAAATGAAGGTTGCTGTCCAGGGGGAGTACAAGAGATAATGGAAGCTGATGAAAACCAGGAGGCTCAGCAGAATGAAGAAGCTGGAGATGCTCAACCTGAAGGGAATCTTCCTCAAACTATAAGATATCTGAGAGATCATCCAACTGATCAGATAATTGGTGATCCAAGACAAGGAGTGCAAACTAGAAGCAGAAATCAAAGCACAGTTTTGTATTCAAGTTTCTTGTCCCAGATGGAACCTAAGAAGTTTGAAGAAGCTATCCAAGACCAGCACTGGATTGATGCTATGCAAGAGGAGCTGAATCAATTCAGAAGATGCAAAGTCTGGGAGCTTGTTCCCAAACCAAGAGGCCACAATATAATTGGCACTAAGTGGATCTATAGGAACAAGCTAGATGAGAGTGGGATAATAGTGAAGAATAAAGCAAGGTTAGTTGCAAAAGGATACAGGCAGGAAGAAGGAATTGACTTTGATCAAACCTTTGCTCCAGTAGCAAGGCTGGAGGCAATCAGAATGTTCCTTGCCTATGCAGCCTACCAAGACTTCAAAGTATACCAGATGGATGTGAAGTCAGCATTTCTGAATGGTGATCTTAAAGAAGAAGTATATGTAGAGAAGCCATCAGGTTTTATAGATTCTCTTAAACCTGATTATGTGTATAAGCTTAGGAAAGCTTTGTATGGGTTAAAACAAGCTCCAAGGGCTTGGTATGAAACCCTGTCTACCTTCCTCATTGAGAATAAATTCTCAAGAGGAAAGATAGACAAAACTCTATTCCTTAGGGAATCCAAAGGAAAGATCATCTTAGTCCAGATCTATGTTGATGACATAATCTTTGGATCTACTGAAAACAACCTTTGTAAAAAGTTTGCCAAACTTATGCAAGGGAAGTTTGAGATGAGCAGTATGGGAGAACTTAAGTTCTTCTTGGGACTCCAAGTAAGACAGACTGATGATGGATTGTCCATATCACAGTCTAACTTCACCAAAGAATTAATTAAGAAATATGGTATGGAGTCATCCTCCACCATGAGAACTCCTATGGGAACTAGTATGCCTATATGCAAAGATGAGACAGGTAAACCTGTTGATGAATCATTGTATAGAGGAATAGTTGGGTCTCTACTATATCTCACTGCTAGTAGACCTGACATTATGTATGCAACATGTGTCTGTGCTAGGTACCAAGCCTGCCCTAAAGAATCTCATTATACTGCAGTCAAAAGGATTCTGAGATATCTAAAGGGCACTCCTACTCTAGGTCTTTGGTACCCTAGGAATAGAGATTTTCTACTAACAGGCTATTCAGATGCAGATTTTGCAGGATGTAGAGAGGATAGAAAGAGTACTACAGGTACTTGTCAATTCCTGGGAGAAAGACTAATATCTTGGAGTAGTAAGAAGCAGACCAGTGTGGCAATTTCCACAGCTGAGTCAGAATATGTTGCTGCTGGAAGCTGCTGTGCACAGCTATTGTGGATGCAGCATCAGCTTAAGGATTATGGTATACAGGTAAGTAGAACACCCCTTTTATGTGATTCAAAAAGTGCTATTTCTATTGCTAATAATCCAGTTTCTCATAGTAGAACTAAGCATATAGAAATCAAATACTATTTTCTTAGAGAACATGTAGAAAGAGGAGACATCTCATTGGAATTTGTAAAAATAGATTATCAAATAGCAGATGTATTTACTAAGCCTTTAGATGAAACTAAATTCAATAAATTCAAAATTGAATTAGGTATGTTAACCATTGATTAATGTATTAACAAAATCATTAACAATGCAATTGAAGTGGTATATAAATAAGTAAAGGTAATAACAACAACATAATCAAGTGTTAAAAAGGACACATTGAAGTTACAGAAATTGGCTAAGTAAGAATGTGTCGACACATTCAGTAGTAATGTGTCGACTCAGAGAAATTATGTCGACAAGTCAGACATATTGTGTCGACACAGAGAATATGTGTCGACACTTGAGAGTTATATTGTCGACTTAACCAGAAATGTAATGTCGACTCAACCAGGAAAATGGTGTCGACACTTACAGAATATGTGTCGACACTTATCCTTAGAGTCGACACAGAATTTCTGTTTATCTAAGGTGTCGACATACCCAAAAATTGGTGTCGATACATAGTAGGCTGAAATAATGTCGAGACAATAGAAGTTTGTGTCGACACATTCCGTCTGTGTCGACACATTTTGACTGTTTTTGGCGCCTTTTGAACTTCTTTCAACTGAGGCTATAAATAGGTCAAAAACTCACTCTGTCGACACGCTTCCAAGGTTTTCGAGACTAAAACCCTGTGTCGACAGTCTATCTTTCTCTCTTCTCTCAAGCTTTCTCGACGAACCGATGGCGCCAAGGATTGAAGACAACATAAATGAAGGGTATGAGTTGGTGCGCCAGGCCTTTGCAGAGGCGCCGCCAGATGTTCAAGGAGTTATCACCCTCCTCTCTGAGTCAGGGTTAGAATTTCTCATCTCAGAACCTACTAAAATCTGGAAGAAGGAGGTGCACGAGTTCTTTATCTCTGCATCAGTCCACTCTACTGGCCTCAAGATTAAGTCCACTGTTCAAGGGACTAAGGTGAAGATTAATCAAAGAAGTTTAAGAAAGATCTTTCAATTGCATGTAGTTGAGAATGAAGAGGAAGTTCCTATATCTAAGACAAGGGAAGCCCTTCAATGGTGTGGACTGGACTCAGGATTGAAGATTGGAGCTGCCTTCAACAGGAAGGGTATGAATCAACAAGGGAAGTTCTTGTCAGAAGTAGTTGGGAAAGTAATCCTCTGCAAGACAGGTGGACATGATAGGATTTCTGCCTATATGTTCAGCTTGATGACAAGGATTGTTTTTACTATTCCTACTGATTGGTCAGGAGTGATCTTTGACAAGATCAAAGAAGGAATCAAGAAGCCTAACATGGCTAGGATCATGAGCCTGTACTTCACTGGAGTGATTCCTGAAGTGATGCAGCAACTGCAAGGGAGTAAGATTAATCATATGAGAAGAATGGATATGAATTGTTCTCCAGGTGGGATAGGGTGCTGTCCAAGGATGTGCCTGAAGAAAGCAGGCCAGACACCCCTATGAAATCCCCTACACAAAATCAAGAATCTGAACAATTACAAGAAGACCCACTGAGGACACAGGTTGAAGAACAGCTTGCCTCATCTATAGTCCAGGAAGTGTCAACACCTGCACAGATGCAGGGGGAGCCAGTTTCCACTCCTGCTCCAAAGGTATCTACTCCTGCTCAGGTATAGGGGGAGCTAATGTATTTTACTATAAAAGACATTGCTCATATTCTAATTACTGCACAGGTTCAGGGGGAGCTAGTGTCCACTCCTACTCCAGATACTACAAGTACTGAAGTGCAAGTACAAGAGGAAGCACAGTTAAACTTGTCTCAAGATTTAACTGCTGCAGAAGTTACAGCTCAACTGGAATTTACTATGGAGGAGTTATTCCCTGATATTGATACTACTGCAGATAGAGTAGGAGATGGAACAGATATTGAGAAGTCCATAGGTATGGACATTGATCAGGAAGTTGAAGTTGAGCCACAGGTTGAGGGTGAGCCAGTGGATGTTGAAGCTGAGCAACAGGCCCCTGGAACAGATACAATTCATCTTCCTCAAGAAAGAATTCATGTAGATACTTCATCTGAAATAGAAACTGAAGATGCCAGGGTGGCAAAGAAAAGAAAACTTGTTGTCTTCAAGAGAAGAAGTAAGAATTATAAGCAGGCTTTACAGACCACACCTCTACAAGTCTCTCCAGCCTTTGATTACAACAAATTTATGATAGATCTTCAAGTAAAATTGGATGAACAAAGGTTGGCTATGGAAAAGTATGTCGATGAAAATAGCAAGTCACTTCAGTTTGACTTAGCTCAGGATATAAAGTCCATCCAGTTTCAGGTCAACATGCATAAAACTGAAATGACAGATTGCTTCCACAAGGGTGGCAATGCTGTGGTTTATCTAGCTAAACAACAGGAGGCTATTACTACAAAGGTGGATGACATTGCTTTGAAGCAAAGCTATGTTTTGGAAAACCAGCTAAGAATGAATGATAATTTAACTGAATCTCATAATGAGATCATTGAGGAAGTAAAGAAGATTGGTCCAGGTCTGCCTGCAGATAGAGCCAAAGAAAGGGAGGAATTTGATAAGAATTTTCAAGCTGCCATTGCTTCTGTTAAGACTGCCATCTCCACCTCTCAAAAAGAAATATCTGAAAAGATTAACAAGTTAAAACCATTTTTTAAAGACGGTGTAAATTATTTGGATGGCCAAATCCGATTTCAAAAGGAAGATCTAAGAGATCATGTATCTAGAGAAGCCATAAAGGGGGAGAGGATGCTAATTCATGCAGGCTCAGAGCACTCCAAATGGGTGACCAATAGTATCTGAGCCACTTTGGGATATCCCCCATTGTGTGATGATGCTATGGTAGCTGAATCAGGAATACAATCAAATCTACTTGAAGGCAATCAACCTGAGGTTGCCCAAGTCATTTACCCCCCTCCAGATTTTGACATGATTGATCAGAAGGTTCAAGGAATGTACAGTCCTCCAAAGGAGGTTACTAATATTGTCTTTGGAAAGGTTGATAAGCCTGAGGCTACTCTAAAAGAACAGCAAGATGCTCTATTAGCAAAGAAGAAATTCAGAGAGCAGGCTGTACTGAAGCCAGATTATGAGCAGTGGAGTCCTACTTCAAGGAACATAATACTCACTGCATGGAAAGCTGTACAAGATAAAATTCATGAGAGAGGCAAGTGGTACAATGAAATAGAATGGCAGAAGTATGAGGCAAGACAAGAAGCAATAGTACAATTCAGAAGGAAAGCCAAGCTGGGAAGACTGTCATCTGATGCTAAGGAGCCAAGTAAATACTTCCCTAAGCCTTTTCATTATTTTGAAAGGCAAAGGATCAAGGAAGAAGCTCAGAAGAAAGCTGATCTTAAAGGAAAGAAGATAGCTGAAGAATCAGAAGCTCCTGTGACAGCTACAATTCAATCTGGCAAAGGGATTATAATTAGAGAGCCTGATCAATCCTGATTATGTTTTAAAGTTCTTTTATAGTGTTTTGTAATGTTGTGATGTAATCATTAAATGTCAAACATTGTAATCAAACATTACCCAGTTATAAACAAAATGTTGTTTGGCATATTATAATGTGCATTCTGTGATGAATTGTGTTTATGTCTTGTTTATATTAAAGTATTCCTGTTATGTCATTAATCATCATTTAGTACTGTTTATAAATGGTGTATATCATTGGCTATAGGGGTTATGACTTCTCCAAATAGGGGGAGATTGTTGGGTACATTGGAAAATATGTACCTGATTTGAAGAAGCCCAACCTAGCTCAATGATATACATCAAGGTGTATTTGATGTTGTTTTAAGTTGACATGTGCAGGTGAAGAATTGATAAAGTATGCAGAAAAATTCTAAGTCCAAGTGTCGACACAGAGGAAGCAGTGTCGACACATAGAAGAAAATAGTCGACACAACACTGGGAAGCAGTGTCGACACATAGCAGTTAGTCTACAACTACACTGGGAAAAAGTGTCGACACAGAAGAAGTAAGTCGACACATCACTGGGAATTTGTGTCGACACAGAAGAAAAGAGTCGACACAACTCTGGGAATTTGTGTCGACACAGAAGAAAAGCGTCGACCTCAACATTGGGAGAATGTGTCGACACAGAAGAGTATAGTCGATCTCAAGATTGTCGACATCAGCTGAATGTGTCGACACAGAAGAAAATAGTCGACCTCAAGTTTGTCGACACTAGCAGAATGTGTCGACACATTGTGATTAAGTCGACACATTAAAGCAGATTTAAGAAATGAATGTGTCGACACCTGAAGGCTAAGTCGACACTTACTAAGTTATGATTCTACAACAACTGTGTCGACACACAGGACTTGTGTCGACACACTGAAGAGTCAAGACCAAGTTATTTTCAGAAGAAGCTGTGTTGACTCAAAGGCAACTTAGTCGACATCACTGAAGACTGTGTCGACACCAAAGTCAATTGTGTCGACACAGATAGACAGATGGTCTCGACACTTTCTGACAGACTGTTTCAAACAACTTGTGGTTCCAGACTAAGGCACAGGACTTGTTTGATGACTTGACAGCTGTGGGTTACCACCGGTTAACTGAAGCTATCAGACTTGTCAGAAAACGGTTAGAAACCGGATCAGCCGGTTACCATGAAGAATGTCTATAAATAGACAGATTCAGAAGGAGAAAAAATACAACAGATAGTCCTTTTGAATAACTTTGAATCAAAAAGGAAGAGAAGGATCACAATCCAATTCATTTCAAGAAAGTGCTAGTCACTTAAGAAGATCTTCTCCGGGAGATCTAAGAAGACTATCTAAGGATAGATCTAAGAAGAGTTCTAATCAGAATTCAGAAGAATCTTTCAAAGTACTGGATAGAGAGAGATCAAGCCTGAATTAGAAGAAGAAAAAAGAAACCACCAGTGGATTCTCAAGAAGCTGTTTGGAATCAACTCAGCTAAGTTCATTTTCAAGAAGCCTTGAAGAAGGCTCAGATACAGTTGATTGCATCAGCTGATCAAGAATTGTCTTGGCCTTTTCTCTCTCAACTTTGGCAAGACAGATTAATAATCTTTTCTATATTTCTGTAGGATCTGTTTACACAGATCTGAGTTGTAAGCCTATGTTATAAAGGCTGAGTGTAGGAGTGTTGAACTCTGAGTGGTAGGGCTGTTTGCCTGAGTGTAGGAGAAGGATATTCTCTGAGTTGTAGGCCTTGGGGCAAGGCTGAGGTAGGGCAGTTGTGCCTGAGTTGTAGGAACCAGTTGGGTTCTGAGTTGTAGGATCTTTTGATCTGAGATAAGTGGAAGTTTGGCCGAATCTAGCATACTGCTAGATAGGTGAAGGGGGAAAGTGGATGTACCCAGACCTTGGGGAACCACTATAAAACATTGTGCAATCTGTGATGTTTTATTTTCTGTGATTGCTGTGCCAATTGTATTAGCTATTGAATTGAATTCTGCCTAGAAATTTTTATAAGAAAAGCAGAACCTATTCACCCCCCCTCTAGGTGTTTAGGCTGCCTTGAAAGTTAAACTATCAGACTGGATGATTGGAGCCCCTTCTGGGTCGATCTTCTGGGCTTCCCGAATTTGATCCTGGATATCGCATTGGATTTCCATCCAATAAAGTTGTACTTGGTATTCTTCCAGATATCTATGAGTAACAAGAGTAACCTCCAAATCCATCAGGGACTGAAACCAATCACCTGTAAACTTCTACATCTAGTTTCCGGTTATTGAGGGTTGGCGGCTCGGTGCGTCAGCCACTCTATTGGCCTTCTTGGGGTGGTACTGGAGAGCGAAATCATAATCACATTGAAATTCCAACCACCGACGTTGTCGGAGGTTCAACTCTTTCTGGGTAAAGATGTATTTGAGTCTCTTATGGTCATATAAGATTTCGCACCTTACTCTGTACAGTTAGTGCCTCCAAATCTTGAGGGCGAAGACGATGACGTCCAACTCCAAGTCATGGGCTGCGTAGTTCATCACATATGGCTTTTGCTAGAGAGAAGCATAAGCCACTACCTTACCATGTTGCGTTAAAAAAACTCTTAATCCTTTCAGGGATGCATCCGTATATATCTAAAATCCTTCGGTTTCTACAGGGATTGTAAGGATCGGGGAAGAGGTTAGCCGTTTCTTTAGCTCTACAAACACAGCTTCACATTCTGGCGTCCACCGAAACGTAAAATCCTTCCTGGTGAGGGCGGTGAGGGGTAGCGCAATCTTAGAGAATCCTTCCACAAAATTTCGGTAGTAACCAATAAGTCCAAGAAAACTTCGAATATCTGCCACTGACTTAAGCGGCGTCCAGTTCTAAGCCACTTGGATTTTGGCTTGGTCCACTGCAACACCATTTTTGTTGACGGTATACCCCAAAAATCCAACTTCTTCTAACCAAAATTCGCACTTACTGAACTTGGCAAAAAGGGGGTGTTCGCTTTACAACCCCATATTCGCTGAGTGGGACCCAGAAACACCTAGAGCCGGGTTTGTGCTAGCTTTGGGCAAGCCCCAGGTGAAGAAAAATGCTCTTGCCCAAATCAGGATTGAGCTCGACTTTCGTCGAGCTCAGCTCAGGTCTCGTCAAGTTGGGCTCGACGTTCGTTGAGTAGGTTCAGAATAGGAGAGCTCTCGCAAAGGGGCAGGCGAGAGCGTTCACGCTCAGGTAAGAAGTTCGTCGGGCAGAGCTCGACGCCCGCCAAAGCAGGACGGGCTTCAGCCGAGACCTACTCCCGCCCAGGGTCGGGAGAGAAGGCTCGCGTCTCGCAGGGGGGGAGTAGGCATAACCGGTGGAATTCTTCGATACCCTTTTAGCTCTCGCCAGGTGAAGGCGGGAGAGTTCTCGGCAAGGCGTAAGCACCTTCAGTTCTCTGCAGGAAGGTTCCCACCGGGTAAGGCCCAGGATGAAATTACCTAGATGCCCTCAGGTAAAATTACCTATATACCCCTAAGGTCTGCATTTAGCTCCTAAGAATAGTGGAGTTTGGTTGTTGGCAGACCGACCAGGGTTATTTTAGTAATTTCAGGTCAACAAAGGCTATAAATAGACCCACAGGGGCTCCTCAGAAGGCAAGCTTTCATATTTTCCTAAGATCTTCTAGTGCTTTCTAAGGATCTCCTAGCCCAGCATTTGGCTTTGGAGGGGAAGCGCTCAAAGATCTTCCGGGTTAGAGGTGGGACCTATTAGTCGAGGCTTTGGGTCGGTTTATGGTCCTTTAATACTAGCTAGAGGTCGGAGCTTGGGAGAAGTAGGTGTTGGCTACACCCATGATTTCGATTTTTCGTTGAGGTCGAATTTCGGCTTCAAAAGTTCTGGTGCGGTGAGCGTGGAAGGTAGCCAATACAGGAAAATCTTGAGTTAAGTCCCATGGCAGGAGATGAAGGCGAAGGATCGAGCTCAGGAGGTTCCCCTTCTTGCGGAGAGGAGGCGACAAGGAAGATGTTGGAGGACTTCAGGCGAGAGGTCTTGCAGACCATCAACCTGGCCTTCTCGGCAAGGAGCGAGTGGGCCACGCCTCAGGCTCCAATTAAGGCGGTCCCCCTCTTAGGTGAGAACGCTCCCGGGCAGCACCTCGGGAAGGAGGTGCCGGCAAAGGCCGATGAGAGGGATGTGGCTACGCGAGAGCTCTTCCCCGGGTAGGGCAGCGCAGATCGCGCCAGCCAGCCAAGGCCGCTGTTGGAGTAATTTGCCAGCAGGAAACGTGTGTGTGGGACCGACCCCGTGGCTTTCCCCAAACTGTTTATGTACCCCGCCACATCGCTCGCAGCGCTCGCTCCTCCGTGTTGAGATGTGCATTCTCGGCAGGCAGGAGGCGAGAGCCCTTTTAGTGAGATCATCATCTCAGATCCGGTTCCGGAGGGGTTCCGGGAGCCCGACATGTCCTACTACTTAGGGAAGGATGACCCTGTGCAGTATGTGCAGTGGTTTTAGGATGTTGTTTCGATTAGGCAGATGACGGATGCCTTCAAGTGTCAGCTCTTTGCCATCACGTTGAAGGAGAAGGCCCGGGACTGGTTCCACCAGTTGACGGCAAGCTCGATCTACAGTTTTGAGGATCTGCGTTGAGGTTTCCTGTTGAGGTTCTCTACATCGAAGAAGCGAAAGAAGGAGGTAGAGTGCCTATTCGTGGTAAGGCAGAAGCAGGATGAGACGTTGGGTCACTACGTTGACCTGTTTCAGGAAGAAATCCTCCTGGTCAAGGAGGTCCCAGGGTACGCACTGATGCTCGCCTTCACCCTGGGGATAAAACCGGGATTCTTTAGCATGGAGCTGAAGAGAATGCCCCCCCTCTTTTGAGGAGCTCATGGAGTGGGCGGCAATGGAGATAGACTTCGAAAGGGCCAACCCGGCTTTTGCCAGCAAGCTGGCCAGCTTGGCAAAGGACGACGTGAAGGAGCCAGGGTCAGGAAGATATAGAGAGTAGAGGGAAGAGAGAAGGAGAGAAGAGCCCCGAGGGCAGCAGGGAAAGAAGGGGCAGCATCAAGGCTCGGGGGACCGGGAGCCAAACTACCGGTTGGGTTGGAGGCCCCAAGATGGTCGCCCCCAGGGACAGGGTGGAGGTTTCCAAGGAAGAGACAATTTCCGTGAGCCAAGGAGGTTTGATCATCCAGCGTGGAGGTAGGGGCAGAGGGGTCACTTCCCGCCGCAGTAAGAAGTGATGGAGGTTGGACGAGGTAGAGGAGGAAGGAGAGGAGTTCGGGGGGAGGAGATGGAAGAAGAGGAGGCAGAGAAGGAAGAGGGGGCAGGGTGGCGTTACCTTTCTGTGACTTCCACCAGAAGGAGGGTTACGCGACGGCCACCTGCCCGGAGTTCCTGGAGATGAGAGAGGCCAGAGGGCTGGGGAGTCAAGATCCACCGATAAGGATCGTGGAGGTTCAGCAGGGAGATGGGGTAGGCAGGTGTGAGGACCGGGCAGATGTAGGAACCCGGGGAGGGATCGGGGTGATCCATGGCGGAGTCGGGATCGAGGAAACCCACAAGGGGAGCCTTCAGACCATGTTCTGAAGGGGGGTCGCCTCGACCTCCCAGGCTCCCCCTCTGAAGGTAAATTCACTTTCTCATCGGCAGACATGCAAGACTTCGAGGATCCGTTCTGTGACGCCTTGGTGATCCAGACGACGGTGGAAAATTTCACGGTCTCTAGGATCCTGGTCGACAATGGGAGCTCCGTGAACGTGATCTTCAAAAAGGCCTTCGACGAGATAAAGGTCGAGGCCAAAAGGGTCTTAGCTTCGGACGGATCATTGTTTGGGTTTTCAGGAGAGAGGAAGGAGGTAGAAGGAGGAGTAGGACTGCATGTGAAGTTGGGGGGCATGTCATGGAACTGTAGGTTTGTTATAGTGGATGCCCCAAGTAGTTATAACGCCATCTTTGGGTGCCCCCTCATCAGTGCCTTCTAATGCATCCCCTCCTCGTTCCACCAATGCCTCAAGTTAAACAACAGAGGAGTGCAGGTTAGGATCAGGGGGGCCCGAAGGTGGCGAAGCAATGTTATGTGATGGCTGTCAACACCATATCTTGGATGGCAGAGGCAGAGGAGCTGGAGATGGAGATGGAGGAGCAAGAAGAGGTTGTTGGAGAGGAGCAGGTGAGCCTATAGGAGGCGATCGGGGAGAGGCTTAAGTAGTAGAGAGGAGTTGTGTATGAGGTTCAGAGGGATGAAGGGTCAGAGCTACAAGAAGTTCGACAGGAGGAAGGAGTAGAGGAAGGGCGAGGAAGAGAATGAGGTGTTAAGGGGAGTGGAGGTTGAGCATCATGAGAGCCTGAGGGAGGCAATGGAAGTTGAGGAGGTAGGAGGGGAGGAAGAGTTTGGGCAAGATGAGGAGGCGAGGGCCGGCTGGGAGCAGTCGCGGCTGGATCCGGCTGAGGAGGTGGTGGAGATGGAAGTCTTCACCAGCGTCGGCTAGGTGCAAAGGGTACGGATCAGCGAGGGTTTAGGTCCCGAGGACCAGGAGCGGATGCGGGCTTGTATCCATAGCAACATCGACATCTTTTCTTGGAGCGCGGCTGACATGTTGGGCATCTGTTGGAGTAATTTGCCAGCAGGACACGTGTGTGTGGGACCGACCCCGTGGCTTTCCCCATCGCGTTCCTGGTCTGGGTGTTGACCCCGGTGGGCCCCCTGTGGAGGAATATCCCCGCGGTCCTGTGGTTGGGATTAGTCCCACATCGCTCGCAACGCTTGGTCCTCAGTGTTTATGTATCCCGCCACCCTTCATCTCAATACCTGGGTTTTGAGATGCGATATGGGTTGGCGGGTTCTCATATGGTATCAGAGGATGGTTGTCCTGCTGCGGGGGTGTGTTGGAGTAATTTGCCAGCAGGACACGTGTGTGTGGGACCGACCCCGTGGCTTTCCCCATCGCGTTCCTGGTCTGGGTGTTGACCCCGGTGGGCCCCCTGTGGAGGAATATCCCTGCGGTCCTGTGGTTGGGATTAGTCCCACATCGCTCGCAGCGCTTGGTCCTCAGTGTTTATGTATCCCGCCACCCTTCATCTCAATACCTGGGTTTTGAGATGCGATATGGGTTGGCGGGTTCTCACAGCATCAATGTAGATGTAGCCTGCCATCGCCTGAACCTGGACCCCCAGACTGGAAGAGCCCATCAGCGAGGAGGTCAAAAAACCTTTGGAGGCCAGATTCATCTCGGAGATCTAGTATCCGGGCTGGATCTCTAATGTGGTAATGGTAAAGAAGGGGGGATGAAAATGGTGCATGCGTATAGACTTTTCTTTATAAAATAAATCATGCCCCAAGGATTGCTACCCCCTGCCTCAGATCGACGCGCTGGTTTTTCTATTATGAGTTTTTTGGATGCTTTTTCAGGTTACCACCAGATTTGAATGCATCCTCCTGATGTCAAGGATGTTTCCTTCATCACGAGGGAGGGGCGCTTCAGCTATAAGATGATGCATTTTGGGTTGAAGAACGCAGGGGCTACATACTAGCGCATGTTGGACCGAGTCTTCCAAGGCCAAAGGGGGAGGAACCTGGAGGTCTATGTTGATGATCTTATGGTCAAAAGTAAGGGAGTGGACTCGCACCTGTGTGACTTGGAGGAGACATTCGCTACCCTGCGGAAGTTCAAGATGAGGCTGAACCCCCTGAAGTGTGTCTTTGAGGCGAGTCGTGGGAAGTTCCTTGGACATCTTATGACCCCGTCAGTGGTAGAGCCTAACCCAGATAAGGTGAAGGCCATCCTAGAGCTTGAGTCACCATGCAGCGCTAAGGAGGTTTAGCGCTTGACAGGAAAGCTGGCCGGGCTAAGCAGGTTTCTCTCCAGGTCAGGTGAGAAATGCTCGTCGTTCTTCAAAGTGTTGTGGGGTAATAAAAAATTCAAATGGACCGCCGAGTGTGAAGAAGCTTTCCAAAGGGTTAAGAGGTAGCTCTCACAGGCTCCGCTACTTCAAAGCCCAAAGGAGGGGGAGGATCTAGCCTTGTATCTTGGGGTGGGAGCATAGGTCGTAAGCTCAATTCTGGTCAGGGAAGAGGGGAAGAAACAATTGCCTATCTACTACGTTAGTAGATCCTGAAGAAGGCGGAGCTCCGCTATCCCATCTTAGAAAAGCTGGCATATGCTTTGATCATTTCGGCCAGAAAGCTCCGACCCTACTTCCAAGCCCATTCAATCAGGGTGGTGACGAACCATCCCCTTTGCAAGATTTTTGAAGGAGTGGAATACTCGGGACGATTGTCTAAGTGGTCTATTAATCTAAGTGAGTTTGGCATCTCGTTTGTGTTGAGGCTCTCCATTAAGGCACAAGTAATTGAGGACTTCTTAGCTGATTACGTTGTTGAGGTTGGGACCGAGGAGCCACGGACACAGGTGTCATGGAAGATGATGGTTGACGGGGCTTCGAAAGAATATTTCCTTAGGGGAGGAGTAGTGTTGATAAGCCCTCAGGGGGTCACTATAGAACAAGTTGTGATCTTGCACTTCCCGGTCACTAATAACCAAGCGGAGTACAAGGCTGTGATAGCCGGTCTTCGTCTGGCAAAGGAGCTTGGGATCCAAGATGTGGAGGTTTTTACAGACTCGTTGGTGGTGGCATCACATATCCGAGGAGAGTTCGAAGCCCGGGAGCCCACACTGGTGAAATACTTATCCAAGGTAAGGGTGATCTTCAGAGGGTTCCGGACGTTCTCAATCCAACACGTTCCCAGGGAAGAGAGTGTTGCAGCTGATCGGTTGGCTAAGTTTGGACCTCGGGGAGGAGGAACCCTGACTGAGCTATTTCGACCGGCAATCGAGGAAGGAGAGTTGATGGAAGTGGATCGGCGACCCTCGTGGGTGGATCCATTCGTGATCTTTCTAACCACCGGCGAGCTCCCATAAGGGACCAAGGATGCAAAGAGCTTCAGGCACAAAGCGGCTCTTTACCTAATGCTTGAAGGGAGGTTGCATCGGAAGATGTTGTCAGGACTCCTGGCAAGGTGCGTGATGGAGGAAGAGATCCCAAGGATCCTGGAGGAAGTACACTCCGGCGAATGCGGTAGTCATTCGGGGGGTAGGACATTGGAATCAAGGGTGGTCAGGCAAGGGTATTTCTGGCATACCCTTAGGAAGGATGCGACCGAGTTTGCGAGGAGGTGTCGAAAGTGTCAACTGTAGGCCCCCTCCAACTCTTGCCCGCTCAAAGGCTCTGAAGCATCACGACGCCATGGCCTTTCACCATCTGGGGGATGGATCTGGTTGGGCCTTTCCCTCCAGCCAGTGGGCAGAGAAGGTTTCTTCTAGTCATGATTGACTACTTTTTAAAGTGGCTGGAGGTCAAGGCGCTGGCCAAGGTCACCTCCCAAGTCATCAGGAATTCCGTTTGGGGGGAGATCATATGCATGCATGGGTTGCCTCAGGCGATAGTGACAGACAATGACCCCCAGTTTGCTAGTGAGGAGTTCATCAGCTTCTACACCCAACTGGGGATAGACCTTAGGTTTGCCTCCGTGCATCACCCCAGGAGCAACAGTCAGGTGGAAGCGGCAAACAAGATCATCATGAACTTACTCAAGAAGAAGGTGGAGAACTTGAGGGGAAGTTGGGTGGAACAACTCCCCTCGGTATTGTGGGCCTTACGGACAACCCTAAACACGGCCACCGGCGAGACCCCCTTCAAACTTTCCTATGAGTGTGAGGCGGTCCTGCCAGTGGAGTTCGAGGTTCGATCTCAGCGGGTTGCGGCCGCAGGAGAAGGAGACGAAGTTTGGAGGTTGGAGAATGAGGAGGAGTTGCGCCTCTCACTGGATATGGTGGAAGAGCTACGCGATGTTGCAGCTATCAGGCAGGAGGAGATCAAGTGGCGGATGGCTAAATACTTTGACAAACATATCAGAATCAAACAGTTCGCGGAAGGAGATCTGGTATTAAAGAAAGTTAATGCTACGGGAAGATAAGCCCCTGTTGTCAAGCTCAACTCAAACTGGGAAGGGCCTTACATTGTGGAAAGGGTCCTAAGAACGGGAGGATACCACCTCTAGGATGTGGAGGGGAGGTCCATGAGCCACGCCTGGAGCGGTGAGGACTTAAAATGCTTCTACCTGTGAGGGGGGAATGTGAAATTGTATATTCAAAATCAAAGTTGTTATATTTTATTCATTAACTAGTGGTTGTTTTGGTTTTACCTATTACGAAATTCTGATGCTAAGGCAATTAGATGTTTGCACTACCCCGAGCCTGTCACGGCTCCAGGTAGGCCCACTGTGTAGGCTCTCACTAGCTGGCAGGTCCGAAGGCTCGCCTATGGGGGTAAGGGACCCCAAGTGCTGCTCGGCCCCGGGTAGACTCGATGCTCAGGCTCTCATTATCTGGGTAGGGCGGTAGGCACACCTGGGGGGAAAGAACTTGGTTTTGTATATGATCTTGGAGACTTTTGCACTACCCCGAGCCTGGCTCGGCCCCAGGTAGACCCGCTGTGCAGGCTCTCACTAGCTGGCAGGTCCGAAGGCTCGCCTGTGGGGGTAAGGGATCCTGAGTGCTGCTCGGTCCCGGGTAGACTAGCTGCTCAAGCTCTCTTTAGCTGGGTAGGGCGGTAGACACACCTGGCGGGAAAGGATTTGGTTTTTGATATGATCTTGGAGATACTTCAGCTTGGAGACTTTTGCACTACCCCGAGCCTAGCTCGACCCCAGTTAGACCCGCTGCATAGGCTCTCACTAGCTGGCAGGTCTGAAGGCTCACTTATGGGGGTAAGGGACCCAGAGTGTTGCTCGGCCCCGGGTAGACTCGCTGCTCAGGCTCTCATTAGCTAGGTAGGGCAGTAGGCACACCTGGGGGGAAAGGACTTGGTTTTGTATATGATCTTGGAGATACTTTGGCTTGGAAACTTTTGCACCGCACCGAGCAAGACTCTCTATCCGGGCTCTCGTTCAACCGGGAAGGACAGGAGGTACACCTGGGGGGCAGGGGAAAGGGGTTGAGAACCACTTTGAGTAGGAGGGTCTCGTCCAAGAGGATCTCGACAGAAGGAGTTCTAGGCATGGGCTTTCTGTGAGAAGCCCTTGGCCAGGCAGCGGGAAGTTCTTGGCAAAACTCCGTTGGATCACACACAGTGAAGGGGCGGCGACTCTCTTAAAAAACCTACGGTCGGCGCTTTCGGTAAAAGGTTCTCGGCGGAAGGCTCTCGGCTAAAGAACGCTTGGCCTTGAACTCTCGGCAGGTTTCCACCTGTTAATCTTTCACTAAGGGGTGCAGCTCTCCTAAGAAGGCTGAGGGTCTCGGCGAGAACGCACTTGAGAGGCATTAAACATAATATAAATTACTTTTACAAAACGAGAAGTAAAACGATCATATATATATAAAGTATACCAATGTGTTCGCAAAAATTGATTACAAGCAAGAACATCTCGCGCATTCAAAAAAGAAAAGGGCAGCGAAAATCTTCAGGGGGTTTCACCAGATTCCCCGCTCGAGCTCTCGCCATAGCTCCCGCTTGAGCTCTCGCCAGAGCTCTCGCTTGATGTCCCGCCAGCTGCAATGGGAGATTTCGGGACATCCGAGGCGGGGAATCGGGTGCTCCCGGAGGCTTGGGGATAGGCTCGAAAAGCCAAGGGAGAAGCCTGCGGACAACGATAGTCTCGCCACCCTCTTTCAAGCATCCCATGTCTCGCAATGTCTCTATCGTCAGCCTGGCTATTGCCTGGGCATTGACCTGCAACAGCTTGTCGATGTCGTACTAGGAATAGTGGCGGCTCCTCAGCCTCTCATCCAACGAGGGAGGGGGCATGATTGCAGCCACAGCCGCTTCCGCACGCCGGAGCTGGTCCTTCAGCAAGACGTTCTCGCACTCCAGACTGGCCAGCTTTGCTCGAAGCAGCATGCTCTGGGCGGAGTCCTGCGCACAGAAGAAAAGTCTGTCAGCACAGAAGGAAAGGGAAAGTGGATTATGAACCAAGGAGGGAGAGAGAAGCCTTGGAGGATCTCGCTTACCTCTTCCGCTGGGCGCAGAGATATAAGCCGTTGGGCATCCTCCAGCTCGACCTTCAGGGCGGTTGCATTGGCCGCCGCCTCGTCTCTCGCCTTATGCATGTCGGCGAAGTTGCGATCAATGGTAATGCTCCTGCGTGCACACATATGTGCGAGCTCGATCCCGTGCATCAAGGCCCGGATGGAGTCGAAGGCCAGGTGCCGGGTGGGTGATCAGTCGAACACGTCGGCATCCTCTCGGTTATAGATGCCATAACCCAGCGCGAAAGCATCGCCGATGACCTCGTCCTGCTCCGACCAGCTGGGGAGGAGGGTAGAGATGGAGGCCCGGTTGGCCTCGAGATCCCACCGGAGCAAGGGTTTCCCTTCCGCATCTAGGAACTTCTCGTCAAGGCCAAAGTTTTGATGGCCTTTTGGCATCTGCTTGGGCGGGGCCTGGACGGAAGCCTCGGCAGCCGCCCTCTCATCGCCAGTTCCGCTTGTGACTGACAAGTTCTCGGCAGGGGCCCTGGAGTCAGTTCAGCAGTGGTTGCCACCTCGCCAGCTATCAGTAGGCTCTCGAAAAAAGATCGGCACCCGGCAGCAGTTCGAGTGGGAGAGGCTGCCACGGATTTCCCCTTTTCCACGGCAGTTGGCTTTGATCTTTTAAGGGGGCGGATGTGAAGGCGTCGGGCTTTTGCTTCCCGGCAGCAAACTTAGAGGGAGGAGCCGGCTCACCTCGGCAGGCGAGATTTGCGGATTTTGCGAGGGCCAAGGGGTCGGTCGCGGACCTGGTCACGTCGAACAGCTGGTGCAGAGGGATTTCTTGCTCTCCTGCGAGATCAACATCAATTAATTCTCTACATCTTAAAGCGTAGAATCGCGTGGTAAAGGCGAGATCATACCTTCGCCGGGAAGTACGGGTAGAAGGGAGTTGATGTCCTGCTTGAGAACTGGATGTCGATGTCCTTAGTTCCAAAGAACTCCAGGATGGAGCTCTCACGCGACCCAAGGGTGGGTAGCTTGTAGGCGACGTCTTCATATTGGATGAGTGCGAGGGGAATGTTGCCGAAGTTGCCTGAGACATAGACGAACTTCTCGCTCCAATGGTGGTTTTTGTTGGCGAGGTCGCAGGTCTTGAGCAGCTGCCCTGAGTAGAAGACCACCCTGCCGTTCTTTTCTCGGAAGACGAAGAGCTTACTGAAGATGGGCAGGCTAAACTCTATCCTCTCAGCTCGCATGTAGCAGATGAACGCTACCAGGATGGAGACCGAGGTTGGATTAAGTTGTGCGGGAACTACCCTATAGTATCAGAGGGCTTGACGCATCTCAGGCAAGATGGGGAGGCGGAAGCCCACCTCAAAATGTTCTAGGGGATGGCGAGCTCCCCCTCTAGCGCGTGATTGACCCTGTCGTTGTTGCTCAGGTTTCTCGCGGTTAATCTGGCTAGGATGAAGTTGGCGGTTATCAGTTGGTATTCGTTTAGGGTCAAGCAGTAGAGGGTAAACTTGTGTTTAAGAAAAGCTTGCGCGTAGTTAGAACGGCCTTCGCTCTCGCCCAGCATCGTGATTAGGGGGGAAAAGGCGAGAACTTTGGGGAACAGAGCGAGAGCGGGAGAAGGAGGTGAAAGCAAGTGAGGTTGCAGAGAGGCGCGAGAGCGGCAAGGGAGGAGGCGGAGGTTTTGGATCAAAGAAATAAATGTGGTAGGTGGATCGACCTATTTATAGAAAATCGTGGTAATGGTGTTTTTTCCAAAAGACGGCGGGGGTATAAACGTCAAGTCCTTAGGTGTCGGCGACTCGCTTTCCGTTCTGACATGCCTCGGTTGCCTAAGCCAACAGTGGGGGGAAAAAGAAATTCCTTTGCGAGACCCCGTCCCAGAGTAAAGAGGTGACTAATAAACAGAAAGCTAGTGTTCGTGCAAGCACCACCAAAATTAAAGCATAAAACAAAAAAGCAAAGAGCAAAGCAAAAATGAAAGAGGGGCTCTCGCCAAGCGAGAGCCGCATAATAAAAAATAATAATAATAAAGTTCACCATTTTGTTATTGTCAAAACTCAAGGGGTACATCGGGGGAAGGGTGGGCCGAGAGATGGGGGAGGCGAGACATCATTGATTCAGTATTGTTCCCAGCGCCATCGTCCCCGGTCCCGCCTTCCCATCCTTGGAGGAACCCGCGGGTTGAAGTAGGACGTCAGGGCGGTGCATCCAAGGTTGATCAGGCGCTCTTGGTCCCGAATTCGCGCAACATACCGCCCTAGGGAGGTCTCGGCGGTAAGAGTATTCTACGGCTCCGTCTCACCCACGAGGTGGTTGTAGTCCCGCTTGATGACCGCCATGTGCTGCTCCACCATCCTATGGAGGCTCCTCACGGCAGAGGAGTTGGCCCGCTCCCGCCGCACGAGCTTCGAAAAGAGCGCCGCCACCCTCTTTCATCGTTTCCTTCCGTTCCCGACAGCGTCCAAGAACTCTTCCATCTCGTCAGAAGATGGGAAGGGTGAGCTCCCGACATCCTCCGCTTCCTCTTCGTCTTCATCTTCTTCCTCATCGGCTCCCGCCCGGGGCTCCGCACCCCATGATGAAAGTGAGAGTTCCGGTCACGACAAGGGGAAACTAGAGGAAGTAGTGATTTCTCGCATACCTGCAGCATGGCGAGAGCCATCGACCGACGGCGGGTGAGAAGGCCCAGGCTCCCCTCAGTTTCCTTTCCAAAGAGGAGGTGGATCGGCTTTTCTCGCCCCGGGCAGAATGTATTGCACGTGACGATCCCGGCCTGGCCGGTAGCAGGGGTGAAGACATCCCCCCTCACGGTAAGGCGAGCCTCCTGTGAAGGTGCGGAGGGTTTGATGGCCACTCCTCCCGCCGATAGGGCAAGATCAGCTGTCTGTGTGTCCTGGTTGGCGAGTACAATTTCGTTTCCCCTGGTGGCGAGACCCGGGCTGGCGAGAGCTGGCGCTGCGGGAAGTAAAGTTAGCAGCAACAGAGAAAATCGGTTAGAATGATGAGATGGAGAAAGGTTACTTGTGGTTCTCGGAGGGTCAGCCGGGGGAGTGGCCTCCGGGACCCGTGGTGGATCCCTGGGGAGGAGAGGCGCCGACTATGGGGTCACCGACGTGGACCTGGTGCCGGCATCTTGAATCGCCTCCTGCGTGAAGTACGACATATCAATCATTGATCTCTCTTTTTCCATATCGGTTCACAGTTCTCGATAGTCAGCGAATCGGAGAGACATACCTTCTGCGGAGGAGAAGGATTATCCGCCCGGCTTGGGATTGGGGTAGCAAGCCCCGGTTCTCGTTCAAAAGGTCTCGTTTGACCGATTTCGCCTTCTTCTTTTTCTTCTTCTAAAGCTGTGGGGACTCAGCGGCCGACGCCTTTCTCGCTAGCCAAGGGGCCACAAGAGAGCTGTTGGCACAAGCTCGCGCCTGTGCCACATCGATGCAGTCTTGCAGACCTTATGAGAGAGGCTTATCGGCGCGTTCAGGGCTGATAGTTTAACTTTCAAGGCAGCCTAAACACCTAGAGGGGGGGGGTGAATAGGTTCTGCTTCTCTTTCTAAAACTTCTAGACAGAATTCAATTTATTAACTAATATAAAAACACAGCAATCACAGAAAACAAAACATCACAGATTGCACTATGTTTTATAGTGGTTCCCCAAGGTCTGGGTACATCCACTTTCCCCCTTCACCTATCTAGCTGTATGCTAGATTCGGCCAAACTTCCACTTATCTCAGATCAATAGATCTTACAACTCAGAACCCAACTGGTTCCTACAACTCAGGCACAACTGCCCTACCTCAGCCTTGCCCCAAGGCCTACAACTCAGAGAATATCCTTCTCCTACACTCAGGCAATCAGCCCTACCACTCAGAGTTCAACACTCCTACACTCAGCCTTTATAACATAGGCTTACAACTCAGATCTGTATAAACAGATCCTACAGAAATATAGAAAAGATTGTTTAAATTGTCTTGCCAAGTTGAGAGAGAAAAGGCAATGACAATTCTTAATCAGCTGATGCAATCAACTATTTCTTAGCCTTCTTCAAAGCTTCTTGAAAATGTACTTAGCTGAGTTGATTCCAAACAGCTTCTTGAGAATCCACTGGTGGATTCTTTCTTCTTCTTCAAATTCTGACTTGATCTCTCTCTATCCAGAACTTTGAATGATTCTTCTGAATTCTGATTAGAACTCTTCTTAGATCTACCCTTAGATAGTCTTCTTAGATCTCCCGGAGAAGATCTTCTTAAGTGCCTAGCACTTTCTTGAAATGAGTAGAATGTAATCCTTCTCCACTTTCTGATCCAATGTATTTCAAAGGGTCAGTTCTATATGTTGTTAATTGTTTTTTCTCCTTCTGAATCTGTCTATTTATAGACATTCTTCATGGTAACCGGCTGATCCGGTTTCTAACCGTTTTCTGACAAGTCTGACAACTTCAGTTAACTGGTGATAACCCACAGCTGTCAAGTCTTCAAACAAGTCCTGTGCCTTAGTGTTGAAACAGTCTGTCAGAAAGTGTCGAGACCATCTGTCTATTTGTGTCGACACAATTGACTTTGGTGTCGACACTGCCTTCAGTGATGTCGACTAAATTGCCTTTGTGTCGACACATCTTCTTCTGAAAATAACTTGGTCTTTGACTCTGCAGTGTGTCGACACAAGTCCTGTGTGTCGACACAGTTGTTGTAGAATCATAACTTTAGTAAGTGTTGACTTAGCCTTCAGGTGTCGACACATTCATTTTTTAGCTTTGCTATAATGTGTCGACTTACTCACTATGTGTCGACACATTCTGCTGGTGACGACAAACTTGTGGTCGACTATTTTCTTCTGTGTCGACATATTCAGATGATGTCGACAAACTTGAGATCGACTATACTCTTCAGTGTCGACGCATTCTCCCAATGTTGAGGTCGACGTTTTTCTTCTGTGTCGACACAATTTCCCAGTGTTGTGTCGACTTACTTCTTCTGTGTCGACACAATTTCCCAGTGTTGTGTCGACTTACTTCTTCTGTGTCGACACTTTTTCCCAGTGTTGTTGTAGACTATGTTATGTGTCGACACTTTTTCCCAGAGTAGTGTCGACTTACACCTTCTGTGTCGACACACTTTCCCAGTGTTGTGTCGACAACTTTCTTCTATGTGACGACACATGTTCCTTTGTGTCGACACTTGGACTTAGAATTTTTTCTGTAAACTTTAACAATTCTTTACCTGCACATGTCAACTCAAAACAACATCAAATACAACATGATGTATATCATTGAGCTAGGTTGGGCTTCTTCAAATCAGGTACACATTTTCCAATGTACCCAACAATCTCCCCCTATTTGGAGAAGTCATAACCCTTATAGCCAATGATATACACCATTTATAAATAGTATAAAATGATGATATATGACAATACACAGGGATACTTAATTATAAACAAAATAATAAGAACATCATGGATAAAACAATCTATCACAGATTTAACAATATTTTGTTTATTACTGGGTAATGTTTGATTACATGGTTTTTCTTTGACTGATCACATTACATCATTACAAAACATTATGAAAGAACTAAAACATTATCAGGATTGATCAGGCTCTCTAATAACAATCCCTTGGCCAGATTTAATTTTAGCTGTCACAGGAGCTTCTGATTCTTCAGCCATCTTTTTTCCTTTAAGATCAGCTTTCTTCTTAGCTTCTTCCTTGAGCCTTTGCCTTTCAAAATAGTGAAAAGGCTTTGGGAAGTATTTGCTTGGCTCCATAGCATCAGGTGGAAGTCTTCCCAGCTTAGCTTTCCTTCTGAATTGTACAATGGCTTCTTGTCTTGCCTCATACTTCTGCCATTCCTGCTCATTGTACCACTTGCCCCTTTCATGAACTTGATCTTTGACAGCTTTCCATGCAGTGAGTATTATATTTCTGGAAGTAGGACTCCACTGCTCAAAATCTGGCTTCAGCTCAGCCTGCTCTCTAAATCTTTTCTTTGACAGTAGAGCATCTTGCTGTTCTTGCAAATTTACCTCAGGCTTATCAACCTTTCCAAAGATAACATTTACAACCTCCTTTGAAGGACTATACATATATTGCACTTGCTGATCCAATATATCAAAATCTGGAGGGGGGTATATGACTTGGGCAACCTCAGGTTGGTCACCTTCAAGTAGTCCTGTTTGTAGACCTGACTCAGCCACCATGTTATCATCACACAATGGTGGATATCCCAATGTGGCTCTTATACTATTGGTCACCCATTTGGCATGCTCAGAGCCTGCATGAATTAGCATCCTCTCCCCCTTTATGGCTTCTCTTGATACATGATCTCTAAGATCTTCTTTCTGAAATCGAATTTGGCCATCCAAATAATTCACTCCCTCCTTGAAAAATGGTCTTAACTTTTGAAGCTTTTCAGATATTTCCTGTTGAGAGGTTGTGATGGCAGTCTTAACAGATGCAATAGCAGCCTGAAAATTCTTATCAAATTCTTCCATTTCTTGGCTCTATCTGCAGGCATCCCTGGAATAATCTTCTTCACCTCTTGAATGATCTCATTATGAGATTCAGTTAAATTGTCATTCATTCTTATTTGATTTTCCAGAACATAACCTTGCTTCAAAGCAATATCATCCACCTTTGTAGAGATAGCCTGCTGTTGTTTAGCCAGATAAACTACAGCATTGCCACCCTTGTGGAAGCAATCTGTCATTTCAGTTTTATGCAAGTTGACTTGAAATTGGATGGACTTGATGTCCTGAGCTAAGTCAAACTGAACTGACTTGCTATTTTCATCAACATACTTCTCCAGAGCCATCCTTTGGTCATCCAATTTTACCTGAAGATCTACCATAAATTTATTGTAATCAAAGGCTGGAGAAACTTGTGGAGTTGTTGTCTGCAATGCCTGCTTGTAGTTCTTGCTTCTTCTCTTAAAGACAACAAGTTTTCTTTTCTTAGCCACCCTGGCTTCTTCAGTTTCTGTGTCAGAGGAAGTATCTACATGAATTCTTTCTGTGCCAGGGAGTTGTTGCTCAGCTTCAACATCCACTGGCTCATCCTCAACCTGTGTTTCCACAGCAGCTTCCTGATCAATGTCCATTCCTATGAACTTCTCAATATCTGGTCCACCTCCTTCTTTATCAGCAGCAGTATCAACATCTGGGAATAACTCCTCCATAGTAAATTCCAGTTGAGTGGTCACATCTGCAGCAGTTAAATCTTGAGATATGTTTAACTGTGCTTCCTCTTGGACTTGCACCTTAATATTTGTAGTGGCAGGAGTAGCTGTGGACACTAGCTCCCCCTGAACCTGTGCAGTAATAATAATTTGAGCAATGTCTTTTATAGTAAAATACATTAGCTCCCCCTAAACCTAAGCAGGAGTAGATACCTTTGGAGCAGAAGTGGAAACTGGCTCCCCCTGCATCTGGGCAGGTGTTGATACTTCCTGGACCACAGTTGAGGCAAGCTGTGTCCCTTCTTGTACTTGTTCAGATTCTTGATTTGGTGTAGAGGATTGCACAGGGGTGTCTGGCCTGCTCTCTTCAGGCACATCCTTTGACAGCACCCTATCCCACCTGGTGAATAGTCTCATATCCATTCTTCTCATATGGTTAATCTTACTCCCTTGCAGCTGCTGCATCACATCTGGAATCACCCCAGTGAAGTACAGACTCATGATCCTAGCCATGTTAGGCTTCTTAATTCCCTCTTTGATCTTGTCAAAGAGTACTCTTGACCAATCAGTAGGAATAGTAAAAACTATCCTGGTCATCAGGCTGAACATATAGGCAGAAATCCTATCATGTCCACCTGTCTTGCAGAGGATTACCTTTCCAACAACTTCCGACAAGAACTTCCCTTGCTGATTCATTCCCTTTCTGTTGAATGCAGCTCCTATCTTCAATCCTGAATCCAGGCCACACCATTGAAGGGCTTCCCTTGTCTTAGATATAGGAACTGCCTCTTCATTCTCAACCACTTGCAGTTGGAAGATCTTTCGTAAACTTCTTTGAGTAATCTTTACCTTCGTCCCTTGAATAGTGGACTTAATCTTGAGGCCAGTAGAATGGACTGATGCAGAGGTAAAGAACTCGTGCACCTCCTTCTTCCAGATCTTAGTTGGTTCTGAAATGAGAAATTCTAACCCTGATGCAGAGAGAAGGGTGATAACTCCTTGAACATCAGGCGGCGCCTCTGCAAAGGCCTGGCGCACTAACTCATATCCTTCATTGATGTTATCTTCAATCCTTGGCGCCATCGTTGTGTCGAGAAAGCTTGAGAGAAGAGAGAAAGAAAGACTGTCGACACAGGGTTTGAGTCTCGAAAACCTTGAAAGCGTGTCGACACAAAGAGCTTTTGACCTATTTATAGCTTCTGTTGAAAGAAGTTCAAAAGGCGCCAAAAACAGTCTAAATGTGTCGACACAGACGGAATGTGTCGACACAAGCTTCTATTAACTCGACATTTCTTCAGCCTACTATGTGTCGACACCAATTTGTGGTTATGTCGACACCTTGGATACATAGTAGAAAGACAGAAATTCTGTGTCGACACTAAGGACAAGTGTCGACACATATTTTGTAAGTGTCGACACCATAATTCTGGTTGAGTCGACATTACATTTCTGGTTAAGTCGACAATAAAACTCTTAAGTGTCGACACATATTCTCTGTGTCGACACAATATTTCTGACTTGTCGACATAATTTCTCTGAGTCGACACATTATTACTGAATGTGTCGACACATTCTTACTTAGCCAATTTCTGTAACTTCAATGTGTCCTTTTTAACACTTGATTATGTTGTTACTACTTTTACTTACTTATAAACCATTTCAATAGCATTGTTAATGATTTTGTTTAATACATTAATCAATGGTTAACATACCTAATTCAATTTTGAATTTATTGAATTTGGTTTCATCTAAAGGCTTAGTAAATACATCTGCTATTTGATAATCTGTTTTTACAAATTCCAATGAGATGTCACCTTTTTCTACATGTTCTCTAAGAAAATGATATTTGATTTCTATATGCTTAGTTCTACTATGAGAAACTGGATTATTAGCAATAGAAATAGCACTCTTAGAATCACATAAAAGGGGTGTTCTACTTACCTGAATACCATAATCTTTAAGCTGATGCTGCATCCATAATAGCTGTGCACAGCAGCTTCCTGCAGCAATATACTCTGACTCAGCTGTGGAAATTGCCACACTAGTCTGTTTTTTACTACTCCAAGATATTAGTCTTCCTCCCAGGAATTGACAAGTACCTGTAGTACTCTTTCTATCCTCTCTACATCCTGCAAAATCTGCATCTGAATAGCCTGTTAGTTGAAAATCTCTATTCCTAGGGTACCAAAGACCTAGAGTAGGAGTGCCCTTTAGATATCTCAGAATCCTTTTTACTGCAGTATAATGAGATTCTTTAGGGCAGGCTTGGTACCTAGCACAGACACATGTTGCATACATAATGTCAGGTCTACTAGCAGTGAGATATAGTAGTGACCCAACTATTCCTCTATACAATGATTCATCAACAGGTTTACCTGCCTCATCTTTGCATATTGGCATACTTGTGCCCATAGGAGTTCTCATGGAGGAGGATGACTCCATACCATATTTTTTAATTAATTCCTTGGTGAACTTAGACTGGGATATGGACAATCCATCATCAGTCTGTCTTACTTGGAGTCCCAAGAAGAACTTAAGTTCTCCCATACTGCTCATCTCAAACTTCCCTTGCATAAGTTTGGCAAACTTTTTACAAAGGTTGTTTTCAGTAGATCCAAAGATTATGTCATCAACATAGATCTGGACTAAGATGATCTTTCCTTTGGATTCCCTAAGGAATAGAGTTTTGTCTATCTTTCCTCTTGAGAATTTATTCTCAATGAGGAAGGTAGACAGGGTTTCATACCAAGCCCTTGGAGCTTGTTTTAACCCATACAAAGCTTTCCTAAGCTTATACACAGAATCAGGTTTAAGAGGATCTACAAAACCTGATGGCTGCTCTACATATACTTCTTCTTTAAGATCACCATTCAGAAATGCTGACTTTACATCCATCTGGTATACTTTGAAGTCTTGGTAGGCTGCATAGGCAAGGAACATTCTGATTGCCTCCAGCCTTGCTACTGGAGCAAAGGTTTGATCAAAGTCAATCCCTTCTTCCTGCCTGTATCCTTTTGCAACCAATCTTGCTTTATTCTTTATTATTATTCCACTTTCATCTAGCTTGTTCCTATAGATCCACTTAGTCCCAATTATGTTGTGGCCTCTTGGTTTAGGAACAAGCTCCCAGACCTTGCACCTTCTGAACTGATTCAGCTCCTCTTGCATAGCATCAATCCAGTGCTGGTCTTGGATAGCTTCTTCAAACTTCTTAGGTTCCATTTGAGACAAGAAACTAGAATGCAAAACTGTGCTTTGATTTCTGCTTCTAGTTTGCACTCCTTGTCTTGGATCACCAATTATCTGATCAGTAGGATGATCTCTTAGATATCTTATAGCTGGAGGTAGATTCCCTTCAGGTTGAGCATCTCCAGCTTCTTCATTCTGCTGTTCCTCTTGGTTTTCATCAGCTTCCATTATCTCTTGTACTCCCCCTGGACAGCAGCCTTCATTTTCCAATGCTCCCTCTTCCTTTGAAGCTTCAGCAATGGAGAGCTTGTCCATCTTCTTGCTTATACCTGTTGAGTCATTTGATCTACAAGACAATTCACAATTGATTAATCTTGTTTCATCAAATACAATATGCACAGATTCTTCAACAACTTGAGTAGTTAAGTTGAAGACTCTATAGGCCTTACTATTTGTGCTGTACCCAACAAATATCCCATCCTGGGATTTGGCAGCAAACTTAGTCAAATAAGACTTACCATTGTTAAGTATATAGCACTTGCAGCCAAAGATCCTAAAATAGGATAGATTTGGTTTTCTGCCTTTCACAATCTCATAGGGAGTCTTCCTGTGGCTTTTGGTGATAGAAGCCCTATTGATGACATGACAAGCAGTGTTAACTGCCTCAGCCCAAAAATATTCTGGGAGAGAGGTGTCACTCAATAGAGTTCTACCAGCTTCAATTAATGATCTATTCTTTCTTTCAGCAATTCCATTTTGCTGAGGTGTTCTAGGTGAGGAGAACTCTTGGAAAATCCCAAAGTCTATACACAAGTTTGTTATGCTTTCAGATTGAAACTCAGTACCATGGTCACTTCTGATTTTGACCACTGTACTGTTCAGTTCATTCTGAATTTGCTTTACAAACTTAAATAATACACTTGGGGTTTCAGATTTTTGTCTCAGAAAGAACACCCATGTAAATCTAGAATAGTCATCTACAACCACTAGTGTGTAGACCTTCCTACCTAGACTGTGAACTGGCATAGGACCAAAAAGATCCATATGCAAGAGGTATAAGCACCTCACAGAATCCTTGTTTTCAAGGCTTTGAAATGAGGTTTTTGTCTGCTTGCCCTTTTGACAAGCTGAGCATACCCCTTCCTTTATACACTTAACTTGAGGCCCATTCCTCACTAGTTCTTTACTAAAGAGTTGGCCAATTGTCTTGTAGTTTAGATGAGCCAATCTCTTGTGCCACTTAACACAATGAGAAGCATTGTCATCAGCTACAAGACAAATGGGGGATGCCTTATTCTCACATTCAAAATTAAGGCAATACACATTTCTCTTCCTATACCCAGTCAATATGATCTCTTGATCACTTGACCTTTTGATATGACATCCATCCTTACCAAATGAAATGTCATATCCTAGATCACTCAGCTGGCTTATGCTTATTAGATTATGTTTCAAACCTTTTACATAGGCCACTTGGGTGATAGTAATTAGGTTTGAAGAGATGTTACCAAATCCTTTGATGACTCCTTTTTCAGATCCACCAAAGATCACTTTATGTCCATCTTTGACAGATGAATACTCCTTCAGCAGCCCCTTTGTTCCAGTCATGTGCCTGGAACAACCACTATCCAAGTACCATATAGGGGCATGGTAACTTGGATTCACCTGCAATACAGAATTACTTACCCTTAGAACCCAAGTAAGTCTTGGGTCCTTGGTTCAGGTTAGCCTTAATAAAGTTATCATAACCTCTTCTAACAGGTAGACTCTTATTCTTTATAACACTTGTGTTATACCAGCAGTCCAATGCAAAATGACCCCTCTTGCCACAGCACCAACATTCAAACTTATTGTATCTAGATCTAGATACATCCTTGTCAGAAGCATTTCTGTTCATTGCTGGTGCTGTTGCAACTTCTCCTACTGGTTTCTTAAAACCATAGGGCTTATGACCATAGGTAGGCCTGCTTGCCTTAACACCCTTGTTCTTCAGAACATTTGTCTTGATATGATCCTGAATGTCTTCATGATCATATATGTTAGAAGGCACTTTCTCCTTACCAAACCTTATGGGGACTGAAAGGTTTAGTGGCTGAATAGGGGCTTTGCCTTTCCTCTTGAATCTGCCAGCCCTGGAGTTACCCTTAAATCCTAATCCAGCCTTACCCTTCTGAGTGACAAATTCATCTATCAAGGGTAAGACAGATTTTGGCTTAGAGTAACTAGCCACTAAATCCCTTTCAATTCTAAGTCTGTCCTCCAGACTCTTTACTTGATCATTAGTATAATTAATTGTGCCCATCTGAATAATAGTTATATTCTTCAGCTTGGCAATTTCAGCTAACTTTTGATCAAGGACTTTTTCTAACTCAGTTGTTGCAACCCTTAGATCAGCAATTTCCTGAGCCTGTGATTTAACCAGGTTCTTGCTTTTCTTAAGGGCCTGCAACAAGTCCCCATACTTGTCTATCAATTGATAGACATCTCCTTCAGATCCAGATGCATCTTCATCACTTGATGCAGATGTAGCTGATTCTTCACTTGTACTACAAACATATGTACTGGAAGGACAGTTTACCTCATTAGGACCAGACTGATTCTGGCATAGGTCCTCTTCTGATCTAGTCATCAAACCCATGCATTGATGTTCATTGATGGAGTCTAGCAACTGCATAAACTCCTCTTCCTCAGATGCAGCATATAATCCAATATATGCTTCAGCTTCAGATCCTGATTCTGAAGTTGACTGGTCTGACAGACTTTTATCTTTCTTTGCTACAAAGGATTTCTCCTTCTTGCCTTTCTGATAAGTCTTCTTCTTTTCTGAAGATTCCTTCCTTTTGTCAGGACAATCAGCCACTACATGTCCAGGCCTATTGCAACAATAGCAGACAATCTTTGAAGTAGTGGCTTTGCTGGGCTTTGACCTGCTTTTCTCTTTCCTAGATGACCTTCTTTTCTGATAATAGTCATCTACTTGCTGTGATGAGGAAGGCCTAGACTTCCATTGCTTCTTTTTCAAGAACCTTTGAAATTGCCTAGTGAATGCAGCAAAGTCTGCATCTGAATCACTGCTGACTGAACCCTTATCTGAATTTTCAGAACTACCTTCTTCAACTTCCTTAGGAGGAGATGGTGATTTCCTCCTATTCTTTCTGGTGGCTTCAGCATTAAATGCCACAGTCTTTTCTCTATGCTCTCCTCTTGAGTTTCTTTCCTCCTCCTTCCTTACCATAAGTTGCATTTCATAGGATAGCAACTTTCCAAACAGAGTTGGAGGAGATATCTCTGCCAATTTTGCCACTTCTCTTATGGCACAGATCTTTGTATCCCAATCCTTTGATAAGGATCTTAAGAATTTGTCATTCAGTTCATAGGTACTGAAGACTCTTCCATAGGAAATTAGCTCATTCACAATTCTATAGAATTTCTTATAGCACTTCAGTTATGCTATCAGATTTTCCTTGTCTAAAACTTTCATACTCCTGATTTAGCATAGATTTTCTGTCCAGCCTTACTTCTTCTGATCCCTCCATGTAGACAATCAATGTGTCCCACATCTCCTTGGAGGTCTTGCAGTGAATCAGATTCTGAAATGTTGAATCATCTATGGCACTGACAATGATGTTCTGTGCCCTTTTGTCCATGGTTGCCAAGATGATTTCATCCTTGGTCATTTCAGAATAAGTCTTTGGTGTTTGGATATTTGCATCAAGAACAGATATCTTCATTGGTATGAAGGGGCCTTCCTGTACTGTGATGTAAATCCTTGGGTCAGATGCTTCCATAAACAATCTGACTCTTTCTTTCCAGATCCCAAAGATTTCCTTCTTGCATATGGGTAATTTCATTGACCCTAGCTCCTTATGATTCTCTCCAGAACCCATCTTCTTGATTCTTGAATCTGCCTATCAGATCTACCTCAGACTGTTAAGTCCTTTTTGAGGAACCTCCCTCTGATACCACTTGATAGTTTAACTTTCAAGGCAGCCTAAACACCTAGAGGGGGGGGGGTGAATAGGTTCTGCTTCTCTTTCTAAAACTTCTAGACAGAATTCAATTTATTAACTAATATAAAAACACAGCAATCACAGAAAACAAAACATCACAGATTGCACTATGTTTTATAGTGGTTCCCCAAGGTCTGGGTACATCCACTTTCCCCCTTCACCTATCTAGCTGTATGCTAGATTCGGCCAAACTTCCACTTATCTCAGATCAATAGATCTTACAACTCAGAACCCAACTGGTTCCTACAACTCAGGCACAACTGCCCTACCTCAGCCTTGCCCCAAGGCCTACAACTCAGAGAATATCCTTCTCCTACACTCAGGCAATCAGCCCTACCACTCAGAGTTCAACACTCCTACACTCAGCCTTTATAACATAGGCTTACAACTCAGATCTGTATAAACAGATCCTACAGAAATATAGAAAAGATTGTTTAAATTGTCTTGCCAAGTTGAGAGAGAAAAGGCAATGACAATTCTTAATCAGCTGATGCAATCAACTATTTCTTAGCCTTCTTCAAAGCTTCTTGAAAATGTACTTAGCTGAGTTGATTCCAAACAGCTTCTTGAGAATCCACTGGTGGATTCTTTCTTCTTCTTCAAATTCTGACTTGATCTCTCTCTATCCAGAACTTTGAATGATTCTTCTGAATTCTGATTAGAACTCTTCTTAGATCTACCCTTAGATAGTCTTCTTAGATCTCCCGGAGAAGATCTTCTTAAGTGCCTAGCACTTTCTTGAAATGAGTAGAATGTAATCCTTCTCCACTTTCTGATCCAATGTATTTCAAAGGGTCAGTTCTATATGTTGTTAATTGTTTTTTCTCCTTCTGAATCTGTCTATTTATAGACATTCTTCATGGTAACCGGCTGATCCGGTTTCTAACCGTTTTCTGACAAGTCTGACAACTTCAGTTAACTGGTGATAACCCACAGCTGTCAAGTCTTCAAACAAGTCCTGTGCCTTAGTGTTGAAACAGTCTGTCAGAAAGTGTCGAGACCATCTGTCTATTTGTGTCGACACAATTGACTTTGGTGTCGACACTGCCTTCAGTGATGTCGACTAAATTGCCTTTGTGTCGACACATCTTCTTCTGAAAATAACTTGGTCTTTGACTCTGCAGTGTGTCGACACAAGTCCTGTGTGTCGACACAGTTGTTGTAGAATCATAACTTTAGTAAGTGTTGACTTAGCCTTCAGGTGTCGACACATTCATTTTTTAGCTTTGCTATAATGTGTCGACTTACTCACTATGTGTCGACACATTCTGCTGGTGACGACAAACTTGTGGTCGACTATTTTCTTCTGTGTCGACATATTCAGATGATGTCGACAAACTTGAGATCGACTATACTCTTCAGTGTCGACGCATTCTCCCAATGTTGAGGTCGACGTTTTTCTTCTGTGTCGACACAATTTCCCAGTGTTGTGTCGACTTACTTCTTCTGTGTCGACACAATTTCCCAGTGTTGTGTCGACTTACTTCTTCTGTGTCGACACTTTTTCCCAGTGTTGTTGTAGACTATGTTATGTGTCGACACTTTTTCCCAGAGTAGTGTCGACTTACACCTTCTGTGTCGACACACTTTCCCAGTGTTGTGTCGACAACTTTCTTCTATGTGACGACACATGTTCCTTTGTGTCGACACTTGGACTTAGAATTTTTTCTGTAAACTTTAACAATTCTTTACCTGCACATGTCAACTCAAAACAACATCAAATACAACATGATGTATATCATTGAGCTAGGTTGGGCTTCTTCAAATCAGGTACACATTTTCCAATGTACCCAACAAGGGCGCATGGCGAGATCGCGTGAAGACTCGATAGGGGTGACAGTGGCAAGAATGAAATTTTAACTATCAGCATATTTATATATATATATATAGCTCGAAAAGAGAGGGGATTGTGTACAACCCCATATTCGTTGAGTGGGACCCAGAAACACCCAGGGCCAGTTTGGGCTAGCTTTAGGCTAGCCCCAGGTGAAGAAAAATGCTCTCGCCCAAATCAGGATTGAGCTCGACTTTCGTCGAGCTCAGCTCAGGTCTCATCGAGCTGGGCTCGACGTTCGTTGAGCAGGTTCAGAACAGGAGAGCTCTCATATAGGGACAGGCGAGAGCGTTCGTGCTCAGGTAAGCAGTTCGTCAGGTAGAGTTCGACGCCCGCCAAAGCAGGATGGGCTTCAGCCGAGACCTACTCCCGCCTAGAGTCGGGCGACAAGGCTCGCGCCTCGCAGGGGGGCGGGAGCAGGCATAACCGGTGGCATTCTTCAATACCCTTTTAGCTCCCGCCAGGTGAAGGCGGGAGAGTTCTCGGCAAGGCATAAGCACCTTCAGTTCTCGACAGGAAGGTTCCCGCCGGGTAGGGCCCAGGATGAAATTACCTGGATGCCCTCAGGTAAAATTACCTATATACCCCTAGGATCTGCATTTAGCTCCTCAAAAAAGCAGAGTTTGGCTGTTGGCAGACCGGCCATGGGTATTTTAGTAATTTCAGGTTAGCAAAGGCTATAAATAGACCCATAGGGGCTCCTTAGAAGGCAAGCTTTCATATTTTCCTAAGATCTTCTATTGTTTTCTAAGGAGCTCCTAGCACAGCATTTGGCTTTGGAGGGGAAGCGTTAAGAGATCTTTCGGGTTAGAGGTGGGACCTCCTAGTTGAGGCTTTGGGTCGGTTTCTGGTCCTTTACTACCAGCCAGAGGTCGGAGCTTGGGAAAAGTAGGTGTTGGCTACACCCCTGATTTCGAACTTTCGTTGAGGTCAAAGTTCGGCTTCAATATTCCCGAAGTTTAAGTAACACCGTCCGCAGATGTCTAGAATGATCATCCTTGGTTTTTGAGTAGATCAAGATGTCGTCGATGAAGAAAATCACGAAAAGATCTAGAAAGGGTTCGAATACCTTATTCATTAGAGCCATAAAGGCAGAGGGGCATTGGTGAGCCAAACGACATTACCATAAACTCGTATTGCCCATAGCGAGAGCTAAAGCATTTTTGGGGATGTCTTCCTCCAGGACCCAAAGCTGACAGTAGTCAGATTTTAGGTCCATCTTGGAGAATTTGGATACAGCTTGGAGTTGGTCGAACAACTCATCAATCCTTGGGAGCGGATACATATTCCGTATAGTAAGATTATTTAGCTCCCTGTAGTCTATGCATAAGCACAACGTCCCATCCTTCTTCTTTACAAATAGCACGGGGGATCCCCAGGGCGAGGAACTTGGGCGAACAAATTTATCATCTATCAATTCTTGAAGCTGGATTTTCAACTCAGCCAATTCCTTGGGGGCCATCTGGTAAGGTGCTCGGGATACTAGTCGAGCTCCGGACACAAGCTCGATCTGGAAATCGACTTCTCACTGTGGGGACAAACCAGGGAGGGATTTTGGGAACACATCTGGAAAATCTCGTACTAACGGCACCTTAGCGAGTACTCGATTGCTACTCTCTATTTCGAAGTAGATAAGAAATACTTCGTTTTTCTGGCAGACTGATCTCACTGTCTGAGTGGAAGTCAAAACAATACGAGAGACAAAGGGTATACATGTGTTGGGTACATTAGAAACAATGCACTTGATTTGAAGAAGCTCTTTCAACTCAATGATATACACAAATATGTATTTGATGTATATTTTAGTTCATGCTTGCAGGTTGCCTATTTAATATTGATTTGATAGGTAGTCAAAGTTACATTGACAGGTAGACTCTAAGAAGCGTACTAAAAAGTGAAGAAAATTATGTAAGTACAAAAGCATCGAGTGAAGTCAGCAAAGTGCTGAGTGAAGTCAGCACAGTCAACATCTAACAATTTACAGTGCAGAAAATTGGCTAAGTACAAAAGTGTCGACACACTTCAACTGTGTCGACACCTTTGTAGAAGTTGTGTCGAGACAAGTCTGTTAACTCGACACTTTGAAGACCAAGTCAGTAGTGTCGAGACAAATCAGCTAACTCGACACTTTGAAGGCTAAGTCAACAGTGTCGAGACAAGTCAGCCAACTCGACACTTTGAAAGTTAAGTCAGCTATGTCGAGACAAGTCAACTGTCTCGACACAAAGAAGACTGAAAATTATACTAAGTAATATAGTGTCGAGACAAATCAACTGTCTCGACACAATGAATAAATAAAGCAAGTAAAAAAGTGACGACACCGGCAGGTAGTTGCGTCGAGATAATTCAACTGTCTTGACACATTGAAGAAATAAAGCTAGTATACAAGTGTCGACACTGACAGACAGTTGTGTCGAGACAATTCAACTGTCTCGACACAGTGAAGAAATAAAACAAGCATAGATGTATCGACACCCAGCAGACAGTTGTGTCGAGACAATTCAACTGTCTCGACACAGTGCAGATTTACAGATGTCGATATAGATGACAGTTGTGTCGAGATAAGTCAACTGTCTCGACACTTTCAAGTTTAGATGAAAATTTTTTCTAAGTAAAATTGTGTCGAGACAGCTAAGATGTCTCGACACCTTCTAGTTTCTAAAGATGTGCAGAGTCAACACAGAAGTGTCAGGACATGTCAGAAATGTCACATTAGTTACAGTAACGTGGTATCTCAACAAAAACAGTTTAAGGGAGAATTTGAAGTATGATGTCACATGCTGATGTCATCAATCAGAAACCAACAAAGGCTATAAATAGAGGGGTTGTCTTCACAGAGAAAGCAATTCAACAAATCAGAAATTCTTATTCTAATTTCTCACAAGCCAAGGGGAGACGACAATCCCAAGGAGGAGAAGGATGATGAAAGTCTTCAAGAAGATCTTCAGATTCTCTCATCGAGTGATCATAAGATTCAAGTGGATCTGTTCTACAATTTCTTCAAGGAATTCAAGCCGATCATCAAGAAGATTGCAGATCCAGTAAAGTATCTCTTCAGCCAGTTTATTCATCAAGATTTTATCAAGTACAACTGAATTGAAGAATCTGAATTCATTCAGATAAGTCAGATTACAAATTAGTTTTCTGAATACTTATTCCTCTTAATTTTGTAAGATCTCCTTGAGATCTGAGTGGGTAGGAGAGTTTTTTTCTGATTTGTAAGCCCAATCTATAAAGGCTGAGGTAGGGTTCTTGAGGTATCTGAGATAGGTGATTTGAGTGAGATCACTAAGGTGTAAGCCTGTGTTATAAAGGCTGAGGTAGGGTTCTTGAGGGACCTGAGGTAGAAGATTGGGTGAATCTCTGAGGTAAGACATGTTGATCTGAGTGTAGGTTTCTTAACTAAAACTGAGCTTATAAGATCTTTGGATCTGAGTTAAAGAGGAGGAGTTATAACCTTATCTAGCACATTGCTAGTGAGGAAGAATTGGAAAAGTGAATATACCCTAGATAGGGGAATCACTATAAATTCTTTGTATGCTGTGTTCTGTGATTTGCATGTGTTGTGTGGTTTAATTGTGTTGAGTTAATCTAAATCCAATTTCTTAAGTAAATTATCTGCTGAACATTTAAGTGACAAAAAATTGACAAAGTATCTTAAAATACACCTATTTACCCCCTCTAGGTGATTATCTACCCATAGGATTAACTTTCAACCTGTCAGCGTAACGTCCTGTCCATATGTGTTCTGATGCTTGACCTCTCTAGTCAAACAGTTTATTTGGGTCTTATGCTCAGCCAGCCAGTTCATACCTAGTATGAGGTCAAAACCAGTTATTGCTAAGACCGTCGCATAAATATCGAATTCCACGTCCCTTATGACGGTCTGGAATGAGCATTTTTCTGTATACGTCATATTCGATCCGTCTGGTAGACAAATTTGTATAGACAGTACAGACGAGCGGACAACATTTTCCTTAGATGCAATAAAGTCCTGAGATACAAAGGAGTTTGTTGCTCCAGCATCAAAGAGAGTTTTTGAGGGGTCTCTTTCCACTAGAAGTAGTCCTGAAGAAGTATACATATACATATCATAAAACATATACCTGATATAAATATATATACATGCGCAAAGGCTAATACATAGGTAGTAATATTCGATGTATCTCTATCATCTAAGATAAATACTTATCACCACATCGGGGGCTGGTCCATGCTAGAGGTCTAAGGCGTAAGCCTCTAAGGGTGTTGCGCGGCCCTGCTTACCTCTCCTACCAGCTCTACCTCTGCGGCTTCTCTGGCCCTGTCCTCATGCCGCTTGTCCTCCCTGAATGTCGAGCGTATAGCTGCTCTCCACCAATTTCTAGCATATCCTTCTAACAAAGTCACAACTAGTGACACTGCAGCTACAGTCAGGCACATCATTTCCACCAATATCTCCTCTACACGCTCGACCCGCTCCTCTGTCTGTATAGCAATCTGCGTACCTCTGAAAGTAGGAGGCCTTAGCCCCTGGAAGGTCGTCAGTAAGTCAGTGGGTACCACCAACTGCTGTGGTGGTTGTGCCAAAGCTGTCCGGAACGTCGCTAAAATAGTTGTCAACATTTTCCCCAAGTTTGTCTCGGCGAACGGTACAACTATAGGAGCAACCGGGTCTGGAGGTGGGGTGGCAGGGACATATCCTCTAGAGGAGGATCTCCCGTTACTAGACTCCAGTATCTGGATAAGTAATGGGAAACAAGTGTCAGTATTTTGCAAAAATAGGGGAAATTTGCAAAAGACCAACAAAGCGGAAACAAAGGTGCGTGGGTGTGCTATCGTATAGTCCAGAATCCCTAAGCCTCTACACTAGGGTCTACCAGGCTTCCGCTGCATGGTTCGTCCCAAACAAAAGAACGAAGCGAGGGATAGAGAGATCCTGAGACTGCTCCACAAGGACGGATTGTATCTCTCTGATCCATTTGTAAGACCCCCCCCCCCAAACCTTTGCCCGAGTCGGGCTGGAGGGGATCTCACTTGCCCAAGGCGTCTACCCAGTGCTCCTTAAGAGTGTCAACACACACTATTAAGCATTAGTTGGTCGCCTTGCTCGGCTTGATTCAAAACATTCACATCTCATCACAGAGTTTAGCGGAAGCATTAACAGGAAGCCACAACAAATATATATAACAATATATATTTAACAAAAAACGCAAAAGGTCGTAGCCACTGTTTATACATGAAGCCCGTAGGCTATAATAGTACTTCAACTAGCAAATCCTCTCTCTCTCTCTCAACTTTGCTCGCTAGTACTCACGTCTCGAAACTCTGGAGACGGCGGGGGTGCATCTGCTCAGGTAGTCCTATCAGCTGGGGTGTTGTCCTGCAGTGACTAATCCCTATGGTGTTCCATCTCCTGTGAATGGTTATTAAGATAACTATTAGTCATAGAGCTAAGTGGTATCAAATCTCCTCCTCGGATCCATATCCTGGGGACGAGCGCACGCACCCAACAAAATAAGATAGCTGAAGCAAGAGAGGGTTAACACAATATTTCATAAATAATCTAGGAGCAATCAAAAAGTATTGCATGATATAACTGGACTAGCAGTAGTAATATACATCAGTTATATTATAGGCTTTACTAGCATAGCAGCGTAATAGGTATTCAAATCATAACAAACTTCACAGGCCTTCAAGCCGCGCACATATTACAGGCATTCACAGTCGCGCGCACATCGCAGGCAATCACAGCCACGCATAATACCCTATGTCGACATAGAATGGTTCGCTTCTTTTCAAGCAGGGTAGCGAGCCCCGCGGGCCTCACCGATGTTGTCGTCGGTAATAGTGCCCAGTCCTGCCACTTCTGGGGGGTGATCGTACTACACTTTCCAGGACCTTACATACATCTCTGTGTACTCTTGGATGTGAGCGACATCTGGTGATTCAACATTTTGGCCGACCAGCGAAAGAAACCCAATGGGGGAAGAAAACATAATGGTCGATCACCCGCGGTACTCATCTCCCTATTGCCTTGAGTCGTCGAACTTTCCACACCGGTACGAACAGTCTGCGGAAGTGACTGACCCGCCATAATTTACCGTAAGCAATTTACATGCAGTCAAAATAATCAATTTTGCTAGAACGCACCGGGTCGGTAGCAGCTTGCCCTACTATGCTTTAAATAATTCGAGCAAACGGCACATGACTTGGCTTTTGACAAGGAGCGTGGGAGCGCTTTATTTGGGGCTAACTTAGAAGGAACATCTCAAATCCTGTTATCCCCAACTAAGACTCAACCTATCAAATTACTGCCCGTTAGGGCAGGGCCCGTGCTTAGAATAGTAGATTGCAGAACAAAGTGCGGTAATAAAAACTGTTGTTAGTACAAGCTGCAGAATTGAAATACTATAAAACAATATGACCAGTAGGACACTGGAGTAGTACTGAACTGAAAGTAATTATTGAAAGGAACTGGACCAGTACGAGATTGGAATAATACTTAAAAGAAATGAACTGAACTAAAAGTAAGTACTGAAAGGAGCTGGACCAGTACGAGACTAGAATAATACTTAAAAGAAATGAACTGGACTGGAAGTAAATAGCCAGGATCAGTACGAGGCTGGAGTACTGAAAAGAAAGTACTCAACTGAAATGAATAAATGAATTGGACCAGTACTGTAAGACCTCCCCCCCCCCCCCGAAACACAAAATACGGCACGAGGGGAGTCTTATGCCCAGAACAGTCGCCTTGGGGAAGCGTTAGAAAACAGGATAACCTATACTACAAAACACCTATCCTGCCGGCTAATCATATCATCCATGCCAACCCAACATAAAGAATATAAAACAAAAGTCAAAATAGCACACTAGTATATGAGTGCAAAACAAATACATCAAATAAGAGAAGCAACAAGGCTTCTACAATATCAGAGTACAATCCAAAAGGCTACAAGATGTATCTCTCAGAACTCACATCAGTCACTGACGGTAGCGATGGTATCATCACTTCAGGCCTTGTCGTCCTGGCCTGGCTGCCCTGCTGCGTAACCTGCTGCTGCTCTGTCTGCGGGGTTTCCTCCTAAAAAGGAAGACGAAGCAACCGTTAGTCATAAAGACTAAGTGGTTATCACATCTGCTCCCCTGGCGACTCCTCGGCACCAGGCGGAGAAAGGAACAAGGGTACAATATATATATATAAACAGTAGTACAAACAGGTGGTAAATGATTAATCAATATCAATGAATATCAGAGTAAGTACATCAAATGAGTATAACAATTTACTCTAGCAGTTCTACCATCAACAACAATATAAAATATGAATCTATGACAGGAAGTAACTTAACTTATATGAGTGCTCATACAGACATATAAGTTAAGGATCGACTCAATAGTAAAGTAACTCATCGTATAGGAGTGCCCATACACACTTATATGATGAGGATCTTGTGTATGTAATGTATGTAATGATATGAATACAATGCAATGAATCTCCCACGATCATGCACATGCAACTCCTATGTCATCACATACTTGTAGTTCCCACTTTTCGAGCAGGTAGCTAACCTCTCAGGAATCATCCGTCGTGGTCAGACGGTGACAATAGAGCGGGCTTCTCTATTACTAGGCGGGCATCCACACTATAAAGCCTAGGCCTCAGTACGCCTCAATGCTAAGAACACAACAACGGAGCTCACATGCGAACTATGGCTCAGAAGGAGCCTTAGGTAGATGTGCACCGAGGACCAAGCCCTACTGGCCTACCATCGTGGCACGGAAGGAGCCTATGGGAGCGTATCACCAAAGGACCAAGCCCAATCATCCACTTGGCACGGAAGGAGCCCCGAGAATGAGCACCGAGGACCAAGCCCGAGGTCTATCTGTCAACTCCCGTCGGTGTGACGACTGGCGAGTCCGTAGACCTACCACACTATCCTTAACCCAGGATTACGACACCACGTGTCGACTCAAACCGCATTCTGTTTCACATCATCATGGCACAAAAGGAGTTTATAGGAGCGTGTCACTAGAGGACCAAGCCCAACCGTCCACTCAGCGCGGAAAGAACCTCGGGAGTGAGCATCGAGGACCAAGCTCAACCGGCCAAAGCCTCTCTTCATCATTATCAATCTTCTGCGGTCAAACACATGCACTACACCCTTCCACATTTCCCATGCCTCCAAGCATGCAAGGGTTCTTTATTAACACAGGTGGAAAGCCACCTTACACAACACATTAATTCCATATTGTTACCCTTAGGAAGACACGACTTTAAGCAGTGAACCACTTTACACCTTCCTTATTTAACTCATCTCATGATCATGTATCAACCTCTTCCGATTTCTTTTAAGGGACAAGTATCCACCAATCATTATGTTTCCATCATGGTAATCTCATTAGCATAAGATAGTTCACCCCTTTCATTAGCATGAATACACGGTTTACCCGTTCAATTACCAAGCGTCACATCTTCCTCCAAACCCATTCCATTTCACAAATTACGATCATGCACAATTATGTTTCCAAACCATTTGTTTAATACATTCTCATAGGGCCAAATTCACTCGAAACCCCTACAAATATCCTTACCATTTCTTTACTCAAACAAAGCCCAATACTATACTAACGAGAGTATTAAGTACAAGACTTGACTGTACAGCCATTTCAATCGGCCATTCCCGAGTCTACGGGACTAGTATGAAGACGTGTAACCATCCATTGGAAAGGTATTTCCAAGGACTACAACTTTGATATTCGGTCCTATTGAAAATGGTGAAGTGAAAGTGGGTTATTGAGCGACCTGTCCGCGCGGCCTATGTAGACAGGACTAGCGGTTATCCAAGTCGGCAGAGCTATTGCAGTCAGCTTGTTCCATGGCGGCCTTGGCAGTCTGTTCGAGCGGACTATGCAGACAGAGGCGGCGGCCAGCCAGGCCGGCTTATGCTCAGCCAGCGGTTTGGTCCCAGAAGGTAACCGGGTGGATAGCTTCTCTATCCGCGGAGTTTGACAAGATGACTGGACTGGATCTCGGGAGATCGGCATGGTAAATATCTTGGTCTATCTCTAGTGGTGCAGCTAGTGGAAGTCGCAGGGATCGCCGGTTAGAGCGGACTGGATCTTGAGGCCGCCGGGATTGGCAGACTGTTTCCAGTGTCTGCCAGTAAGCGCAGAATGGCCCTTGTGGCCGGTGGTGTGGACTTGGTTCTGAACAAAGTCCGGGTTTGGCTCAGTCTGGTGAGATCACGCAGTTAAGCGCGGACTGCTTCTCAGTCCGCAAAGCTCAGTAGCAGTTGCTATGTGCCTTGGTTGCGAGATTGGGGAATGCGGACTGGAGTTGAGTCCGCAAGGTGTGCGGACTGGTGTAGTGTCTACCAAGTTGGGCAGCTTGGCTGTTGTGCCTTTGTTGCTAACTTGGGTATGCAGACTGGTGTTGTGTCCGCAGGGCGCGCAGACAGGAGTGATGTCCGCTGATTGGCGGATAAGGTGTTGCTATAGAGTTTGACTGATGGCGGCGTCCTGGCTTGGCCCTTTGGCGACAAGGCGGACAGAGGTTGTTGTCTGGTCTTGGTGATACTACGTGGCAGGCTGGCTATCCGAGACAGATCACGGCGGACTGGCTGTGTATCCGCGGCTTGCAGATACACTTGGTTCTTGCTGTGAGATGGGGGCGGTTATCCTATCGACTAGGGCGGTGACCACACTCCTCATCATGCCTATAAATAGGACCCCCTGTCACATCAATGATAAGCGAATGAACAGTAAGTGAACTCGCGGATAGTTGTTGTGGATTGGATTTTGTATCCGCACGGTTTGAGAAGTTTGACCGGGTTGTGCTGTGCAGGTTGTGTGGATAGCGCTGGAAGGCCGGGACTTAGTTCTGACTACGGTCAGGGACAGTGCGGACTCTGTAGATAGCAACCAACGGTTAATCGCAGGTCGCGAGTTGCGGATAGGAGGTCTCTCTTCTGCAACTAGTTTCCCTGTTCAAAAAGTTGTCCGCTTCTGGCGGCTTGTTCAGTTCGGCAGCAGCTCGCGCGGTCTGGAGGCTAGACGACCTCGCGGTTAGGCGACTTGCAGGCCGGAGGTTAGAGTTCAGCATTGGAATAACGGGCAGTCCACGCGGCTTGGTTGTGGTCTGGCGACTAGGCGAGTTGAGCGGACTCCGTAGATCAGTGGTGTAGTAGCAGCTTGGCGGTCTCAGCGGATTCGACGGACTCGGCGGTATCTAAGGCAGTCCTCCCGGCTTAATTCTCTTGTTTGCTTATTTGCTTCTCCTTTGTACTTGGCGAAATCATGTCTCGGCATGTATGTCTCGCCTTGTAAAGATTAATTAGTACAAGATTCTTGCTCTTTTGGTTTGTATCTGGTTTATTTGGGCTCAGATAAGTTGAGTTTTCCAGCGCCTTGTTTTCCGTCTTCCGTTATATCAAATTTCAGCAGGTCCGTCACCCAGATCAGATAATAGCGTACTTGAAATTAGCCTCGAAGTCTGATGCGTGCATAAAACAGATTTCTACACGTTTACAACCTAGCAAGTCCGATCAGACTTTCCCGTGGCTATGGACCTCATATGAAGACGTGTAACTAATCGCTGGAAAGGTATTTCCAAGGGCTATGACTTTTGTGTTTAGTTGAAAGCCCGTATCTGGCCGTATCATATCCAAAAATATACTCGAAGTTCGTTGCACGTAGAAAACAGATTTCTGCACGCATCTTAAGGCAGAATGAACGACATCGGTTCGTCTTCCTCCTCTAACAGATATTCCCAAATCACATCCAGAATTCCTCCTCCCTTATTCACCCTCATAAGGTCACTTCTCTTCACGAAACCAGCCCCCATCTTCACATAGAAGGAAGGAGAGGTTGAAGACGTCTAATTCCTAAGACACAAGTCCTAGCATGGCCTCTTTCTAGAAACCTTCTTCTCACAAAACAAGACTCTTTTGAGTCGATATATCTCCTAGGAAAAACTAGAGATCTAGCACCAAGGGATAGGTAGAAATCTCACCTCGTTTCCGGAAGTTCCGGCCATGGATCTCGTCACTCTCCTTGGCAACATACTTCCTCCTTGTTAGTATCGTGCTTTACGAAAAGGAAATTGGCTCTGGCGATCTGCTTCTCTTCCGACGGTTTCGGCACAGATAATTGCTCGATAAAAATGGCAAAGTGAAGGCTAGGGTTTTCCGTGAGTCTCTTTTTATAATGATAAATTAGGGTTAACTATTTTGTCATATGTCAGCCTGACATTGGACCGTTTATTATAGCTTTAAATGTGTCTTATTGAGAAGACGCGTCCGGTGCAATCGTTTTGGCGCAATTATCAAAAATCCGGTTCAGGCCGGGCACATGAAAGCAAGCAGATTGCGACAAAAAATTAGCCAAGTCAAAATCGTCGAATAAGGATCCCTTACTCGACGAATCATCGAGTATCGTTCACTTACTCGATGAATGTCGAGATTCATCATGACACCTCAACGCCATACATAGTCCATCACTTCCCAAGTTTAAATCGTCGAGTATACCTTCCTTACTTGATGAGTCGCCGAGTGGCGTCGAGTGCACTCAACGTACTCGACGCCACAGATCCCCAAATAATCCCGAGTAAAAGCGTTGAGTGGCGTCGAGTGCACTCAACGCACTCGACGCCTTTCAGTTAATGGCGTCGAGTGCACGCAACGCACTCGACACCAATCATCCCAGATATATTTCTAAGTCAAATGGCATTGAGTAGTGTCAAGTCCACTCAACGCCTCGGCATAGGTCGTCGAACGGCGTTGAGTGCACTCAACGCACTCAACTCCGCGTTGAGTGCACTCAACGCACTCAACGCCCCATTTCCAGAAAATCCTTTAAGTCCACATTTGTCGAGTGGTGTTGATTCCACTCGACGCCTAAGCCTAATTCGTCGAATGGCATCGAGTGCACTCAACGCACTCGACGCCATGGGTCTAGGAAATATTCTAAGTCCAGTTTGTCTTATATATTCGACGAATTCGTCAGTTATTCGTGACGATATTCGACGAATAGTATTGGTCTCAACTCACAAGTCATACTCAACAAATTCGTCGGATATTCACGATGATATCTGGTGAATTTCACTTGTCGAGTCTGGCACACCCCGAGCCCGAGTCAACTCCCTTGACTCAAAAACACGTGCGAAGGGTCTAGCGCGAAATGGGATATTACAAATTCTATAAACAAAATAAAAGATTTCTTCCCCGAAATCAGGCTAAGGCTGTGGGTGAAATAAATCAAGAAAATATAATATGCTTTTAATATTGCCTTGGGGAAATAACTCTTGGTAGCGCTTTTGCATCAAATTCACCGGTTCCCAAGTGTATTCTTCTTTCCTGTGGTTAGACCATTGGACCTTTACCAATGGTACGCTTTTCTGCCTCAAGTTCCTCATTTCAGTGTCCACTATCCGCACTTGCTCTAGTCGAACGGATCTATCAATTGCTACTGCTCCGTCTGTGGTGAGGACATGTTGATCGGGCCGCAATAGTGCCTTCTGAAGTGACGACACATGGAACACGTCGTGTAATTCTCTAGTTCTGGCGGTAGCTCCAACCGATAGGCCAAAGGGCCAATCCTTTCTAATACAGTATAAGGCCCAACGTATCTTGGACTGAGCTTCTTCATACCACGCACCCGTGACACTCCATGCATTGGCCGGATCTTCAGGAACACTTTGTCACCCACTTGAAATTCTACCATATGGTGCTTTGTATTATAATATTTAGCCTGCCGACTTTGAGCCTCAAGCATGCGGTCCCGTATTAGTCTAACAATAACATCAGTATCATCAATGTGCTCAATTCCCAAAACCTTTGGATCTTCATCTTGCACCCACAACAAAGGAGTCATACACCTTCCATAAAGGGCTTCATGGGGTGTCATCCCGATACTGGCCTGATGACTGTTGTTGTATGAAAATTCTACCAGGGATAAGAGCCTTTCCCACGAATCTCCTCTATCTAGCACACACAATCTTAGTAGATATTCTAAAGTTCTGATGGTCCTCTCAGACTGACCATCCGTCTGAGGATGAAAGGTTGTGTTGAAGGTAAGGTGTGAACCCAAATACGCATGTACTGCCTTCCATTCTTTAGAAGTGAAACGACCATCCCGGTCATAAACAATTGTCTTTGGCACGACATGGTACCGTACAAACTGCATGCTCCACAAAGAGGCGTACCAAAATGTCTATATGAGCCTCTTTTTTCATAGGAATAAACATGGCTACCTTTGTCAGGCGATCAACGATTACCCAAACCAAATCATTCCCTGAGCGTGAGCGAGGCAAACCGTGAACAAAGTCAATGGAGATATCCTCAAACTTCCACTCGGGGATGGGCAACGAGTGAAACAATCCTCTGGGGCTCTTGCATTCTGCTTTTACCCTTTGATAGGCCTCACAGTGTGTAACAAAATACCCGATGTATCTCTTCATTCCTAGCCAACACATGGTCTTCCACAAGTCAGTGTACATTTTGGAAATCCCAGGATGCACTGAATACTGAGAGCAATGTGCCTCTCTCAAAATATCTTCCCGAATTCTGCCGCCTTCGGGAATGTAGAGCCGGCCACGGAAATGAATGAGGCCATCCTTTAGGAAATATTCGTCGGTGGACCCACCTTCAATTGACTTAAACACTTGGGCCAGAGAAGCATCCTTCCCTTGCTCTGCCCGAATTCGGTCCCGAATATCATAGACTATGCTCATTGTGGTTAGGTACTCCATATACTCTTCAAAATGACCTTTATACACCAGAGTGATCTCCATCTCTTCAAGCATCCGAGCTAATTTCATACTCATCAACCGAGACTCAGGGTTCGATTCTGATACCTTTCTGCTCAAGACATCAGCCATGGAGTTTGCTTTTTTGGGGTGGTAGTTCAGAGTAAATTCATAATCACATAAAAATTCTAACCACCTCCGCTGTATCAGGTTCAGATCCTTTTGAGTATGAACATACTTTAAATTCTTATGATCCGAAAATATCTCACAGTGGATGTCATATAGATAGTGTCTCCAAACCTTCAAGGCGAACACCACTGCCCCCAACTCCAAATCATGAACCGGGTAATTAGCTTCATGCTTCTTCAGTTGTCTCGAAGCATAAGCGATCATATGCCCATGCTGCATCAGCACTGCTCCCATCCTATGGTATGATGCATCAATGTAGACTTAGAATCCTTCCTTCCCAGATGGAAGGGCTAGGATGGGTGCGGAGGTAAGTTTATCCTTCAGCTCTTGGAATGCGGCTTCGCACTGGAGTGTCCACTCATACGACACACCTTTTTTTGTCAGGGCAGTGAGAGGGAGGGCTATCTTCGAGAATCCTTTCACGAACTTGAGATAATACCTAGCAAGTCCAAGGAAGCTCTGCACATCGACTGCTGACTTCAGAGGCGACCATTCCTTCACAGCAAGCACCTTGTTCGGATCCACGGCTAACCCAGCACCACTGATCACGTGTCCTAAAAAGGCAACTTCTCGAAGCCAAAATTCACACTTGCTGAACTTGGCAAACAAGGTATGCTCCTTTAACTTCTTCAGCACCAAGGTCAGGTGTTCTACGTGCTCCTCCTCCATCTTCGAATAGACCAAAATATCATCGATGAAAACAATGACGAAGACATCAAGGTATGGCTCAAACACTTTTTTCATGAGACTCATGAACGCCGAAGGAGCATTCATGAGTCCAAAAGGCATCACGGTGAACACTTATAGCCCATACCTTGAGCTAAATGTCATTTTCTGGATATCCTCCTCTTGTATTCTCAGTTGGTAATACCCCGAGCGCAGATCCAACTTGGAAAACCAGTGCGCTCCTACCAGTTGATCAAATAACTATATATCCGGGGTAGAGGGTAGGTGTTCCGCACCGTCAAATAGTTGAGCTCTCGGTAATCTATACATAACCGTAGCGTTCCGTCCTTCTTCTTAACGAATAGAACAGGGGCTCCCCAAGGTGATGAACTGGGGCGAACGAACCCTGACACTACTAATTCATGCAACTGAACTCTAAACTCGGCGAGTTCCCTCAGTGCCATTCGATAGGGGGTCCTGGATCGGGCTTGGCACCCGGTACTAGCTTAATTTGGAAGTCCACTTCTCGATGCGGGGGTAATCCCGGCAGCTTCTCGGGAAACACCTCGGGGAAATCCCGCACCACTCGCACATCTTTCATATTTATTGTCATCTCCTTCAACTCGAAACAAATCATGTAGACTTCATCCCCCTTCATGTGGGCTTTTAAGGCCTGAATTGAGGACAGTAACATACAAGGTGCGAATCTAATACCTTGAAAAATTACTTCAGAGTTCTCATGTCTCAAGGAAATCCGCTTCTCCGCACAATCAATTCTGGCGCGGTGCCAATCCAACCATGACATGCCCAGAATGAGGTCGAATTCCAGCATTCTCAATACTATGGTAGAGGTTTCAAATGTCTTTCCTCCAAGAAGTATCTCCAATTCGCACTTGGCGGTTGCAGTCATCTCAGAGCCATCTGGGAGGCGTACTCTCCAAGCAATACCAGTGAAGTATTGCACTCCTTCTAGGCCCTTAACGAAGTATGCTGACACAGACGAGTGTGTGGCTCTGGTATCGAATAGAGTGTAGGCAGTTTCCCCACCAACCATCATGGTGCCTAGGTATCAATTACAAAGACTCGAAGTTAGACTCCTAGCATATCCTAGGCAATCGAAAGGAAATGCTCATAACACATTTACCAAATTACGATGTACCTGCAATCACCTCCCGAGGATTCCTCTCTTACGCCATGTCCAACGAAAACACCTGATCCCGAGCAGGCCTGGGGTTTCTTCCTCGTGGTCCTCGTCCTCGTCCACGCATGTGTCCCCGACCTCGTGGAGCTATCGGAGGAGGGGCAGGTAGAACATTCCCACCTAGCTGTGGGCAATAGCGCCGGATGTGGCCTGGCTGGTTGCACTGGAAGCAGACTCGCTCGTATTGCTCCCTAGGTTGCAAGTATTGTGGTTGTGGTGGAGGTAGTGCTTGCTGCAGTGTCGGACGCTCCATCCTAAAGTTCTGACGGAAGCGACCTCCGCTTCTATTGTTTCCTCTTCCCGGTTGTCTTGCCTCCTTCTATAACTAGGGCCAGCCTCCATTACACCCTCGGCGGGTCTCTTATTACTCCCCAAATGATCTATCTCCAGCCTTTTTGCCATGTCGATGATCTCAGCTAAACTCGAGTCTGCTATAAACAAAAGGGCTTGTCTCAGGGGATCTCGTGAGCCTTTGTAGAATTGTTTAGCATAACCTCGATCATCTAACTCGTAGGAATCAACAAACCTTGCCAAATGCTGAAACTCCCTCTGGTATTTTTTAACCGACTTAGATCCCTATTTTAACTGCAAGAATATTTCCTCGAGTTCGTCTCTAGCGGTCGACAGGATGAAATGTTCCAAGAAGACTCCAGTGAACTTCGTCTAACTGATCTACATATAAACATGGCCCTGGAAGGTGGAGCCCATGAGGGACTTCCACCATATCTTGGCGTGCAGTTTCAGGACAGACACTGTTAATGGTACAACCATGCTAGCTGGACAACAGATTCCTGCCAACAACTCCTGCACTGTATCGAGTCATTCCTCTGTACGCATTGCCGACTCTGTCTCGAGGAAGGTAAGATGGGAGAGAGCCCGGAAAGTGCTCAACTAGTTTGAGCCCGGAGCCTATTGCTGTACTGGGGCCTATTGAGACCTAAAGGCATCCAGAATGGTCATGAGCGTCTGTCCCAACTATGATTGTTGGAACTGAGAGGGTACGGAAGGGGCGGTAGTGCTCCCCACTGGCTCAATGTGCACTGGGATATACATGTAAGGTATAAACCTAAGGTCAGGTTGGCTAATCTTAAGGTCAAAATTGAATATACTTAGTGTGAATTACATATGGGCACACCACTGCTTCCGCTAAGTTAGTTTGTCCCCAAACTGACTAATCGAACGGGGGTGTCCCCATTGTTGAATGACTTCTTTAGTTCAGGATCATAGTAAGCTGGTACCATTTGTAAGACCCCCCTCCCGGAACACAAAACATGGCATGCAGGGAGTCTTATGCCCAGAACAGCCTCCTTGGGGTAGCGTTAGCACACATGCTAACATGTACTACAATACGCCTATCCAGCCAGCTAATTATATCATTCATGCCAACCCAACATAAAGAATATAAAACAGAAGTCAAAATAGTACACTAGTATATGATTCCAAAACAGATACATCAAATAAGAGAAGCTACAAGGCATCTACAATATCAGAGTACAATCCAAAAAGGCTACAAAATGTGTCTCTCAGAACTCACATCAGTCACTGATGGTAGCAATGGTATCGTCACTTCAAGACCTGTCGTCCTGGCCTGGCTGCCCTGCTACATAACCTGCTGCTGCTCTATCTGCGGGGTTTCCTCCTAAAAAGTAAGACGAAGCAACCGTTAGTCATAAAGACTAAGTGGCTATCACATCTGCTCCCCCGGCGACTCCTCGGCACCAGGCGGAGAAAGGAACAAGGGTACAATATATATATAAACAGTAGTACAAATAGGTGGTAAATGATTAATCAATATCAATGAATATCAGAGTAAGTACATCAAATGAGTATAAAAATTTACTCTAGCAGTTCTACCATCAACAACAATATAAATTATGAATCTATGACAGGAAGTAACTTAACTTATATGAGTGTTCATACAGACATATAAGTTAAGGATTGACTCAACAGTAAAGTAACTCATCGTATAGGAGTGCACATACACACTTATATGATGAGGATCTTGTGTATGTAATGTATGTAATGATATGAATGCAATGCAATGAATCTCCCACGATCATGCACATGCAACTGCTATGTCAACACATACTTGTAGTTCCCACTTTTCGAGCAGGTAGCTAACCTCTCAGGCATCATCCGTCGTGGTCAGACGGTGACAGTAGAGCGGGCTTCTCTATTACTAGGCGGGCATCCACACTACCAAGCCTAGGCCTCCATACGCCTTAACTCTAATAACACAACAGCGGAGCTCACATGCGTACTACGGCTCAGAAGGAGCCTCGGGTAGATGTGCACCAAGGACCAAGCCCTGCTGGCCTATCATCGTGGCATGAAAGGAGACTATGGGAGTGTATCACCAAAGTAACAAGCCTAACTGTCCACTTGGCATGGAAGAAGCCCCGGGAATGAGCACTGAAGACCAAGCCTAACCTCCCAAGGTCTATCTGTCAACTCCCGTCGGTGTGACAACTGGCGAGCCCGTAGACCTGCCACACTATCCTTAACCCAGGATTACGACATCGCGTGTTGACTCACACCGCATGAAGTTTCACATCATCGTGACTCGGAAGGAGCCTCTGGGAGTGTATCACTAGAGGACCAAGCCCAACCGTCCACTCGGCACGGAAGGAGCCTCGGGAGTGAGCTCCGTGGACTAAGCCCAACCGGCCAAAGCCACTCATCATCATTATCAATCATGTGCGGTAAAACACAAGCACTACACCCTTCCACATTTCCCATGCTTCCAAGCATGCAAGGGTTCTTTATTAACACAGGTGGAAAGCCACCTTACACAACACATTAATTCCATACTGCTACCCGTAGGGAGATACGACTCTAAGCAGTGGACCACTTTACACCTTCCTTATTTAACTCATCTCATGTCCTTGTATCAACCTATTCCGATTTTTTTAAGGGACAAGAATCCACCAATCATTATGCTTCCATCACGGTAATCTCATTAGCATAAGATAGTTCACCCCTTTTTATTAGCATGAATACACGGTTTACCCGTTCAATTACCAAGCGTCACATCTTCCTCCAAACCCATTCCATTTCATAAATTACGATCATGCCCAATTATGTTTTCAAACCATTTGTCTAATACATTCTCATAGGGCCAAATTCACTCGAAACCCCTACAAATATCCTTACCATTTCTTTACTCAAACAAAGCCCAATACTATACTAACCCAAGAGTATTAAGTACAAGATTTGACTGTACAACCATTTCGATCGGCCATTCCTGAGTCTACGGGACTAGTATGAAGACGTGTAACCATCCATTGGAAAGTTATTTTCAAGGACTACAACTTTGATATTCGGTCCATCACCCAGATCAGACAATAGAGTACTTGAAATCAGCCTCGAAGTTGGTTGCGTGCAGAAAACAGATTTCTGCACGTTTACAGCCCAGCAAGTTCGATCAGACTTTTCCATGGCTACGGACCTTGTATGAAGACGTGTAACCACTCGTTGGAAATTTATTTCCAAGGGCTATGACTTTTTTGTTTAGTAGAAAGCCCATATCTAGTCGTATGATATCCAAAAACGGCCTCGAAGTTCGCTGCACGCAGAAAACAGATTTCTTCATGCATCTTAAGGCGGAATGAACGGCATCGGTTCGTCTTCCTCCTCTAACCGATATTCCCAAATCACATCCAGAATTCCTCCTCCCTTATTCACCCTCATAAGATCACTTCTCTTCACGAAACCAGCCCCCATCTTCACATAGAAGGAAGGAGAGGTTGAAGACGTCTAATTCCTAGGACACAAGTCCTAGCATGACCTCTTCCTAGAAACCTTCTTCTCACAAATCAAGACTTTTTGAGTCAATATCTCTCCTAGGAATAACTAGAGATCTAGCACCAAGGGAAAGGGTAGGAAGCTCACCTCGTTTCCGACAGTTCCGGCCATGGATCTCGTCACTCTCCTTGGCGGCATACTTCCTCCTTGTTAGTATCGTGCTTCACAAAAACAAAATCGGCTACGGCGATCTGCTTCTCTACCGACGGTTTCGGCACAGATAATTGTTCAGCAAAAATGACAAAGTGAAGGCTATGGTTTTTCGCAAGTCTCTTTATATAATGAGAAATTAGGGTTAACTGCTTTGCCATGTGTCGGCCTGACATTAAACCGCATATTATAGCTTTAAATATGTCTTATTGAGGAGACGCGTCCGGTGCAATCATTTTGGCGCAATTCCCGAAAATACAGTTCAGCCTGAGCACGTGACAACAAGCAGTTTGCGGCAAAAAAATTAGCCAAGTCAAAATCGTCGAGTAAGGATCACTTACTCGACGAATCATCGAATATCATACACTTACTCGACGAATCGTCGAGATTCATCGTGACCACTCAATGTCATACATAGTCCAACACTTCACAAGTTTAAATCGTCGAGTATACCTTCCTTACTCGAAGAGTCATTGAGTAGCATCGAGTGCACTCAACGCACTCGATTCCACAGCTCCCCGAATAATCCTGAGTAAAAGCGTTGAGTGGCGTCGAGTGCACTCAACACACTCGACTCCTTTCAGTTAATGGTGTCGAGTGCACTCAATGCACTCGACGCCAATCATCCCAGATGTCTTTCTAAGTCAAATGGTGTTGAGTGGTGTTGACTCCACTCAACGCCTCAGCATAGGTCGTCAAATGGCGTTGAGTGCACTCAAAGAACTCAACACCGCGTTGAGTGAACTCAACGCACTCAACGCCCCATTTCCAGAAAATCCTTTAAGTCCACATTCGTCGAGCGGTGTTGAGTCCACTCGACGCCAAGCCTAATTCGTCGAATGGAGTCAAGTGCACATAATGCACTCGACACCATGAGTCCAGGAAATATTATAAGTCAAGTTTGTCTTATATATTCGATGAATTCGTTGGTTATTCGTGATGATATTCGACGAATAGTATTGGTCTCAACTCACAAGTCATACTCGACGAATTCGTCGGATATTCGCGATGATATCCGATGAATTTCACTTGTCGAGTCTGGTGCACCCCGAGCCCGAGTCAACTCCCTTGACTCAAAAACACGTGCAAGGGGTCTAGCGTGAAACGGGATGTTACAAGTACGAGACTAGAATAAAACATAAAGAAAATGGTTAGTAGTCCAATCACTCCATTCAGGAGGCTTTAGTTCTATCTCCATTCTCAGGAGGCTTTAGTTCTATCTCCATTCTTAGGAGGCATTCTCAGTTCCATCTCCGTTCTCAGGAGGCATATTCAATGTAACACCCCAAAAATGGAAACAAAACTTTTGATAGCTATCGTCGAGTGACAGTGGGTATCGCTGGCGATAGCGATAGCACTCGACGCTTTCAAGCGTTGAGTAATCTTGAAGAATCGTTGAGTAAGATACTATCGCGTGGCTATAGTGGGTATCGTGCGGCGATACCACTCAACGCACTCAACACTTTCAACGAAGCGTTGAGTAGACTCAACGCACTCGATGCTTTCGACGAATCGTCGAGTGAGCTATCACGTGGCTACAGTGGGGTATCGCTGGGCGATACTGCCACGTATGTTAGACACGTGTCAGATGACTGGTCGGTGGCCGAAGAGCAGTGGTTGACTAGGGTCAAGGCGACTACGATCACTATCGCCAGGCGATAGCCGATATCCTGCGGCGATATCGTTTCGTTTGGCTATTCAGCTGAAATTGTGGCCTTTGCTTCCTTTTTATGAAATGATCATGTGGCTGAGATTATTTCCGAGGCCACTTAAGCAGAGGAGGGGTAAAAGAGAAGTCATTTCTCTTCTTCTTTCTCTCTCTCCTCCTTCCATTATCATCTTAAGAGAAAAGAGCTAAGGAAGAAGGTTGAGGCTGAGGCTGAGCTTGAAAAGCTTGGTGAAGGAGATCCAGTAGACGGAATCAAAATCCGTGGATAGATCCGCGAAGAGGAAAGTGAGGTGTTCCTTTCCAACCGGATAGAAAGCTTCGTCATGGCTCTGAAACGGATTACGAGGGTAACGATCTTCCTTCTTGGACAAATGAAGTTCTCCTTTTGCATATGCATGAAATCCCTGGCCAAAAAGTGGAGAATCAAGGGAATTATGATGGGTTGATACGTGATATCCCCGAGTGGTTTTGCATATAGAATCCGGAAATCGCAGTACGGAATATGCATGCTGTGTGAAGCCCATCCGGACGGGTTGGTCTGGATTGGTGATGTTTTATTTTGCATGCCGGAGAAGACTCTGAGTATAAACGAGTAATTTATGGGATCTATGAGTTGTACCTGTGAAATGTGAGTAGCAGGAAGTACTGGAGTTATGCTCCAGGAAAATACCCAGAAAATATCACAGTTTGCATAACAGGTTGATATCGCCGGGCGATAGCGAGTATCGCCGGGTGAGCTATGATTGTTGTGAAAGACCAGTTTTTTGGCACTGCAGGATGCTGCAGAGTTTTGACTGGAAAGATGTTCCAGTTGTGGCTTAGTTTGGAGACAGAAGAAAGTGTTGTCGCTAACGCCAGACGATAATGACTACCGCTTACAATAGCTTCCAAATAGCTTTTGTTGTTGCGAAGCCTATGTCTGTGAGACAAGGTGTGTAGCATAAGAAGCTGTGAGTCTGGAGAGCCCAGCTATTGGCCATGATTTCCATGATTGAGCACTTCCGGCCCAGGTCCTGAGGACATGTGAGCAGCAAGTGATGCTGAGAGCCTGTTGTATCCATCAATAAGGCCAGTGAGCCGAACGGGAAAGGGGAAGCTGACCCGAGTCTTGTCGTTCGCCATGATGGTTGTGACTGTCGGCGTTGACCTGACGATTTGAGAAACGGGAAATAGTTTAACTATACCCGCGTTATGTCCGTCTTACTAGAGTGCCTAAAGTAATTGGCATCGTTGGAGCGCATAATGAGAGTCTTAGGCCTGGAGCCGGAAAGACTAGAAATGCTTAAAGTTGACCGTCAAGTCTCGGACCTCCGAATGGTGGTGGGACCCTGGTAATCCGGTACACCGAGAATGTGTCCTGAGTCCACGGAACGTTTGGCCACTGAGGCACTCATTTGTGATATATTGAATGGTACTTGAGTGTGCCTTCTTGTGATATATCTGTTGTGTTAATGTTATGTCTGCAGGGAAGGAATTCCACTGCTCCGGATATGAGGTAGGGTCGTTATAAATTGGCCAGCCGAAAGCTGACCGTTGCCTTGTTTGACACCATCTGGAGGAATGTCTCTGTGCAGGTGCTGGAGAGCCGAGTGGGAAATAGCGGGTTGTAGCCCTGAAGTTATGCCAGCCCTCGAAGGCCAAGCAAAGTTTTCTGGTTTTCATGTGTGGTCGGTCTGTGTGCCGATGTCTGTAAACCACACTGCTAAAGTATAACTGTAAGGCCTTAAGGCCGTAACATTTTGTGTGTTTTGTAAATATTCTTGTTATTTATATATAGTGGACATTTACATGTACTTGAGTTCAAAAGTTAACCCTTAAAGCTTTTGCTAGAATGCTCTGAGTTAGGATGCGGGTATCGTGAGCGGTGATGTTTCTTTCCTTGCAATCAAGATCAGCAACGGCTTTTCGCGATTCTGCACCGAACTGGATCGGGGAAGGCGCACTGCTTCAAACACTTCCTTCTTTCTGATCTAAGACAAATCTCTGGCGCAGAAAACAACGGGGAAACTCGCGACAAACCCTTGACGGGAGCTGAACCTTGCAATCAATGACGAGATTTGCGGTTGAATAAAACTCGCGGCGAAAAAAACGAGATCGGGAGCAAGAATTGCGATCGACGGAGAAATTGCACTTGACGACGACGGAAGAGGAATTGCAAACAGCGATGGGCTTTCTCCTTCACGAATGAGTGCCAGATTCCTTTTCCCAAAAGGTGAACGTCGATGGGATGATGAGCGGCACACGGGAGAAACTCGGGAGCGAATGGCGGAGACGGACGGGAGCACCCACTGAATCGCGAGAGCGGACGGGAAAAGCTAGCGGGAGCGCCTGTTACTTTGAGAATGTTGGGGAGACTCGGCTAAAAGTATTTTACGTACACCTATCAAGTTTGTAATATGTATATATAGTACTTCCAGCGTAGAGCCTAATCCTAGAATTACACGAATCCAATAACACGCTCCGAGCCGGCACATGCAAACATATATCTAATATTTCTAATGATTTCCGCGAAACCAAACCGTCCTGCTAAACTAAGCCTAAGTTTAGTGATATTTTATTACATTATCTTTAACAAGTAAACATACACCAAACTTTTAAATATCACTAAATTTAATGGAAAATTCAGTATTCCTAAACAGTAACTTAATGAAAAATTTAAAGTTAAATGATTTTCTTGACTTTTCTCTCTCTTGATCACTATCACATCATATTTATTGTTTTAATCATTATTTGAAGTCAGCCACATATTACTATTTCATCGGCTATTTTAACTAAAAAGTAAATAAGGACGAATTTCAAATTAAAAGAGAAGTAAAAGAATTAATGTTAAAGAAATATTGAGAAATCTATTTCAAAATAACATATAAGTTTGGGAACTAATATCCCATTTTTGCTCAATTATATATATATACAAAAAAATACTTTGTCATACTGCATAATCTTGGAGGACCATCAAAGCAATTTTAACCATTCATTGCATTGAGTAGATTTTTAAAAAAAAATGATGCTGAGAATTGAACTACTGACCTACTGCATTAATAACATATCCTTAACCAATCAAATCAAATAACTTTTTGTGAATTAATCAACTTTATGATATATATATGTATACAAATTGATGAGGATGAAACTCCATTTAAAGTCTTGGAGGTGCATTTAACCACTCTTCCCCTATGATTTCTCATACTATGAAGATCATGGGTTTGATAGTGTTGAAACCGAAAATCGGTCTCGTGGAGTTCACCCTTGGGGAAGGAGTGGTCGCGCACCTACTTCGCTCCTGCAAGAAAAACAACAAGGAAAAGAGAGCAAAGGACTAGACCAAGGGCCCAGCGCGGAGGTCCTACCGCACACCCGGAAGATCACTGATGTACAACCTCAGACTTGCAGGCGAGCGAGAGGGCCCAGGCGAGAGGGCCCAGGCAACGAGAGCCGAGCGAGAGGGCTCAGGCGAGAGACACCAGGCGAGAGGTGCAAGGAGGCAGGGCATGGAGTGAGGTTCACTGCATTAAGCGGGATGACCTAAGTGGAGCGTGGCCTCAGATAGGTGAATGCCGAGACAGGAAGCTTTCCCGGCGAGTGACCAGCTCACCGCGCGTTCTTCACCAGGAGTGGAGCTCTCGTCCGGGGTAGCCCTCTCGCCGTGCGAGAGAACCCTATGGGGGAGTTCTCGCCAGGTGTCACTTTGGTTCAAGGCCGGTTCAGGTAGGGTCAGGCCCACCTTTTGGGCCCCAGGGGTGTTTTACCCTTTTACCTCGGGTGGTCTGCATTTAGCCCTTATGGACAGCGGAGTTTGACTGTTGGCAGACCTAGCCAGGGATGTTCTGGTAATTTCAGGGCGGTGTAAATTGGTTATTTGCAGTCTCAGTTCAGAGGCCTATAAATAGACCGGTAAGGTGCCTTAGAAGGGCAAGCTTTCTTGACTCCTTCCACTTCTTCTAAGGCACCTAGCTCAGCATTGGCTAGGGAGGGGAAGAGCTTTAGTCTCTTCCGGGTACGAGGTGGGACCTCCTCGCTGGAGCCTCCGGTCTAGTTCTTCGCCTCGAGTGTGATCCTAAGGGAGTAAGCGTGAGCTGCCCCAGTAGTTCCGAGCTTTAGGAGGAATCGACCTTGTTGGTTCTAACAACTTAGCGTTTCCCCTCCTTAGCCAAATGTCGGGCTAAGGTACCTCAGAAGGAGCTAGAAGACTGAGAGACAAGTAAGTATGCCCTCTGAGGTACCCCTTGGGTCCTATTTATAGATTTATGAAAATGGTCTGTAAATAACTAACCTTTGTCGGGCTGAAATTACTGAAAGCCCCCTGGGATGGCCTGTCAATAGCTAAACTCTGATGTTCTGAATAGCTATGTGCAGCCCACCCGGGTCTGCCAACAGCGAGACTCCGCTGTTCAAACTGGCTATGGGCAGGCCAGCGGGGATAAAATGGTGAAAACACCTCACGGACTACTGGGCGAGTAGCCCTCAATAATCTCTGCTCGGCAAGGGCGGCGACTGCTCGATGAGGTTGGCACTCGCCGCTTCCGCTGGTCCTTTGGCGAGTACGGGCCCGGCTGGCCCTACCCGTCCGCTACTTGCCGAATGCAGGGGGGAGGGGGGAGGCGGCAAAAGAATAGAGGGCGTTGAGTGGAGAAGCGTCACTCAACGCCAGGGCCAGGAGGGCGCTGAGGGCATTGAGTGGAGAGGCATCACTCAACGCTAAGGCACGGTCTCGGCCTGCCCTGACCGCATGTCGCGAGTTCGCTGAAAGGTCAGAACTCGACGAACGGGACTTGGCGAGTACAAGCTCGCCCCTCAATTTGGCGAGTACAAGCTCGCCCCTCAAAAACATCACACCCCGCCTGGGCGAGTCGGAGCTACTGCCGAGCTCTTTAGGGCGAGTGTAAGTCGGCCAATGAGCAAACTTGCCCCACTCGACATCGCGACTAAAGGTGTTGAGTGAGCTCGCCTCACTCGACGCCAAGGCAGAAGGCGTTGAGGGAGCTCGCCTCACTCGACGCCAAGACAGAAGGCATTGAACGAGCTCTCCTCACTCGACGCAACAGGCCTGGCTCGTCTGGGTCTTGGGCTAGACTTAGCCATTCTCGCTTATGCCGACCCCACTCGCCGGATACGGGGTTGTACAGATAGGTCAACCCACTTCCCATAATCTCCTCCACAATAGGAGGATCATGGGGGGGGGGCACCCTTTCAATAACTACTGCCGCCGCCGGTAGCCACCCGCTAACCACCAAATTAGTGGGGGGGATGTCATCATTAAAATAAATAATCCCCTAAACTATGAAATTAATGTTTATGTAGGTAGTTACGGTGTGCGGATAACCGTGTAAGCACCGTAACCACCTCCTGGTGGCTATAAAAGGAGTCACATGCCTCCTCATTTCGGACCTCTCTGGGCTCTCAGCCTTCTTCTTCCTCAGTCTAGAGCTCTGCCGGATCATCGTCTCCCAACCACCTTCGAGCCACCCTCAGACCGCGATCGAGCCACCGCCAAGTCACCAGCGAGCAGCGGAGACGCCTAAGTCCCAAAGCGTGCAGCTCAAGGAAGAAGACAGCCGCTGCAGGCACACGCTCACAGGTTCCGCCTTGCAACCAGCACTCCTTCGACGCATCTTGTTGCCCGACGCGGGTCATAGAATTCTCTCTCTCACCACAGAATTGTAACGAGGAGCGGCATGTCGCCCTCGATTCTCCAAACGCCCTATAACTGCAAGCAAATAGTGGATTTTGACCGGCATAGACCCGGTCACGTGGTTTTTTACCCAGTTGAGGGGTTTTTCCACGTTAAAATCTCTTGTGTACATCTGACCCATTTCATTGACTATATGCGCGCTCGACAATCCCGAGAGCTAAGGTGGTCTAATTTACTCCGATCCGACTGGGACATCGAGTCAGTCCGCAACAGTTTGGCGCTATCTGTGGGAACACGATCCCCAACATCCTTTAGAAGCCAAGACCTCCATCCTTGCAACATTCAAGTTTCACTTCAATGACAAAGAGAAGCGCCTGCACAGTCGAAGGATCCATCCCAGAAGGACACACTGAACCGGCACACTCCCACTCTCTGCTGGACGTGCCATTGGCCGCAAAGGCCGCTTTCGCACCTGTTACTGCCCTCGAGGGGCGTGTTCGCCAGATGGAGGAGCAGCAGACCGAAATGCTCACTCTGCTCAGAAATTTAGGAGCACTCCCCTCTCCTCCTCTGCCACCAGCACCAGCTATTCCTCTGCCTCTGCCAAATCATGGCCCGACGCAAGAAGTTCTGCAAAGAGAAGAAATATCAGAAGAACTCTCTGATGTCGCTAGCTCCACTCACCCGACTCCTCGGGGAGTCGGAGCTGGTCGGCGTCACCGCAACTTAGGAGAAGAAGCCCGACTATCGCCACACGAAAGGATCACTAGAGAAGAAATTCGAGAAGTAATTGCCGAGGAATACGAACAACTTGGGCGACGCGACATCCTCGCATGCCGCCACCTCCATCAGGGCTCTCCACTCGCCCCCCAGGTTCTAGCACATCTGATTCTGCATGGGTTCAAACTACCAAGCATCGAAACGTTCGATGGGATAAACGACCCGCTAGAACACATCAACCATTTCACCACAATTATGAGGATCTATAACGCAACAGACCAACTGCTCTATCAAGTCTTCCCAGCTATCCTTAAAGGCCAAGCTCATACCTTGTTCCACTCCCTGAGAGAAGGAACTATAACAAACTTTGCAGAGCTATCAAGACAATTCACTGACCAATTCATTATCAACCGAAGAATTGTTCGTGATCCCTGACACCATTCTGGCATTCGATAGAATGAAGGAGAATCCCTTAAGGACTTCTTTCGCCGCTTCTCCTCAGAGGCACGTCAAATTCCGGGCGTCGACCCCAAACTTCTCAGAGGCGTCTTCCTTGACGGACTCCGCCCTAACGGCTTCTATTCAGCCCTCATGAGGGAAACTATGCCCAGTTATCCAGATCTTGTTCACCCGGTCGAGGCCCAGATAGCGGCCGACGAGGCCATCGAAGCACACCGCCAGCAGTTTGAAGGTAGACAAAAAAGGAAGAAAGAAGAAGAACAAACTCTTATAGGACAAGAAGAACGGCGTCATGCTGAGCGCCGTAGTGACAACCGTTGATGTGACCCTCCAAGGAATGGGGGTAAACATACACTTCAAGAATACACCCCTCTGAATACCACCGCACTAACGTGATGTACGCAATTCAGAATGATCCGACATTCCAACAACCAAGAATACCGCAGCCAAACCCTGATTCTGACCAGACAAGGTACTGTGAGTTCCACTGCACGCCTGGTCACAATACTGAAGAGTGTGCCGGGCTGAAAGATGAAATTGAGCGTCTCGTCCGCTAAGGGCTTCTTGGGAGATTCTTGGAAGGACAAGCGCAAAATAACAAACGCAACGTCGTGAAAGAGACCAGCAAAACCCACCACAGGGAACTGGTGGGGAAGGCAGATGGTGGGCAACATAGAGACCATCGTCGGGCCCCTAACACAGATACTTTCAGTAAAAGGATCAGATATGAAGCCAAATCAGGATATCACCATCACATGCGATGATAAGGACCTCGAAGGGCTGCAGACGCCCAACCAGGATCCCCTCGCTATCCATGCCGAGATCAGGGATCCCTGCTTCAACATCAAAAGGATCCTGGTAGACAACGGACGCTCGGTAGATGTGTTGTTCCTCTCCACCCTGGAAAGCATGAAGCTCACTAAGCAGCATCTTAGCCCCGTAGAAGGCCCCGTCTATGGTTTCGACAACCACCTCATTCCGGTCTAAGGCACAATCACGTTGCTTGTCATGATGGGAGATTTCCCGAAGCAAGCTACCCATGATATCAACTTTGTCGTGATCAACTCAAGTTTGACATACAACGCCATTTTTGGAAGGCCAGTTCAGTCCACTTTCGGAGCAATACCCTCAATCCCCCATCTTGCAATGAAATATCCAACCCCCGGAGGAGTGGGAGTTATTCGCGTAGATCAAGAAGAAGCACATGCTTGTTACGCAATACAAGCACGACCAATATCCGCTACCACCTTCAGTGTTTACGACATGAACTACGCCCAGCAGTGGATTCATAGGAAGGACGCTCTCCCTGACGCAAGAAGATTCCCAGCAGCATACCAGCAGCTTGCGACTTGCATCACGTCTTTCCCTCTACGTTTTTTTTACTTTATTTGTACTCTTTATTATTTGCATCCTCTTACATCTTGATTTTTCCACTTTGTGATCGTAAAAGTCGCAAGCTCAGGCTCGCACGAACTATACTTATTTTTAAATGCAATATCGTATTTGTTTCATAATATCAATCTGAAATTTTTATGTAAAGTCGTGCTTGCAAGCCAAACAAGCAGATTCTTGCCAACATTACCGCTCAATATCTTAACATCGTCAGGGCTCCCCCCTCGTGATTGCACCCGGATCAAGTATTTACACTCTCCGACAATCAACTCATACTTGGGCTAGGTCGCGCAACCGGATTGAGTACTTACATTCTTCGGTGGTCGGATTGAGTACTTACATTCTCCGCTGTTACTGCGGACCATCGCCTTGCCATCGCCAGGGCCTTCCCCCCTTGCGATTGCACCCGGATCGAGTATCTACATTCTTCGGCAATTGGTTTATTGCTAGGCTAGGTCGCGTAATCGGATTGAGTACCTACATTATCCGACGGTCGGATTGAGTACTTACATTCTCCACCATTACTGCAGACCATCGCCCTGCCATTGTCAGAGCCTGCCCCCTCGCGATTGCACTCGAATCGAGTACCTATATCCTCTCGCGGTCGGATTGAGTACTTACATTCTCCGATGTTACTGCAAACCAATGCCTTGCCATCGCCAGGGCTTGCCCCCCTTGCGATTTTAATCAGATTGAGTACTTACATTCTCCGTCATTACCGTAGGCCAACACCTTGGTATCGCCAGAGCCTGCCCCCTCGCGATTGCACACAGATCGAGTATTTACATTCTCCGGCAATTAGTCCATAGCTAACTCGGCACAATTACGTTGCTCGTCACGATGGGAGATCTGGTGTGCGTGCGACCAGTCGCGCGCTCCCGCACAGCCTGGAGCACGCGCCGACATGGTACGCAGATCCGCACCGGCTGACCGCCGTCGCACCGTTAGGCCCCGGGAGCGCCGGGCGCCTCCCTCAGGCGCATTAGCACCTCCTCCTGCTCCTCCTCAGAGCCCCTTTTTTTAGATATATTAATTACTTGAGTTCGCAGGGCGCCGCCATCCGACGTCTCTAGCCTTTCACCGATTGTTATTATGCACACGGGAGATGAAGGAAAAATCCTTGTCTTCTCAGCTTATACCAACCTTTGGCAATAAAGGATTTGAGGGACAATTGATGGGGATGAAGCTCCATTTAAAGCCTTGGGGGTGCATTTAACTACTCTTCACCTATGATTTCTCCTATTATGGAGATCATGAGTTTGACCGGTAAACACACTTCCCATGATCTCCTCCACAATAGGATGATCATGGGGGGGCACCCTTTCAATAACAACCGCCGTCGGCCGTCGCCGATAACCACCCGCTAACCACCAAGTTAGTGGGGGGGGGGGGGGATGTCATCATTAAAATAAATAATCTCATAAACTATGAAATTAATGTTTATGTAGGTGGTTACGGTGTGCGGATAACCGTGTAACCACCGTAACCACCTCCTGATGGTTATAAAAGGAGCCCCAGACCTCCTCATTTCAGACCTCTCTGGGCTCCCAAACTTCTTCTTCCTCAGGCTAGAGCTCTGCCGGATCATCGTCTCCCAGCCACCTTCGAGCCACCCTCAGACCGCGATCGAGCCGCCGCCAAGTCACCAATGAGCAGTGGAGACGCCCAAATCCCAAAGCGCGCAGCTCAAGAAAGAAGACAGTCGCCGCAAGCACACGCTCACAGGCTCTACCTTGCAACCAACACTCCTTCGGCGGAGCCTGTTGCCCGACGCGGGTAATAGAGTTCTCTCTCACACCACAAATTTGTAATAAGGAGCGGTCTGTCGCACTCGATTCCCCAAACGCCCTGTAACCGCAAGCAAATAGTGGATTTTGACCGGCGCAAACCCGATCACGTGGTTTTTTACCCAGTTAAGGGGTTTTTCCACGTTAAAACCTCTTGTGTACATCTGACCCATTTCATTGACTGTGTGCGCGCTCGAGGGTCCCGAGAGCAAGACGGTCAAATTTACTTCGGTCCGACCGGGACGTCGAGTCAGTCCGCAACACAAATATATAGACACTAAAATTTTAAGTTGTATTTAATATAATTTTATAATATTACGAGTGACACTACAAAGGGGAGCATCCTTCCGTCGCGACAGTTCCCTAATCACAACAGACACGCATGATGACTTCGCTCGCATCCCTAGAGTTCAATATTCCGGCCAACAATTAATCTTCTAATGCACTACAGGGGAGTGAGTGGAGTGACCGTCATCCCGCCGCAACCCTGTTGTGAACGGGGTATTGTCGCAGTGGTACGGGTTCCCCCTTGTGGACTATATCTCTACTAATATACCAAAACTACTATTTGGTGAAACATTGCCTGATGTTCCTATATTGCCCTTATAGTTGTATTCTTAATAACACAATCATACCAAAATTTATATTAGTATATTATAAAGAGTTAAAAACAATATATTTTTAGGTAATTACACAACTTTACAATATTAAAATACAAAAAATAAAAACGCTGGATACCCTAAACCTATTGGAATGACAAGAGAAAAATTAATGTTTTAACGTTAAAATATAATTTGTTTTACAGAATAAAAATTGTATTCTTGATTTATATTTTTTTACGGTCATTTTGAGTATTCATATGTATATGTTGCGGGTCGGGCGGAGCCCTCCGGGAGAGGGCAATGCCCGCCGTCGTCGGTCGGGTACTGTCGGACGAGGCCATAGAGGCAGACACTGTCCACGACAAATGTCGCCGCCCACGACAAATGTCGTCCCCACGACAAATATCGCACCACCGCCGAATGTCGCATCCCGCCGAATGTCGCACCCCGCCGAATGTCGCACCCCACCAATTGTCGCACCCCCGCCGAATGGCCCCAGGGCCGAAGGCCCGTGCCGGTCACTTGTATAAATATTTGTATGATCATGTAGCATTAATTTTATATATTTTAATAAAATAATAATATTTTTATGCACTTGTGTAGTTGTGCTGTTCTCAATTTAATATTATATTAATATATATTGCATTTATGATATCTACAGTATGTGCTAGAAGCGCATGATTGCTTACATCTTCATAGCAACACTGAAGTTATAAAAATGTCTCGTGACTGCTTGTTGAGAAGAAATAGAAAAGCAATTTATAAGGTCAGAAAAAAAGGAGACCTGACGCATCTTTCGCGTTCTCTCTCTCTCTCTCTCTCTCTCTCTCTCTGCGCGTGCTAGCGGGATTTCGTGGGAGGGTGGCGCCGGCAATATTCTGGACTCCATTTCCGGGGGCTCTGTTTCTCCGGCGAGGTTTTGTGAGTAAGGTACTGCACAACTCCACTTCCCTAGCCTGTACGAGTTATTGGCCACTGATCTCTTAGCTTAGGATTTTTGTAGCTCAATCTATTCCGAATTAGATGGTAATCTACTTTTGAAGCTTTTAACTGAGCTTTTGGGTTGACCCAAGGTGCCGCGGAGAAGCCTTCGTCGCAGCTCAAACCTCGCAGATATTGCGCCGTCTTTCTATTTCGTTGCTTTGATTCTGTTTTCTTTAACGCCGGCGAGCTGAGTAAGCTGAGCTTATTAGTCGGCGACTGTGGAATTGGAGCTAATTTGTGGGAGATTGGACAAACTGTATCTGCTGCTTCTTTGCTCTTCCGTGTCTCCCGCTGCGATTTACTGTTTTGATTGGTTTTAAGTGGATTTTGCATTTATTTTTCTTGGGTTTTGAATAAACTGTATTCCAAATACTGCAAGATTTTTCAGATCTTTAGAGATCATCTGTTTTATGTCCTGCTTTGTTGATTTCTCCTTCTGCATGCCCGAAATTTGTGGTTGATACAATATCTTGTTCCGCAGAATGTTGTGGCATTTCTCGACGTTCATGGAGATGTTCGAGTTGGTGATTGAAGAGATATTTTCATCTGGAATTAATGATCTCATGAAAATCCGAAGGATTAGTTGATGGAAATCCGAATGTTTAGTGGCTGGATATCAGATTTCGTTAAGCTTATGCAAACTAAGAACCTCTAGGACAGGGGACATCTACGCCTGTGAATCTTCATGTAAATTGTTAACTTAAATGAAGACGAAGATGCATTAGATGTTCAGGTTGATCTACAGCATGCCAGAGTTATGGAAGTGTTTTTTTCACCGGCTTAGAAGATATTTTTGGAGCTGTGAGCAGAAATACAGTAATGTCTGCAGAAATATTTTCAGTCTGCTGGCCGTGAAGTAACTTCTTGTTTATTCCCAAAATACATTGAATCTAAAATCAGTCATGGCGAGCGGAGGTTTTGGAGGTGGAATGCCTCATTTGTTTCCATCTATTGGGCCTGCAATCTTGATATCAATGGCATACATTGATCTTGGAAAATGGGTGGCTGCTGTTGAGGGCGGGGTTCGTTTTGGATTTGAGCTTGTTTTACCTGTGCTTATTTTCAATTGCATTGCTATTCTCTCTCAGTACCTTTCAGCTGGTATTGGCATGGTTACAAGGAAGAATCTCGCGGAGGTATTATCGATTGTTGATCGTAATTTGGCCTGTTAATTTGTTAGTATTAGAAGAAATAATGAGATAGTTTATTTAAATTCCTATGAGGATCTTATATATATATGTATAAGTGTAGGTAGGAGATAGAAATATATAAGAAGCTATGCAAAAGGTACATGATAAGCCTATTTTAGAAGTTTAGCGGATTTATTCGCACTTTATATGGAAAATTTTCAGATTATCTTAATTGCCTTGATTTGGTGACCAGATACTCAGGGGCTTTTTTTCATACTAACTAGAATTAAAATCTATTAGATAGTTATAATCCTGCTTTTTCTCCCAACACAACATTCCAATATGCTCACTGCATTCTTTCAGGGAAAGAAAAATTAGTACATCTATGAGGAACACTGTTGTTCACATCTTTTGCGACGATCATCAACCATAACAATTTTGGATATATAGTAATCACTTATATTAAGTCATGTTAGAGTATTGAATTTAGTCATATTGAGTAGTCAAATTTATGGTTGATGTTATCAATGGTACTAGAAGCTTTTGGTTGATTGGTATGAGAACTAAAATATTCATTACCTTTGGTCTCCTAATCATCAGTTTCTTATACTATAATAAGCGGTATAAAGCTTATTTTGTTGGGGGGAAAATTGGTGAAGATTGCCTATGTTTCTCCAGGCTTCAATGCTTTCCCTGTTGATTGCACCCCAAGGCTGATTGAGCTATTTTTCCATAGAGTAAATTGAGTGATTCCCAAACCCATTGTACATCACTTGATGGAATCAACTCTTTTGTCCACTTCAACTGTGGCAATAAATGTTTAATCTGTTGATTAGCTAACTTATGGTTACCAAAGGTGGCATGAAGGAAAGTGGATAATCCAAAAAAATAATGACACTTGATTACCTGTTGTGGGTTGCTTGACACTCTCACGGTTCGATCGAACTGGACCGTCTTAGCTCGAGAGTGAGCCGAGTGTGCAAACAGTCACAGAGTGAGCCAACAGATGGAAACAAGACATTTTACGTGCAAAACCCGGAAAGAAAAAAAACCACGGGGCAGGATGCTCAACTCTGACAAAATCCACTAACTTCCAGACTGTTACAAATAGTCGCTTCTCAAGGGTGACATGTCACCGCTCGTTGCAATGAGTTTTCGACATCACTGGTGTTGCTTGAAGCGGAGCACGCTCAGGAGTAGTCTGGAAGAGTGAATGCAACAATGGAGACGCTGGACTCGAAGCACAAACACCTAAGGAGATCTCCTAGCCGTCTTTGAAGGAGAACTTGAGAACCGAAGTAGATCTTCGAACACCGAAGGAGGTCTCTGAGTAATCTTCGAGGGAAGACTTGGGAACTCTCTCGGGTGCTGAATGCAGTACGTCCTCAAACGAGGGCTCGTGAACATTTTTATAGCTTTTGCGGGGGTCGTCCAGGTAATTGCGCCACCTTGATTTCTGGATAGGCAAACATACATGCACGATTTCGGTCACTTGGATCACCAATTTATAGAAAATGACGGTCATGCCCCTTGGACGACCCAGGCAATTCGGGCGTCTCAGGCAGTTTTGACGATGAGACGACGACGACAACGATTAGCGCGGTAGCGGCGGAGTTGAGCACGACGATGAGCGTGGCGGCAGTAGGCAAGTGCGGCGGCGGTAGGAGAGCGTGGCGGCGGTAGGCGAGAGGCGAGCGCACCGGCGGGAGGTGAGCGTCGCGACAGAAGGCGAGTGCAGTGGCAACCACCGAGCGAACGTCGTTTGGTGGTCGTGAGGAGGCTGTGCGGAGGCTTCCATAAGCGTGCTCCGATGGTTCCGACGAAGGTTTACCTCTTTAGCGAATATGCGAGCGTAACAGTTGATTGCTTTAGCGAATAAGCGAGCGTAATAGTTGTATGCTTTAGCAAATATGCGAGTGTAACAACATGTCTCACTAGTTTGTATCCCTTTTTCGATTCTAGTGCATTCTTTAGTTTCAATTCATATCAGTTTACCCGACCTGCCACTCATTGTTTTTCCTTTTGATCGGTCTTCGGGATCCAGCTCCTCACTATTCCTTTCTCTCCATGGACCAAGCTCACTGCCGAGTCGTTGACTTACCTTTCTTAAATTTACCTCATTGCACGAGGATATTCACACAATATGACGAGATCTGCTAGATGCATGTTAGACATTTCTCCCAAGACTGATGAGCTAACAATAGGCCCAACTCACATCCACAATGGTTCTCCACAAATACATGTCTTTTCCCTTTCATTTTGCCATTGCTTCCCAAGAGTTACTATCAACACCACCCCTAACTCAAGAACCAACCTTTGCTTCCTATCCACAGGTCCTCCCCGAAAGCTTAGCCTTCCATAGATATCACAACATTACTTGAACCACCCTTGCCGACCTCAACCTCCTTAAATCCGACGCTTCCACACCTTATCACTTCCCCTCCAAATCCAAGCCACATACACCCATCCAGTTCCTTTACCCCGCCTAGATCCTCCTACACCCTTCCCTAACATCACCACTGCACTGCCAATCCGACCATATCTACCTCATTTGTTCTAACAACACTGTTCCTCCTTATTACACAAAATTTCTAGGCCCTGTACCGTCTCTGTAGCCCACGACTATTTCTAGTCCAACGATAACATATCCTTCAACAACATCACTACCACTTCTAGAGCTGTCACTTCTTGCTCCCGGCTCCACCTAGTTAGGGTTGTCGTCTCCACTCTTCTTGTGATCCTACTGATAACATCTCACCATTCACTCCACATTCCCTTGGCCGCAATACCACCTGTTCCCACCGAGAAACTACATTTCCTTTTGTCTCATCCCAGGACCCGTCACTGAGTTTCACTTATTCCGTTTTTAATTTTTCTCATGACAAGACAATTTCTCCTCCCCAGACCTTGCCGCCCACACCAATTTCTTCCTTCTCTAGAAGCATTGAAATTGCTTGCCATCTTGGCTTTTCTCAGTTTTTTTCTTATATGTTGCCATCTAGAGATCCTAAACCCCAATATCGTCAAAGCCACCTTCTCCACACTTTCCCTTTTATTGATTATTGCACCAAAATCCACCCAATCCCCAAAAAGGCACACCCTAATCAGAATTTTCCTTTGAAGGCAACCCCCCCCCCCCCCCCCCCCCCCCCCCCCCCCCCGCACACACACACACATCCAATTACTTTGCACGAAGTTGGCATCCTACCCTAGCCAGACTCTTGATTTAAACTGTGCCGCCTCTCGTGACACCAACTATCACTACACCTCCATTACCATCCCTACTAGCCACATTGAACACAATTTTTACTCGGACATGCCCACATATTATTGGCCCACCCTCCACGACATTGTCATTTCCCCATGATTGCTCCACTATACTACCCTCTCCAATAGTTTTCCTTGACAATGTGCACTACTAGTTGTCTAGATTGCCTGTGCTACAACAATTATTAGAGAACCAAACAAGTGTTCAATTTGCTGTCATGCTTAGGATGCCTCGAGGAGACTCAATCCCACCGTTCACTCTCAGTCGTGAGGGTGATATTTTTCGTGGGCGGCGACATTTGTCGTGAGCGGCGACATTCGTCGTGGGGTAGGGGAGACATTTGTCGTGGGGGAGGGGCGACATTTGTCGTGGGGGTGGGGAGACATCTATCGTGGAGGCGAAATTTGTCGTGGGGATGACATTAACATGGGGGGTGACATTTGTCGTGGGGGTGGGGAGACATCTGTCGTGGGGGCGAAATTTATCGTGGGCATGACATTAACATGGGGGGCGACATTTGTCGCGGGAGGCGACTTTTATCGCGGGGGGTGACATTTGTCGCGGAGGGGACATTTGTCGCAGGGGGGCATTTGTTGTGAGGACGACATTTGTCGCGGGAAATCATTATGTGCAAAGACTGAAATCAGCCCGAGCCCAAGGAAGCAAACACCTATTCAGAAACCTATAACTCATTCATTATGTGTAATACTGTTTTTGGAGGATTCAAAGTTAAACAAAATAGAACAGGCGCTGGTAGATTTTAAAAGCTTAATACTAAATAAACACTAACTCGAAAGGAAGCTATCGTCAAAGAGGCCCTGTCGAGAAGTCGATGTTGAGGTTTTGCAGTTGAGGAAGCTTGCGAGAAGGTTGAGTAATCTACCTCCAGTCGTGCAAAGAGTTTAATTATCATTTTGCAGGTTAATTATAATTTGAAATTGCATATGCATATGCATATGTGGGAGCATGGATCCGAGTACATCAAAGGCCCAACATCACTGAAAGGGGCACAACCAATTGGAATGCTGAAGCTCCCCTGCTACTGTTGCTACAATGATTGCAATAACAACATCAACTATTCCCGAGCAAAAAGATTTTTCAAATGACTTAACTCTTTTTAATACAAAAAAGATCAATCAAACTTGTCAAAATTTATTTGCAAAGAAAACCTCTTTTTTTTTTTGCTTTGATTAGCGAGTTAAATGTTAACACTTTCAAAAATCTGAGAATTTTGAAAAATAAAAAACAGGGGAGCTTATTGTAAAGAACATCTCCTTATTGTATAGATGTGTTCAGGAAGAAGTGCCAAAAAATGTGTTCACTTATTGTAAAATATTGGCAGGATATTTTAGCTTCTAGCAGTTAAGTGTAAACTACTGGCATCCCACACAAACATTCATTCATAAAATTACTAAGGAGCATTTTATCAAACACGTAAAGCGTAAACTGTGGTAATATTTTGAGTGCATGTCATGGATTCATTTGTTAATTTTTTGCAATTAAAAAAGGAATGAAGAACTGAAATGACAATTATCAGCAAGAAATTTGGAACATAGAGAAATAGAAGAGCTAGTCTTGACGATCCGCAAGAAAGAGAAGGTTAAAATAAATTTGACAGAGCCTTGCTTATGAAATCATCCCAAAAATTAAATCATCGAAGTTAATATCATAGGATGAAACCCAAAACTCGAGAAAGAGAAGGTTAAAGAAGGGCGGACCTTGACGATCAGTGCAGAAACTGGTGGATATTTGTCAAAGAGGAAAGCAAATCAGTGTTAGTGTATAAGGCAAACAAAACCATCTTTTCCTGGAACATATGGAAGAGGGAGAGAAGAGGTTTCGTTACCAATCACAGGAGATGTAGCAGCATGAAGCCCACACAAACATTCATTCATAAAATTTTTTGCAGTTAAAGATGCTGCTACATTAGACTCTAATAAAAAATCAGAAACATACCGCCTAGGGCTGCGATGTGTAGGAATAAGGCCCGATTCGTTCGCCAATCGCTGCGATAGGGAGGAAGAAGCTCTGGAATGGCGAATCGAGGTATTGCGATCAGTGCGACGGGGAGGAAGAAGGGCTACAAACTTGAAACCCGGAAGAAGACCCAACTTCAAGGAAGAAGACCTAAGTGCGACGCGAGATTGGAATCGCGAAACCCGGAGCTGCGCCTTCCGCCTTCCGTCTTGCGCCATTCTCAGCAGAACGGAGGAAGAAATCGCGGCGGAGGCGTGCGATGATCTTCCTGGCGGAGGCGTGCGATGATCACGGGAGGAGGAAGAATCGCGATGTCGTGCGCAAAAGTGAGGAAAAATGGTCGCTATCGCGATTTTGAGAGGAGGAACAGTAAGCCGGCCCTTATGGATTGCCTGCCTATTACCAAAATGCCCCTTAAGTTTAATCCCTGGAGGCTATTTTGGGAATAAATATTACACCATTTTGGAGGCTATTTTGGTCCACCGAATGTTACACCATGAGAGATTTGCTCCTTGCTTATAGTATAAAGATATTAGTTCTACTATGACGGTCATATTTTTGTCAAGCCAGATGGAAATCACCTCATGTTAAAAATGAAAATGTTGTCTCATGTATTGTGAATTTAAGTTCTACTTCTAACATTAGCTCATTTTCTTTTTTTCCCTAGTTTTAAGACTCATTTATTTCTGAGTTGTTAGTAAATTTTATTTAATGAAAAATTTATCTGTTCATTATCGCTAGCCTTGCAAGGTCAGTTCTATGGTTCAAGTCTTTTTTGCCTACAATTTGAGCTAATATATGCCATGCATTTTTTGGTGCAAAAGATTTGCAGTGAGGAGTATACCAGACTGCCATGCATACTTTTGGGAGCTCTAGCAGAGCTATCCATGATAATTTCAGACATTACTATGGTATGTTACGACGAATTTGTTTCATTTCTCCTACATTTCCTTCCATCTCTATGGCCAAATTTGCAAATGTAAGGCTCAATAAATAAGTTCACTGCATGGTTATAATATTTCAATTCGAAATAGGTATTGGGTATTGCTCATGGTTTCAATCTTCTATTTGGGATGGACTTGTTCTCATGCATCATTTTTGCTATACTCGGTACTATTCTAGTTCAAGTTTTACTCCAGCTGTTGGTAAGATATATAATTCTGTTATTTTCACATGGATTAGTTGTGCATTGAAAGTTCATTTTAATTTGTTGGCAACTTGAATGACAGGGCAATGTAAAGGCAACAACATTTTATGCACGCATAGCAGGTTTTGCTTTGCTTTTTTATGTGCTTGGCGTATTAATTAGTCAACCAGAAGTTCCTGTCATTACAAATGAGTTTTTCCCAAGATTGACTGGGGAGAATGCATACTCAATCATGGCTCTTCTTGGTGCAAATGTAATGTCACATAATTTTTATATCCACTCTTCCATTGTACAGGTCAGTGTGCATTCTTATTTAAATATCTCTGAACGAGAAAGCTTGTTGAATTTTTTATTTACTTTTTTCACCATCCTCATCAATATTTCTATGGTTTCTATTCTAATTTGTATTGTTATCTGTCACAATTGGCATCTTTGATAGGTGTTATGGTCCCCATCATCCGTCGTCTGTTACGCATATTTCATTTGCGTGTCGTTATGTAATTTTGAGTGTTAGAGTTGAGTCATAGTTATGACTAACTAGATTCGTCAAGTTATAGTATTTTGTATTTCGCGCATCTATTTCTATTTCGGGGGTTTTTTACAACCATGTCATGTTGTTAGGTTATAAATAGAACCCTTGGGTCATTGCACGGGATGTGAATGAAAGTAACCAAGTTTCTATTCCTCTCTAGTTTCTTTTTCTTCTTCCTTGATTTCTCGAATTAGGGTTCAACATGGCTCCCCTTCTTCCCCTCCCCTCGCATTCTCCGCGGGTCGAGCTCGGCTCCGCCTTGTATCTTCGCCTCCACCGCCACCTCCGACGAAGCCCCGAAGTGAGCCCTTATCAAATTGTTATCAAAGCATTTTGATTCACCTCTTCCGCTCATCCTACACATGATCCACATTTTTCTGGGCGGTAGAAGAGCACGTCCTACCACTCTCTTCCGCATCCAATAGGACCACATCGAGGGGTCGCTGATACCAGCTTCGTCCTCGATCAGGCTTTCTCGCTTGCAATTCTGACGTCGAGCGGCTAGTTGCAAGAGTCATCTTCTTCCTGTTATTCTTCTTCCGCCAACATTGACTACTGCCATCGACACCCACCAAGCGCCCTGTTCATGCTAGAAAGGTATTTGGTACCTACGATTGTTAGGGCAGGCGCATGCGTCCCTTCCCTGCTCAGGAGTACATTACAGAAGCTCTTGCATCCCTTCCTTGCTTATGAGTACATCACAGAAGCTCTTGCATCCCTTCCCTGCTTAGGAGTACATCACAAAATCTCGTGCGCCCCTTCCCGTTTTGGATCTTCCATGTCGCCGACTTCCAGTCGTGCATATCCCGTTCACCGCGGCAGCCTCCCCTTCATGCAACTCCTCTCCGCTACCTTTCCCGTCTTCCAACTCTTCCACGAGCTCCTTCTAGTATGCAGTTAGCTGCGCACGCCACCTCTCAAGTCGCACGCACACCAGTCTTCCTTCATGCTAATTTGCTTCCATCCCTGAACCACACACTCGCCAATCTTCCTTCACACCAGCTCGCTTCTATCCCTCAATCGCACGACTGTTTTTTCCTTCCCACATTAGCGGCTCCATCATTTTCTAATTACTTGATTACTCATTACTACAAGTAATTAACTATTAAGTATGCAAATAAGTGGCGTGGAAGGGGCCGCCCTCCGTTTGATGCTATTGGAGATATCAACATCTCTTGATGCCGCACTTCACCCTTCACCGCTAGCCTTGACCGACACTTTGAAGGACCGTCCCACCGGTGTCTCGATTGCTTCCACTACTGCAGTCATCGATCCCACCTGCGCTCGAAGTAGCTCCTCCGACCGCCTCAGTTATGATTGCTCCATCATTACCTCTGGCTGTTCCCTCCTCGCAGTTCACAAATTCAGCCTCATCGCTGCTGAGCTTCGCAATGGTGCCACCTCATTTTGCGCCGCTATCCATCCCCGCGGCTGCACGCCATAGCCTCTGCTCCAACCACCTGCTATGTCGACCCCTCTAAATCCACTCCTTTTGATGATACCCTCGCGCCGATGTCGCTGCTTCGGATCACCGCAACTCACCTTCACCTAGGGCCTCCGTCACCCTCGCTTGTCTGCATTCACCGGGCACACTCGCCTCAATTCCAAGGCTTTTGTCCGCCGGTCTTCCTTCCGTATGCGCCTCGGTCAAATCAGATCCTTGCAGTCTCACGTGCGACGCCCCGCCGTTTGTTGCCGCCACCACAACAACAATGCACCATCAAAAGTTCTAGCGAGAAATCAAGGAGCCCGATATTTGAGCCTCGTTCGAGCTTGAGGACAAGCTCAATTTGAAGGATGCGTGAGATGATATGGTTCCCATCATCTGTCGTCGGTTACTCATATTTCATTTACGTGTCGTTATATATGTTATTTTTAGTGTTAGAGTTGAGTTGTAGTTACAATTAATTAGAGTAGTCATGTTTTAGTATTTCGTATTTCGTGCATCTATTTCTATTTTGGGGTCATTTACACCCATGCCACCTTGTAAGGTTATAAATATACTCCTTGGGTCATTGTATGATATACAAATGAAAGTAATCAAGTTTTAATTCCTCTCTCAAGTTTCTTCTTCTTCCTCGATTTATAGGGTTAGGGTTAAGCACGACTCCCCTTCTTCCCCTCCTATCGCATTCTCTGCGGATCGAGCTCGGCTCTGCCTTGTATCTCCGCCTCCACCACTGCCTCCGATGAAGCCCCGAAGTGGGACCTTATCAATAGGCTTGAGTATTGTTAAGAATATCAAGCAAAGACTATACAAAAATATCAAACGATACATAAATTTTTAACATGATTCACATCTAATAGAGCTATGTTTAGCAGTCCAGTTTTATCAAACGAAAGTGTGATTTTTACAAGAGGAGACATATCTCCTTCGCTATCACCAACCCTAGTGGCTAATGGAGTTTTATACACAACTGCTTGCACACAATAATGCCCGCAATGCCTCTGAACACATCTTGATAGCGAAAAACTTGATGTGAGGGCTCAAAGTGCTAGGGTGACATGCTATGAAGCTCAAATACTTCCCCGAAGGCAGCGTACCCCTACCGGATACATATTCGGTACCGGTACGTACCCGATACTCGCCGGATACACCTATATGGACACACTTTGACTTAGCACATCATTCTGCATATCGTGATAGGAGTCTATTTTTCTAGAGTAAACAAAAGTTGGCTCTATGTTAGGAAGCGTTGGTATGTCCAATTAAGTTTGTGTATCTGTATTGAGTATGTTTTTGGTACTGGTGCTTTTTTGTTACAAGTTCGTGTATTGAATGTATTGATACGACGCAAGTTATTAACAAAATGACTACCTTGTCTCTAGACTAACCGGAGATTGAAGATGTTGATCTCCAACAATGAAGTTGATCTCCAATAATGAAGTTGAAAAAAAAGACTGATGAGTAGACTTAAGTTTAATTTTATCTCTTTTTGTTAAACATATAAGATATTAAATTTTGTAATATTTACGTATGCTTAATGTTTGAAAACTTCATGTTATGTTGCATTGATTTGTGGACTTATACTTCAAGGTATGAATTATGTTTGATGCTTCGATGTTTTGAGAACTATTTATTGTACTTGGGATGTATATATATATATATTATATTTGTTATAATGTATCATGTCGTACATGCATTCCTGTTTTTTTTTTGTACTGCCGTACCGGGTATGCATTGTACCTGCTATTTGTACTCGTACCGATGCTTCCTAGGTGACATGTTACATTGGGAATTGACGGTTAGTATCTGAGGAATATAACTAACACTTACGATGCAATTGAAATCTCCTTCAGTTAACACCAAAAAGTATAGTATTGGAAATGATTATTTTGCTCGTGGATTTTTTTTTGCCTAAGAAATACTATGTGGGAACCTTGGAGCAAATGGCTTTGAAGTTAACAAGGTAACAGGTTTCATGAGAGGGGCTGATTGTTGGTTGATTCAATATTAAAGAAGCATAGATTTTTTGGAATTGCTGAGAGCTTTATCTTGTGAAAAACTTTGATAGAGGAAGTGCTTCGTCAAAATTGGAATCTGTTGAAAAATAAAAATGTAATAATTTCATTGAGGCTATACTCCATAATATATAGGAGTGGGGAAATAGTACAAGGAAAAATACAATAGAGAATAAAAGTAAAAATATCAAAAATAATTTGCAAATTCCAACATTCCCCTACAAGTTGGGCTTGTGATATCTATCATGTCCCTTAGTAAGAACGCCAGCCAACTATTGATCAGAGGGGAGAAATGAAGTACTCACAACTCCCCTTACTATGTTTTCCTTGATTAGATGACTATCAACTTTCACATGCTTATTACGGTCATGCTGAGCTGGATTGTGCGCAATGGTGATGGCTGTCTTGTTGCCACAGTAAAGCCTGATAGGATCCTTGCTTTGAATGCTGTGAAAAGAGCTAAATAAAAAGCAAATTTTATTGCTCCAAAAAGGTAAATAATACAAATGTATGCTTCTTATTTATAGAAGATGAGAGAGAGAGGAGATTATAACAAGCATTGTGAGACTAATTACAAGTCGTGTGGGCTATGCGGTTTGACTGCGGTTTTGGTTTGGCTGCGTCAAACCGCAAGGCCATACAAAGGAGACCAACTATGCGGTCACAATTCTGGGATGCCACCGAACTGCAAGGGAGGATAGCCGCCAGACCGCAGCTGCGGGCTGCCACCAGACCGCAGCTGCGGGCTTCCACCAGACCGCACTGCAGGCTACCACCAGACCGCAGCTGCGGGCTGCCAGCAGACCTATGTTGTCAAAGGCGCAAGGCGCACCGAGGCGTAAAGGGCCCCTGGAGCCTAGGCGCAAGGCGCAGGCGCGCGCCTGAGGCACGTGAGGCGTAAAAATGAGGGGAAAAAGAAATTGAGTGAATTGGACGCCCAATTCGCTGAAATTGAGCGAATTGGGCGCCCAATTTGCTGAAATTGTGCGAATTGGGCGCCCAATTCGGTGAAATTGTGCGAATTGAGCGCGCCAATTTGCTGAAATTAAGCAAATTCGCTCGATTTCAGCGAATTGGGCGCCCAATTCGCTCGATTTCAGCGAATTGGGCGCCCAATTCGCTCGATTTCAGCGAATTGGGCGCCCAATTCGCTCGCCCAATTCGCTCGATTTCAGCGAATTGGGCGCCCAATTCGCTCGATTTCAGCGAATTGGGCGCCCAATTCGCTCGATTTCAGCGAATTGGGCGCCCAATTCGCTCGATTTCAGCGAATTGGGCGCCCAATTCGCTCGATTTCAGCGAATTGGGCTTCCAATTCACTCAATTTCTTTTTCCCCCCATTTTTGCGCCTCACGGACAGCTCTTAGCGAATTGGGCGCCCAATTGCGCCTAGGGGTACCTCAGGTACGTCTAAGATCATGTTTTTTCCCATCTCATTTTTTTTAAAAAAAACACCTTGAAAGGCCAAGACGCGCCTTTGGTGTGCCTGAGAGCCTATAAGGCGCGCACTTGGGAGCCTATAAGGCGCGCGCCTGAGACACGCCTGGGCGCGCCTAGGGCACATCGCTTGCCTTAGCCGCGCTGAGGCGCGGCAGGCTGCGCCCACCGCCTTGAGAACACAACACCAGACCGCAGCTGTGGGTTACCATCAGACCGCAGCTGCGTGTTGCCATCAAACCGCAGCTGCCCTCCAGACTGCAACTCGAGCAGGCAAAACCTCCCGGACAGCTCTGCGCGAAGCCAACCAACAATTGCAATTTACGAAACCGCCAAGATCTGCTAAACAACCAGTCCACTAAGCCAAACCGTCAGACCGCCGAGATTAGTTCGCCAGACCGCCCGGACTCCATAAGTTTCAACACTCCCCCTCAAGATGGAGCATATATGTCAACCATGCCCAGCTTGCTACAGACGTCCAAAAAGGAGATAACTGGTTTGGTGAAAATATCAACTAGCTCTTTATCAGTGGTAACAAACGAAGTGCAGATTTGATTCTTCAATATCTCTTCTCTGATAAAGTGACAATCCACTTTAATATGCTTTGTCCTCTTATGAAAGACTGGATTCCCCGAAATATATATAACTGCCTTATTGTCACAGAACATCGACACTGGATGATCATAAACTTCTCCCAACTCAAGCATAAGTGTCCGCAACCATTTCAGCTCACACGTAGTCAAAGTTATGCTTCTGTACTCAGCTTCGGCACTTGACCTGGAAACTACATCCTGTTTTTTGCTCTTACAGCTGACCAAATTCTCTCCAATAAAGCTACAGAAACCAGACATATATTTTCTATCTTCTTTATCATCTGCATAGCTAACATCAGAATAAGCCTCAACCTTTAAATGACCCATCTTCTGAAATAGAAGCCCTTTTTTTGGAGCGCCTTTCATATATTCTAGGATTTTTAAAGCCGATTGTAGATGACACTCCTTCAGAGCTTGCATAAACTGACTCACTCTTCCTACAACATAACAAATATTCAGTCTTGTGACTGTCAGATAAATTAGTTTGCCCTCAAGCCGTCTGTATCTGGTGACATCTTCAAGAAGAGGTGAATCCTCATTCCAGTACTTGTCATCACAAACAGTCATTGGCATTCTTATCACGACGTCAAGACGAACCAAGGTGAGCGCTGGACGCCTTGACGCTTAGGCGACAAGGCAAACGCCTAGGCGACACTAAGGCGAGCAAGTCGCAAGGCGCCAATTTTTTTTTTTTATAAAAAAAGCAGTATATAGACTGTGGTTATTATAATAACCGCAGTCTAAAGTCTGAAGGATATAGACTGCGGTTATTATAAAAACCGCAGTTTATAGTATAGATACTATAAACTGCGGTTTTATAATAACCGCAGTATTTAGTCTGCAGGCTTTATACTGCGGTTAATATAATAACCGCAGCTTATATCCTTAAGACTATAGGCTGCGGTTATTATACTAACCGCAGTCTATATCAGTCTATAGACTGCGGTTATTATAATAACCGCAGTCTAAAGCTTCATTTTTTTTTGATATAATGTTTACCAAGTACCAACACAACCAGAGATTTTTTTCTTCATAGCAGACTAGCAGTTAACAGTAAGCAACTAAGAATAGCTTTTGATATATGGACAGTTAGCATTAAGCAACTAACTAAGCATAACAGTTATCAACTAAGAATAGCTTCTGATATATCATATATGAACAGGTAACAGTTAATAACTAACTAAGCATAGCAGTTAGCAACTAAGCATAGCTTCTGAATCTTCTGATATCATGAATTCATGATATCTTCATATCTCAATTCTCAACACATTCATACCAAAAACTCAAGAAGTAGCAAACACAAATGTTCCAACTTCCAATATCATGTATTCATGATATCTCAAATCCTCAATTCTCAAACCTTAATACATTCATACCTATCTCAAATACCATGAAACAGTAAACATGCAACAGTAAGAAAAAAGAATGACAATCAATGGTCAATACAGACTTCAGAGAAAACAATAATAAAAAAGGGAACACAAAAATATCATAGTTTAGTATTGTGGTCAAATCCAAAATGTCTTCATCATTGCACAATAACATATTAGCATGAATAATATTTTTAACATAAACTTTAAATAGTCATAAAAGATCAACTAGAATCATCATCTAGTAAGTCGTCATTGATATTGCATATGCTTGGTTGGTTTGAGGTACTCACCATTTGCCCATAATTATCATAAATATCTTCATCATCATTGGCAAATCCAAAATGATCTAAATCTTCATCCCCTTCAGCTACTAGTTGAAGATTAGTTTCAACTCCACTTCGTAAATTTCGAGCCTCAGTTCCATGAGCTCTCTTTACAGCATCCCATGTGAGATTATCATCATCAAAAACTAGAGCTTCCTCTGGTTTGTTCACCATCCACTCACTACTCCAGTCTAGCTCATCAAGCACCAAAGGGTTGTAATTTCTTCTCTCTTCACGTCTTTCTTGGAATCGTGCTTGTAGACGACGATTATAATAAATGTATACAAGATCACTAAGCCTTTGATGTTCCAATCTATTTCTTTTCTTTGTGTGAATCTGAATCAAGATAATTTCAAACTTATTGGTAAATTAGTAAATATAAAAATATGAAATTTTATATTGAATATTTATATACTTACAAACTCAAAAATACTCCAATTGCGCTCACAACTAGAAGAAGAACAACATAAGTCAATTATGCGCAATGCTACCTTTGTAAGGTCAACATTTGGTCCTCCATGTGCACCCCACCAGTCCACTATTCATTTAAGACAAATATAAATTATTTGACATATAAATAATTTAAGAAAAAATAAAAACGTAAACTATACTTACTTGGATTTAAGGTGGTTCGTTGCCTAATAGCCATAGACTTTCCAAAACTATTTCGAGAAATAAACTGCGGTTTTAAAATAACCGCAGTATATGCTCGGGTTCATGGAATAGACTGCGGTTTATATATAAACTGCAGTCTATTCCCATATTTTTCTAAAAAAAAGGCGCCAAACGTCTTGTTTACAATTGGGCGCCGTGACGCCTAGGCGACGCCATAAAAAGAATGGTCATTGGACACCGAACAGGTTTAGCCCCAAGAAGACCTATCTCTTTCAAAAGATCCAAGACCTACTTTCGCTGTGAAAGTACTATAGAATTGGGCTTTCAGGAGATCTCAATCCCCAGAAAGTACTTGGGAGACCCCATATCTTTTGTAACAAAATATTGAAGAAGATGCTTTTTTGCCAGATCAATTCCCTTCTTATCATCCCCTGTAAGAAGAATGTCATCCGCATAAATCGCAAGAACAACTAGGCCAGCCGAGGTTTTACGAATGAACAAAGAATGATCTGCAACGCTTCGAGCAAACCAAATAACAGAAATAACTTCACTGAATTTCTCAAACCAGGCTCGCGGATTTTGCTTAAGACCATAGATTGTCTTCCTCAACTTACATACCCGAGACTCCCCTTGAGCAACATACCCAGGAGGTTGATCCATATAGACTGTTTTCTGTAAATCACCATAAGGAAAGACATTCTTGACATCCAACTAAGACATCTCCCAATTTCTGTTGATAGTCACAAAAAAAGAACGTGAATTGTACTAATTTGAGTAACAAGAAAGAATGTGTCAAAGAAATCCACATCATAGGTCTGAGTAAAACCTTTGACAACAACCCGAGTTTTGTAACGATCAATGGTTCCATCAGGAAGAAACTTGATCACAAAGACTCAGCGACAACCAACCACATCAGCTCCTAGAGGGGTAGGGACAAGAGTCCAAGTACCCTTTTCAGTTAGAGTTTTCATCTCCTCATGCATAACGGCTTTCCAATGAGGAATAACAAGAGCTTCTTGATAAGTGACCGGGACGACATTGGCCGAGAGAGCAAGAGCAAAGCTCTTGCAAGAAGGAGACATCCGTGCATAAGAGACAACATCACAAATAGGATGTTGAGTACATGTCCGAACTCCTTTTCGAAGGGCAATCAGAAGATCAAGGTCTGACCGGTCTACTGTATCAGATCAATCCGAAAGAGAAATTGCTGGCTCAGGAACTATCGACAGCGGCTCATGGGGAGAAGAACCAGAGACCGGTGGAGAAGAAAGAGACACATGCTCAGGTAGAGGTGCCAAAACAATAGGAAAAGAAGAAGAATCATCCGAAGGTGAAATAGTAGAGGTGGGAGAAAAGTACGGAACATACTCAAAGAAAGTGATGTCCGCGGAAATATACTATTTCCGGAGAACAGGATCATAATACCGATATCTTTTTTGTGTCGGACAGTAGCCCGAAAAGATGCACTTAACAGAACGAGAAGAGAGTTTGTCACGATCAGAAGAAAGAAAGTGAACAAATGTTGTGCATCCAAAGACACGAGGAGGTAAAGGAAACGATGTCATATCAGGATACAGAATGGAGAAAGGGGTTTTGCCATTGAGAACCGAAGAAGGAACTCGGTTGATGACGTAACAAAAAAGAAGAACGACATGACCCCAATAGGACTGAGGAACACTCATTTGAGTGAGAAGGCCGCGAGCCACATCAAGGAGATGTCAGTTCTTGCGTTCAACAATTCCATTTTGTTGAGGTGTAAGGACAACTAGTTTGATGTACAATGTCATTATGTATACAAAATGTGGAAAACTGATGACTCAGATACTCATTATCATTATCAGTGCGAAGTACTTCAATAGGAACATCAAACTGTGTGCGAATCTCATTATAGAATGCAGTGAAAATAAAAAATATTCCAGAACGTTCCTGTAACAAGTATAACCAAGTACAACCAAGTACACGCCAAAAAATCATCAATAAAAGTAACAAAATACATGCTACCGCTACCAACAGTCTTGATAGGAACATGACCCCAAATATCATAATGAACAAGTTCAAAAAGACGAGATGAATTACGTCCTTGCTTTGCTGGAAAAGTGGAACGATGGTGTTTTCTAAAATGACAAGCTTCACAGTTAAGAAAAGAATCTACTCGAGGTAGATCAGGTAGAAGCTGATAAAGAATGCGATGAGGAGGATGCCCAAGGCGAAGATGCCACTGTAGAAGAGAAGATGAGACAGAAAAGACAGACACATTATCAAGGTAGAGCAAGCCGACGCTTTTAGTCCCAGTAGCAATCGTCTCTTTGAAGTGTGGATTCTGAAAAGAACAAGTAGACGCGGTAAAAATAGCTACACACTTCAACTGTTTACAAAGAGAAGTAACAGAAAGTAAGGTGGAAGGAAAGTTTGGGATATAAAGAGCGTGCTTAAGCTGGAGAGAAGGAGTGACATGCACTATTCTAGATCCACACACTAGAGACGGAGAACCATCTGACAAATGATGGTGCTTACGCTGAGAGCATAACAAAAAGACAAAGGAAACACTCCAATCGAGATAATTTGGGCCAGTAAGCTTGGAAGCAGTACCCAATTACCAAAAAGAACGGAAACAGAAGAAGTGGTAAGAGAAAGAGGAGCTGATAGGGTAAAAGAAGAAGAGAGAGTCGGAGTGTCCATAAAAAACTGGACATGAGGAGCAAATTGCGCGGACTAACCGTGCGGAGCAGAAGAAAAACTCTAACCGCACGGTGAGAAAGCTACCGAAGGCCGTGCGAATAAGGAAAATTACAGGAAGGTAAAAAAGCAGGAGAACGTGCGAACACAACAAAAGCCGCACGAACACAAGAGGCCGCAAGTAAATAACAAGTCGCAAGAGGAACGACAAGCAAAGGGAGGGCGGGAGGGAGACCGCAAGCGGTTAGAAAGAGAAACCGCGAGCGCTACCAAGAAGGCGCCCATCAAACCGAAGCAAAGGACCGATTAGCTCTGTTACCATGTGAAAAAAGTTAAATAAAAGACAAATTTTATTGTTCCAAAAAGGTAAATAATATAAAAGTATGCCCCCTATTTATAGAAGATGAGGGAGAGAGGAGATTACAACAAGAGATGTGAGATTAATTACAAGTCGTGCGGGCTATGCGGTTTGACTGCGTCAAACCGCAAGGCTATACAAAGGAGACTAACTATGCGGTCACAGTTCTGGGATGCCACCAAACTGCAAGGGAGGATAACCGCCAGACCGCGACTGCAGGTTGCCACTAGACCGCAGATGTGGGTTGCCACCAGACCGCAACTGCGTGTTGCCACCAGACCGCAACTGCGAGTTGCTACCAGACCGCGGCTGCTGGTTGCCACCAGACCGCAACTGCGTGTTGCCACCAGACCGCAACTGCGGATTGCCACCAGACCACAGTTGCGGGTTGCCACCAGACCGCAGCTGCGTGTTGCCACCTGACCGCAACTGCGGGTTGCCACCAGATCGCCGGTGCGGGTTGCCACCAGACCGCAGCTGCAGGTTGCCACCAGACCGCAGCTGCAGGTTGCCATCAGACCGCAGCTGCGTGTTGCCATCAGATCGCAGCTGCGGGTTGCCCTCAAGACTGCAACTCGAGTAGGCAAAACCTCCTAGACAGCTCTGCGGGAAGCCAGCCAACAACTGCGGTTTACCAAACTGCCAAGCTCTGCTATCCAGTACACTAAGCCAAACCGTCAGACCGTCGAACCAGCAGACCGCCGAACCAGCAGACCGCCGAGACTAGTTCGCCAGACCGCCCAGACTCCATAAGCTTCAACAAATGCAAAGTTCGTACATAATGGATTGAATTCACATCCCTTCACAAATCCCTTGAGCTATAGCTTTGAATTCAGCTTTAGCATTAGACCTGACAACCACATTTTATTTTTTGTTTCTCCAGATTATTAGATTCCCTCCGACCAGAGGGCAATATCTAGAAGTGGACCTTCGGTCATCCTGCCTAGTCAGCATCTGTGAAAACTTCAATGACTAACTCTTTACTTGGATAGAACAAGATACCTCCCCTTGGAGAGGATTTGAGATACCTTAAGATCCGGTGGGCAACATCCAAGTGACGAAACCTAGGGGAATGCATGTATTGACTAATAACTCTAACAACATAAGAGATATCTGGACGGGTATGAGATAAGTAGATAAACCTCTCTACCAGTCGTTCAAAACCAATGATGTCAGCAACAACTTCTCCATTATCTCTCCCTAATTTATTGTTGACTTTGATCAGGGTGTTGACACTTGTCAATCTTATCTTCAGATTTTGGATCTCCTCCATGTCATCCCCAGTTATAACAATGTCGTCCATATAGACAATAAGAGCGGTTAGTTTTCATTGACTTTGTTTTATAAACAAGGTGTGATCAACATTACTCTGAGTTTAACCAAATGTCATCAGGGCTTTATGGAACCTTCCAAATCAGGTCTTAGGAGATTATTTTAGGTCATATAGAGCATTCTTCAAGTCTAACTGGCTGAGATTCCACCCTTTACATGTTGTAAATGAGAGCAAAATTCTAATGGAATTAATCTTTGCTACAAGAGCAAAGATTTCCTAATAGTCAATCACAGCAGTCTAAGTATAGCATCTGACCACCAACCTAACTTTGTATCGTTCAATAAGTCCCTGAGAGTTTTACTTCACCGAGAAGACTAATTTACACCTAACAATAGTTTTTTCCCTCGAGGAAGATGAACCAGATTCCATGTGCAATTTTTATCAAGAGCCATCATTTCTCCAAGAATAGCTTCCTTTCACTTTTGTTTCCCCAGAGCTTCCTGCCAAGAAGAGGGGGTGAATATGGAAGACAGAGATGTGGCAAATGCTCTATGCGAAGAGGACAAAGAGGGATAAACCACAATTACCTTATGCAAAGTTGTAGATATCGGATGTCGGGTTCATGTCGGTTTGGGTTTGAAATATCGTATGTCGGATTGCGAGGGATATATCGGGGATATTTTACAATATCGGATTTTAATATAAAGATAACAATGTTTATAAACACATTGTTTGCAAATAAGTATAAATGTACAGACAATATATGTTTATAAACTTTACATTAAACATGTAATAATATGATTATAATAAAGTAATGAAATATAAAACAAAAATAAACAAAATTTTGCATATTAATAACTGGTAAAGATTGAATAAAGCAACTTGCCTTTATTGTTATGATTGTTTCTGGATCAGTGATTCACCAATTCGTCATCCAATAGTTCCATGACATAAAGGCTTCTAGGTACCTGAACTTCAGACATTCACCTTATCAACAAATTGAGATTCAATGATCTTTGAAATATTTTCTGCCAGCTCACCAGACTGTATTTCATACAAACAAAATAACAATCGATTTATACAATAGTAAGAAATTAAGCCTGAAACTAACTCTTAACAATAGTTAAAATCAGACCCAAATAGTAACTAAACTAACACACAAAATAGCAATCGATTTATACAATATTAAGAGAATAATAATACAAGTGTCGGAAAGGAAGACATGAAAAAATAAGAGGAAACATCATCAGTCACATTGAAGGTCAAAAGTTCTCAATGCATAACTTCTATATGTATGCCTGCATCAAAAGAAACATGTATAGATTAATTATTAATGCGTAAAATCCTATTAAGTAAATTGATTTATAATTTATTTTATAGTAAAGAATTATATTTCATATCTCCTCTTCTGTTTCGTAGTTTTCTAACATTGTGTCTAATAGTGGAGGTTGTATTTCCTCATCCGATAGCCCCGCATCTTCATCATCTTTCTCCAATGTCTGTGTTACAATGCGCTTTTGCTTTAAACTTTCATTTTGTGATTGTTGGTTAGTAGGTTTGGTGCTCCTTCTTGGTCCCAAATCAGCTTCCACAATGTCTCCGAGTTGTTTCCAAGTTAATCTGTTACGCCCCCGCTACGCTTTACGGGGTGTCATTATGTTCGGAGAAGCAAGAGCGCGCTAAACAACGGGGCTGAACCTTCCGGTTCAGCCCGCACTCAGTGAACCGACCGGCCAGGGGCTGAACCAGGCGGGTTCAGCCCCCTTGGGAGGGGCCGGCCGGCCCCTCCATGCCCGGATATTTATATATATCCGGGCAGCCCCCCTTTTGGGGATTATGAAGAGTATTATCAGGTAGCCTCTTTCTCCCTCTCTAACCCTAATCCTCTCTTAGTTTTCTCTAGATCTCTCTCTTACTTGCTCTCTCCGTAGTTTTGCCCTAACATTTGGTATCAGAGGTGTTCGTCTCTCCGAAATGGTGACCACTCGCACTCAAGAGGAGTCCTCGCGGATTGAAACCCTAGAGGAGAACGTTGTTGGCCTAACCGACTCGATGACGGCCTTGGAGGGGCGGTTGGAGGCTCGGATGAAGGAGTTGAAGACCTTGTTGAAAGGGAAGGCACCGGCGAGCAAAGATTCGGCCGGATCGGGGGCCGATCCAGCGGCTGCGCGCGGCTTGCGGAGGGTGTCGGCGGCGTGCGGTTTCCGGAAACGGAGCGGCTGCGGGCGTCCGGCGGGATTCCGCCTGGCACGGCTTGGCCGGGGACGGGGGGGGGGGGGGGGGCGCTGGTTCGGCGGCCTATGGCCCACCCGGGGGGGTCGTCGGCGGCGTACGGGGGTCCGGCGGGGTCGATCCCGCTGGGATCCTAGGCAGTGGGGCTCGACGAGCCTGGATCGGGCCAAGGGCAGTGGCGCCGGGGCGGTGACGACCCATTTGGGTTCCGGCGGCCACCCGACACGACGGGACAACAAAGAGGGGGGCTCCTCCCTCCTCCGCGTGGGGTTGGGCCGCCAGGGGTGGCCGGTTTTGGCCCAGGATGGGGAGGCCAGCCGCAACCTCCGCCTTGGGGAGCGGGTCAGCATCAAGGCTACGGCGGATTCGAGCATGGGGAGCACGCAAGACGGGAAGGAGGTCAGGGGGGCCAACGTTTGACCCCCGGATTAACTCGCATGTATTTTCCGGAGTTCGAGGGCGGCGACGCCTTGGAATGGATTCAAAAGGCTGAACTCTTTTTCCAGTACCAGGAGGTGCCTGAAGGCCAGTGGGTGCAATTAGTGTCCTTCCACTTGAGGGATGACGCTTTCCAGTGGACACAGTGGTTCTTGCGAGGACGGGAGTACGTGCCTTGGGGGAGTTTGTGGATGGCTTTACGACCAGATTTGGTCCACTGGAGTACGAGAACTTTGATGCCCTCCTTCAGAAGCTTCGTCAGAAAGGGTCGGTGATGGAGTATCGCACGGAGTTCGAGAAGTTGGCGAATCGGGTTCAGTGGCCGGAGAGGACACTCTACAGCTGTTTCATATCTGGTCTCAAGGAGCACATTCGTGACGAGGTGCAGGCACTCATGCCCCGTTCCTTAAATCACGCCATTACCTTGGCGCGGATCCAGGAGGAGAGGTTCAACATGCAGCGGGCCCGTATCACGAGTAGGCCGCCTTCGGCCTCTGCCACAGCAGCACGACGGGAGCAGCCCACGGGTAACAAACCGACGGTGACTCGATTGTCTTGGAGCGAGTTGGCTGCTCGGAAGGAGAAGGGTCTGTGCTTTAATTGCGACGAGAAGTTTGTGCCAGGTCATAAATGCCAGAAGATACAAGTTTTCATATTGCAACAGGATGCGGACGAGCCGGCCCCGGATGAGGAGTTGGAGGTGGACTTGGAAGAGACGGAGTTCGGGGTTTCTTTACATGCTCTCGAGGGTTGTGCTCCCCCGCTTACTATGCGGCTGGCGGGCCGGATTGCCCAAGAGAAGGTTACTATTCTGGTGGACAGTGGGAGCACCCATAACTTCATACATCCCGACGTGGCACGACGAGTTGGGCACGTGGTTGACAGGGGGGCTGCTTTTCACGTTATGGTGGCGGATGGCAGCAAGCTGCAGTGTGAGGGGGTGCTGAAAGGAGTGGAGATGCGGATACACGGTTATGTGGGACGGACTGACGTCTACCTGCTGCCTATTCGGGGCTCCGACATGGTGCTGGGAGTTCAGTGGTTGCGTCAGTTACAGCGGGTGACTTTTGATTGGGAACACATGACTATGGAGTTTGTGCACGGAGAGAAACAGTTTTGCCTGAAGGGTATCATGTCATCTCCCGTTAAGGAGGTTTCTCTTCGCAGCATGCATCGGTTGAGCGGGGATGGGCAGATGATGGCCGTCCTTCGGGAGGTCCAAACCGGCGATTCCACACCTTCTGAGGTACCGGTTCAGTTACAGTTACTTCTGACAGAGTATGTTGACATTTTTCAGGAGCCACGCACTTTGCCACCGTCGAGGTTTTGAGATCACCGTATTCCGCTCAAGGCGGGTGCTGAGCCTACGAATGTCCGTCCGTACCGTTACCCACACGTTCAGAAGGCGGAGATTGAACGCAGTGTCCGCGAGATGCTGGAGGCCGGCATCATTCGGCCGAGTACGAGTTCCTTCTCGGCCCCCATTATTTTGGTCAAGAAAAAGGACGGGTCCTGGAGATTCTGTGTGGACTACCGTGCCTTGAACGGCGCTACTGTCAAAGATAATTTCCCGATTGCTCACATAGAAGAATTACTGGATGAGCTGCATGGGGCGCAGCGGTTCACCAAGCTGGATCTGCGTTCCGGATATTATCAGATTTTGATGGCACATGAGGACATCCATAAGACGGCTTTCCGGACTCATGACGGCCATTATGAGTTTTTGGTTATGGCCAATGGGCTGACTGGGGGGCCCGCTACATTCCAGGCTAACATGAACGGATATTCAGAGATTTCCTGCGGGTCTTTGTCCTGATATTCTTTGATGATATCCTCATCTACAGCGCAAATTGGGAGGACCACGTGCGCTACGTGGAACAAGTCCTTGCCCGACTGCGTCAGCACCATCTTTATGCCAACCGTTCCAAGTGCTCCTTCGGGCAGGAGGAGGTGGAGTATTTGGGCCATTTGGTCTCCGGTCAGGGCGTTCGGGCCGACCCACGGAAGATTCAGAGTATGCAGTCCTGGCCGCGACCGGTTACAGTCCGTGCCTTGCGGGGTTTTTTGGGACTCACAGGGTACTACCAGCGATTTGTGCAGGACTATGGGAAGATAGCCCGACCATTGACCCAGCTGTTGCAGAAGGATTCTTTTTCTTGGAGTGAGGAGACGGAGGAGGCATTTCAGGCTCTCAAACGAGCCATGACCACCACACCAGTACTTGCATTACCAGATTTCACGAAGGAGTTCGTTCTGGAGACGGATGCGTCGGGGGTCGGCATCGGGGCGGTGTTGATGCAGACGGGGCGGCCAATCGCCTTTTACAGCAAAGCATTGGCTCCTCGTACTTTGGGTCTCTCGGCCTACGAGAAGGAGATGTTGGCGATCATTCACGCAGTGGCCGTGTGGCGGCCATATTTGCTGGGCCGACACTTTAAGATCCGAACGGACCACCAGAGCTTGAAGCATTTCCTGGACCAACGGGTCTCTTCGCTTTTGCAGCAGAAATGGGTTACCAAGCTTCTGGGCTACGACTATGAGATTGTTTATCGCCTGGGCAAAGAGAATGTGGTCGCCGATGCTCTCTCTCGTCTTCCAGAGGCTGCTCTCTCTCATATTTCGGCGCCGTTGGTCGATTCCCTGGAGGATATTCAGGAGGAAGTGCTGCGATCCGACACGCTTCAGCCGTTGGTGGAGGCTTTACAGAGGGGCGAGACAGTGGCGGCCGGCTATCATTTGTGTAATGGCCGGCTTTACTATCGGGGCCGGGTGGTCGTGCCCGCCGATTCAGCTTGGAAGACGGTATTGATGCATGAGTTCCACTCGTCGCCCACAGGAGGGCATGCGGGGGTGCTCCGGACCCTCCAGAGGGCGAGAGCAAACACTTTTTGGGCAGGCATGCGACGGGGCATTCAGCAGTTTGTTCGCCACTGTGACATCTGCCAGCGGCAGAAATATGAGACTTCTTCTCCTGCAGGGCTGCTCGTGCCATTGGACATCCCGCAGTTTTTTTGGGACACGGTGTCCATGGACTTTATTGATGGGCTGCCTAAGTCTAAAGGAAAGTCAGTCATTCTGGTCGTGGTGGATAAGCTCTCCAAGTATGGCCATTTTCTGGCCCTCAACCATCCGTATACCGGGGAGTCCGTGGCCGCCCTCTTTGCTCGGGAAATCGTTCGGCTGCATGGTCTCCCTCGTGCCATTATTTCTGATCGAGACCCCACCTTCGTCAGTGGGTTCTGGCGGGAGCTCTTCCGGTTGCAGGGTACTCGCTTACATTTCAGCACGGCACATCACCGCAGTTCGGATGGCCAGACAGAGATGCTCAATCAGGGTGTCGAGACGTATCTTCGTTGCTTTGTGATGGATGAGCCTCGGAGTTGGCCGGATTGGTTACACTGGGCCGAGTACTGTTACAACACGGCATATCACTCAGCCAGCAGGATGACGCCGTTTGAGGTGGTTTACGGGCGGCCGCCTCCGTCTTTGGCTAGCTATGAGCCGGGTAGCACAGCTCTTCCGGCGGTAAATCGTGCTCTTCTGGATCGGGATCGCATGTTGGTCACTCTTCGGGAGAATCTCCGCCTGGCACAGGAACGCATGAAGTCCCAGGCGGACAAGCACCGCACGGAGCGGGAGTTCGCCGTTGGTGACGGAGTTTTTCTTAAGCTCCAGCCGTACCGGCAGTTGTCCGTGGCTCGTCGTGGCAACCAGAAGCTGTCCCCGCGCTACTACGGCCCCTTTCAAATCATCAGCAGGGTGGGGCCGGTAGCTTATACTTTGGCCTTGCCGGAGGGTTCCTGCATTCATCCTACGTTCCACGTCTCCTTGCTCAAGCGGAAGTTGGGTCCGCATGTCCCGCCAAGTACTGAATTGCCTGAGGTTACTTCTACGGGGGAGCTGCGGCCGCTGCCAGAGGATATTTTGGGGCACAGGTGGAAGAACCGGGGCACGGAATACCGGCCCGAGCTCTTGGTCAAATGGAAGAACCTGTCGCCAGCACACAACTCTTGGGTGGACTTCTTCGATTTCAAGGAGCTCTACCCGGACTACCACCTTGGGGACAAGTTGGTTCTTGATGGGGAGGGGAATGTTACGCCCCCGCTACGCTTTACGGGGCGTCATTATGTTCGGAGAAGCAAGGGCGCGCTAAACAATGGGGCTGAACCTTCCGGTTCAGCCCCCACTCAGTGAACCGGCCGGCCAGGGGCTGAACCAGGCGGGTTCATCCCCCTTGGGAGGGGCCGGCCGGCCCCTCCATGCCCGGATATATATATATCCGGGCAGCCCCCCTTTTGGGGATTATGAAGAGTATTATCAGGTAGCCTCTTTCTCCCTCTCTAACCATGATCCTCTCTTAGTTTTCTCTAGATCTCTCTCTTAGTTGCTCTCTCCGTAGTTTTGCCCTAACATAATCCTTCTCCAGGAAACACTTCCTCCTCATTTTCATTATCATCTTCACTTGAACCAACGAGCCACTCTACCGTTTTTCCTTCATCCAAACTTTTTGCAGATATTGGATCTCGAGAGATATCAGCATGTTTAGACTTGAGCATAACATTAAACTTCACGAAGACAAGATCATTTAAACGTTTGCTCTCAAGTCTATTCCGCTTTTTCGAGTGGATCTACAAATTGAACATTTAAAATATTTAGTATCTCTTTATTACTTAAAATAAATTGCATGCATGAGAACTAGTGTACTACCATTTCGAACGTGCTCCAATTTCTTTCTCATTCAGATGAACTTGTGGTCAAACTCAATATCCTCATGGCCATCCCCCTCAAATTCGGAGTCTCAACTCCATGTAATTTCCATCAGTGTACTAATTAAAAAAAACATAATTTAGCAATATACATAAATCTTTGTGAACTTAGAATTTGAATAACTTACTTGGATTAAAAAAAGGAACTAACAATTGCCTCTTTGCAAGATCCTTTCCAAATATTCCTTGCCCGAATTGATATATATCAAGCTCACTAGTGATATGATCTTGCATGTCAGGGTCATTTGAATACATTCTTGTAAGACAATCAAGAAATCCATGCATAAACTTAGCATCCCCCTCTACCTCCTCCTTATTGGGGTAATAGAAGAAAGGATTTTAAAAAAATCCAGATAAATGTAAAGGGTTGCTCATCTTGCTACCTACTCTACTATCAATCAACTTCCATATAGGAAGATACCCGTTTTCTTTATTTTTGAGTGCTACAACAACTTCCTCCTTGACCTTCTTCATATCTCCATACAACCACCCCATTGACGGCATATCTCCATCTGTTCTTCGTAGAACTTTAACCAGTGGGGTAAATATAAGGAGTGCCAGCTCAACATTACCCCAAAATGTGGCACTCAATGCAATTATTGTGGCCTATATACAATGATACAACAAAAAAAAATTAAAATGATGAATTGTATTTTCAAAAAATAATGTTAAACATATTAGATGAAAATATTACTTGTTTTCTATGTGCGGTACTTGATAACTGTTGCCTCCCATTTAGCAGATGTGAGCAATTCCCTCAAATGTCTTTTCTTTTCCCGGAGGCTCTGCAAAGATAAAAAAGCTGTAGCAAACCGTGTCACACCAGACCTAACGAGATCATGGGACTCCATGTCTTTAGTCTTCTCTCTGAACATAGCAAGAGCAATGGTGTGAGCATATATAAATTCAGTAAGTTGTCGGCTCATACAGATTGCACTTTTAATTTGCTTTAGTTTTGAAATATCTTGGAGAAGAAGATTTATGGTGTGGGCGGAATAAGAAGTCTAAAAAATCTTTGGTCTCTTTACCGCTAACAATCGTGATGCAGACATATTGTTGGACGCATTATCCGTCACAACCTGTACTATGTTTGCTTCTCCTGGGCCATCCGGGCTACTGATTGGCTCATCAACAAACTCATATATGAACTTACCATCATGTGTAGATGATGATACATTCTTCGATAACCAAAATGCTACTCCAGCAACTGTGTGCACAACAATATTCATGACGCTTCTGCCCTTGCGATCTGGCCAAGCGCCAGTCAAAATACTACACCCATGCAACCTACATGTTTGAGTGAAGCTGCTTAGCATTTTCTTGGTCCGTTGAACTTCCATCTGTAAGAACTTCTCCCTCATCTCATACGACGTTGGTCCTTTCATCCCAGGGCCACATAGACCTACAACATGCAATATTTGTTGGAAGGATATGCTATATAGAGCATTGAAAGGAATGCCCATCTCGTATGCTCACCTAGCAATATATAGAGTTGCGTCATCTCTGGATTTCTTCTTAAACTTGCTCTCAATCGTGCTTTGTGAACTTTTTCCTGACTCAATAAATTGGTCCATTGGACCTTTATTTCCAATACTTGTAAACCAAGTCCTTTGTGAACTTTCGGTATCTACATCTTCTCCGACAACGACCTCATCCAAGCTACTCTGTAACCTACTACTTCTCAACAACTTACTAGTTTGTGTTGCTGCAAGGGTTGCTTCGGCTTTTGCTCTGACATCAGTCGACACATGAGGGCATGACTTTACATTGCTCTTAATCCCAGCCAAATGATATTTGAACCGTGTGATGCCCCCATTTATGACTTGCTTGCAATAATTGCAACGAATTCTATTGGTATCCGTTGCAACCACTTTCTCTCCAAATGCCCAAAAAGCATCTCTACCGCCGGAAACTGGCGCACTTACGTCTTTCGTAGAGGACTGAGTGGAATCCATTCTACAACATCAACAAAATAATGTAAATGAACAAAATAATAAGAATTTATCAATGCAAGAGTGGAAAATGTGCTCCATTTGCAAATTGCAACTGAGCTCCCTTTACCACCAAAATGGAGCAAAATTGGTACATGATACAGAACAAGTAGTTAATGTTTTGGATAACATGAAGTAATACAAAGGGAAGGAATGAAACTAAGTTCAACCAAATTGTACATAGCAATCAAAGAGCAACTTACTCAAGCTGGGATAGACTTTGGTTTGAACAGACATAAAAAAAAGATAAGAATTAGTAGTAGAAAACAAAGTTTTTAAATTAACAAACTATCTCCAAGTGTAGGGTGATGCTCAGGTTAGAATGCAAGGAAAAAACAAAGGATTATAACGGCTGTGAGAAAGGAACAAGTCCACAAATATAAAATGGCATATAAAGTTCCTTGCAAGTTAAACTGCATTTAGAAAGATGATGATTCTGATTAGTATCATGTACCTTTCAGAACAAACAACGAGCAATAAGCTAATTATAAATTTGATGTAGAAAAGTTGTAAGGTGAATTGCAAGTTAAGATATATACCATAAAAGCAATTAAATTTTGTGTACCTACAGAGATAGTGATCCAACATTCTAGACCAGCAACTCACCAGAAGAAAGAGTTGATGAGGACTGGAAAGGAAATGTTGTTGATGTTGATGACGTAGCTGAAACTGCAGAAGTGGATGACAGGTTGAATCTTGGAACCCTAAAGCCCGTGAAGAAAGAAAAAGAAGAAGAAACCCTAAAGCCCGTGAAGTATAGAAACCCTAAAGCACGTGAAGTAGTAGAAAGAAGAAGCAGAAGTAGTAGTAGAGTGAAGAAGTAGTCCCGGTTACTACTTCTTCACGGGCTTTAGGGTTACTACTTCTTCAGTTTATTCGATTTCACGGGCTTGGAACCCTAAAGCCCGTGAAGTATAGAGCCCGTGAAGAAAGAAGAAGAAAATAGAAGAAGGGGGCTTAAAGTGGAGCGAGAAAGCCCGGTGGCGTCACCGATTCGTCGTCGGAGAAGAGTATTCGTTGTCGGAGAAGAGGATTCGTCGTCGATAGATGCCGTTTCGTTGCCGATTCCGCAAAGCAGTCGACCCGCCGCTAGAGAGAAATTAGGGCAGCAGTCGACCCGTGAAATCGAATATAAGACCCGAATTTTTTTTTAATATAAAATAAAAAACGGCGTTATAACGACACTGAATATATCGCTATATCGTCGAGATAATGCCGATTTTTTACAAAACGTTATCTGGCTCAAATAAATTGATTTCGTTGCGGTTTGCCCCCTAAACCTTTATATCGGCCGACATATCGGACATGTCGGCCGATATGTATAACACTGACCTTATGTACTAGAAGATGGATCTGGTATTATGGACGAAGCCTTAGTGTTTGTGCCTCTGCGTCTGCGTCTTTGAGTTTATACTTGCAAAGTAGTAGGAGGCTGAGGAGGCAAGGACAGAGGAAAAACCACCTGATTAATGGGAGTAGGTGGATTAGAAGGCTGATATAAGGTGAAATAGGTAGAGGAATAGAGGGAGAGATTACTTCCATGGTAACAGACTCTCCCTGAATGAGTTCCTATAGTAAGGTTTGGATTCATGAAACACGACATTCATAGAAACAAATGTCTTTCGGGTCCCTAAATGGAAACACTGCACAAAAATTTAATGGTAACATTGAATTGAGTAGCTATTATTTTATGAAAACGTTGAAACAAGGGAAACACGTCATTTTTGTTTCTCATCAGGTAAACCCATGTGTAATGAGAACAACAGTCTGTGAAACTAGTGAAAACCTTATATATAAGCATCTGGGCAACGGCCCCAAACATCAATATGAATAATAACAAAAGGAGTAATACTAGAATGTGAGACATGAGTAAGAGAAGTATGCTTGTGCTTACTGAGTTCATAAGAATTAAACAAAGAGTTGGAGATAATATGTAACAAAAGTTTCATAGTAGAAGTAGAAGGATGTCCTAGACGACAATGCCAGGAATCTAAATATGAAGACTAAGCCACCTGAAGAGCTTGCAAAGGAGCCAAGCTGGAGGGATCAAACACATAGAGACCTTCACACAGTCCACCAGAGCCAATCATCGTCCCCGTCTTCAAGTACTGAAAGATACAAAAAGTGAGAAAAAAAATCACTGAGCAATTCATAAAGTTAGTCAGGTGACTAATATAAAGAAGGTTTCGAGTAAACTTAGGAACATGAAGAACAAAAGAGAGAGTGAGGGAAGAGCACAGAATAAATCCTTTCCCAGGAATAGAGGAAATGATCCATCGAGAATACTCGCTTTGTATCTACCATACAGAGGGAAGTAGGGCACGAAACCTATAACAGAGCCAGCCATATGATTTGTGGCTCTGGAGTCGATGATCCATTGGGCAGAGGAGCAGGTGGTAGAAGAATGAGCACCTGGGAGCCCTTGGTGGGATAAGAGGAGGATGAACTTGATTGATCAGATGGATGCTCCTGCATCAGACGACGAAAAAATTGTATCTCTTCAACAGAAAGGGCAGAGGGAGATCCAAGAGGATCAAGGGAATCCTAGTGAGCAGTATCCTCCATGACATCCGAAAGATGAGCAGATTTTGATGGAGGTCGACCGTGAAAACGACCATAGCCACGACTCCACGAGAGGCAGGACCTCCTCTTGGAGGAGGAAAACCGTGAAGTTTGAAGCATGTGTCCCTTAGTATGGCGAGCCTTCTCACAATAAGCACACAACAAATGATCCTTCTCCGTGGACTTGGGCCTAGTGTCATGAGTATGACAACCACCAGGGGTTAACTGGGCAGCAAGGTCCGATCCATCTGAGCTCGAGTCCGGGCATAACGTCTACCGAAGATAAAATTCTTGTAGTACAAGGTTATAGACTTCTGGCAGGGAGGGGAGAGGTGAACATCTAAGAATCTGAATACTATTAGAATCAAAATCACGATGCAGACCATGAAGGAATTCAAAGATCCTGCTGCGTTCAAAGTGATCATATTCTTGATAGAGCTGAGTAAACCCCAGGTAATAAGCGAAGGGAGATGATCGCCCTGCCTTAAAAGAAAGATCCTCCATCGCAGTTGAAAAGTTTGAGCGGCATTCCCATGATAGGAATAAGTAACCTCAGCCCTCTTCCAAATATCGACTGCAGTGTCCAGGAATAAGTAATTGCGAGCGATAGAGTCCTGCATGAAGTTGATTAGCCACGACATCACCAAGGAGTTTTTCAGACTCCCATTGAGGCCAATCCGGAGATGCCTGTGTTGGTGCCCTAGTGGTGCCGATAGCATAGCCAAACATACGACGACTTTTAAGGGGAAGAGCCATTGAGCGAGCCCACGAGAGGTAGTTGGTGCCATCCAACTTCATGGTGGTTATTTGAGGAGTACCATGGTCATGGGTTGCTCGGCCGGATCCCAAATTAGACATCGGGGTGGATGCAACTCAACCACATGAGGACATATTCGTAGAATCAACACTCCCATCCATAGAAACCAAAAATAGAAATCACAAGATTGCTTAAATTAGGAGAAGGGACACAACTCTAGCGTTTTCTCATTGAAAGAGAAGAAACCGAAAACGGTCCCGACACCGAAATCAAGCGAAAGAAGCTAATCAGGTATAAGAATGAAGAGGAAGAACCATCCTCACAGAAGACACCAAAAACAAGGGATTCAATCCCTCATACCGCCGGCGTCTGTAAGAAGCGAACGAAGCACAAGAAGCAAACACGGGCTTGCGCGGGCGAGTGGAGAGTGGTGAATGAGAGAGGATGACACTGAAAATAAGAGAGCAAACAACGAGTGCTAGGGAGAGGCAAGCGAGAGAGACGAACGGTGAATAAGCGAGCGCTGGAGAGCAAGGGACGGTGAAAGTTAGGTGATAAGATCTAACAGCCTCTAGAGGGGGGGTGAATAGAGTAAGTTCAAATAAATTGATATATTTAAAACCTTTAGATTTACTTAGTGTAGGTAGTGAGTGATGCAAACAGATAAATATATTTAAAGTAAAATCACACAGCACACAAGCAAGAAGAAAAGCAATCCACAGAAGACACAAGGAAATTTATAGTGGTTCCCCAAACTTGGGTAGTCCACTCTTCTATCACCCCTTGATAGGAATCCACTGCAGGATGCTTGATCAGGTGTCCTGGGCACCACCAGATTTTTTGATAAGGTGTCTTGCCACCACTGATTTTGACAAGGTCTCAGCTAACCAAAAGATAACTTTTGAAGGGAGTTAAAACCCTGTACAGAAGAGGTAAGATAAGAAGGGTTGAGTTTGCTTCTCTGTCAACAATCAGAGAGAAGCTAGTGGATGTAGATGTTGTCAAAGCTCCCCCTGAGATATAGAAGTTCAGGTAGAAGAAGCTTTGCACAAGGGTGACAGGCTCTTCACTGCTTGTCCTTCTTCAGCAATAGATGACTCAGAAACTGAGTGTTTGATGTCTGAAGGTAGAAAGCAAATTGAGAAGAGTTGAATGCAGAGGCAGAAGAGGTTTCAGAGAATGTTGATCAAGATGTTTCTCTGAGTGTAGTTCTTCTCTGTAAATTCTCTGCAGACCGATTTCTTGAGAGAGAGATGAAGATAGATGTTCTCTGTGTTATCAGAATGAATGTTCTTCCTGTTCTCCTTGTCTCTCTCGAATAGATCTCTGAGTAATGGGATTATTACCTTTTTTTTTGATTGATAGCCGTTGGCAGGGCATTTAATGTATTCCATAACTGTCCATGCCTAGAAGGAAAGCCTTAATTGATTTCCATTGAAAATTCCTTGAGATATGGAGCAATTAAGTCTTGAAACGGCCAGAGGATCTCTTGCAATAACTGCTTGAAAAATCTCTCATTTGAATTTCAAATGTCGACAGACGGGAGAACTTAAAACGTCGAACTCATCCTGAAGCGTCGATCTGAGCTCGACTGACCGTCGATCAGAGAGTAAAATTGAAGCAGAGAGATACACGCCAAAACGTCGAGCAGAACTCGACGTTACGTCGAACTGAGAACGACGCTGCGTCGAGCTGCGATCGACTGTGCGTCGAGCAGCGGTCGACTATGCGTCGAGCTGAGGACGACTCTACGTCGAGCTGGGGTCGACTCTCCGTCGAGCTGAGCAGAACTAAATCTCAAATAACCTAAGTTCTAAACTCACACTCAATGACCTATGCTATACAATTAGGTCAACATCCTTAGCATAGTTATCCTGACCCAAATATAAAAAGGGTGTTCCAACAATCTCCCCCTATTTGGATTAGGATTACTATTCACATGAATTTAAGGAAATTAAAAATGCATACAGACAATACTGAAAATCAAGAACACAGATGGAAGCAGGAGCAGATAAGCAACTATCACAAATGTTTATGGCAGTAGCATAGAAGATGAGCCATCTTACATTTACTTCTTCTTAGGCTCTTCTTCAAAGCCTTTCTTGAATTTGATTTCCCTTTGAGGGTTGGCAATGTCTTTCTTTGATCTGTAATCTTCAGAAGTCCCCAATGAAGTTATGCTCTTTCCAGAGGGAGGAACAACAGCAGGATGTAACTCCATGTATCTATCAGCATCAAAGAATTTGCTAGAATGATATTTGTCTAATTCCTGTCTTCTTTGGTCTGACATTGTGCTTATGTTGGATGTGTCCAGTCCCCTTTCTTTGTTCTTCTTAATTAGGTCTAGGGCAGCAAGCTCAGTCATCCTAGCCTTCCATGCAGTAGAGTTGTTAACTGGATCATCATATGGAATAGGAGGCTCGTACTTATTACTTTGATCTGAAGGAATAGGTTTCTGCCTTACACCCTCATTGAGCTTAAAGGGAAAGGGACCAGTGGTTGAAGCAATGGTCTTTCCTTCCCTTTGATAAGGTTGGGGTCTGGCTTGACCTCTAGCTTGATTACCTCTAGAAGATCCTTTGGATTGATTTCCTCTTGATTGATAACCTCTAGATTGGCCACCTCCTTGTCCTCTCCTTGACTGATAAGTCTTGCCTTGGATGGAGGATGTTGGAGGTTTGCTTACTGGGTTAGCACTGCCTCCTGCACCTGGAGAAGGAGGAGGTGGAGGAGGAGGAAAGTCAAAAGACTTGGAATCTCCTTTCTTGAACTTCTTTTTCTTTCTCATTGCCTTGAGCTGATTTTTAGAGAACTGCATCCATGGCTCAGTAATCTTGCATTTGTGCTGTATGTAATAAGGGATGTCATGGTCAGTAGCCCTTTCCATTGGAACTCTCTTTAGAGCTTTGCTTCTAGCTTTCCTCTTTTTAGCAATAGTTGCAGAAGAGTCATCAGAGCTAGTTGCAAACTCATCAGAGGAGCTGCTTTGGATATGATCATAGGGATCATAATAATCATCTTTTGATGCACTTTCTGAAACAGGAGGAAGAGCATCTGCCAGTGTAGATGACTTATCTAGCACTGCAGGGAAAGAAATGGTTTCAGGAGCAGCAGGCACTGAATCAGCTAAGTCACTCAAGACTTCAGAAATCACAGCCTCAACAGAAATGGCTGGATAACTTTCACTAGCAGGAGCTGAGGCTACCACTGCATCAGAAACAGAAGAAACAAAAGAACTGGCAGGAGCAACAGCTACCACTGCCTCAGAAACAACAACTTCAGCAGGAGCAAGGGCTTCCACTGCATCAGAAGTGTTAAGAACCTTATCAACAGTCATGTTATCAACAGACTGATCATCATCAATAATATCAACAGAATCAGAACAAATATGAGCAACAGACTCATTTGCAGGAGCATCAGCTACCACTGCATCATCTTCAAGAATCATCTTATCACAACCAACAGCAGCAGCAGCAAAGGGAATGATGGCCCTGGACAGATCTTCAGCAAGCAGTAACTTGTGAGAGCTGAAGGATCTTCTGAAAAATGATGCTGGTACTGTCACAATAGAATCTTCAACTGGAGGTGGACTGAATTCTCTATCTGCAATCTGAACATCTGAAACAAGCATCTCTTCACAATCAACAGAAAGCAGCTCTTCTTCTACCAAAATCTCCCCCTGCCTAGATTCAGTAGCAACTGATTCTAGGCCCCTAGAAGAAGGGCCAGCCACAGCAGGAGAGAGGGAAGAGAGCTTTGAAGAAATAGAGTCCAAAGATCTGATTATTGGAGCTAGGGAAGCATCCAATAAGGAGGACAACCTTGGAGCCAAGAGCTCATAGAGCTTATTAGCCAAGGGAAGCAGATCTACTTGCTCAGACTGTTGAGCAGAGGTAGAGGGGAGAGAAACAGATGCAGCAGGAGAAGATGATGGTATAGAAGGAAGAGGAATGGAGGGTTCAATAATGGAGGACATGATGAGGTCTGAGAATGAGGGCTCAGCAATGTTATCATGTGAATCATCCAAGAAGGAATCATCTTGATTGATCTCAATGTCCATTGGAGGGAAGTAATGAAGAGGATCAAATACTTCAGAAGTGGTGGTAATGGATGGACGAAGAGAAGATGCAATAGTGTCAATGGATGATGTTTGCAAAGGGAATGAGAGCTGAGAAGTTGATGGAGTGAAGGTGGTTGGAAAGCTGAATGAAGGAGAGATGGTGATTGATGGCCTGGCTTCTTCTACTAGGTCAGTTGACTGAGGGTGAGTGGCCACAACAGCCCTTGTTTCAGTAGAGGATTTCATTGCTGCAGCAGCCTTGGGATTTACAATCTTCCTGTCCCATTTTCCAATCAGGGCACAGGTCAACCTCTTTGAAGCATTAATGTGCTTGGAGGTTACCAGAAGCTGTGGGCAGACATGATGAAGCAACAATCCCAAAGTCCTTCCAAAATGAACATAGGTCTTATTGACCTTTTTCTTCACTAAATCAAACAGTAATTCTCCCCAATTTAGGTGCTTTTTATCTAGGAGGGCAGCCATGATGCAGAATTGTTGCCTGGTAATAGCATCATGTGCTGTCCTCTTAGCACAGATGACCTTGCCTACCACATCAGCTAAAAGCCTAAATTCAATGGCAAGATCCACTTTCAGCAATTTGGAGGCATTCTCAGAAGAATGACCCATTCTGTCTAGCATTGCAGCATACTCCTCATTTGACAATTCCAAGCTGTCATTTCCATTCTCTAATTCAAAAGCTTCAGTAAAAGTAGCAGGAGATATTGATACCTGAGTTCCAGAAATAGAACCAGTAATAGTGCTCTCATCTGTATTAGCTGCTGTATATATCCACTCTTTAATTTCAGTCTCTGCCATGGGCATTCTTGTTGACATAAACTTTACTAGTTTCTGTTCTTTAAATAGCTCCAGGATATCCAGAAAATTCTGTGAGGAACCTTCAAAGGAATCCAAGTCGATGTCGAAACCATAATCGAACTTCATTGCCGTCAATATGTTTGCTGGAATCGCCATTATCTGCAGAATACCTCTCAAGAACAAGTGTAAAAGCTTTGGAGGGAGAATGTAGTTGCAGGAAATACGAAAGCGCAAATGACATCGACGCCGAGAAGATGATTTTATACTAGGGTTCGACGCAGAAAAGGAAATAACGTCGAGCTTAGTTCGACGCTAAGAGGCTCTAGGGGAAACGAAGAGACTCGATGGCGTTCAGCTGAGTTCGACGTTCGACGTTTTGAAGGTCGACGGTCGACGCTATTAGGGATGCTGAACGTCGAGCTCTGGTCGACGTCAATTAACGTCGTCGACCGAAACAGAAACTTAACAAACTCTAGACAGAGTCGATCTCTGGTCGACGCAAAAGATGAGGTCGACGGTCGACGCTATTTAGCGGTCGACGGTCAGTCGATCTCCGGTCGACGTTTTCAAGTGAAAAGCGTCGAGCGTCGAGCAGAGTTCAGACAGAACCTCTAGATCTAACAGCCTCTAGATCCTTAAGGAAGAGATACATTTGCCTAGATTTTGTTATTTTTATGGTTTCAAAATCTTGTAAATTAATTTATGCTATCTCCATCTATCATTCCCAACTGATTAAGGAAGAAGAAGTGTTTCTTTTCATCCAAAGGTTTGGTGAAAATATCTCCCCTTTGTAAATCAGTAGAAATATACTCTAGTGCTATTTTATTCTTTTCTACATTATCCCTTAAGAAATGATGTCTGATCTCTATGTGCTTTGTCCTATTATGGAGAACTGGATTTTGAGCAATACAAATTGCACTAGT